>CM070019.1:27452421-28094921 GCA_036247105.1 Cirrhinus mrigala
TGATCTCTAAGTAATCTTATTGCTCTCTAAAAGGCAAAAAGAAAATAGTAATGGCATCTTGTTTGAAAATTTTCATTCTATGTAAGCCCGTTTCCACCACTGAATAAGAAATAAAAAAAAAGTAAAAAGAGATATGCAATTGTGAGTTAAGTCAGAATTGTGAGATATAAACTTGCAATTCTGAGAACATATAATTTCTATCATATCGTCTTTTTTCCCCCATCAAAATTGGACTTTATAATTCGCAATTACAAGTTTATATCTCACAATTCTGAGAAAAAAGTCAGAATTGTGAGATATAAAAATCGCAATCGCAAAAAAATGTCGAGAATTGTGAGTTTATGACGCAATATTAAGAAAAACTCAGAATTGTGAGTTTGTATCTCACAATTCTGACTTTTTAGCTTGCAATTGCGAGTTTATGTCACGCAATTCTGAGAAAAAAAGTAGAACTGCGAGTTTATTTCTCGCAGTTCCAAGAAAAAAGTAGAATTGCGTGTTTAGATGAGGCAATTCTGACTTTAGGACTCACAATTGCGAATTTATATCATGCAATTCTGAGAAAAAAGTAGAATTGCGAGTTTACATCTCACAATTCTGACTTTATTTCTCAGAATTGCGAGTTTAGATCAGGCAATTCTGACTTTATGACTCGCAATTGCAAGTTTATATTACGATTCTGAGAAAAAAAATAGAATTGCGAGTTTATATCTCACAAATCTGACTTCATTTCTCAGAATTGCGAGTTTATATCTCAGAATTCTGAGAAAAAAGTCAGAATTACGAGTTTGCATCACACAATTCTGGAAAAAGTAGAATTGCGTGTTGACTTCTCACAATTCAGAGAAAAAAGTAGAATTGAAAGTTTATTTCTCACAAATCTGAGAAAAGAAGTAAAATTGCGAGTTTGTTTCTCACAATTCTGAGAAAAAAGCAGAACTGAAAGTTTATTTCTCACAAGTCCATTTCTTGCAATTCCGAGAAAAAAGTAGAATTGAAAGTTTATTTCTTACAAATCCGAGAAAAGAAGTAGAATTGTGAGTTTATTTCTCACAATTCCAAGAAAAAAGTAGAATTGAGTTTATATCACGCAATTCTATAAAAAAGTAGAATTGCTAGTTTATTTCTCGCAATTCCAAGAAAAAAGTAGAATTTAGAGTTTATATCATGCAATTCTGGGAAAAAAAAGTAGAATTGCGAGTTTATTTCTCGCAATTCCGAGAAAAAAGTAGAACTGCGAGTTTATATCTCATGATTCTGAGGAAAAAGTAGAAATGCAAGTTTATTTCTTGCAATTCTGAGAAAAAAGTAGAATTGTGAGTTTATATCTCACAATTCTGAATTTATTATTACTCACAATTCTACTTTTTTCTCAGGATTGCAAGTTTAAGTAAAAGTAAAGTAAAGTAAAGTAAAGTAAAGTAAAGTAAAAGAACTCATAAATGGAGAACAATATATTTCACAAACCACTAGTCAGCACAGTATCTTCAATTTCCTGTTTGTTAGGAAAACTCTTTTTTTTTTGGCTTTTCACAGTGTTATTTTAGTATTATTTACATCCTATTCAATTATTTATTAATATTTTGAATTCATTTTAATTTTAATTTAAGTTTTAGTAATTTAGTTGTCATTTTTGTCACTTTAATGGTCACTTTTTATTGTTTTAATTCATTTTTATTTTAGTCTTAGTTTTAGTCATTTCAATACTTCAGCTTCAACTAACTTCAGTGAGTCTGCAAGTAACATGTTCCCCCCATCTAATATTTATATTTTGTTTTATTACAGCTTTACTTCAAGTACTTAAATGATTTGTAATAGTTTTACTCAATTGTTTAACAACACTGGTTTACCATAAAGTTATTTAATTAAATAATTAACCAAAAATTTTATACCATTTTTATTTTCTGGTAAAAATGGTGCACAAAAAATTACAGTCAGACAAAGCGAGATTTTAAAAAAGTATTATTTTTTTGTCTTATTCTGATGATAGAATAAAAGGCAATCTTTTATTCACAATCATCCACACTCAGACACATACCCTAAGTAGAAATGCTTTTGAAATAACTGACCTTAAAGAATAAAATGAATTTCTTAAATTGAATGAATTCCTTCTTTCTAAACCATGGTTCTGAGCAAAATTTATCAACATGACGAGGAGCTGCTTCAAAGCGTAGTGAAATATTCAGTGTGGCTGACATATACGTAGCTATCATGTATATCAGGAAAGCATAACTACGTTATGCATATTAATATTCAAATGTCTGTGCGAACAGGAGAATGTGGGTGTGTACCTTCACAGTCAGATGGCTCTGTGCTTCCTTCTTCCTGGTCAGACAGCAGCCGTTTAAATTTGTGATGTTGGCCCGGTGCATTCTGGGTGTTGAGTTCCGTAACACTTGAGCGGAAGCTTTGTGAGCGGGAAACTGAGATCTCGAACTGCTTCGCTAACTCATCATCGCTCTCAGATGAGCTGGAAATCTCACCATCATCGCCGTAACTATTCACTGCATACAGATGGACAAAAAAAGGGACAAACAAAAAAGTAAAAAAAAAAAATTAGGCAATAATAAATGCAGAGAAAATGAATGAATATGGACCAATACAGGCCAAAATTGCTCTTTCTATAAGAATATATTTTAAAATGTAATTTATTCCTGTTTAAACTTTGATACTTCTTTTCAGGATTAAAAAAAGACAAAAAAAGAGCATCCTTATTTGAAATATATATATATTTTAAGATTATAAAAGTCTTTAATGTCACATCTGATCAACTGAATGCATTCTTGCTAAACAAAAAATGATATGCAGTATTAATAGTGCTAACTGCTTTAGTAAACACCATTAATAAAATAAAATAAAATAAAATAATAAAACAAAATAAAATAAAATAAAAAATAAAATAAAATAAATAAAATATTAAATTAAATTAAATTAAATTAATTTAAAAACTGTAGAATAGCTCTGACCACAATAATTAGATTATTTCCCCTATATTCCATCAAGTGGGAGAGAAAGACAGAGAACATGTTGTTGGTAGGTGACTCAGACATGGTGGTATTTATTAATGGTAATGTAGAGTGTGTAGAAAGGCACGTCTACCATATGCACCTAATCATACGAGAGTGGCCAATTAGTGTCTATGGCTCTCTTTTTTCTCTCTCATCCATTATAGTTGTACTTCCATTCATTTCACTGCATTTCACCACATCATTCACTCACACACACATCAAATTAGGCCAAGAAGCTATGTAAGAAGCAGCATATGAAGTTGCCATGGTTACCAGTCCCTCATACTCAAGTGTTTTCCTCAATGTACACACTGAGTGCGTTCCATATGACATAAATGATACCTACGCAGCAAATGTGAAAAGAGAACAATCATAGCAGCTGTGCCATTCCAAACAGAACAGCTCATAAATAACTGCAGCAAAGAACTCTTCAAAACAAACGTCCTTGTAGAGTCCAACTCATTGACATTTTGTATGGAACACATAATAGACCAAGTTTACCTCTCTGATTCTGTACAGAAAAAAGACCTTTAAAATCATTTCTTCATACATTAATAAATATTTAAACTAGTGCTTTCAAAATTAGCATGTTACCACAGGTGATTAACTTTTCCAGTTTAACGGTGTTAAAAATATTTAATGCAGGGGTGGGGCTAGGTTTGGCCAATCCACTCACGACTGCTGCTTCTGTCTCTTTTTCCTTGACAAGAATTGCTATTATTAGATGCAGAACATCTTTAAGACCACATCAAACAGGAGACTTTTCAGACGCAACTTGGACTCAGCAACAGGCGCTAGTAAAACAAGCGCCTTAAAGGTACAGGTGATGGGAGCTTCAGTTGAACAACAGTGAATTGTGGTCAGATGAGATTTTGTCAGGGCATATGTCAGTAAAAATGAATTCTCCTGTCCTGTCAGTTATATTGTGCTCACAGTGCAGGCTCTTCAATTGTACACACAATGGCACGTGCTGTAGCCTGTATCATTTTATATTAAAGCGCGAATGAAACTACACTATAAAAAACAATTTGTTGAGTCAACTTAACATAATTTGTAACCTGGCTGCCTTAAAATTTTAAGTTCAGTCAACTCCAAAAAAGTTTTTTCAACTTGAAATGTTAAATTATACTAAGTGACAACTTAGATATTTGAGTTGAATTAACTTAAAATTTTAAGTCAGCTGGGTTACTTACCCATCTGTTAAGTTTAACAAACACAAATATCTAAGTTGTTACTTAGTACAACTTAACATTTCAAGTTGAATAAACTTATTCTAGTTGACTGAACTTTTAAGACAGCAGGGTAACAAATTATTTTAAGCTGACTTAACAAATTGTGTTTTTTATTTTTTACAGTGTACAAGCATGCGTGTCAGATAGGCGTCACATTCAGCAGCAGCAGCTCTTAAAGTAATAGCAGCCAAATAACCTAAAAATTCAGCTGCTGTTATGTCTGTTAATCAAAGAGCAAAAGAAAAAAAGAGGAAATAAATAACTATTCTAGCTTTAAGGATTAATCTATAGTTCATTTAGTATTTAGTGTGATAATTCAGTTCAATTTCTGTATATTTCCTACTTTTTGAAGGGCACAGGTAGGTGATAGATATTGCCTGTTGCTGATGCCTTTGATGATAGCAAGACGATTATTATTATTATCCATCAAAAACAGACCAGGCGCTTACTTTAGCGATGCATAAACACAAAGCCAAAAATTTTTTTATCATACAGTGATGTAACTATTGCATTCACTTATGGTACTGGACTGTTTTTTAAAGTGCTAGGCTAGTCAGTGATGATGTTCTTTGATAACGTAAATGTACTTTGCTCATTTTTTGTAGCTGCTTTTTGAATAACTAAGGAAATGTAAGCATTAGTAACTTCCAATGTTTCTATTAAAGGGGTGCTATTATGCTTTTTCACTTTTTGAATTTTAGTCAGTGTGTGGTGTGTATCTTTGGGCATAAAAAATATCTACAAAGTTACAAATCTCAAAGTCCACTCCAAAAGGAGATATTACGTATTTAAAAAATCTCTTCCAAGAACTACAACGAACGGCTCCTTTGGACTGCAGCGTTTGTTTTCCGCATGCAATGATGTCACAATGCAGTCCATTAGAATATCATTAAATTAAATCCCGCCTATGGAAATTCAAATTGTTGGAGGGAGGACCAGGTGGGGGATTAGCCAAACTTTAGCAATGCAGCATGGAGAGCCGCTTCAACAAGCCACAGCGCGGCGGATATAAACACAAGCATTGACTAGAGTGGCCGCTTCAGAGCAGTAACGCGCCGCAGACGTGTGCAGTACAGGGGGTCGAAACACATGCCGAAGCCCCGATCTACTCCAGTTGTCGCGTTGGAGCCGTAACGCACCGCAGACGTGTGCAGTGTGTGGTAACAGATTTATTCATCATACAGTGTAAATAGCTTCACTTATAACGTGAGTGTTTTTTAAAATGCATAAACTTGCACTAGATTAGGCTAGGCTGATCAGTGACAATGTTTTTTGATAATGTTAGGCTGCTTTGAGCCTTATGCTGGAGCTGGTTTCGGGCAATGAAACTAAGTATGTAAAATAATTAAATAAATTAGCATGATAAAATCGTGTATTGGCGATCTCACAGGCTGACGATAGGACAATATGAAAATGTAGCATTTTTTAAGAAATTGAAACAATAAATACAGTTTTGTGGCTCTTTAATATGTCGTGACAGGTCACTGTGTAGCCTTATTAGATCAATCAACACTTGAAACAATCGTCTTTTCTTCTTTACTCAATGCACGAAAAAAAACATGAATGAACATCAGAACGTATTTTATTTCAACTGCGGAAAGACGGCAATACACACAATTTTTCATGTTTAAGTCCACTAAAGTTAATCTATTCTTCTGTCTGATTTGTTTGTCGGAAAGAATGGCGGATTCGGCCTTCAATCGCCTGTCAATCAAGCTGTTTGCGATGGGTCAATTATCCACCGTTTTCTAAAGTAATCAATGAGCGGTGCCAAGAAGGATTCTAACTTCCGTTTGGGTGCTTTCGTTTTCTGGTCTCCATAGAAATCCATAATAAAACAGTGTAAAAAAAGATTGACTGAATTGAAACTTTTAATATAACTAAATATTAAGGTTTAACGTTATTTTATCGGCTTGGAAAATATGTTAATTTGACTAGAAACATCAGAGACCGGAAATATAAAGCACTACTCCAGTTGGGCGAGACTTCTGCGTTCAGAAAAACGTGGATACTGTAATGTTGAATGGCTATAGTCAGTGGTTAAATATTAGGAAAAAAGAACAATCAATTTCCTAGAGACAACAGTAGTATTGATATCAGTGATACTTGCCTTCAGTCATAAATAAAGCCATTAAACAAATATTAAAAATGCACTCTCTTTCTGTTGTTTCTACATTAATTTGAAGATTGAATGTGAAAAAACTTTAATGTTAGGTGGGATTAATCGTGCTTTATTTAAAAAAAAAGTGCAAGTAATTATTATTTTTTTTAATTGAATGACAGCTCTAATTTTAACATTTTAAATGAAAACTTACTGCATTATGAATAAATATAAACTAACAACAAACAACAGTATATTTAGAAATTGTAATCATATGTTCAAAAGATTAAAAAGCATTTAATATTTTTTCAAAATGTTAACATTTTAAAAAAGTTTTCATTTTAAAAAGTGTCAGATTTAAAACAAAACAACAACAACAACAACAACAACAACAAAAACAATACGAACTGTTAATTTACTAGGTGACCAGCATGCCTATATCTTGTTTTAATTTTATTTTTTATTCTAATGTAAATCTTTCCAGCTCAGCCCTATAGACAGATTTCTATCCATTCTATCCAACAGAAATATGGAACGATTTTCAAACATTTACTGGCTAACTTTCTTTCAAAATGTAAAAAAAACATATATATATATATATATATGTTTCAGAATGTCTAAGATCTTAAAGGGAAAGTTCACCCGAAAATGTAAATTCTGAAATCATTTACGCACCCTCGAGTTGTTCCAAAGCTGTACGAATTTCATTATTCTGCTGGACACAAAAGATTTTATTTTTTTTTTCATACTATGGAAATCAATTGGGACCACCAACTGTTTGGTTACAAATATTCTTCAAAATATCTTTTTTCATGTTCCAAAGAAGAAAGAGAGTCATAAATAGCTCAAATGTGAGTCTGTGATGACAGATTACAAATTTTTGGGTGAACTATTCCTTTAACAGGCATGTTAACACTATCACAGATGGTGTTTCTGTACACTCTAAAAAGAATGCTGGATTAAAAACAACCCAGCGCTGGGTGAAATAAGAACAAACCCAGCGACTGGGTTGTTTTGACCCAGCAGTTGGGTTAAATGTTTAAAGGGGTCATCGGATGCTAAGTTCACTTTTTCATGTTGTTTGAACATTAATGTGTGTTGGCAGTGTATGTACAAATCTACCCTATAATGATAAAAATCCATGCAGTGGTTTTTAATTAATCTGTAAAAATAATATCCCCTTTTTCAAATTGAGCCGTTCTCAGATGCCTGTCGGTGTGCCGTCACACCGACAGATGCCGCTCTCACAATAGTTGACTGACATGAGCTCTTACCTTAGACCAGCTATCACAGTCCAGTAACTTTACATGTTTTGATGCCAGAGCAGGGATGTAAGTTAGACAAGAATATCTCTGATTGAGCGATTGAGGTGTTGTGTTGCTGGATGTAATAATGAACATAGTGGTCATCATTTACTCCCGACATCTGAGCCGCTGAAGATGCAGTATATTACGTTTGTTTGTGAAGGGAACGCGCCTCCCGATCTACATATATCCGTCTATGTTCGCGCGAATCATTCATGATCCAGCTTCACTTACAGCAGAAGTGAGTATAAGTGTTTTGTGCCTTGTCACAATTCTGTATTGTTAAAGGCGGTATATAAATAAAGGTGACTTGACTTGACTTAATGAATCTTTGCGATCGCCTTTCCTTATAACGTGGTAGTTAGGAAGTTTAGCGGCTAAATGCGGCTAATGTAAACAAGATCGTCTTTCCACAGAAAGAAGAGAGGGGCGGGGTGAGCAGAGCTCATTTGCATTTAAAGGAACAACCCCTTAGAATGAGATGATTTTTGCAGAACTGATTTTGGCAAGGTAAAAAGGGTGTTGTTTTACAAAACCATTGAGAATTTTTAATCAAAGTATATTAGAGACTTTTCATTAAGAATCATATCAACCTGTGGAAAATAGGCATCCAATGACCCCTTTAACCCAAGTCTTCTGGGTGGATTTATTTAACTCAACTATTGCTTAAAAATGACTATTTTTCTTGCTTAAAATGAACCCAAAATGGGTTGGAAATTATTTATTAATATGATCAATAAATGAACATTTATTAATAAGTTGAATAAATAATAATTAAATAAAAAAACATTTTTAAATAGCTTATTAATAAATGTTCACCTTTAAATTATTGCTGATGCAATAGTAATTATGTGTCTGATTTTTAATTTCCAACCTATTTTGGGTTCATTTTAAACCAGCCATATAGTAATTATTAAACAACAGTTGAGTTAAATAAAGGTACCCAGAAGGTACCGCTGAACCGCTGGGTTGTTTTTAACCCTGTATTTTTTAGAGTGTATAGATTAGACTATGTTTGTTTGAATATTTATATCCGTGTGTGTGTGTGTGTGTGTGTGTGTGTGTGTATGGGAGTGAACATGGTCTGTGTATTTGATATGTGTGTACAGTGTATTCATGTGTAAATTTAATGACCCTTCTGTTTGTTTTGAGAAGGCGTTCTCAGTTTACTGATTATATTAAATATCCAGAGAGATGAAACACACACACACACACAAACAAGGCTGTGTTAAACCCTGCATATGAGTGACTGTGTGTCTGTGTTTAGCATCTTTCCAAGCAACAGAGCTTCTTAAAAACTTTTGCAAATGATCAGTTTAGTATGAAGGATCAACAATAAAGACATAAGCTAAAGCTGAACCGAATATGCAATACTTCCAATTAGCTGCTATAGGCAAATAATTAGAAGAATAATACATAGCAGTAAACAGTAAAGTTATTTGTGCTACAAGCTAGTGTACATATGATTATGATGATAACTAATAATAATATGATAACAAATACAAATGCAATATTGATAGTAGAGTTCACCAAAAAATGAACATTCTGTCATTAATTACTACTCTTCATGTCATTCCAACCACCTAAGACCTTAGTTTATAACACATGTTAAGATATTTTTGATAATATCCAAGAGCTTTCTTACCCTGCATAGACAGGAAAAGCAGCAAACGGACTGTTTTTGTATAGCTAAAATAACTGCCTGACACCAAAAGCCTTAGACATTTCAGTTCCAAATGCCTGTAGTCGCTCTTACATTTAAAATAAGATGGAATGAGCAAGCCAAACGTTACTGTAGCAAGGAGGAAAAACTATTTGATATAAAATTATGACACTACTAGTCACAAACAGGTAACAAAAACTTTTGTAGCAAACATGTAACTAGTTCCGTAAGAATAGAACCACCAGTGATGTCTAAACTAAATGAACAGACAGCAGTCTCACCAAAAATGGACCAAGAAGACGAACCAATCCTCTTCAACAACTTCTAACCCACATCTTACCAGCATCAGAGCAGCGTGAAGCCAGCAGACTCCTCCTGCTCTCCAGCTCATCTGCCTCTTCGCTGATGGGAGTCAGACGTTCGACAGAGGGGGCAAAATCAAACCTGTTGCCCTGACCTCGCAGCGGCAGCATCCCCTGTGGATCCACTCCAGATCCATGAACAACTCTCAAGTTCTGCTCCACCTCTGAACTCTCATCTTTCACTGAGACCTCAGAGTTAACAGCTCCGTTTTGGCCGAGGCGGCGGAAGCCATTGGAGAAAGCATCTGAAATCTGAGCGAGCCATGAAGAAAATGTGGAGGTACCTTCCTGAGGAACGTCTGCCATTCCATCAGACTTCAAAATGTTTTTGACAACAGCTCAAAAGAAGGTCTATATTCAGATGCACAGAAGGCCCAGTGAATTCCTTCATGTTGTTACTGTTTAAAAAACAAAACCAACAGGACTTATACAGACCATATGTACTTTTATAGTGCAACTAACAACCACAATTTGCACAGCAGACTGACATCAAACATACAATTTAATTAAAAGCTAACCGTCCTCATCTTAGGGCTGGGCTGAGAGTCACTTCACCAGCTTTACACTATTTCATTTGAGAAAAAAATACCATCAAATGCACACTGAAACTGAAAGCAAAACTGAAAGACCTACATGACAATGCAACAAAATATGTCCGGGTTGACTTGAAGAAATTATGACAGAAATACACTACCAGTTAAAAGCTTTTGAACAGTAAGAGTTTTATTTAATCCAAAGTACAGCCAAAACAGTCAAATTTTTAAATGGTTAAAGAATAAAAAAACTAAAATAACTCTTTTCTATTTGAACATATTTTAAAATCGAATTTATTCCTGTGATTTTAAAGCTGAATTTTTAGCATCATTACTCCAGTCACATGATCCTTCAGAAATCATTCTAATATTCTACTTTGCTGCTTTTATTATTATTTATCATTATTATTTTGTTGAAAACAGCTGAGCGGAAGAGCATTTATCTGAAAAATAAATCTTTTGTAACATCATAAATGTCTTTATCATCACTTTTAAACAATTTAAAGATTCCTTGCTAAATAACAGTATTAATTTTTCTAAAATTTCTCTCCCCAAATTACATTTTAAAATATACTCAAATAGAACAGAGTTATTTTAAATAGTAAAAATATTTCACAATATTACTGTTTTTTTTCTGTACTTTAGATCAAAAAATGCAGGCTTAATGAGCAGAAGAGACTTAAAAAACATTAAAGATCCTACTGTTCAAAAACTTTTGACTGGTAATGTTTCTTACTATTGTATAGCCAACTAAAATGTAATTATCAAAGTAATAATAGTAATATTATTAGTATTTTTTATTATTACATTTTTTGTTGTGCAGCATTTTGTTTGACAATAAAAATGGAAATGTTTTGTTGTAAACTAATTTCATTTGATTACATTTTAACAACAACTGTTTTAAATGGTATTAAAATTCTGTCCAAAACCAATATGCCAATCATTTTGTTTAATTTGATTTTTTTTTAATGGCCAATAACAAATATTTGGTTGATATTACAATCTTTCCTATTTTGTCTAAATAAATAAATACAATTAATTATAATAATTAATAATAAATAAATAAATAAATAACACTAAAAGTAAATTTAGATGTCACAACATTATAACACACAGTATAAAAACGGATATTCATTTTGAGCTTTGCCAAAGATTCATCTAACAAACAAAGACTGAACACTGTTATTAGATTCTTGGTGTTTTCAAAGACAAATTTAAGTGATTGTTAAGATGACAACAAAGGTAATCTAAACGTAAAAACTAGCATGCACAGTTAAATATCCAATTTCAATAATTCTCAAATATCAGCCAATAACCAATATGGTACCAATATATTGTGCATACCTAGTACAAACACTTACCACTTACATGGCTTCTTCCAAAAACAATCAATTACTCCATTCAGAGCCCCAGCACCTCAGAAACTCTCTACATATAGCAAACCTTCAGTCAAACCAGTTCAGCAGCACCTGAAGCATGGCATTTATCTAGCGAGTAGACTCAGGACATCTCGTAAGACAGACAGAGTGAATGTTTACTAAAGGAGCTGCTTTGAAATACCACAGCAGAACTTCCTCCAACACCCAGCTGATATACTAACTGTGTAATGTGTGTGTGTGTAGGGTTGCAGGGTTTACTCATAGGTGAGTATGTGTTTGCCTGGAATGAATAGAGATAAAGACAACACACAGAGCACACAAAGATGTGTGTGGTTCAGTGCATATAATATAGATAATTGGATCCCAAACATTCCCCCTTTCTGCCACTGGTCATCAAACAGACTACTATTATATTGACGATGGACAGGAGAAAGTATTTTAATACTGAAGTTCACCTTTTACTTTTTAAATAGAGCAAAAGAAGTCAGCAAAAACGTTTGTCTGAACAATAATACTCACCGAGTCCCTGGTGAATCCCAGCACGATCTCTTCGTTTACGCCGGCTGTACTGCTCAAGGCATGGCAGACCTCCGACTCGAGCGAAACAAAGCTTCTTATTGATGAAGAGGAAGAGTATGGCCAGCAAAACGACAAATATGCCCACAGCTGACAGGAAGCCCACTGCCTCGGGAGTGACTGGTGAGGAAACAGACACACAAATACACATTGATCAGAAGCATATAAGTATAAAAGTTGAATTTTATACTGTATTAATAATATTTTTCACACTTAAAGGGAAAGTCTACCCAAAAATGTAAATTATGTAATAATTACTCACCCTCATGTCGTTTCAAACCTACATGACTTTCTTCTGTGGAACATATCAAGAATGCTGATGAACAAACAGTTCCAGAGTTCCTATTAACTTCCATTGTATGGACAAAAAATAAAATGGAAGTCAATGGGAAAATTGTCTGGTTGTCAATATTCTTCATAATATCTTCTTTTATGTTCTACAGAAGACATACATGTTTGGAACAATATTCGGGTAGTAAGTAAATAATTGCAAAAATTTCCTTTTTGTAGACATTTGGTTGGTCTACACCATGTTGACGGCAAGATTTACAATGCTTGTGGGGACATTTGGTCCTCACAACCTTATGCAAACCCAACCCACACACAGATGAATGCAGCTGCCATAATAATATTATAGAGTAGCTTTACCCTTTAACATTTTACACATCCTGGTATAAAACTGCTAGTTACACAAATGACCCAGAAGACCTTGCGATTTCACAGTCTCTAGAATAAACTGTGAAGTTAATGTTGTCTTTGCACGTACAGCTTATTTAGCCCATAATGTCAAGCACACAGTTGTATTCATTTGGCACTGCACTCGACAACTAAAGAAACGTAGCCTGCTATACAATTTTTTTCCTGATTACTTCATTTATTAAAATATTTCTTTACAATATATATTTATTTATTTCTCAGAACTATATATTAGTGTATATGGACACACTACCATTCAAAAAGTTTAGGATCAGTAAGATTTTTCTGTTTTTTCAAAGAAAGCTATAATAAAAAATTCAAAAATAGTAATGTGGTAAAATATTATTATAATTTAATTCTCTTTCTTAATTTTTTTGAAAAAAAAAAAAAAAAAAAAAAAAAAAAAAAAAAATATATATATATATATATATATATATATATATATATATTACTTCTAAATTTTGAGCAGCTATTACTCCAACTATAAGTGTCACATGGTCCTTCAGAAATCATTCTAATAGGCTGATTTGGTGCTCAAGAAACTTTCCTTATTATTGTCAATGGTGAAAATAGTTATTAATGGTAATGAATTGTGACACAGTTTTTCAATAATTTAATTCATCCTTGCTAATAAAATAAAATCTCATTAAATTCAAACTTTGTAACAGTAGCATATATAAGAACCACACTGGGGGAAAAAACATGGTTTTCAATTACTGAACCCTAAAAATAAGCAGAAAGTTTATCTTTAAAAAAAAAACAAACAAAAAAAAAAACAATATATATATATATACTACCAGTCAAAAGTATTGAACAGTAGGATTTGTAATGTTTTTTAAAGAAGCCTCTTCTGCTCACCAAGCCTGCATTTATTTGATCCAAAGTACAGCAAAAACAGTACAATTTTGATTTTTTTTTTTTAACTATTTAAAATAACTGTTTTCTAGTTGAATATATTTTAAAATTGTATTTATTCCTGTCATTTCAAAGCTGAATTTTTAGCATCATTACTCCATTCACAAGATCCTTCAGAAATCATTCTAATATAATCAGTGCACCTTACAATAAGGTGTCATTTGTTAACATTAGTTAATGTATTAACTAACATGAACAAACTATGAACAAAATATTTATTACACTATTTATTAATCTTTGTTAACGTTAGTTAATAAAAATACAGTTGTTCATTGTTAATTCATGTTAGTTCACAGTGCATTAACTAATATTAACAAACACAACGTGATTTTAATAATGCATATGTAAATGCTGAAATTCACACGAACTAAGATTAGTAAAGGGTGTAGAAGTATTGTTCATTATTAGTTCATGTTAATTAATGTAGTTAACTAATGTTAACTAATGATCCTTATTGTAAAGTGTTACCATATAATCTTAGTTTTGCTGCTCAAAAAACATTTATTATTATTATTATTATTATTATTATATTGAAAAAAGTCAAACATAAATGCTGACCTTTGGATCTTTCTATTCATCAAAGAATCCTGAAGAAAAATGCACTCAACTGTTTTAAATATTGATAATAATAAAAATTAAAAATAATAAAAAATGTTTCTTGAACAGCAAATCAGCATATTAGAATGATTTCTGAAGGATCATGTGACACTGAAGACTGGAGTAATGATGCTGAAAATTTTGCTGTGAAATCACAGGAATAAATGACATTTTAAAATACATTCAAATAGAAAACAGTTATTTTAAATAGTAAAAATATTTTAAAAATGTACTGTTTTTGCTGAACTTTGGATGCAGGCTTGTTGAGCAGAAGAGACATCTTTAAAAAACATCTGTTAAAAACCTTTCGACTGGTAGTGTATAAAACTGCCATTTTGAAAATCATTGAAATATTTCCTCTCAAATTCTTTTGCTGCTAATATAACTGATTATTACAGCACAGCTCAAAAACATATTTGCTGCAGCAAAACAGAATTCATAACTAAATGTATTTGCAGATGCCAGTTTATATATGTAGAAATTTAATTAGTCATATACAGTTGCAATATTTTCATTAAAAGGGAACTTGTTGGCTATTATAGGATTATCTCTGCCTGAACAGCCTTGCAGCAGACAGAGAAGCCATGGCCTCTTATTCATCAAAGGTGCTTTGAAGTGAACACTTCAAGTGTAAAATGGACCATTAAATTGCATAAGAGTGAATATTTCACCGAGTCTGAGAGGCCAGCCACTCCTGAGTGTGTGTTTGAGAGTGTTTACATGTGTGTGTTGAATGAAAGGCTGAAGCCGAACACTATTATACTGAACCGTCTAATCTGCACCCACACACACACAAGCCAGTTGCACAGTCACAGTTGTCGCTGCGATGAAAACAACTACCACTCTCACAAACGAGTGTGAAAAACATAAGCACAGATAAATATGGTAATAAAAACAAGAAATCGCTATCACTGTATGAAATAGAGCAGAATGAACATTCTGCCAAACATCATCTTTTATGTTTTTCAGAAAAAAAGTCAGTCATACTGGTTTGAAAATGTTCATTTTTGAGTGCACTATCCCTTTAAAACTCAAGCGAGATTACATGCGCTGTTGCATAGGGCTGTGAATCTCATATCCAAACACTTGGCCATGCTCTCTGCACTCTTCTACATGTGCAAGCAAGAACACGCTGACCTTGTAAGCACAGAAACACACATTCACACACACCCACATGGACCTCTGTACTGCATGAGCAGGATGGTTTCCTTGGAAACAACTCAAGCATTCTGTGAGGAGTGATTTGTGCATGGCTTTGTTCACATAAACACATAAGCTTTCATGTTGCCATGGATTTTCTGTTTTTTCGAGTGCACAGAGTTCACATGAGCACTAAATATTATTTAACATCACTATACCATTATTAATTACTATTATCCAAGAAAGTTACATGTTTGTTCACCTCGTATACACTCAAAACTCTCAGAAAGAAGGTACAAAAATGTTAGTAAGGAGTAAATACCATTATCGAACAGTACTAATATATACATTTCATGTATTTACTTTTAAGCTATTAATATGCACCATTTAAGGGTAAATAAGGTTCAAAATGTACCTTTTAGCTTTTGTACCTCAGGATATCACCCAAGTGACAGCTTTATAACTTTTTTTCTGTGAGTGAGTGAGAAGTGAATCAAAAATGGCTTGCGTTGCTAAACAAGACGTAAAAATAAATACAGGGAGATGGAAATATACAAACTCCGTAGGGAATAACAAAACGTTCTTGCCATGCCTCAAGACTTGTAAAACGTCTCCATCTGCTGGTCATTTGTATGAACTGCTTCATAAAACTGCTTATAATGAGGAACAGTTACTCAAATCCTTAAAATGAAATAGCTATATTTTAAGTTTGTTGTGTTTTATTAAGTTATATATGTAATTAATACATTTTAAATTACATTAAGATAACATAATACACAATAAGCACACACATTCCACATCTAGTGGTTGCTGATTAGATATGGAAAAATGAAAGTTCATCAAGACAAACTTAGAATGTTGTGATTAACAAAGCCTTT
This sequence comes from Cirrhinus mrigala, assembly GCA_036247105.1. NCBI lineage: Eukaryota > Metazoa > Chordata > Actinopteri > Cypriniformes > Cyprinidae > Cirrhinus > Cirrhinus mrigala. The sequence goes on from CM070019.1 coordinate 27,468,806, forward strand.
GAAAGGAAAGGTTCTTTTAAATGCCAAAAATTACGGGTTTGCCATTAGTTAATTGGTACAGGAAGTCGTCTCTCTCCATTTTTTCAGTAAGCTTCCTGTCAGGCTCTAACACCCTTCCTGACAGCTGAAAACTGAAGGCTCTCAAAATCCATTATACTCTAAACAAAAAGGCACACTGTTTTATGTCTTAGACACAAAATCTAAATTCCTGGACAGAAGTGGTTCACCCTGAGTAAACTAAGTTGCACAGACAAAAAAAAACAGGCCTCAGAACACCAGTTCACAGGCCAAGACTTGATGGTGACATTTTAAACCCTGAATTAACTTATCTTACACTACTGGCAAATGTTTTTTCCTTTATCAAAATATAAAGTCTACATTTAAAGCCCAACAAATTTTCAAACAAACAATCTTACACAATTTTACTTTTCAAGTAAATGTATTTGTTTACAGAAAAACATACAAAAACAGATACTGATTTAGAATTCTTTTTGCAGTATTTTTTTTCAACCTGTTCCTGTTTTAGTCAACTTGTTAAACTAATAAAATTATTTAAGAATTTTGCCAGTCTAAGACAATAAATTACTCTCTGATGAGCCTTTACCTCCTAAAATTTTAAAATAAATACATTACCATTCATAAAATTCAGTCAGTGACAATTTTTTTTAAATATATATATTTTATTTTTATTATTTAAATATTTACTCCACTGATGTCCACTGAACATGTTTTCTCTCAAATTCTTTTGTTGCTACTATAATTGATGTATTACAGTATATAATGATTTTAAAAATAACACAGATGTCTTTCTAGGCTAGATTTCCTATTTTAAAAGGGTTATAAAAGGAATCTAAAACGCTAATTTAATGCAAATGATTACAGGACTGCTCAAAACGTGTGTGCCGCAACAGAACAGAATTCATAACTAAGAATTTTTCTTTTTGCAGTATTTTTTTGCAACCTATTCCTGTTTGAATCAGCCTGTTAAACTAATAAAGTTATTTAAGAATTCTGCCAGGCCAAGACAATAAATTTACTCTCTGCTGAGTCTTAACCTCCCAAAATCTCAAAATACATACACTATCATTTAAAATTTTTTAGTCAGTAATGATTTTTTAAAATATGTTTTTTTATTTTAATTATTAAAATGTTTGCGCTTCTGATAATGTTTTCTCTCAAATATTTTTGTGGCTAATATAACTAATGTATTGCATAATAATTTTAAAAATAACTCAGATGTCTTCCTAGGCTAGATTTTATACTTAAATAGGGTTATAAAAGTGATCTAAAATGCTAATTTAATGTAAATTATTACAGCATTGCTTGAAATATGTGTGCTGCAACAGAATATAATTAACCTGGTAAACCAATAAAGTTATTTAAGAATTCTGCCAAGCCAAGACAATAAATTACTCTCTGGTAAGTTTTAACCTCCCAAAATCTCAAAACACATACATTACCATTCAAAAAGTTTTAGTCAGTAATGATTATTTAAAATATGTTTTTTATTTTAATTATTGAAGTGCTTAAGGCTACCGACAAAGTTTTCTCTCAAATTATTTTGTGGCTATTATAATTGTTTCATTATATAATGATTTTAAAAATAACACAGATGTCTTTCTAGGCTAGATTTCCTACTTAAAAAGGGTTATAAAAGGGATCTAAAATGCTAATTTAATGCAAATTATTACAGGACTGCTCAGAACATGTGTGCCGCAACAGAACAGAATTCATAACTAAGAATTTTTCTTTTTGCAGTATTTTTTTGCAACCTATTCCTGTTTGAATCAACCTGTTAAACTAATAAAGTTATTTAAGAATTCTGCCAGGCCAAGACAATAAATTTACTCTCTGCTGAGTCTTTACCTCCCGAAATATCAAAATAAACACATTACCATTCAAAAGTTTTGAGTCAGTAACGTATTTTATTTTTATTCAGCAAGGACACATAAAAAATAACACAGATGTCTTCCTAGGCTAGATTTCATACCTATATAAGGTTATAAAAGTGATCTAAAATGCTAATTTAATGCAAATTATTACAGCATTGCTTGAAACGTGTGTGCTGCAACAGAACAAAATTCATAATTAAGAACTTTTCTTTTTGCAATATTTGTACCCTGTTCCTGTTAACCTGGTAAACTAATAAAGTTATTTAAGAATTCTGCAAGGCCAAGAAAATAAGTTACTCTCTGGTGAGTCTTTACCTCCCGAAATATCAAAATAAACACATTACCATTCAAAAGTTTTGAGTCAGTAACGTATTTTATTTTTATTCAGCAAGGACACATTAAATGAATCAAAAGTGTAATAAAGACATTTACAGTATTACAAAATATGCTATTTTGAACTCTTCTATTTATCAAAAAAACCCTATAAAACTTTCCATAAAAATATTAAGCAGTTAGAACCATTTGAACTGTCAAAATAGAAAGTTTATTTTCAAATCAGCATATTAGAATGATTTCTGAAGCACCATGTGACACTGAAGGCTGAAGCGATGACTGCTGAAAATTCAGCGTTGCCAAAATTACATTTTAAAATAAATTAAAGTAGAAAACAGTTGTTTTATATTATACTAATATTTCATAATATTACTGTTTTCACTGTATTTTGATCAAACAAATGTAGCCTTGCAGAGCTTATATCTCTTCTTTAAGAAAAAAAAATAAGAACCCTAAACTTTTGAATGGTAATTTAATTGCTGATTTTTGAGGTAAATTTAAAAAAAAAAAATCTAGCTTACTTAGGACCTGCTATCATAAATCATATCTGTAAAACAATTCATGACAAAATGTAATGTACAAAGGCCACTTCCTTTAAAAACCTTCAGAGCCTAAATCACAGATGGGCCAAAAACTAGGTCACTATAGATTCAAAATCCTTGATTTATACTGGAGCATCTAGACATGTGTTTTTAAAGATGGGAAGGTTCTCTCTCCAAATGTTCATGTTTTACATTTGGAATTAATTAATGCTTTTGTCTCCACCTTCAATATACACACACCACCTGAGATCATAAAATCCCGCCACCTCTCACTGTCACGCTCTAATAAAGGCAGAGGTGGGGAGCCGAGCCTCAGGTAAATGAGAATGAATCACTCTATAAATAAAGGAGAGTTGGATGAACCTCAAGCACACAGCACATTCTCTGCAGGACAAATTAAAAGCTGCTAACAGAGGCTTGTGACTCTGAATTTTCATGAGGAAGAAAAATACAATTTCTATTAAATTATAAATAATGGTGCTGTTTCCTAGAAACATTCTTATGTCATATTATTAGCCCAAGAACAAAATGGACTGAGGCAGGATTTTGGTCTATCCTAGGTCCAGAGTCTGTAATCATTAGACTAATGAGGTTATAGGGCATTTTTCCATCTGAGCTGTCTAGAGATCAAAATAGAGCTAATGCAATTAGAGATAAAAGTGAACTAATGCAAAATAAAAATAAATAATAAAAACATAATTAGACCATTTGCACATTTTAGGCAAAGAGTTAGAATCTCATCCTTGTTATAAAATATTATGCATTAATAGTAGGGTAAATATATTATTATAAAATATTAAATATAAAATTATAAAATATTAAACAGATTTAAAAAAAATATTATCAAAAGTTAAAAAAAAAAATAATTAATCCATCTTAAACATTAAAAATCTGCATTTCAAATGCTTTATAAGCAAATTGCTTTCAATCCAAATTAAAAAAGCAGACGTAAAACAATACAATAAATGGAAACAATTACAAAACTCTTGTTTTGAGAATAGAAACTTAAACTTATAAATTGTATAAAATTACAAAACACAAAAAAATTGCAACACATTAGGGCCGTCAAACAATTAATCACATCCAAAATAAAAGTTTATGTTTACATACTATATAAGTGTGTACTTTGTATATTTATTATGTATAAATACACACATACATGTATAAAATATTCATATGTATATATATATTTATACTTGTATATAATTTATATCATAAATATTTTATAAATATAAATATTTTATATATAAATCTAACATTTTTTCTTAATATACACATGTATGTATTAATATTTATATATATATATACACATAATAAATAAACACAGTACACACACACATAGTATGTAAACATAAACTTTCATTTTAGACGTAATTAATCACAATGAATCGTTTGACAGCACTACAATACATGACAGCTTGCCCCTGACATTTATAAACAATAGCCAATGGAAAACACAGTTCAAGTTTAAATCTACCTTTATTATATAATTGGCATATCACTTTCAGAAAAAGGGTACAAAGCTGTTAGTGGGGCGGTACCCTAAGGTACAAATGCTAAGAGGTACATATTTGCACCTTATTTACCCCTTAATGGTATTTATTACTACCCTAAATACATATACATAGGCATATACAAATACAGGTACATATAGGTTACCTGTGCACATATTAGTATCTTTTGAAAAGTGCACACAAAGGTTGTATTGTGTGCACTTGTTTAACAAAAAGCTATTATGAAATTATAATGATACTGAAATTTTATTTTGGAGAACAGAATACCCTTGTAAAATACTCTCTATGTGTGGCCGGGATCTCCCTGCAAAATAAACCAGTACATTCCATTATAGATCTCTTTAATGATTTATTAACTGAACTATTTTAAGTACTTTGGTTCTGCATTTCCCATTGGAGATCTAACAAGTTGATTTAGAGAATGAAGGACTTTTAGAAGGGCCAAAAATAAACTTGTTTTCTGAAGGTTTATTTCTCTATGATTATAGAAACACATTTGCACAATCTGCCACCTGACACTGATATGTGATTCTTCGGTTAGCTGAGGTATTGGACAATCTTGAAAAATGAACCTTCCTTAAAATGTGTTTCATCCATGCCAAAATATTTATTTATAACATCTATAACACCTAAAAATGAAAATTCTGTCATTAATTATTCACCCTCATGTCATTCTAAACCAGTAAGACCTTTGTTCATCTTCGGAACACAAATTAAGATATTTTTGATAAAATCCAAGAGCTTTCTGACCTTGCATAGACAGCAACGCAACTAAAATGTTTCCAACTGACACAGAAGAGAAGAATTTATTAAACAAAGTCATTATTTTTGTTTACTTTGTGTACAAAAAGTATTCTCATAGATTCATAATGTTACAGCTGAATCACTGATTCACTGACTATATTATCGATGTCCTTACTACGCAGTGTTGCCAAGTCCGCTACTTTAACACTGTTGCCGCGGGTTGTTTTTGATGTCCGTGGGTTGAAGCGACATATTTAGCCCCTGAAATATGAATTTAGCAGGGTAACCCCGACAAAAAAAAAACGTCTCTCGAAACACGATTGGGCTAGTTTTGAGTAGCAATTGGGCGGGTTTTGTTGTGAAAACCTGGCAACCCTGTTACTACCTTTCTGTCCCTTGAACGTATCAGTTACATTGCTGTCTATGCAGGGTCAGAAAGCTCTCAGATTTTATAAAAAATATCTTAATTTGTCTTGCAAAGATGAACAAAGTTTCTTACATGTTTGAAATGGCATAAGGGTGAGGGTGATTTTTCTGTAAACTATCCCTTTAAAGATCTGGGCCTTGAACAACCATGAAAAGGTTTTTAGTGTATTGATGTGGATTTCTGATTGTGTGTTAATTAGCTTTTACCTTTGAACTTGTATAAATAAAATCCATTTCTGAATTCAAATTCTGAAATACTAACATGTTCAGTGTAGACATTTTATGAATCTAAATCTAAACAGATGTATTAGTTATATTTTTTCAAAGTTTAAGGCAACCATTTTTTCTTTTTGAAAAACTGAATTTTAGTCCAAAATGACTGGTGTGATGGTAATGACAGCAATACTGGGGACAGCGATTTTTAAGCCATAAAAAGGTATTGGAAGAAACACAATCAAAATGTTTTAAGCCATTATATACATTTAAAAAAAAAAATCAACATGAACGTTTTAAAACTACATCCAAAGGCAACAACAATCAGCAGGTGAGGACATAAACAGCACTAGAAAAAGCCAGAACATGGATTATATAAAACATCGCATGAAATTCCCCAGGCTTGTTTATTTATAATCGTTAGGATGAAATGTCAGTTTTTATAATGTCATGTTCAGTAGAGGAGATGAACCCTAGATGATATGAATGATGACAATGATGCTGGCAAAATTCATCGCTCAGCCCTGCCGCAAAATCAGCCAAGGAGCTTTAATAAATATACTGATAGTGTGTATGATGATATTTGATCAGGAATGAGTTCAAAGCTTTCTAATATTATTTAAAGCGACGCGATACTTACTATCTGATGCCATGGTCGCGCTGCACTGAACCAGCGGCGTCAATCGCCCGCCCTATCGATCAATATCGATCAATATCTTCATAAGTATAAAGCACCGGGGAATCAAAGAGACTTGGCGACCGGTCCAGTTGTATGTTTCAGCCCGTCTGTCCCCGACAAACCTGCTGGAGAGAGACGGCGGAGAAGCCCACCGGGACACACTGCTTTCGCGGGCGAGAACGCATACGGGCACGCGGGCATTTGGACGAGAACGCGCTGCGCGCTCGCTACGCTCTGCAGCAATGACCTCCAGAACCTTCATCCAGGCTCAGTTATGTACCAGTGTATGTCATATTCACGTTTCCCCATAATTAACTAAATTTGACTACACTGTAAGAGTATGAAAATGATAGCTAGCAAATGTGGCAGCAGGTTTCATCAAATATGTGACCAAAAAACCAGTCGTAAGGGTAAATTTTTTGAAACTGAGATCATCTGAAAACTGAATAAAAAGGTTTTCCATTGATGTATGGTTATGGTTAGGATAGGACAATATTTGGCCGAGATACAACTATTTGAAAGTCTGGATTTGGAAAGTGCAAAAAAAAAAAAAAAATAATAAATAAATAAATAAATCTAAATATTAAAAAATTGCCTTTAAAAAAAGTTCTTAGCATATTACTAATCAAAAATTAAGTTTTGATATATTTACGGTAGGAAATATAAAATATCTTCATGGAACATGATTTTTACTTAATATCCTAATGATTTTTGGCATAAAAGAAAAATTGATCATTTTGACCCATACAATGTATTGTCGGCTATTGCTACAAATACACCCATGCTACTTATGACTGGTTTTGTGGTCCAGGGTCACATATTAGTGTACTTGTTTACTAAGGAGACAACAGTGTCAGCAAAGACCACGTGTTAGATGAAATATGAGACATGTAATTAAAAAAAAAAAAAAATTCTTATTAGGCTATTTTATTAAATTATGCAACAACTGAAAATATAATTTAATTGCGGGCATTTAAACAAAAACATCTAGAAACATTACAAAAATTAGTGAATTCTCCTATGATATATATGTATAAAAATGTGACCTTGGACCACAAAACCAGTCATAAGGGTCAATTTGAAAATAGAATTTATACATCATCTGAAAGCGGATTTAATAAGCTTTCCACTGATGTATGGTTTGTTAGGATAGGACAATATTTGGCAGAGATACAACTATTTGCAAATCTGGAATGTAAGAGTGCAAAAAATAAAAAATAAAAAAATAAAAAATAATCAAAAAATCGCCCTTAAGGTTGTCCAAATGCAGTTCTCGGCAATGCATATTACTAATCAAAAATTACATTTTGATATATTTAGGGTAGGAAATTTACAAAATATCTTAATGGAACATGATCTTTACTTCATATCCTAATGATTTTTGGCATAAAAAAAGGATAATTTTGACCCATACAATGTATTTTTGGCAATTGCTACAAATATACCTGTGCTACTTAAAACTGGTTTTGTGGTCCAGGGTCACATATTGTTAGAGGAGACAGTAAATAAAGCATATGGAAAGCGTTCTTTAAGAGTGTTTACACATAGCATTCATTATTATAAGCCTAATTCTCAATCAATCTCCAGGACCAGAATAACTTGAAAACACCATGTATATGCACATATTTAGCAAACAGCAACTCTGACCCTACACTGCTTATGTGTCTTATGTCCCCAGCAAGCACAGAGAGAAATAAATCTAATCTTTATGTGCAATTAGTCAATATGATTTGGATTTATTGAATTCATCTTAAAAGCTACGGCCTATTAGGTGCAAAATACATAAATCTTGACTGTGCTGCAGATCTAAATTATCAGGCGACTCCACACTGGCTGAGGCACGAATGAGCGAGGGAGAGAAATGCTAGGATTGGAAGTGATAAAACATATTGATTAAAATCAAGCAGCCGAATGTGTACATCAATAAAACCTTCAGGTTAAAAAGAACTGGACCACATGCATATAAAAGACCACACAACTCTCTTTTCTCAGTGTGTGTGAGATGTATTAGCTGGCAAAAATACAACATAAGGAATGTGGACTGATATAAAAACTAAAAAAAAAAACAGGGAGAGCCAAACATTCTGAATTATAAAATTGTTAACATCATTTAAAACAACAAAATATATTTAAAAACTACTTATTTTAAATAACTGCTTAACATGTTAATGTAAAAACTAAGAAATAACTGTAAACCAACAGATTTTTTATATGAACAATTATCTAAAATGTATGTCTACCACAAATAAATATTAAAATACAAAAAATAATACTAATAAAAGCAACTTACATTCACTGGCCTTTTAACCCAAAAGCAGCAACGTTTAAAATTACATGATAAAACAAATCAAATGAAACCAGAGCTCAAGGCACAGATCACACTAGCTTTTAACACTGGGAGGCCCGCCAATCACACTCCATCCAGATGGTGGTGCTTAATACTAAGTGGGATCACTGCTCTTGTCAGGGTTCCAGTTGAATTTCTTCTTCTTTTTTTCTAGGGGATAAAAACGAAAAGTCAGAAAGTGAAGTTCTTGCATCAACCAGGCTCTTCTTTCAGTATTAGTCAGCATGATCTAATGACCCCAGGGGATCTGCAGGGTTTATAAAATTCAATTTAAGCATTTTAAAGACCTGCAAAGACCAAATGAATGCCATGTGGTTATGGTCGGGGAAAATGACTTTAAAAATGGTGATTTATAGGATTAGTTCACTTTCATGAAAAAAAAAAAAAATAAAAAAATTCCTGATAATTTACTTACCCCATGTCATCCAAGATGTTCATGTCTTTCTTTCTTCAGTCGAAAAGAAATTAAGGTTTTTGAGGAGAATATTCCAGGATTTTTCTCCATGTAGTGGACTATAACGGGATCAGTGGGTTGAAGGTCCAAATTGCAGCTTCAAATGGCTCTATCTAGCAAAACAATCTGTCAGTTTATAAAAAAAAAAAATACAAATTTCTATACTTTTTAACCTCAAATTCTTGTCTTGCCCTAGCTTAACTTCACACATTACATAGTCACATTAGAAAGGACATGCATGACGTAGGTGGAAGTACCGACCCAGTGTTTACAAAGTGAACGTGCAAAGAAAAGGTAAAGGGCGTTTGACTTTCTTTGCATGTTCACTTTGTAAACAATGGGTCGGTACTTCCACCTACGTCATGCATGACCTTTCCAACTTACTGCGTAATGTGTGAAGTCATGTACATGCATCGCAGAGCTAGTGCAAGATGATCATTTGTGGTTAAAAAGTATATACATTTTTATTTTTTTTAGAAACTGACAGATCGTTTCACTAAATAAGACCCCTATTTCTTGGATGGGATCATGTAAAGCCCTTTGTTGCTGCACTGAAACTGCAATTTGGACCTTTAACCCATTGGGTACCACTGAAGTCCACTATATGGAGTAAAATCCTGGAATGTTTTCCTCAGAAACTTTAATTTCTTTTTGACTGAAGAAAGAAAGACATGAACATCTTGGATGACATGGGGGTGAGTAATAGGGGTGTGACGAGACACGAGACTGGGTTCACGAGAACGAGACGAGATTTTTAAACTTTTCTTAAGAAATCCTCAATGATAAAATATACAGAGAAAATAGTCTTTTATTCAACTGAAAAAGACAAAATGCAAAAAATGTAGGCGCATGTTGAACTTTATGAACTTTAATGAATTATATGCAGTAATAAACAACATTTAAACAAGAGCTTTACGATTCTGGATAAATTGAGAATCCCAGTTGTTTTTAATAAATTGGAGACCATGATTCTCTCACAATTCTGGAGAAAAAAGATTAGAAAACTAAACAAAATAACGTAATTTATTACTAGTGGTTCTGACAAACTGTTCATTGCTCAAGTCTTTTAAAAACATTCATTGAAGGAGTCAGTGTCTCACTTCATTAAGACTTGTTTGACTATTGAAATCTCCTGAATGAATGATTCAATGACATACTTTTTTTTTTAAACGGGCCTGGCGGAAGAGGATAAGTGTTACAATGCATACAAGTGTTAAGATACTTTCGTTTTGATCACTACTGTAGACAATAAGTGTTTATACCCAAACTATAAACATTTATCCCAGTACTTCTATTATTTAAATGTATGTAACAGAAATAATGATTATAATGTGGTTGAAAAGACTGTTTGTGTTGCTCTTTCTGCGTTCACATTTACCCTGACCCTCTGATTCATTAACATGGGCAGCGACAAAACGTGCTTCTCACGCTCCACTGACACTCGCGATGTGAAACAGTCCTAATAGACATAGCTAAATCATTGTCATTCAGGAATAAGATCGCGTGGGTGTTTGAATCGAGATCCTGATATTGCAAGGATTAATCATCGTGCAGCTTTAATGCAAACACTGCAAAATGTTTGGCAAGGATATCGTCATGAGATCATATCAGATCTCGCGAGATCTCGTGCCACGAGACCTTGTCACATCCCTAGTGAGTAAATTATCAGGACATTTTTAGTCTGGAAGTGAACTAATCCTTTAAATTTTAAACAGTTCAAATAATACTGTTCAAAATGATAAACCTCACATTTGAGCCTTTAAACCATTTTTAATAAAAGATAAATTACTGTATAACGGCATAAATGTGCAGTATTCACTGACTGCAAACCGTTCTGTAACTGTGAGCCTGTGGAACCTGCAACAGTCCTGTATTTTACTTAAAAGTGCGCTTTTAATTAAATCATAGCTTTTTGAAATTTAATAATCAATCACATTATGCCACATTAATCAAAATGACGTAATCCCTGTTCACTTACCTGGTTCCTTCTCCTCTTTCACTGCAGTCAAACACCACAGCCGGGTCAAATTCGAAACCTCACTCTCACTTCCTATCATATAGAAATGGCGATAATCGATCAATGCAAACCAAACTGTAACTATGTGAGTTTATCTGGGTGGGCAGGACTTACCCTGAGTTTTGAAGCGTAACTGAGTGCGCGTTTTAAGTGATGGGAATCTTTTCTTTTTTGATGACACCTTTTGTGAAATGTCCGGTCCAGCTGCTGAGACCAACTCTGCTTGTCTGTGACGTCGGGACTTGGAGGCCTAACAGGGAAATGAAGAAAAACAGTGCAATTACTTGCACAGTCTTATGCGGATTATGCTTAATAATGTACCAACCTTGTAAAGTGTTTATTTTATGTGATCATGTACAATTTTAACAAACAATCTGACCGGTTTCTTATGCGGACTATATTTACCTCTGTAACTTGTCCGTATGATTTGGATTTGATCGACGCTAACAGCCGAGCTCTGCTGGAGCTCTTTGGGTGGAAAAAAAACACAGTGAATGACACACCCCTCTGGTAAAACAAAAGTACTGCAACATCACAACATTTCTCAGTGCTGCAGTATGGAATGTAGCACTATGTAGTATTAAAGAGACATATATGAATATTAATTTCAATTTAATCTCTTACTTCTTGATTTGAAGGTCCCTCTCCAGCATCCTGCTGCTCAGATGTCTGAAAAAACAAACAAACAAAACATATATATGGCTTTAGACAAGCACACGGTTACAAAACACACATACACATTCTTGAAACATACTCAGGAATAAGCTTAGTATTAAGAGCCATCATTGATCTAGCAGTTATGCACTACTGTTCCAATGTTTTATTTATATCTATTAATATCTATTAATAAATTAATATATAATATGTAACCTATTCCTGTGGTGCAAAGCTGAATTTTCAGCAGCCATTACTAGTCTTTAGTGTCACATGATCCTTCAGAAATCATTCCAATATGCTGATACATTTCTTAATACTATTAAAAGCAAACAAAAATTAGCTCCTCAACAACAAACAATAATGTAATGATTTCTAAGCACAAATATACTTACTGCACGATTTATCTGCCAGTTGCAGTAAGTGAGGACGGTACTGTTTAGTTTAGGAACCAGGTTTTGTTGTACAATATCCAAGTTTGGGTCTGGTTCAGTGAAAATGGCTTTTTTCAGACCCTCATAATGCTCGTGGATATTTGCAATTTCCTAAGGTCCAGAAAAATACAAATAGATTTGTTAACCAAAACAGTCTTCTCATTTACAAGACACTCCATATTACACTGTTTTGCAGTTAAAACCTTAAAAAAAATCACAAATTAGATGCAGCTTCTACAGGCTAACTTTTAGTGAAAATGTAATTGTTTTGTTATAGCCTTAATTCATAAAGATCAATATTTAAATCATGTCTTTGACTGACACAGTGACACTCAGTGTTTAAATATTATAGAGCAGTTATAAAATGTATTTAAACAAAACAAATGCTGAAGGAAATACATTTTTGTATCATGGTAACTTACCTCCAGCACATCTGTGGTGACGAGTTCCTGAGGACGTGATGGCGGATCAACAAACTCTTCACAGATTTTCCTTCTCTTTCCATCTTCCCTCTTTATCCTGAAATTAAGCTGTAAACACGTACAATGAGCACCTTTGGTTGTCAGAGTTTAGAAAGATCAGGTTAAATCAGTTTGTTTACATTAGTATGGACACACACAGCACTGAAAAAAAAAAAAAAAAACACTGCGTAATAATGTCAACATGTAACATCATTCATCATTCTTTTCCTACATGATATATCCTAGTGGAACAGGATATTCAGTGAAGGGTGGAACTTTATCCAGTGACTGAAAAGGAAGAAGGCCACTTCTGCTCACCAAGTCTGCATTTATTTGATGCAATGTACAGCAAAAACAGTAACATTTTGAAATATTTTTACTATTTAAAATAACTGTTTTCTATTTGAAAATATTTTAAAATCTAATTTATTCCAGCGACCAAAGCTATGTAATATATAATTTTCAGCATCATTACTCCAGTCTTTATTGTCACACGATCCTTCAGAAATCATTCTAATACGCTGATTTGCTGTTTTTTATTATTATTATCAATATTGAGTACATTATTTTCATGATTCGATAAATAGAAAGATCCAAAAAGACCAGAATTTATCTGAAATAAAAAGCTTTTGTAACATTAAACACTATACCTTTTAAAAGTCAGTATAATTTTTTTTCTAGTTATAGAAATTAACACTTTTATTTAGCAAGGATGCGTTAAACTGATCAAAAGTGATGATAAAAACATTTATAATTTTACAAAATATTTGATGCTGTACTTTCTATTCTATTCAAGAAACCTGAAAAAAACTATTCAGACGTTTTCAACATAATACTACTACTACTACTACTACTATGCTACTACTAACAACAACAATAATAATAATAATTGTTTTTTGAGCAGCAAATCAGAATTTTAGAATTATTTCTGGAGGATCATGTGACTGGTGTACTGATGCTAAAAATTCAGCTTTGAAATCACAGGAATAAATTACATTTCAAAATACATTCTTTAAAAAAAAAAAAACATTAAAAATTGTATTGTTCAAAAACCTTTGACTGGTAGTGTATTGTGAATGAATGAATGAATAAATAGATAAATAAGTTTGTATGATTCAAGCCTTTATTTGTAACACTGTGTCTTGCAGCATTGAACTTATTAGCCTACCGGTGTTGGCATAGCAGTGAAGTAGAAAGCTTTATCTGACAGGAGCTTTCTGAAGACATAAACCACATCATAATGTTGAGCATTCACTGCGTCCTTCTGAAACTGCATAACATCGTTCCAGTCCTTCAGAGCAATACGGATCTACAAAGTGGAACATTGACAAACAAACAACCGCTCAAAAAATTACAATGCATGAGTTATAATTCTGCCATCATTTACTCACCCTGTCATGTCATTCAAAACCTGTATGACTGTCTTTCTTCTTTGTAACTTGAAGATATTTTCATGTTTTGTCTATACAATAAAAGCCAACAAGGTCCAAAACAAAACTTGTAAGGGCAAAAAACGTCAAAAGTATCTTATGCAAATCATGTAAGTGGAATCACATGGGAGTGAATAAACCCAGGCCCTAGTAACAGAAAACAACAGTTCTAAACAGAAACAATTAGACAAACAGCAGCCCAGAGGGCTGAGAGAATGATTAGTTGCTGGATGACAGCACACCTTCTCTCTGGGAGTGGCGAGTTGTGTGTTGAAGAGGCCGTACAGCAGATAAAGGCCCCCCACTCTGATCTGGAAAGTGTAGGGGGGTAAGAAATAGGGAGACACCACAGACAGAATCAGACGAGCAAAACGCCTTCTCTCATTTAGCTCCGGTTTACCACTGCAGAGAGGAGGAAAGAGAAAGAAATTACATTTCAAACATAATAGGGGATGGGAATCCCTAGTACAAGATCATATTTGGTGGTCCGTGGCATCTAAAAGTTTGAAAACCCCTGCAATAAAACATCAATACACAAAATAAAAGCAGTCACAGGAAAAAAGATGCCCATAATGTTAATAATAATAATAATAATAATAATAATAATACACAATAAAAAGAACATTCAACAAGACAGTTATAAACATTAAAAATACTTTTAGATATACAGATTTTAAGCTAGATATTAACAACTTTGAAGTAAGTTATGTGCAACTGAAATATGGGTTTTGCTGCAGAAGATGCATGGTTGCCTCTTACACTAACAGATGTACTTTATATTTTTCTTTTGTATGATGATTCTAATGTCATTTAAAAGGTAATTTTAAAAAGATTTCGCATGAAACTGTCACTGGCATCCATGTCAAACTCACTGGAAGATGCTGCTGAAGTTCATGTCTCTCCAGATCTCTACAAACTGCTCGTACCGAACTGACTCGGTCGCTTGAAAACGGCCCAGTAGTTCTTCGCAGTCTGCTTTTACCGGTTCCCTAAAATGATCCATCCTGCCCCGTAATCACCACAAAGACTTATTAAAACTCATTCATGTTTTAAAGTGAGATAAAAATCGTATTAAACGTGTTGTTTGTGTTCCCGTCTCGCTCTTCTTCTTAGTTTTTTTAACGGCGGCTGGCAACCAACTTAAAAAGGTGCATTACCGCCACCTTCTGCTCCGGAGTGTGGAACAGAGTTTTACAACCTATGTATCAAACCCGTTTCTTTAATAAAATCGAAGAAGACTTTACTATTTACTTCACTTGCCCATTCTATTAAAATCTTAAAATTTACTTCCTGATTTACATTCTTTCCTATTTCTTCCATCAATGTTCCTCTTTCTTGCTCATATTTCCTACAATCAAGAAATACATGAGTTATTGTTTCTTCAACATTACAGTGATTACAGTGATAACCCATTTGGGTGTTTCACTATTATCTTAAGCGTACTATTTAAATTTGAGTGCCCTAATACTATTCTGTTGAAAATAACCTCTTCTTTCCTTGACTTACCTATACACTTTATGTTTTGATTTACCTTGTTTCTTAAACTGTAAAGGAATCTACCCTTTGTTTCATTGTTCCATTTATCTTGCCATTCTTTTACCAATTTACTCCAAATTAAAACCTTAATCTCTGATTTACTTAAAGGCACTTGTAACTCTATTATTTCTTTCTGTAAAGCTTGTTTAGCTAATTTATCCACTTCTTCATTTCCCTTTTTTCCTATGTGTGCTGGAACCCACATAAAACTGATTGACGTTTCATTTTGAACAATTCTTGAATGTATATGTAAGATATAAAAAGAATATCTTGGTGACTGGATTTAAAAGATCTCAAGCTCTTTAAAACTGATACAGAATCTGAACAAACTAAAACTTTGTCAGGTTTTTTTTCCTCTACCCACTGTAATGCCAAAAGTATCCCTATCATTTCTACAGTATAAACTGCCAAATGATCTGACGTTCTCTTTACTCCACTGATTATCAGTAACTTGGGCTAAAAAAGCAACCCCAGTTGTTTGACATTCTGGATCTTTTGATCCGTCTGTATATACTTGTATTTGTCGAGGGTATTGGCTTCTGGTATATTCTAAGAATGAAGATATCAAGTCAACTTGCTGTTTGTTTGTTTGTTTGTTTAAATTATTGTATCCCCCACATGTTCTAGTTCTTGTCTGAATCCCTAATGTTTGTGTGTGTGTCTTCATGATAATAAAATAAATAAATAATAAGGAAAATGAGCTCCACATGTGACACCAAGTAACTAAACTAGCTGCTGTTGTCAGAGGTTGATAAACAAATGTGACCCTGTACCACAAAACCATTAATAAGTAGCACGGGTATGTTATAGCATACCCATCTAGTATGGGTCAAAACTATCATGTTTCTTTTATGCCAAAAAACATTAGGATATTAAGTAAAGATCATGTTCCATGAAGATATTTTGTAAATTTTCTACCATAAATAAATCAAAACTAACTTTTGATTGGTAATATGCATTGCTAAGCACTTAATTTGGACAACTTTAAAGGTAATTTTCTCAATATTTAGATTTTTTTGCACCCTCAGATTCCAGATTTTCAACTAGGTCAAATATTGTCCTATCCTAACAAACCATACATCAATGGAAAGCTTATTTATCTTTCAGAAGATGTATAAATCTCAGTTTCAAAAAGATTGACCCTTATGACTGGTTTTGTGGTCCAGGGTCACAAATAATAAAGATTCTGTCGATATAGTAGAGTACATTCTGTACACAAATAATTTAAATGACTCCTTTTCAGGAAAACAAATCTCAAAGCCAAAAGAACATTGGCTTAGCACATTTTAGCTTTTATTGTTTATGGTTAAACATTTTAGGGTTACTTTCAAATTTTTATGATGCTCTGTCACAATAATAAAGCTATAATGTACTAACGATTGCATCACTTATTGTCAAAGAGCAAGTCATAAAACTAACATTTTAAAATGCATAACACATGGCCCCATTTATTTGCTGTCACTGGGTGGAGGGTACGGTATGTAGTTCATTCTGAGAGTATTTCCTTATTACTAAATACCTAATGTTCTGCTAGTATGTCTACATTTTCTTCCCACGTCTGTGATTAATCATGCTAGTGACACATCCATTGTCATGAAACATTTCAAAACTGCTCTTAATGTTTAAAGGACAACCACTGGAGAACAACAGCTGTATGTTTTTTTTTTTTGTATGTTGCTAAAGTTCTTTTTAGCATTTGCATGTTTGTAATCAAGTAATGTCTTCTTTGTATACTGCATACTCAACAGTGATTTCATTTGCATTAATTAATGCATTAAAGGATTGTTTTTGGTACTGCACCTGGTTAACCCACACTAATGTATCTACTGAAAGTAATACATTAATGAAATGAAGTACTAACTGAAAGCAATAAACTTTATTTTTTACTTTAACTGTCAAAATAAAAATATACTTGAAACACCAGTTTCTCGCACTCCGATATAAAGTAATCGTTGTTTGTGATTGAGAAGAACTGTAAAAAAGACTAAGCTATAATATTAAGACTAAAGTTCTGCTCTGTTTGTTTGTGCTTTTGATTTGCTTTCCTTTTTAAAGTAGCCGCCCACTGAGTTATTAAAAATCTCTCACATTCAAGAGTTGAGTTAAAAGCAAGTGCATCTTCCAGTTTGTTCGCTTTAGTGACGTTGACTTACGATGGATCCAGGTAAGTCTACTGTAATGTAACTGTAGAATCTTAAATGTTTATCACCAATTGACAAACACTTTACTTATTTTTTCTTTCCCCTAGTTACTATTATTGGAGCTGCTCCAGGAGCAGGTAAAAAATATATATTATTCGTTACTTAGCAAATATCAAGACCACAGATTTAACGTTTATATCTAAATTATATTGAATATTAAGAAAAAAATATAAAGATATAAAATGTTTAAGTGCCATATATAAATGATTTTTATAAAATGGTATATAATATGTGCTAGTGCTCAATCTGAATTAGTCTGTTTATACATTACCAATCAAAAGTTTTTGAACAGTAAGATTTTTAATGTTTTTAAAGAATTATCTTCTGCTGACCAAGTCAGCATTTATTTGATCCAAAATACAACAAAAGCAGTAATATTGTGAAATGTTTTTATTATTTAAAATAACTGCTTTCTATTTGAATGTATTTTAAAGTGTAATTTATTCCTTTGATTTCAAAGCTGAATTTTTAGCAGAATTACTACAATATGCTGTTCAAGAAACATGTATTGTTATTATTATTATTATCAATATTTAAAATCGCTGAGTTCATTTTTTCAGGATTCTTTTTTTTTTTTTTTTGATTAATATAAAGATACAAAGATACAAAGATACAAAGATCAGCATTTACTTTTGGGAAATAAATTATAGAAATTAATTGTTTTATTTAGCAAAGATGCTTTAAATTGATCAAACGTGATGATAAAGACATTTATAATGTTACAAAAGATTTCTATTTCAGATAGAAATGCTGCCCTTCTGAACTTTCTATTCATCAAAGAAGCCTGAAAAAATATCTACTCAGCTGTTTTCAACATAATAATAATACAAAATGTTTTTTGAGCAGCAAATAAGAATATTAGAATGATTTCTGAAGGATCATGTGACTGAAGTAATGCTGCTAAAAATTCAGCTTTGAAATCACAGGAATAAATTAAAATTTAAAATATATTCAAACAGAAAACAGTTACTTTAAATAATACAAATATTTCAAAATTGTACTGTTTTTTTGCTGTACTTTGGATCAAATAAATACAGGCTTGGGGAGCAGAAGAGACTTCTTTAAAAAACATGAAAAACCTTTTGACTGGTAGTGTATAAATATATTGTCCTTTCTACCAATAGTTGCAGTAGCGGTTTCAGCTCCTGCTGTTCTAGCCGCTGCAGGTTTCACCACAGGTGGAATTGCTGCAGTATCCGTGGCAGCAGCTCTTCAATCCGGTGGTGGGTCAAATATCCCTCAGTAAAACTGATCTATGCACAGATGCAAATAAACTGATATAATTAATGTCTTTAGGTGCTGCTGTCATCATGGAAATTGTGAGAGCTGCTGCCAGCATGGCTAACAACTCTACTTCATAACTAGTTCAAATCTGTGCTTCGGTGCATCTTTATCTATATCTGTATGTGTTTATCATTATCTTACATTTCTGTCTTAGTGATTAAAATGAATCTGTTTCAGTAGCTCTAGGTTTGGGTGTGTATGAAATTTTTTCATGCACACTTAAATGCGGTAAGGGTACTGTTTATAGCAACAAGCAATGTTATTTCTCTGTCGTTTTAATATAAACTAATTTTGTGTTATTCACTGTTAGTGTTAACAGTAAAGAAACAATAAAAGGGGTTTCTCAGATTGCCACACTGGAGGAACACACTGTAGTCATATATTTAAAGTGGCTCGAACCCTTTTCCTTATGATTGGGATTTATTGGAAGAACCACGGCTTTAGAGTTCCTGCTGGAACTTAAAGGTTCCATGTTATAAGTTTCTCATAGAACTGAAAGGCTGAGGCCTTCTCCAATTGATTTCACCAGTGGTTTCCACCAAGGATATTATAGTTTTGCTTTTTTAACATCGTTTTATTTTAATATCGTTTTGAAATTTGAAGTAAAATTTAGTTTCGTTTTTATTAGTTTCATTAATAATTTTGTTAGTTTTAGTTTTTATTTTGTGAGCACATTTCTATTTCGTTTTATATAGTTTAGTTTCAGTTTTAGTTTTATTAAAAAAATAAAAAATCACTTCCAGAGCAACTTAATTTAACCTTATGAGCAATTGTCTAGTGACACAAAATGAAAGCATGCTGAGTAAAAGTATACAAGCGGTCAAGCATTTTTACTCCATAAATCTACACAAGTTGCGCTTACATTATCGTAATAAATGGCAGTAATTGTGTTATAATATTTTATTCGAAAATAAATATAATTAGTTTATATTGGATATTTTATCCTCTATTTTCTTTATTCTAAATTGATCTAGACAAGTATGCTGAAACTATAAAAGTTCTGTTAATCTGTGTTAATCTGGTTTTGCTACACTAACTATAGTTAACCCATATTTGTAGTAAAACTTGGGTTATATATAAAAAAAACAAAGAAATGTGGTTACACTTTTACTATAATAAAACCATGGATAATTATTTGTATTTGTGTATCCTTTCTTTTCTTTTCTTTTGTTTTTATAACTGTACTGCTTTAATGGTTTGATGTTATAAAAAAAAAAAAAAAAATGTGATATGCGCTCAGAAGTACCGATCGATCTGAATCAAATGATTTGCAAACAGCACCAAAACGATCCATAGTTTCAATCTGAAAAATGATTCATGAACCATAATTTCAGATTGGGACTTCGGAGCACGGATAACGAATTCGTCAATTCCTGAAATGATTTGTGAACCCGCTTCGAAGTTCCGGTCTAAATCAAATGATTCATGATACGCGCTCTGAGGTCGCAGTCTGAAACAAATGATTCGCAAACCCACTCCAAAGTACCGATCCAAATCAAATAATTTGCAATCTGTAGTTCCCATCTGAATAATGATTCGCAAACCATAATTTCAGATTTAAATTTGTGAAATGATTCGCAAACTTGCTTCGAATTTCCGTTCTAAATCAAATGATTCACGAACCCGCTCCGAAGTGCCGGTCCAAATCAAATGATTTGTGATCCACCCTCCAAAGTCCTGATCTGAATCAAATGATTTGAGATCCTTGCTTCGTAGTCTCGATCTGAATCAAATGATTCGCTATCCGCACTCTGAAGTCACGATCTGAATCAAATGATTCACGAACCTGCTCCGAAGTGCCGATGATTAATCGTGATCCGCACTCTGAAGTTCCAAAATGAATCAAATGATTCATGAACCCGCTCCAAAGTGCCGATCCAAATCAAATAAATTTGCGATCCACACTCCGAAGTCCCAACCTGAATCAAATGATTCGAGATCCTTACTTCGTAGTCTCGATCTGAATCAAATGATTCGAGATTCACACTCTGAAGTCGCGATCTGAATCAAATGATTCATGAACCCCCTCTGAAGTACTGATCCAAATCAAATGATTTACAATCCACCCTCCAAAGTCCTGATCTAAATCAAATGATTCGGGATCCTTGCTGAACCAAATGATTCGCGATCCGCACTCTGAAGTCTCAATCTGAATCAAATGATTCATTAACCCACTCTGAAGTCCTGATCTGAATCAAATGATTTGTGATCCATGCTCCGTAGCCTTGATCTGAATCAAATGATTTGCGATATGTGAAGTTCAGATCTATCAGTTATTTGCAATACGCGCTTTGAAGTCCTGATCCGAAACAAATGATTCGCAATATGCGAAGTCCCAATCTGAATCAAATGATTCATGATATGCAATCCAATTAGAGAGCTTGGAAACTAGTGAATTATTGTGAATTATTTTGAGTTGCAATTCTGACTTTCGAAAAGCTAATTTTTCCAATCACTATACTGTACATGCTTTTTAAAACCATTACAAGTAATCATAAAATTCGAAAAAGTTTGAATAAATCAGAGTGGTTCCAGCATAAATGACTCATTCATTTGAATCGGTTTGCCTGTTCCTCTGCTTTTTGTGTCTTCAGCTATGTTTACTTGACACTAGCTGTGTCCCAATTCAAAGGCAGCTTCCCAGCCTTCGTCACACCACCATGACGCAATCACCTTCAAATGCGCCCTTTAAAGGATGCAGCCTTTGAATTGGGACACAGCTACAGTAAGTACTACTTGCTTAGCTTGCTAGTTTTATTGCATTAAAGGAAATAAGCAGAAAAAATATGATATTCCCAAATAGCCAATAAGCAATAATATTTCCATTCCAAAGATAACATCCAATGCAAATTCAGGTGAGGTAACTGCTCTTGTTAGTGAAACACTCCATTAATATGACTGCAACTCAAAATGCATGTTGGATGTAAACAAATTGCTCACACTTTCACCTGTTGCATCCATTACTCTCCTTCTGCAAATTCTTGAAAACTTACTGGGTACAGTGTTTGTACACTGCTCCTCAGATCAATCCAATATGTAACAGGCAGTTTTTCCTTTTTTTTCGGATTTGTCTTTCTTCCTCAATTGTGGGACAATAAAATTTCATATTTTCCAAATATCAGTATTTGAGATATAGTATAACATCCAGTTCCTTTAGGACTCTAGCTGTTGTCATCCCAAACAAATCTGTCAGCATTTTCACATTTACATGAATCCAAATGAACTTTTATGATGCATCCAACAAGTATAGGCCTACATCTGATGTTAAGCATTCCCTGGGAATCAAAGAATGACCAAAGAATGTTGCTAGCATTTGTGATGTACTGCTTTTAGAAAATACAAGACATACTGTGTCATCATGGATTTATTATATAATTTAAGTTTAAAACAGCTTAATTTAAACAGTATAATGTTACAGATTTTTCAAAGTTCACATTCACAATTTAAGACAATTCTGTTATAATTACATTTACTCATTTAGCAGATGCGTTTATGTAGACATCACAAGCAATTATCGTAAGTGCAAAAAATGTGTGTAGTACAATGTGAACTTCAAATTAGTAAACTAGATTAGTACAGCAAAAGCAGAAGAGAAATATCCTCATTATTATATTAAAACAGTTTAAGGGTGCTTATATTTATGGTTGTAGATCAACAGTTAAATGCTATGATTGACAATAATTAGAAAACTTTCAATCTGTGAACTAGTTATGCAGTGCAGTTGCCAATTAACCTGTTTTGATCACACATTGTAGGCGTTTATGTCTCCAGAACTACCATGGCAAATAACAAACATCAAAGATGAAACATTAAATATTAATTATAATTAAAAAAAAACCCCAAAAATAACAAAAACAAAAAACAGTTCAGTACTCAAAAGAAAATAATGGCTCCTGCAATGTTTAGCAATGGTCCACCCACAGCTGCACCCACAGCGCCACCTATGGCACCTATAACACCCTGAGCTGCAACAGGGATTCCAGCGGCACCTGGTAAAATTCATGACATTTTTACAAAATCAGTCATTCAAAATTAAATTTCCACTAGAGCTATAAAGGTATTTGTAGATGAATGCTGTCACTTGGATTCAAAGATCCTGATTAATTCAGTATAGAGTGGATTTTCATGATGCACCTGACATCTAATGCACAATTCATTACTGTATGCAGCATTATGTATAAAGAAAAAAAAAAAAGTCAAACTGCAAATGTTTGTATTTTGTTAGACATATTTATTTTATCTCCAAGATCATCTTAAAGATATTAGATTACATTTAGTGAGTAACCTTATAAGTGAGAAATAAAAATCTTGATGTCTAAGGACTTACTACCTTTTAAGATTAGTAGGTGTGGCCACAATCACTAGTGTCTTTTCACCAACCTATACTACTTAAAGAAACAGTGTCCCTTTAATTAAAGACTAAACCCAAAGCTTAAACAATACACCTTATCTAAGTTCATCCTAGGCCAAAGACAACAGAGGTTTTTAGATATTGGCTCACCAGCGGCTTGAAGAGCTGCCACCACGGATCCAGCTGCGATCCCTCCTCCATTAGCCACAGCAGCAGTTGACATCAAACCGGAGGCGATAGAACCTGCAGCAATTCCACCTGCGGTGAATCCGGCCGCTGCTAGAGCAGCAGGAGCTGCAGCAACTGCTGCGACTAATGGTGTAAACATGCCATATTTGTAAAATCTTACTGGTTCACTTGGATAGGGGAGAGTGGGGTAAGTTGAGCCACCCCCTGTATCTTGGCAACTGTTCACTTTTACTGTCATGTGACCATGTATTTTGGAATCACACATAATTTCTGCCAGATTGTGAAAAGGAGAACCGCATGGGAAACTAGCTAGTTTTTTTTTTAATGCCAGCTATGGGGCAAAGTGAGCCAAATGGTGTGGGGTAAGTTCGGCCTACACTTTAACTTACCCCACCATAAGACACTGAAGTTAAGTTAAATCTCTGAAATATAATCTAGTATTTTAATGTAATATTACGCAACTGGTTAAGTTTACCATATACATGTATATATACATATTATTTGTAGTTTATTTGATAGGGACAGTGTACAAGTGCACCAAATCCTTCTCTGAGAATCAGAAGATGCTTTTCATCACATTATAATCAAATATATCTTTTTACCTGTAGTCCCTAATGGTCTCTTTGACACTGCAGAAAAGCTACCATGCCAAGAATCCTTTGACCAAAATGTTTATTAGTTTCAGTGACATTTATTCTTTCATTCTAATTCAGTTTTTATTTAATTTTACTCAACAAAGTCTCAGTTTAGTCTGTTTTTTTGGAAAGGTTAAAACTGTGCTCAACATATTCAGAAATACAAACAATTAAAGATTGAAAATTAAACTTCATTTGGTTTTATTTTAAGTTAGCTTCAAGAAAAGAAATATCACTGTAAAATGAAATTTGATTACTAAGTTAGTTTTTAAACGAGGTAAATTATATTAAAAACTTCACATGGGTTTGAATCAGTCAGATGGTCAGTTTTCACCCAGATAGTTGACCCTACCCTCTGACTTGGGTCAACTTACCCCTAACCTGGGGCAAATTGAGCCACAGGAACAGGAACGATAAGCCATAATTTTATAACCCTGAATTTTAGAACTTTAGAATTCTGATAATTTAAAATGATAGGAAGCATCCTGAAATTACTTTAGATACTTTCATTGTACTTCTGCCTCATTTTACCTTATCTTGAGGATCATATAAGTAAAAAATGGCTCATCTTACCCCACTCTCCCCTAAATGTTTAAAAGCACATAAAACACTTAGCCTGTGTTAACATCTGCATTGCAACAGTTCATTACATTGAAGCTTAAGCCGCTTTTCCACTGTTGAGGCAAACCGTGCGCTTCTCGTAGTTTACTGATTCACACTGTGCCGATCCGGCCTAGGCTGCACCTTATAGTTTCGTTTTCCAGGTAAGCACTGCTCACTGCTTTCCAGGTGGAGCTGGCTGATAACAGAGCTCGACGAATACGTAACGCAAGTGATTACACAAGGCATGAGATGTAAACAGCGATTGTTTTGGTGAATGGTCAGATATTTATGTTTATTTCGCTCATTAAATAAATAAATAAAACTTTGGCCATCTATACAGAGAAAGAAACTAGTAGCCAGATAACGAACAACTGATCATTCCCAAATGGCGACATCGTTAAATTTGTTAGCTAACCGTGCTGAGAATTCTTGACCGAGAACAGTTTCTAATCTTGTCGTGCCGAACCGAGCTCAAGTGGAAACATAACTGAAAGCGTTCCTTACCGTTTTTAGAACCGTTCGGCTCGATAGTGGAAAAGAGGCTTATCTTTTAATAAAATGTACATCAGCAAAACTTGAAAATCATGTCTTCTCTAGTGAAAAGACATTTAACATTTTATTTACCTGCTCCTGCACCGACTGCGACCATTGTAACTTAGAAGAAAACAAACCATGTTAAACTTTGATTAATAAATATTAAAGATTCTGCAGTATTTAGGCTACAGGTAGCTGTCTACTTACAGGGATCCATCTCAGGTCAGCTGGGATGCTTTCTGAACTTTCTGCTTGTGAGGGTTGGAATTTAAAGTTTAAAGGTCTGGGTGTTTCCTTATTAGAAAACGAAACACACCAATTCATCACAAGAGTTTCATTCTCCAGTGCAGAACACATCCCTATAGTGAAAAAACCAGCATATGCTGGTAGGTATGTTTTGATGCTGGTTTAAACTGGTCCTTAGCTGGTTTATGCTGGTTTTAGCTGGTCATGTTGCTGGTCAAGGACCAGCATAAACCAGCTAAGGACCAGCTTAAACCAGCATCAAAACATACCTAACCAGCATCCCAGCATCAAAACATACCTACCAGCATATGCTGTTTTTTTCACCAGGGATAGGCGAAGGGTGAACAAACTCCAGCTAAACGCAGCCAAATCTATTAACTATAAACATCAAAAACTCGTCTTTTTAGGAAAGAACCAAAGATGGGCGTCATGTAGGCTAATAAAATATTTTAAATAGGACCGAATTTGTATTTAACGTGATTAAAATGTAATACAAACATTAGAAATTTCCACGGTTATTCAAACAGCGAATAAATTATATACAGAAAGCGACACAATTACTAACTTTGATCAATCTCGAGTTTAAGCACACTCAAAAAACAAATGTATCGTTATAATTACTGAAGCTGTCTACACTGTGAAATGAATCACTTACATTGTGCGTACATCTGGCTTTGTTGTTTATGATGAGAGAATTCAAGAGTTGCTCGCACTCAACAAAACTGATGAGTTTCAGCGATGACTCATTTGAACGCTTCTGATTGGTTATTGCATTTCTAAGCTCAACGGAACCGTGTATGAATAGTTATAATGCGTAACACGGTAAAAACGCCTAAAAATAATTACTGTGCAACATGGGCAGATCGTATAATGCCGCAGTCGACACTTTCTATTCATTTTCAATTTGTTAACAACAGGCGTAATAGATTTAATTTGTTTGTGCAGGGGCATTTTTTGTCCAATTTAGTGACATTTTTTTCCTCCTAAGTCCCCGTGGCTAGGGGGAGGTTTTTTTTTTGCATCTTAAGTCTTAGTATATAACAATATATGTACAATTTATACTTGAATAGACAAAGTCAAATGTTGCAACAATTTATGCTTCAATAGACAAAGCCATATGTTGCAACTAACTACATATCAGAACGGTTATAGACAACTTCCCCTATTCATTAAACGTTGCAACCTTTTTACAAGATGTAATATAAGTTTCAGGTGTCCCCAGATTGTGTGAATGAAGTTTCAGCTCAAAATACCCAGCAGATCATTTATTATATCATTTTTAAAAATGTCTAATTTGAGTGGAAGCGGAAAACACTGTTTTCATGCATGTCCCTTTAAATGTAAATGAGCTGCTACTCCCCACCCCCTTTTCTAGAACAAGGCTGTGACTTTACAGCTCACACCTCAGATACTCTGCCAAAAAAAAAACATCTGTTTGGTTTTGATTATCGTGTCTATATTATCACTTATCAACTGTGGGACCATAAAATTTCATACTTTCCAAATATCAGTATTTGAGATGTAGTATAACATCCAGTTCCTTTAGCTGTTGTCATCCCAAACAAATCTGTCAGCATTTTCACATTTACATGAATCCAAATGAACTTTTATGATGCATCCAACAAGTATAGGCCTACATCTGATGTTAAGCATTCCCTGGGAATCAAAGAATGACCTTTATGTTGCTAGCATTTGTGATGTACTGCTTTTAGAAAATACAAGACATACTGTGTCATCATGGATTTATTAAATAATTTAAGTTTAAAACAGCTTAATTTAAACAGTATAATGTTACAGATTTTTCAAAGTTCACATTCACAATTTAAGTGAAGACAATTGTGTTATAATTACGTTTACTCATTTAGCAGATGCTTTTAGGTAAACATCACACGCAATTATCGTAAGTGCAAAAAATGTGTGTAGTACAATGTGAACTTCAAATTAGTAAACTAGATTAGTACAGCAAAAGCAGAAGAGAAATATCCTCATTATTATATTAAAACAGTTTAAGGGTGCTTATATTTATGGTTGTAGATCAACAGTTAAATGCTATGATTGACTATAATTAGAAAACTTTCAATTTGTGAGCTAGTTATGCAGTGCAGTTGCCAATTAACCTGGCAACTGAGCTCACGGCAGCTCCCGCAATGCCCCCACCTGCGACAGCACCTAACGACAAAGCATAACAGGACTTATTTTTGAAAACAAACAAACAAAAAAATTTTTTAACCTGTTTTGATCACACATTGTAGGCATTTGTGTCGCAAATAACAAACACCAAAGATGAAACATTAAACATTAATTATAATAAAAAAATAAAATAAAATAAATAATGAAAAAAAACAAACAAACAAAAAACAATTCAGTACTCAAAAGAGAATAATGGATTCACCTGTGGCTCCTGCAGTGCATAGCAATGGTCCACCCACAGCTGCACCCACAGTGCCACCTATGGCACCTATAACAGCCTGAGCTGCAACAGGGATTCCAGTGACACCTGATACAATGAATGAAAGTTTTACAAAATCAGTCATTAAAAATGAGATTTCCACTAGAGCTATAAAGGAATTTGTTGATGAATGCTGTCACTTGAAATCAAAGATCCTGATTAATTCAGTATAGAGTGGATTTTCATGATGTACCTAGTCTCAGCCTCAGACGTCACGCCCACGGAACGTTGGCTAAACGTCTGATGCATATGGTACACTTAACTGGAAACACTTCAGGAATGTCGAAGTCGTCATCTGATTGGTTGAATTTTATCGGATTTCCGGGGGGCGCGAGTGTCGCGATTATTTCGGTCCGCCGGGAAACAAAGCGCAGACGTGTGATTACAGAAGAAAAACTGTCGTATTTACATGAGTGACAGTGAGCATTTATCAAGATCAGCTAAACGTAGGATTCTCAAAAGTATGCAAGGTTCACGGCATAGACTCTTTAAGAGATGTCCAGGAGTTTTGTTTGAGGCACTTAGTGGAGACAAAAAGAGATATAATGCAGACGCCATTGTTGTTATACGTGCACGAACAGATCAATGACTTACTGCTTGTTTTCTTCTCCTTCTTTGATTTTCTATGCTGACTGACTTGTTGCACACCGGTCTGTTGTTGTGGGGACATTTCTACGCCCCGAAACGTGACGCCGAACGAAACGAACGGTGAATGGTTGTTTGACATGTCGGTCAAACGGCCTTATGGGCGGGCCTTGGCCAAAGAAAGCTGCTATGAATTCCAGACCTTCAGCCGTCAGTCTGAAGGTCTGGCTACGCGAGACTATGATGTACCTGACATCTAATGCACAATTCATTACAACTGTATGCAGCATTATGTATAAATAGTAGTGATGGGTCGTTCTTGAACGATTCGTTCATTTTGAACGAATCTTTAATGTGACTCGGGACGAACGAGTCGTCTCGGCGAGTGATTCGTTCAGTCGCGCATGCGCAACATCCTATTAGGTCCTGTACTGGAATTAGTTCACCTGTTTTAGAGTCGTTCGTTCACCTTATGGGGCTGTCACGTGATGAACGAACGACTCAAACCCGAAGACTCAAAAGATGAACTAATCAATTCTCTTTCCGGCTCAGGCTGCATAGGTTAACATTACGGGGCTGTCACGTGATGAAGGAACGACTCAAACCCGAAGACTCAAAAGATGAACTAATCAATTCTCTTTCCGGCTCAGGCTGCATAGGTTAACATTACGGGGGTGTCACGTGATGAACGAACGACTCAAACCCGAGGACTCGAGAAATGAACTAATCAATTCTCTTTCCGGCTCAGGCTGCATAGGTTAACATTACGGGGCTGTCACGTGATGAACGAACGACTCAAACCCGAGGACTCGAGAAATGAACTAATCAATTCTCTTTCCGGCTCAGGCTGCCTTGGTTAAGCTAATTGGGCTGTCAGGTGATGAACGAACGACTCAAACCCGAAATCTTGTCAGATAAGAGGTGAGGTGAGCGAATCATAGACTAAAGACACAGGTAAACAATGAATTAACATTTTCTGTTTCTTATAGCATTATAGTTTTGCTTTGTTTGTAGTGTGATCAACGTTTGTGTAAGCAGTAGATGTGTTAGGGAAGTAAAACGTGACATTTTAATTATATTTTGCTAAAATGAACAAAATGAACGAAATGACTCGAAAAAAGATTCGTTCATTTTGCTGAACGAGACTCAAAGGACAGAGTCGGTAAAATGATCCGAACTTCCCATCACTAGAAAAAAAGTCAAATTGCAAATGTTTGTATTTTGTTAGACATATTTATTTTATCTCCAAGATTATCTTTAAGGTCTCAGATTACATTTAGTCAGTAACCTTATAAGTGAGAAATAAAAATCTTGATGTCTAAGGACTTACTACCTTTTAAGATTAATAGGTGTGGCCACATTGTGGCTATACTACTTAAAGAAACAGTGTCCCTTTAATTAAAGACTAAACCCACAGCGTAAACAGCCCACTTTATCTGAATTCATCCTAGGCCAAAGACAGCAGAGGTTTTTAGATACTGGCTCACCAAAGGCTTGAAGAGCTGCCACCACGGATCCAGCTGCGATCCCTCCTCCATTAGCCACAGCTGCAGTTGACATCAAACCGGAGGCGATAGAACCTGCAGCAATTCCACCTGCGGTGAATCCGGCCGCTGCTAGAACAGCAGGAGCTGCAGCAACTGCTGCGACTAATGGTGTAAACATGGCATATTTGTAAAACCTTACTGGTTCACTTGGAGAGGGGAGAGTGGGGTAAGTTGAGCCAGTGGGTACGTTGACCCACGCCCTGTATCTTGGCAGCAGTTCACTTTTACTGTCATGTGACCATATATTTTGGAATCACACATAACTTCTGCCAGACTGTGAAAAGCAGAAAAACATGGGAGGAGTGGAAGGCACCCATTTATTTTTAAAAACTGTTTTTGACTCATCTAAGTAACATTTTAGCATAACAGATCTAATGACTGTTACATCAAAGCAAACTTATTCAGGTTTAAAAATATTTATGATGCATATAGTATAGGTGATTTAGCAACATATTAAACCATGCTAATTATTTAGCTAAATATTAGCATGAATTGGTAAGCTAGCTAGTTTTTTTTTTTTTTTTTTTTTTTTTTTTTGCCAGTTATAGGGCAAAGTAAGCCAAATGCTGTGGGGTAAGTTGGGCCAACACTTTAACTTACCCCACCATAAGGCACTGAAGTTAAGTTAAATCTCTGAAATGTAATCTGGTATTTTAATGTGATATTATGCAGCTGGTTTAGTTTATCATATATACATATTATTTGTAGTTTATTTGATAGGGACAGTGTACAAGTGCACCAAATCCTTCCCTGAGAACCAGAAGATGCTTTTCATAACATTATAATCAAATATATGTTTTTACCTGTAGTCCATAATGGTCTCTTTGACACTGCAGAAAAGCTACCATGCCAAGAATCTTTTGACTAAAATGTTTATTAGTTTCAGTGACATTTATTAATTAATTTTACTCAACAAAGTCTCTGTTTAGTCTGTTTGTGGGAAGGTTAAAACTGTGTTCAACATATTGTTTCAGAAATACAAACAATTAAAGACTAGTTAGCTTCAAGAAAAGAAATATGACTGTAAAATGAAAACTGATTATTAAGTTAGGTAAATTATTTTAAAAACTTCACATGGGTTTGAATCAGTCAGATGGTCAGTTTTTTTACCCAGATAGTTGATCCTACCCTCTGACTTGGGTCTACTTACCCCTAACCTGGGGCAAATTGATCCACACCAACAGGAACAATAAGCAAAAATTTTAGAACCCATTTTAGAACTTAAAAATTCTGATAATTTAAAATGATAGGAAGCATCCTGAAATTACTTTAGATACTTTCAGTGTACTTCTGCCTCATTTTACCTTATCTTGAGGATCATATAGGTAAACAACGACTCATCTTACCCCACTTTCCCCTAAATGTTTAAAAGCGCATAAAACACTTAGCCTGTGTTAACATTTATATTGCAACAGTTCATTACGTTAAAGCTTAAGCCGCTTTTCCTCCGTTGGGACAAACCGTGCGCTTCTCGTAGTTTACTGATTCACACTGTGCCGATCCGGCCTGGGCTGCAAGGTTATGGTTTCGTTTCCAGGTAAGCACTGCTCACTTCTTTCCAGGTGGAGCTGGCTGATAAGAGAGCTCGATGAATACGTAACGCAAGTAATTACATAAGGCTGTAAACAAAAATGAGATGTAAACAGCGATCGTTTTGGTGAATGGTCAGATATTTCTGTTTATTTCCCTCAATAAATAAATAAAAACTTTGGCCACCTATACAGCGAGAGAAACTAGTTGCCAGATAACAAACAATTGATCATTCCCAAATGGCGACATCGTTAAATCAGTTAGCTGACCGTGCTGAGAATTCTTGACCGAGAACAGTTTCTAATCTTGTCGTGCCGAACCGAACTCAAGCGGAAACATGAAAGCGTTCCTTACCGTTTTTAGAACCGTTCGGCTCGATAGTGGAAAAGAGGCTTATCTTTTAATAAAATGTACATCAGCAAAACTTGAAAATCATGTCTTCTCTAGTGAAAAAGACATTTAACATTTTATTTACCTGCTCCTGCACCGGCTGCGATTATTGTACCTTAGAAAAAAAAAAAAAAAACATGTTAAACTTTGATTAATAAATATTAAAATTCTGCAGTATAGGCTACAGGAAGCAGTCCACTTACAAGGGTCCATCTCCAGTCAGCTGTGGTGCTTTTTGAACTGTCTGAGGGTTGGATGAGGGTTGGAATTTAAAGGTCTGGGTGTTTCCTTTTCAGAAAACGAAACACACCAATTCATCACAACCAGGGGCGGTTCTAGAGGCGGGGCCATAGGGGCCCTGGCCCCTTCTGAAATCTGATTGGCCCCTGATTGGCCCCCCTTCCATCAATCGTCGACGAGAAGAGCAACCGGAGAATTCTTCACAACGATTACAGATGCAATTCCCTCCCCCCTAAACAACTGGCGGCAGTAATGTGTCGATGCAACTTGGGAGAAGAAGCAGAGGCCTTGGCTTTATATTATCTTTGCGGCTTTGGCTTGAGCGACACCTGGGGTCCGTTCTTCGTACCTCGCTAACTAAGTTACTTTACTTTATAAATGTATTAGAATCTTACACACGCTATACAGATAATGTAGAGGCGTGCATTAATTTGAATGATGACAGCTATTATGGGAGTGGCTTTATGGAGCACATGAGATACAGATAATGTGAGATCTTGACCCTTAAGAAATTTTAATTAATGATGTCACGTAGCAAATTTGTTTCAAATATAAAATTAAATGAATTGCTAAATATTACATTGAAATAAAAAAATATAAAGTCTGTACAAATATTAGAAATCGTGAATATAAATAATTGGGGTAAAAAAAAAAAAAAAAAAAAATTAAATAAAAACAGTGCACATTTCATTAATCTATTAAAACATGATGTAGTTTTGTTCGCTTGGCTGTTTCCTTATAAAAGTCCAGAAATTTGTCATGTTTTTCGTCAGGTGTGTTTTTTAATCATATGATGTCATTACGTTGCTGTCTTGCCGCCAGCCAATCGCTGCATTGCTGATCATGGTTTTAAGTATCGATACATAGCCCCTTTTAAACCAACAGATAACTCAATCCAGCCATACTAATCAAAAACAACAGGTGCGTTCGAAGAACCGAATTAGCCAGGTCATGATTAGCGCGATTATGTTATCTTGGATGTGTCATTTGATCTCGGATGTAATAAGCGACGTACGAAGAACGGGCCCCAGAACATTCTCTGACGTTATGACAGTAGGCGGGAGAAAGAATCAATTTAACATTACTTACAACTTGAAGACAATTCTTGGTGAGTCACAAATCCTCGTGTTGTTTGTCAAAATATGAAAGGATATTTAGCTGCTGCTCTCACTTATTTTAGGTTTGTTAACTAAATTGTGGAAGGAGCACTGGAAGCACTGTCGAAGTAAACCAATAAACTTGTAAGCAATGTTAACATGTTTTTGCTAAGATAGCGCTAGCAAAGATTCTGTAGTTAACTTTATCAAACCAGTCCCTCCAGGATTTCACGATTTTTTGTGTGATTTTTGCAATCAAAATGACTGATTTTGTGGTGGTAATTTCCAGAAATTTGTGAAAAAATTTGAGATTTTTATATTTTATAATTAGGACATCACATTTACGATAATAGTATTATGTCAGATGCACAATAGTCGTACGACTCAAATCACAAACAAAATGCATAAAGCTTTTTTTATTTAATACAACATCTGTATTCACGTAAAAATGCAGTGAAACTTTAATTAAACTAGAGATATTTCAGTTGGTTGATTTATAATTTAATGTTTTGTGAGGTCTTTTTCTTTTTTGTGATTATTTTGCGGTTAAATTAGGAATTATTCAGGATCGCAAAAAAATTCAACATTTTGTTGATTTTGCGTTGAATTCAGCGATCGCGAAAAACTGGAGGAACTGTCAAACGTCTGTGGCGCTAGCTTTAGAGTTTTTGCATGCACTAACCGTATGTAATTAGACCTTTGTGTGATAATGTTAACTATCGTGTTTGGCAGATATAGCGAGCATGAAAAAAAAGGGACAGACACAGGGAGCCATTCAGAGGTTTTTTACAAAATTAACCGATGATATTAATCGCTGTGATGTACTTTAGTGTGTGTGTGTGTGTGTGTGTGTGTGTGTGTGTGTGATTTATGCATTGTGTCCTAAAGGACACAGTATAAATAAATGGAAAAAAAAAAATCATTAAGAAATTTACTGGCTCATAATTTTTTATTAGAGCGTTTGAAAAATGAATGACTGCCGAAATGTATTTGCACCGTACTGAATAAATTATTTTGTGTGCTTGAATGTACCCTGTACTTGGCCCCTGAATGTAACATGTGGCCCCTTAATGGCCCCTGTTACAGAAAAATCCTAGAACCGCCACTGATCACAACGGTTTCATCCTCCAGTGTAGAACACAAAGGCGGAAAGTGAACCAACTCCAGCTAAACGCAGCCAAATCTATTAACTATAAACATCAAAAACTCGTCTTTTTAGGAAAGAACCAGAGATGGGCGTCATGTAGGCTAATAAAATATTTTTAATAGGACTGAATTTGTATGTAACGTGATTACAATTTAATACAAACATTAGAAATTTCCACGGTTATTTAAACAGCGAATAAATTATATACAGAAAGCGACATTATTAATAACTTTGATCAGTCTTGAGTTTAAGCACACTCAAAAAAACAAAAACAAATATATCGTTATAATTACTGAAGCTGTCTACACTGTGAAATGAATCACTTACGTTGTGCGTACATCTGGCTTTGTTGTTTATGATGAGAGAATTCAAGAGTTGCTCGCACTCAACAAAACTGATGAGTTTCAGCGATGACTCATTTGAACGCTTCTGATTGGTTATTGCATTTCTAAGCTCAACAGAACCGTGTGTGAATAGTTATAATGCCTAACACGGTAAAAACGCCTAGAAAGAATCACTGTGTAACATGAGCAGAACGCATAATGCTGCAATCGACACTTTCTATTCATTTTCACTTTGTTAAAGGGGTCATCGGATGCCCATTTTCCGCAAGTTGATATGATTCTTTAGGGTCTTAATGAAAAGTCTATAATATACTTTGGTTAAAAATTCTCAATGGTTGTGTAAAACAACACCCTTTTTCCTAGTCAAAATGAGCTCTGCCCCGTCCCTCTCTTCTCTCTGTGGAGTGAGAAGCTGCTCTGAGATATTGTTTACTTTAGCGCGTTTAGCCACTAAACTTGCTAACTAACACGTTATTAGGAAAGGTGATTACAGAGATTCAGAAAAAAAACCCTTATATTCACTTCTGCTGCAGGTGAAGCTGGATCACGAATTATTTGTGCGAACATAGATGCATTTATGTAGATCGGGAGGCGCACTCTCTTCACAAACAAACGTAATCCACTGCATCTTCAGCGGCTCAGATGTCGGAAGTAAATGACAACCACTATGTTCATTATTACACCCAAAAACACAACACCTCAATCGCTCAGTTGGAGATATTCTTGCCTAACTTACATCCCTGCTCCTGCATCGAAACAATGGAGGTCGGACTGTTACAGCTGATCTGAGGTAAGATGCTCATGTCAATCAACTATCGTGGGAGTGGCTTCTGACAGGCATCTGAGAAAGGATCAATATGAAAAAGGGGATATTATTTTTACAGATTAATTAAAAACCACTGCATGGATTTTTTATCATTATAGGGTAGATTTGTACATACACTGCAAACATACATTAATGTTCAAGCAACATGTAAAAGTAAACTTTGCATCCGATGACCCCTTTAAAGATGTTTTCATTGTTTGACAATTCATGCTCTAAATCTCTATTTTATTCTAAATTGATCTAAGTATGCTGAAACTATAAAAGTTCTGTTAATCTGTGTTAATCTGGTTTTGCTACACTTAGCTTAGTTAACCCATATTTGTAGTTAAACTTGGGTTATATAAAAAAAACCTAAACAAACATGGCTACATGTTTACAGTTTTACCTTCCTACCTTCTTCTGCCAATACACAGTCTAACCTCGATCACCTGTCTCCTCATTATTGGTGCTCTGACCGGCACCCAGGGGGGTTTACTCATCCAGTACCTCACAAAAAACATAACAGTCCAAAGGTCTCTAAAACACTGACTTTCAAAAAGCTAATTTCTCCCATCACTGTACTGTACATGCTTTTTAAAAACATTACAGCATAAATGACTCACTCATTTGAATCGGTTTGTCTGTTCCTCAGCTTTTTGTGTCTTCAGCCATGTTTACTTAACACTAGCTGCGTCAATTCAAAGGCTGCTTCCCAGCCTTCGTCACACCACCATGACGCAATCGGCCTTCAAATGCACCCTTTAAAGGATGCAGCCTTTGAATTGGGACACAGCTACAGTAAGTACTACTTGCTTAGCTTGCTAGTTTTATTGCATTAAGGGAAATAAGCAGAAAAAAATATGATATTCGCAAATAGCCAATAAGCAATAATATTTCCATTCCAAAGATAACATCCAATACAAATTGAGGTGAGGTAACTGCTCTTGTTAGTGAAACACTCCATTAATATGACTGAAAAGGAGTTAGGAGGGAATGATTAGGTGGCTAGCTTGAAGCCAGTGGGGCTGTCGATAAGAACAGAGGTCCAGTCTAGTCACTTCCGTTTTAGTTGTCTTTATTAAACAAACAAAAGGGCAAAAGGACAAACTTCTCAACAATGACTGCAACTCAAAATGCATGTTGGCTGGAAACAAATTGCTCACACTTCCACCTGTTGCATCCATTACTCTCCTTCTGCAAATTCTTGAAAACTTACTGGGTACAGTGTTTGCACACTGCTCCTCAGATCAATCCTAAATGTAATAGGAAGTTTTTCATTTTTTCAGATATGTCTTTCTACCTCAATTGTGGGACAATAAAATTTCATATTTTCCAAATATCAGTATTTGAGATATAGTATAACATCCAGTTCCTTTAGGACTCTAGCTGTTGTCATCCCAAACAAATCTGTGAGCATTTTCATATTTACATGAATCCAAATGGACTTTTATGATGCATCCAAGAATGACCTTTATGTTGCTAACATTTGTGATGTACTGTTTTTAGAAAATACAAGACATAGTGTGTCATCATGGGTTTATTATATAATTTAAGTTTTAAACAGCTTATTTTAAAGTTTAATGTTATAGATTTTTCACATTCACAATGTAAGCTAAGACAATTGTGTTATAATTACATTTGCTCATGTAGCAGATGCTTTTATATAAACATCACAAGCAAGTATCATAAGTGCAAAGTGTGTAGCACAATGTAGACTTTAAATTAGAAAGCTAGGTTAGTATAGCAAAAGCAGAAGTGAAATATTCTTCTTATTACATTAAAAACAGTTTAAATGAATGCTTATGTTTATGGTTGTAGATTAATTAAATGCTATGATTTGTGAACTAGTTATGCAGTGCAGTTGCCAATTAACCTGGCAACTGAGCCCACAGCATTTTCCACAATGCTCATGATGTCTCCGCCTAAGACAGCACCTAATGACAAAACATAACAGGACTTATTTTTGGAAAAAAAAAACCTGTTTTTAAAAACCTGTTTTAACCTGTTTTTGATCAAACATTGTAGGTGTTTATATTTCAAGAGCTACCACCAGAACACAACAAAACCAGCCCAATTGCTACTCAAAAGTAGCTCAAAAGTAGTCCAATAGCATTTTGAGGGCAGTCCCCCGTTAAAAATCGCATTCCGGGGGTAAGATTAGCATTCCAGGGGCTAAATATTACGTTATTGGGGTCGCTTCAACCTGCGGACATGAAAAACAACCTGCGGCAACAGTGTAGTAGCCCAATTCTGTGGAAAAAACAGTGGACTTGGCAACACTGGCTACCATAGCAAATAACAAACATCAAAGCATTAATTATAATAAAAATAAAAATAAAATAAATAAACAATTCAGTACTCAAAAGAGAATAATGGATTCACCTGTGGCTCCTGCACTACATAGCAATTGTCCACCCACAGCTGCACCCACAGCGCCACCTATGGCACCTATAACAGCCTGAGCTGCAAAAGGGATTCCAGTGACACCTGATAAAATTAACGAAATTATTACAAAACCAATCATTCAAAATGAGATTTTCGCAAGAGCTATAACATAATTCGTAGATAAATAAAGTCACTTGAATTCACAGATCCTGATTAATTCAGTATAGAGTGGATTTTCATGAAGTACCTGATGTCTAATGTACACAGTTAATTACAACTGTATGCAGCATTATGTATAAATAAAAGTCAAACTGCAAATGTTTGTATTCTGTTAGACGTATTTATTTTATCTCCAATATTATCTTTAAGGTCTTACATTTAGTGAGCAACCTAATAAGTGAGAAATAAAATCTTGATGTCAAAAATCGCCACCTTTTATGGTTAGTAGGTGTGGCCACAACAAGAGCAGACCAGTGTCTTTTCATCAACCTATACTACTTAAAGAAACAGTGTTCTTTTAATTAAAGTCTAAACCCACAGCTTAAACAGGCCACTTTATCTGAATACATCCTACATCACACAGGGTAGGCTAAAGACAGCAGAGGATTCTAGATATTGGCTCACCACCATGCATCCAGCTGCGATCCCTCCTCCGATAGCCACAGCAGCAGTTGACATCAAACCGGAGGCAATAGAACCTGCAGCAATTCCACCTGCGGTGAATCCGGCCGCTGCTAGAACAGCAGGAGCTCCAACAACCGCTATGGCTATTGGTGTAAACATGGCATATTTGTAAAACCTTACTGGTTCTGTTGGATAGGGGAGAGTGGGGTAAGTTGAGCCAGTGGGTAAGTTAACTCACCCCCTGTTTCTTGGCAACTGTACACTTTTACTGTTATGTGACCATGTATTTTGGAATCACACATAATTTCTGCCAGACTGTGAAACGGAGAAACACATGGGAGGAGTGGAAGGCATTCATTTATTTTAAAAACTGCTTTTGACTTGTCAAAGTAAAATTTTAGCATAACAAATGTAATGGTTGTTAGATCAAAGCAAATAGTCCCTAATGGTCTGTTCTGCTCACACTGCAGAAAAGCTACAATATCAAAAATCTTTTGACTAAAATGTTTTAGTTTCAGTGACATTTATTTCTTCATTCCAGTTCAGTTTTTATTTAATTTTACTCAACAAAATCTCTGTTTTTAGGAAAGTTAAAACTCTGGTGTTCAACATATTGTTTCAGAAATGCAAATAATTTAAGATTGAAAATTAAACTTTAAGAAAAGAAATTTGACTGTAAAATGAAATTTGATTATTAGTTTTTAAACAAGGTAAATTATCTTTAAAATTTCACAAGGGTTTGAATCAGATTCAGTCAGTTTTCACCCAGATGGCTCATCTTACCTACTGACTTACCCCTACGCTGGGGCAAACTGAGCCACAGAAACACTATTTTATTAGAAACCATAATTTTAGAACCCTTTGTCATAAATACATTCTGATAATGTTAAATGATAGGAAACATCCTGACGTTACTTTAGATACTTTCATTGTACTTCTGCCTCATTTTCCCTTAGCTTGAGGACCACATAAGTAAAAAAAATTGCTCATCTTACCCCACTCTCCCCTAAATGTTTAAATGCACATAAAAGACTGTGTTAACATTTGTATTACAACAGTTCATTACGTTGACGCTTAAGCTGCTTTTCCACTGTTGGGGCAAACCGTTCACTTCTCGCAGTTTACAGTTTCACACTGTGCCGATCCGGCCTAAGCACGATTATGGTTTTGTTTTCTAGGCAAGCACTGCTCTCCAGGTGGAGCTGGCTGATAACAGAGCTCGGCCAATGCGTAACGCAAGTAATTACATTAGGTATGATTAGGTAAACAGCGATCGCGTTTTGGTGAATGGTCATATAATTAAGTTAGTTAACGGTGCTGAGAATTCTGGACCGAGAACAGTTCCTAATCTTGCCGTGCCGAACTGAGCTCAAGTGGAAACATAACTGAAAGCGTTCCTTACCGTTCTTAGAACCGTTCGGCTCGACGGTGGAAAATAGGCTTAGATTTTAATAAAATGTACATCAGCAAAACTTGAAATTTTAAATCTTCTCTAGTGAAAACACATTTAACATTTCATTTACCAGCTCCTGCACAAGCTCCAACCACTGTCCCTTAGAAGAAAACAAACCACGTTGATTAATGCATATTAAAGATTCTGCAGTATTTAGGCTACAGGTAGCTGTCTACTTACAGAGATCCATCTCAGGTCAGCTGGGATGCTTTTGGAACTTTCTGCTTATGAGGGCTGGAGTTTAAAGGTCTGGGTGTTTACTTTTCAGAAAACACAGCACACCAATTCATCACAACAGTTTCATAAAATCCTCCAGTGCAGAACACCACCATAACTACAACACCACAAAATAAAAAAGCCAATGGATATCCAAAAAGAACAAACACTAAACATATAAATTTAAATAAAAAATGTCAGACGGACTTAGTTATTTTTTGCATCAGAAGTTTTCATACAGTGCCTATAGAAAATCTTCATACCCAGTAAAAACCTTTACCTCTTGTCACATTACACCCTGGAAAATAAAATAAATTAAGTCTAACTTTTTTGAGCTGCATGTACACATTATAACCCTCATCATTAAAGAAAAAATATAATGAAAAAAAATTCTGGAGGATTTTTAAAAATTGATTAGTGAAATGCCTGGTTTGGTAAAGTGATCAGACCCTATACCATTATAAACTTGATCAGGTGCAAGCAATCTACTTCAAGATTAATCATCAGGCTAACTGCCCACCTGACATCAGTAGTAGTGGTGTTGATTACTTTAGAATTAAACAAGCTGTTTCTTGATTCCACTGTTAGTAGTGCATGGCACGACAAAGAATTCACGATGTTTGGAAAAGTGCTTTCAAAAGACCTCTGGGATAAAGTTGTAGAAAGGCACAAGTTAGAAGAAGGCTACAAAAACATTTTAAAGGCTTTAGCTATTCCTCGGAGTACTGTTCAGAGCATCATTAAGAAGTTGAGAGAGTATGGTGCCACCAGCACATTGCCTAGATCAGGCTGTCCATCCAAAGTGGATGACAGAGCCAGGAGGCTCATTGATAAGAGAAGCTACCAGGAGGCAACTTTGGGGGACTTACAAGGCTTTATGGCTGGGTCTGGTCAGTCTATGCATGTGACAACTATCTCCCAAGCTTTACACAAAGCTGGCCTGTATGGCAGGGTGGCACGAAAGAAGCCTTTCCTAAAAAGTGTCACATTTGGTCTTGTTTGCGCTATGCAAAAACACATTTGGAAGAGTCTGATACCTTCTGGCAAAAGGTGCTATGGTCTGATAAGACCAAAATTGACCTTTTTGGACTGAACTCCAAGAGCTATGCTTGGCGAAAAGCAAACACAGCCCACCACCCAAAACACACCATACCTACTGTAAAGGATGGTGGTGGCAGCATTATGTTGTGGGGGTGTTTCTCTTCAGCTGGGACTGGGCGATTGGTCAGGATTGAAGTGTAAATGGATGCTGCCAACTACATTCATATTGTTGAGGAAAACCTGTGTCCCTCTGCTAGACAGCTGAAGATGAGCAGGTCATTCACCTTCCAACATGACAGTGACACTAAACATACTGCCAAAACAACAACGAAAGCCACCCACCACAGAATTTGACTTGAGCAATTCTGCAAGGAAGAATGGGCAAAAATTCCCCGGTCAGGGTGCACTGTAAAAAACAATTTAAGTCAACTTAAAATAATTTGTTACCCCGCTGTGCAGTCAACTCAAAAAAGTTTAATCAACTTGAAATGTTAAGTTGTACTAAGTGACAACTTAGATATTCGAGTTGATTCTGTTTAAAATTTTAAGGCAGCTAGGTAACAAACCCAGCTTTTAAGTTTAACAAACCAAAATTTTAGTTTAGTCAACTTAAATATCTAAGTTGTCACTTAGTACAACTTAACATTTCGAGTTGACTAAACTTATTTGACTTGACTGAACTTAAAATTTTAAGGCAGCAGGGTAACAAATTACTTTAAGTCAACTCAACAAATTGTGTTTTATTGTTTTTTACAGTATGTGCAAAGCTATTACAGACATATCTAAAAAGACTGATGGCTGTAATTAAAGCAAAAGGTGGCTCTACAAAGTATTAAATCAAGGGACTAATGACTTTTCCAACCCTGTTATTCTAGTTTGTTTGTTTGTTTGTTTGTTTTATTAATTTGCAGAACTGTTGTGTTTTTCTTTCATTAGTTTGATGTTGTAAGAGCAAAATTGTAAATAAAACTGGAAAAGTAATTTGAAATGGGGATTGATTTCAGGCTGTATGACAAATTAAGTAACTATTTCAAAGGGGTATGATGATTTTCTATAGGCACCGTATATGACAATACACTGCCCTCCAAAAGCTTGGAAACACCCCTGACAAAGTGTGGTTTTGGACGATATCAGCATAATTCCTTATCAATTTTTGGTGTAAATACATTAAAGTAACTTGACATTATCATTGAAAACCAGAAATAATACATAATTAGTCTGATTACATAATAATGGCAATATATACATGTCAAAGTCAGACATGCTCCTTTGCCAGCTGTGATGCCTGGTTACTGTTTTAAACTTGGTCCAGGTCTTTAAAAGATTTTTGGGTCAGCACACCTTAATAGCTTCAACAACTGATTGCCAAATAAGTTTAGAATACAATGAATTTAGGCCCAGATTATGCAAAATATGTTTTCGTAGTTTGTGTTGTCCCTTATAAGTCCAAAAACAGAAACAGAAAGATGTTAAAGATTCTTTATGGAACCATTTAAACAAAAAAGGTTCATCTATGGCATCGTGAAGCACCTTTATTTTTAAG
The DNA here is from genome assembly GCA_036247105.1 of Cirrhinus mrigala. Lineage (NCBI taxonomy): Eukaryota > Metazoa > Chordata > Actinopteri > Cypriniformes > Cyprinidae > Cirrhinus > Cirrhinus mrigala. The sequence goes on from CM070019.1 coordinate 27,511,921, forward strand.
AGTGTATGAACAGGGGACGTTGCAACATTCATTAAAGGGCACCTATTATGCCCCTTATTACAAGATGTAACAAAAGTCTCAGGTGTTTCCAGAATGTGTATGTGAAATTTCATTTCAAAATACCTCACAGATCATTTATTAGATCATTTTGAAAATGCCTATTTTGAGAGGAAGCAGGAAACAGACTGTTTTCGTGCATGTCCCTTTAAATGCAAATGAGCTTCTGCTACCCGCCTCCTTTTCCAGAACAGGCCTGTGCCTTTACAGCATACACCTCAAATACCCTGCCAAAAACATCTGTTTGGTTAAATCATGTCAATCCTGCTGAAATCATGCATTTTACTTCTGATTAATCGTTTTCTGAGAGCACACATCCAAAGCGAATGCATAGAAATGTAAGTACTCTTTCATGTCATATTACGCTTAAACTGTCAAATACACACAAGTTTATGTTAAAAACACACACAGGTTACAAAGACAGTTGTTTATGTCTGTGAAGGTAAACAGCTGGGAAAGAAAATGCATGTTTATATTAGATGTATGTATTAAGTGACAGCAGCGTGATATACAGTACCTACTGCTGTCCAAGCTGTTAATATGAACCAAACAATAAAAGAAAAACAGAAAATCACTCACTGCTCTGGACTGAACAATTTGAATGCAACTTTTAAATGCATTGCGTGAAGAAAAATATGGTGGATTATGTGGATCAATAGTGTCCATCAACAGTTGTGGGCGGGGACTATAAAATGTGATGTCACCTTTAATGGATTCTGTAAACAGCTTGTTCTGAGAAACTGCTTATGATTTTTTTTATTTGAGGAGCAGGTGGATTTTTATCATTATAGGGTGGTTGTATACACACACTGCCAACACACATTTATGTTCAAACAACATGTAAAAGTGAATTTTGCATATGGTGTTCTTAAAAATGTAATAAAATTAATTTGTTAGAAGCTAAGAAAACACTTATAAAAATTATATGACTTTTTCAAACCATCACACAGTTTAGAAAGTATAACGAAGACTGAGTAAATTTTTTTTTTTTCATATATTTTCCAATGGTCACGTGCAGCTGCTTTCTTACAGGAAAGATGAGGGGCTAATTGTGCATGTGCAGTATGAATATCATCGCTGTATCTCATTTCTGATTAAAGGAAATGAAAGCTTTGTTTGCCCATAAACCTGAGTATGTCACATAACCTGCTTTCTGGTCATATGGCTGAATTGTAATAGAAAAGATAGAAGAAAACTGCCACATATTGACAGAAATACACAACAAATTTCCAATGTGGAAATCTGGCAGTTGAAGTATGCAAAGTGTGCAGTGAATTAAAGTGAATTACACAAAATTAGTTTACGATAATTAAAGAAAGGACAGAATGAAACAGATTTGTTTTGTTTTGTTTTGATTTTATTGATATAAGGAGCAGCCTTACTTTTCACACACTAAACTGCTGATAGAGATATTCCAATGAGATGCTGATCAGTTAGATTACAGTGGCTAAATAGTAACAGATATTTGATAAATGCATTAATGTGGCAGAAACAGTTACGAAGTACAGTTGGCAGCCATGCTGGCAGCGGCACCCACAGCGGCTCCCAAAACACCCACAGCGTCCTCGTCTACACTGGTGTTTTCGCTGCATTTCAGAAACGATCTCGGTCTACACTACACAACTGAAAATGCATGTCACATGACCATTCATGAAAGTACAATCATAGCTATGTATAGGTAGATTCCCTATTATTTAGATGGCGGATGTGTCTACGTGCTTGAAGTGGTCGAATCTGCCTATACGTATCTATGGTGTACAAAAATGAGCATGATGTTATTGTTTACACGGTCATCAAGGATACGCAGAGTAAATGTGGGCAGCCACACCATCGTTTTCAAAAGTCTCCGTTTTGGTCCATTTACACTGAAATGCAACCCCAGAGTTTTTAAAAGAAAACAGGGTCTGCAGCGTTTTCGAAAGTCTCCATGAGGGTCGAAAACACCAGAGTAGTGTAAACGGTAACATTTTATTTTGAGTCCACTTTAGACATTCTGCTAACAGTAAGTAACTTTGCAACTGCATGTCAACTAGTCATTAGAGTATTAGTAGACTGTCTGCTTAATATAATTTGTAACACTCTTCTAAACTTTGCAAGTATATGTCAACTTATTCTACTAACCCTAAATCTAACCTAACAGTCTGCTCTGAGAGTTAGTAGACATGTAGTTGCAAATGAATGAGAATTAGTTGACATGTAGTTGCAAAGTTACTTATAGTTAGTAGAATGTCTAAAGTGGACTATCAAAATAAAGTGTAACCGCGTAAACGATAGGCGTAACCTTAGCAAAAGTTAAACGTTTTAAAACGAATACGCACTAGTGTAACACAGCCTAAGGGGAAATTGGACATTAGATCTCTTAATTTGCAAGGGTCTGGGGACTACGTTTGTGTAATTGCTTTTAAGTAATAGTGCCTTGTTTTGTTTACATTCTATGAAGCCCAGTGACTGAAGAGGATGGGATCAAGGGTGTGGTGATTGGAATCCTAGTGGTTGAAACCTCTCCCAGCCTTCTACAGTGACGTTGCCCTGGTGATTGAGGAAGAAGTGGTAATGCGTCACCTGAGTGATTGTACCTAATGCTTCTCTGAACCTGATGGGCCTGGTGTACGCATTAAACCTTGACTATCCAAAGGAATTAAAAGTCGCTTTTGAAGTGATACAGCACCTGTTTACTGGAGATCAGGCTCTTGTACCGCAAGATTTCACTCTTTGAAAAGCAAGTTGCTGCGATAAGACAGAAAACAAACTAAATCTTTTTTACTTTATGCTACTGTTTAATCATTGTACTGGTTTAAAGTTTAAGAACATTGTTGTTTTAGATCTCATCGTTTTAAGTGGAACATTGGAATTCTTTTTTTTTTTTGTTTTTTTTAAACTTACTTTTTTGTTACCTTGTAGTGCTTCCTCTTTCATTGTCATGCTTCTACAATTGGGAATTTACAGTTTTTGAACAGTTTAATATGAAGTATTTTTAACACAGCTTATTGTGCATTCTTCATGTACACTTGTTTCTGCAATGAAAATATCTGATAATGACAAGGAGAGTTATTTGTACTATTTTGGCACTAAGATGGGTGTGTGCATAGAAAAGATTGCACGTGTTTGTGTGAGATGTGTATATGTGAAGGTTTTTATTTTGTAGTGTTTTTTTATTTTTGCAAGACAATTATTTATGTTTGTGTTTTTGGATGCAATATGTCTGTTTAAAAAATAAATGCTGTAAGTCTCAATTTTGCAGTTGTGTTGATTTCATAAAAAATCTGGTTCCAGATATCCAAAACTTCTTATCAAAGTCCAGTAAACTCAAATAGTTAAGTTATAATGTTGAGGAAAAATTAATAATTTATGTCAATTAGACGTGGTTCATAGTTGTGAAAACATGAAAAATTGAATTCAACCAATTTTCAGTTGACTTAACTAAACAATTTAAATGCTCATTAATTGATACAGAACGTTGGCTCAATTTACTGCAAGTTATTTCAACAACTACATATAAGTTGAGTGAACTTAACACCTAATGTTTGCTAAACTTAACACATAGTGTTTGCTAAACTTAACTCAGTAGATGCAACAAAATGTCTTGACAAGTCAAGTTGTGTCAACAAATCACTTTTTACAGTGTATACACACACTGCCAACACACATTTATGTTCAAACAACATGTAATAGGTGCTCTTTAAAATGTAATAAAATCAATTTGTTAGAAGCTAAGAAAACACTTATAAGAATTATATGGCTTTTTCAAACCATCACACAGTTTAGACAGTATAACAAAGACTGATTAAAGTTTTTTTTTTTTTTTTTTTTTTGCTTGCATATTTTCCAATGGTCACGTGCAGCTGCTTTCGTACAGGAAAGATGAGGGGCTAATTGTGCATGTGCAATATGAATATCATAGCTCATTTCTGATTAAAGGAGGGAGTCATGTTTACGTCAGTTTTTGGAAATGAAAGCTAAGGTATTTGTTTACCCATAAACCTGAGTATGTCACATAACCTGCTTTCTGGTCATATGGCTGAATTGTAATAGAAAAGATAAAAGAAATCTGCCACATATTGACAGAAATACACAACAAATTTCCAATGTGGAAATCTGACAGTTGAAGTATGCAAAGTGTGCAATGAATTATAGTGAATTACACAAAATTAGTTTACGATAATTAAAGAAAGGACAGAATGAAACTATTTGTTTTGTTTTGTTTTCATTTTATTGATATAAGGAGCAGCCTTACTTTTCACACACTAAACTGCTGATAGAGATATTCCAATGAGATGCTAATCAGTTAGATTACAGAGGCTAAATAGTAACAGATATTTGATAAATGCATTAATGTGGCAGAAACAGTTACGAAGTACAGTTGGCAGCCATGCTAGCAGCGGCACCCATAGCGGCTCCCAAAGCACCCAAAATGGCTTGACCTGCCGCAGGGATTCCAGCAGCACCTGATGACAAGTATCTCAGTTGAAAGGGCATAAAGGAGTTTTATTGTTAATCTGGTTACAGAGGATTTTAATGTCAGATATCTGACTCACCAGCAGCTTGAAGAGTTGCAACCACGGATCCAGCTGCAACTCCTCCTCCGTTAGCCGCAGCGGCAGTTGACATCATAGAGGCGGCAAAAGAACCTGCAGTGATTCCACCAGCGGTGAAACCGACCACTGTTAAAACAGCAGGAGCTGCAACAACTGTTGCAACTGCTGGTGCAATCACAGTATATTTAAATAACTAGTAGCTCAGGTGGATTAAATTCCATTAAATCTTTATATATTCCACTAAAACATTTTGGTAACACATTGCTCCAATTATGCATCAATGCATTAACCACTATTTACTAACAATGAGCCAGTGTTGGGGGTAACACATTACAAGTAACATGAGTCCCGTAATCAGATTACTTTTTTTCAAGTATTTAGTAAAGTAATGCTTTACTCTTAATTTTACAAGAAATACTTTTTCAAATAAGTAATGCAAGTTACTTTGTTTTTCTATTTATTCACTGTCAGCTCTCCTGTCCCCGTGTTAAGAGAAATTGGGAGTGAGAAGCAGACCAAAAGGGACATCCTTCACCCTTATTAATTTAATTTTTGGTGTGAAAGGGCCTTTACAGTTGCCAAAAATATAACTTCCGGGTTTTCTGTTATTAAAAATAAATAAGCAAGCCCAGGCAAGAAAAAGTAATAGAAAAGTACCGCAATGCATTACTTTCCATACAAAGTAACTAAATATCGCAATTAGTTACTTTTTTATGGAGTAACACAATATTGTAAAATTCATTATTTTTGAAAGTAACTTTCCCCAACACTGCAATGAGCAATGCATTTGTTACAGTGTTTATTATTCTTTATTAATGTAGCATATAAAACTGTTCATTAAATAACATTAACAAACACAACTTTCGATTTTAATATTGTATTAGTAAATGCTGAAAATAACATTAAGATTAATAACTGCTTTGTAAGTATTTTTCTTTGTCAGTTTAACTATTTAGGCTTAACTAACGTTAACAAGTGGAACCTTCCTGTGAAGTTTTTTTTTATTTTACTTTTAATATTTACAAAATTAATTTTGACAAAGTAACATAGAATCGCGGATTGAAACTAAAGTAGTACATTTCTATATTTTTACCTGCTGCTGCACCAGATATAAAAAGCGTAACTAGAGGATAAATGAGAAAAAACATTTGTCAACTGTTGAAAAACAACATTTAAGGTTATACATTTATTTTAGAAGACACTTACAGGGATCCATCTTGGATTCTGCTAAAGCACACGAACTGGATATTCTGATATGCTCAAAGCCCTTTTACAGTTTGTGGGACTCGCCGTTCGCCTTAGTAGCTCAGTGGGAGGATGCTTTTCAAGAACGGAAACCGAAACCAACATAACAGAGTGGAATTTTAGACAAACATTGGAACAGGACAGATCGATTGTATTGTTCTAATTCATCAGTTTGCTTACCGCGTAACCTATACCGACCGATTTATGTAGTTCAACAAGGACAAAACATGCATCAGACAATAACTTATTACTCTTTTCCTCCGGCTTAAAGACCACTGAGAGAATGAAAATGACTTAGTTACTAGAAATGGGATGAGCGACAACTGCTGGTCAGATTGTAGTATTGCAGGCGAGAAAGTGGCAGATAGTAAGTAAACAAGTTTGAAATAGCCACAAACTGTATCCGCAAAGAAATACTCAACAGTTGACAGTTAATCAAGACGAGTCACCTTCATTTTGTAGAGCTTTATTAATTAGAGATTGTTTCAAAGCAGCTTAATAATGCCAACTTCAAATACAAGACAAATCCAAATTCTGCTGTAAAGATCTAAGTATGAAATTCAAGGACACAAATAATTTGAATTACAATTTCTTGCATTTATACTGAAAGGCAATACTCTGCAATCTTGCACAACACATGTTTTAATTGTTTAATAGAAAACAATTATCTTCAATCACAGTAATTGCACTTAAATTAACATGCACACAAATACAAAGTGTTCACACAAATATATTGTTATCACTTTGCTATAACAGTGGTCCTTATTTTGGCACAAGCTCTTTGGTCTCCGGCAAACTCATCTCTGTCTCCTCCCCTTCTTCATATCCATCGTCTTCATCCTCAGGTGAAGGTGGACTCTTGGGATGAGAGAAAAAATCTGCCACTCCGCCTATTACAGCCCCTGCTGCTCCACCCACAGATGCCACGGCTGCTGTCGCACCTGCAGACAGCCCAGCAGCACCTGGCCAGGAAGAACAATCTTCACATCACCAAAAATCTGTAAAATGTTCTTGAAGATTTTGGGAATGACATGGGGGTCAGAAAATGATTAACATTTTTATGTTTGGGAGAAGTATTCCTTTAAAATAAAAAAAGGACATAGGCACTTTTGATAAAGTATACCTGCAGATTGGAGGACAGCGACCAAACTTCCCGCAGCCACACCGCCACCGTTGGCGATGGCTGCTGATGACATCATGCTGGCAGCCAGAGAACCTCCTGCTATACCAGCGGAGGTGAATCCAGCCATGGTGAGTGCCAAAGGTGCCAACGCAACCGCACCAACTAATGGAAGTAAACACAAATAATTATCTTGTGTACAACTGATGTAGTTTCATTTAAAGGAAATAATCCTCGGAACACCTTTACCTGCCCCAGCTGTGACCCCGATTATGGTGAACAGTTCTGAAAATAGATAAAACTGATTAAAACACTGCAGTTTATTTATAACAAACTCCACCTTATTATTCAACACGAAAGTAAGTCTATGGCTGAGACTTCCGGTTCATTAGCCTATAGCGAAATAATGAGAAAAATAACAACTTGAAGTAAACAGTAAAACTGTTTGCACTACAAACCAGTGTGTTCATAATTAAAAACAATACTTTAAAGTAATATGGTAAGACACACCAATTTGCAATATCAAGCAGTCACGCCTGCTCTTACCGGAAAAATAATGTGGATACAAACCCAAAATATTTTTGGAATTCTTTTTTTTAAATGTTCATTGGTTACTGGCTAAGAAATACTGCATTTGAATAAGAAAGACAAATTAGGATATTCAATAAATGGCTATTTGGTACTTTTAGCCAATTTATCAGTGTAAATAATATGCTTTCTTCTTTTAAATATTAGTCACGATTTTAAACATGGCATTAGCTTATTTTACACCATTTTGCAGTGTAAATACTAAACAAAATACAACCCTTAACTCATATCTGATCGAATATTTATGTTGTTTAAACACCGGTGGAGTTGAAACAGCTTTTGCATTTTACCTTACGCTAGCCTATATCTACATCTTATATTCACCAGGAGCAAACGTTTGCGCTACTTACTGCGAGTCATGATTTAAAAGATCGTACAGAACGGTGTTTCCACGCAAACGAATTTGCACCGCTGTAATATATGCTTCACCAGAAGTAATGACGTAACAAATCCGAAACTCAACCAGAGCCGGAAATCACATGACACTGAAATAGCTTCACTGCAGCATCTCAAAAGGGAAAAGCAGATCTGAATGGAAGTATTTCTGCACTAGCATCCTAACAAACTGCTGTGTGGAAATAGAGATGATTGTCTATGTCTTCTTGAACATGTTTACCTCTTTATTACTATTCATTTAAATTTTTATATGTATTATAATAAATGTCAACTATGGAAATATGTTAGCATTCCTTGTCATCTTAATGGTGGATGTCACATGACCTAGATATGCTAAAAGCTGACCACACTGACCCAACCAAACACTGTAACAAGTGTTTGTTATGGTAATGCCTCGTTTCTGAGGCAGTTAGCTGATCAGTTAACCAGAATGTAGCAGAATCACACACATCTAATGTATTGTATTTGTCAATATATGTTCCTTTTTGATTGGACCGAAGCAACCAGCAAGTTTTTATGTAGCAAAAACATTGACACCCAAGAACACCTGAAAATAAAGTTTTTGTATAAGCTATTAAATTCCTACATATTTACATTTACATTTAGCAGACGCTTTTATCCAAAGCGACTTACGAAAGAGGACGACGGAAGCAATCAAAAATATAGCTGCAAGCAGCAATTACCGGGGTTCGAGCATTAAGGCCTTTTAGGTGGTATGCAAAGTTGCTCAGAATGAGGGGATATATCATACAAATGTAAGTGTAAGATCTTGTGTTTGTGTGAATAGATGAGCATTTTTTAACAATCTGAGGCCATTTACCATAGAAATTTTGTTTTTGAAGCCTTTTTAGCTGTTATGTTTGAATATATGAACATTTTTTTTAGCAATTTGAGACCATTTACCATAGAAATCCAGAGTTTTTGAAGCTTATAGCGCCACCTATGGTCCGATCTCTATGAAATGTTGCATGCTTGTTAAGAGTCATCTGCCACATGTTCTTACCAATTTTTGGAAAGTTTTGAGTTTTTGTTTTGGTTTTATGTTGCCAGACCCCTTTTGTAAATGACCCCTTTATAGCTAACCAAAGGACAAAATTCAATTTTTTTTTGATAATTATTGATCTAGGGAGTCCAGAGAATATTACTGCAGTGGTCTGCTCAAGATTGAGTGAAAAACCTAGGACTAGTTCACAAAAGTAGGTTTTTCACATATTTGTGAATATTTAATGAACGACTTGAATGACAGCAATGGTTCTTGAGGCAAAGTTGTTCATCATGAGGAGATCTATCAAATGATATGAAGATCTAGTGTTTATGTTAATATATGAGCATTTATTTAGCCATTTGAAGCCATTTACCATACACAGCTTGTGTTTTTGAAGCCTTTTTAACTGTTATAGCGCCACCTATGGTCCGATCTCCATGAAACTTTGCATGCTTGTTAAGAATCATCTGACACATGTTTTCACCAATTTTTGTAAAGTTTTGAGTTTTCGTTTTGGTTTTATAGGCTTTTGGGTATATGTGGCCACACCCCTTTTGTAAATTAACCCGGTTATAGCTATCCAAAGGACAAAATTCAACATTTTTTTGATAATTATTGATCTAGAGAGTCCAGAGAATATTACTGCAGTGGTTTGATCGAGATTGAGTGAAAAACCAGGGACTAGTTCGCAAAAGTAGGTTATTAACATATTTGTTAATAATTAATGAACGATTAGATTGACAGCAATGGATCTTGAGGCAAAGTTGTTCATCAGGAGGAGGTCTATCAAATGATATGCATATTGTGTGGATTTGTGAAAGACCACGTGATTACAGAGCCATAAAACTCGTTAGCGCCAACTAGTGGCCGATTTGTTTAAAAATTCTTACAGACCTTTAGGGCCATGAGTCGAACATGCCCAGTGAGTTTCGTTCCGATCGGCCTCCGTTAACCTTGTCTAATAGGTGCTCAAAATTCATTGGTCGATGGCGGCCATGTTTTTTGAGATACGCCAATGGCCTCATAGACCCTTATGGCACATTGGACAGAGACACTGCATACCAATTTTCAGGTTGATTGGACTGACGGTTGCGAAGTTATAGCCATCTTTATGTTTTTTCTCTATTATAGCGAATATGTACTAAACGACTTGATTGACAACAAAGGTTCTTGAGGCAAAGTTGCTCAGCATGAGGAGATCTATCATATGGTATGAAGTTCTAGTGTTTCTGTGATTATATGAGCATGTTATAGCAATTTAAGGCAATTTACTTTTGAAATTTCGTGTTGTTGAAGCCTTTTTAACTGTCATAGCGCCACCTATGGTCCGATCTCCATGAAATTTTACATGCTTGTAAAGAGTCATCTGACACATGTTTTCTCCAACTTTTGTAAAGTTTTGAGTTTTTGTTTAGGTTTGATAGGCTTTTGGGTATATGTGGCCACGCCCCTTTTCTAAATGACACCGTTATAGCTACCCAAAGGACAAAATTGCACATTTTTTTGATAATTATTGATCTAGAGAGTCTGGAGAACTGCGCTGCAGTGGTTTGATCGAGATTGAGCAAAAAACCTAGGACTAGTTCGCAAAAGTAGGTTTTTCACATATTTGTGAATAATTAATGAACGACTTGATTGACAGCAATGGTTCTGAGGCAAACTTGTTCATCATGAGGAGATCTATCAAATGATATGCATATTGTGTGGATGTGTGAAACACCACGTGATTACAGAGCCATAGAAGTCGTTAGCGCCAACTAGTGGCCGATTTCTTTCAAAATTCTTACAGACCTTTAGGGCCATGAGTCGAACATGCCCAGTGAGTTTCGTTCCGATCGGCCTCCGTTAACCATGTCTAATAGGTGCTCAAACTTCATTGGCCGATGGCAGCCATGTTTTTTGAGATACGCCAATGTCCTCATAGACCCTTATGGCCCATTGGACAAAGACACTGCATACCAATTTTCAAGTCGATCGGACTAACAATTGCATAGTTATAGTCATTTTCATGTTTTTTCAGGCTTATAGCGCCACCAAGTGGCAGAGCTGTGCAATTTTTTTTATTTGACCAAAGATTGAGCTTATACACATGTGTACCGAGTTTGGTGAAGATATCTCATTCCATTCAAAAGTTATAGCCAAATGTAAGAATTTGCTAACTTTAGCATAGAACGTTTTGGCATTCCTATTCGACCGTGAGTCAAAATTTCAACTTTTTTTTGATAATTATTGATATTCAGTGTCCAGAGAACATTTCTGCACTGGTTTGGTTCCGATCGGGCGAAAAACCTAGGACTAGTTCGCAAAAGTAGGTTTTGGACATTCGGCCATTTTGCGGAAAAACCGGGCTTCGTACGAAAAATCTGCGCCAGTGCACTTTTGTGCGTATTGACCCAAGGATCGTAACGATGTAAAGTTTTTGAGTCTACGACAAAAAATGTACGAGCTACGGCCAAAAATGCAAAAAAAGTTAGTTTTTTGCGCTGTAGCGCCACCTTTAGGCCGATTGGGCCGGTTCTTTGCGCCTGAGTAGCGAGGAGGACTACTACCTTCTGACCAAGTTTCAGCTCTCTAGGCCTTACGGTTTGGGCTGCACGATCAGTTTTAGCGCGGAATAATAATAATAATAAAAAATATAGCTGCAAGCAGCAATTACCGGGGTTCGAGCATTTAAGGCCTTTAAGGTGCTATGCAAGATTGTTCAAAATGAGATTTGTCATATGATATGAAGATCTAGTGTTTGTGTGAATATATTAATTTTTTTTTTTGGCAATTTGAGACTATTTACCATAGAAATCTAGTGTTTTTGAAGCTTATAGCGCCACCTATGGTCTGATCTCCATGAAATGTTGCATGCTTGTTAAGAGTCATCTGCCACATGTTCTTACCAATTTTTGGAAAGTTTTGAGTTTTTCTTTAGGTTTTATAGGCTTTTGGGTATATGTGGCCACACCCCTTTTGTAAATGACCCCGTTATAGCTAACCAAAGGACAAAATTAAATTTTTTTTTTTGATAATTATTGATCTAGGGAGTCCAGAGAATATTACTGCAGTGGTTTGATCGAGATTGAGCGATAAACCTAGGACTAGTTCGCAAAAGTAGGTTTTTAACATATTTGTGAATAATTAGTGAACGGTTTGATTGACAGCAATGGTTCTTGAGGCAAATTTGTTCATCATGAGGAGATCTATCAAATGATATGAAGATCTAGTGTTTGTGTAAATATAAGTGCATATATTTAGCCGTTTGAAGCCATTTACCATACACAGCTTGTGTTTTTGAAGCCTTTTTAACTGTTATAGCGCCACCTATGGCCAGATCTTAACGAAACTTTGCATGCTTATTAAGAGTCATCTGTCACATGTTCTCACCACTTTTCGTAAAGTTTTGAGTTTTTGTTTAGGTTTTATAAGCTTTTGGGTATTTTTGGCCACGCCCCTTTTCTAAATGATCCCGTTATGGCTAACCAAATGACAAAATTTCACATTTTTTTGATAATTATTGATCTAGAGAGTCCAGAGAATTGTGCTGCAGTGGTCTGATCGAGATTGAGCAAAAAACCTAGGACTAGTTCGCAAAAGTAGGTTTTTCACATAATTGTGAATAATTAATGAACGATTTGATTGACAGCAATGGTTCTTGAGGCAAAGTTGTTCATCATGAGGAGATCTATCCAATGATGTGCATATTGCGTGGATGTGTGAAACACCACGTGATTACAGAGCCATAAAACTCGTTAGCGCCAACTAGTGGCTGATTTCTTTCAAAATTCTTACAGACCTTTAGGGCCATGAGTCAAACATGGCCAGTGAGTTTCGTTCCGATCGGCCTCCGTTAACCTTGTCTAATAGGTGCTCAAAATTCGTTGGTCGATGGCGGCCATATTTTTTGAGATACGCCAATGTCCTTATAGACCCTTATGGCACATTGGACAGAGACACTGCATACCAATTTTCAGGTTGATTGGACTGACGTTTGCGAAGTTATAGTAATTTTAATGTTTTTTCAGGCTTATAGCGCCACCAAGTGGCAGAACTGTGCAATTTTTGTTAATTGACCAAAGATTGAGCTTATACACATGTGTACCGAGTTTGGTGAAGATATCTCATTCCATTCAAAAGTTATAGCCAAATGTAAGAATTTGCTAACGTTAGCATAGAACGTTTTGGCATTCCTATTCGACCGTGAGTCAAAATTTCAACTTTTTTTTGATAATTATTGATAAACATTGTCCAGAGAACATTTCTGCACTGGTTTGGTTCCGATCGGGCGAAAAACCTAGGACTAGTTCGCAAAAGTAGGTTTCGGACATAACGCCATTTTGCGGAAAAACCGGGCTTCGTACGAAAAATCTGCGCCATACACTTTTGTGTGTATTGACCCAAGGATCGCAACGATGTAAAGTTTTTGAGTCTACGACAAAAAATGTACGAGCTACGGCCAAAAATGCAAAAAAAGTTAGTTTTTTGCGCTGTAGCGCCACCTTTGGGCCGATTGGGCCAGTTCTTTGCGCCTGAGTAGCGAGGAGGACTACTACCTTCTGACCAAGTTTCAGCTCTCTAGGCCTTACGGTTTGGGCTGCACGATCAGTTTTAGCGCGGAATAATAATAATAATAAAAAAAATCTTAACAATTACAATAGGGTTTCAGCGCTACGCGCTCGAACCCCTAAAAATCTTAACAATTACAATAGGGTTTCAGCGCTACGCGCTCGAACCCCTAATCAACAAAAGAGCAATAACTTGCAAGAAAAATAAAATGTGTTTAACACATTTTAAACATTTATTCTAGACTCTTTCACACTTATTTAATTTTTTTTCCCATTTATCATTAATTTTAATTTATTTATTTATTGTTTTGGTTCCTTAAAGAAGCTTATACAGAACCTCATAGCCCTGAAACCTTTCAATCGCATGAAAGGTTCTTTATAGATGAAAATGGTTCTATAAGGCATCACTGGGAAAATCCAATTATTTAAGAGTGCACTCTTAAAAATAAGGCTCCTGAGGAGGGTTTTAGCAGCAAAGCTGTAAAAAAAACTGATTTTGAGAACCTTTTAAAGAGGTCATCGGATGCGAAGTTCACTTTTACGTGTTGTTTGAACATTAATGTGTGTTGGCAGTGTATGTACACATCTACCCTATAATGATAAAAATCCATGCAGTGGTTTTTAATTAATCTGTAAAAATAATATCCCCTTTTTCAAAATGAGCCATTCTCAGATGTCAGAGGCCGCTCCCACAATAGTTGATTGACATAAGCGTCTTACCTCATACCCGCCTTAAATCAGCTGTAACAGTCCGAACTACATTGTTTCGATGCCGGAGCAGGGATGTAAGTTAGACAAGATTATCTCCGATTGAGCGATTGAGGTGTTGTGTTGCTGGACATAATAATGAATGTAGTGGTCGTCGTTTGCTCGCGACATCTGAGCCGCTGAAGATGCAGTGGATTACGTTTGTTTGTGAATGGAATGCGTCTTCCGATCTACACATATCCGTCTATGTTCGCGCGAATCCAACTTCATGGACAGCAGAAGCGAGTATAAGGGTTTTTTTTTTTTTTTTTTTTTGAATCTTTGCGATCGCCTTTCCTAATAACCTGCTAGTTTAGCGGTTAAACAAGGCTAAATGTGCCTAAAGTAAACCGGCTCGTCACTCTAGGAGAGAAGAGGGGGGCGGGGCAAGCAGAGCTCATTAACATTTAAAGCAACTTCAATCAGAACTGGATGATTTTTGCAGAGCTTATTTTGGCAAGGTAAAAAGGGTGTTATTTACACTACCACTGAGAATTTTTAACCAAAGTCTGTTATAGACTTTTCATTAAGAGCTTAAAGAATCATATCAACTTGTAGAAAATGGGCATCCGATGACCCCTTTAAATAACTTTTCAATTCAAGTTCTTAAAAAGCCATTATTTTCATTGTGTGAAGAACAATTTATTTGTCTTCAGAAACTTTTCTCCACTATAAAGATCCTTTTGTGCATTGGAACAATTCCATGAATGTTAAAAGTTCCACAGACACCAATAAAGAACCTTTATTTTTAAGATACTACTTGCTTGTACTATACCCATCTAGTCAACTTCAAAACTTTGTATTGAAACTTTATTTTTTCCATTATTAATCACATTTGTGCTGCTCATCATTTGTAAATCACTGTGGATTATAAAATGAATTGTCTATGTAAAATGTAAAAGCATGCAAAAAGTTATAGATTTTAGTTATAGAATTTAATAAATAATCCTTTAGAAATTCAAACTGGTCATATTATTAGCAACATAAATTCACCACATTTGTTTTAAAGTAGCTACATTTTCACAATCTTTGAAAAACACAACAGTGAATATTAATAATTCTGAACAGGTAAACACAATGTAAAAGTGCATTTAGAGCATACATTTAAACACACATACAATCCTCTATGATTAAACCACATTTTAATTTTGATTACAGAAGTGGCAAATGAAAAATGACAGATTTTTGATCATCTCCAATGTTTCAGGTGCTTACATTCTAATTTTCAAAATGAAATGTTTAAAATCAAGCTGCAGACAATTACTTCAAACACACAGAGGCTGCTGCTAAACTCCTTTCGTGAACAGAAGCTCTTTGGACACGAGCACATTTCTCATTTCCTCATCTTCCTCAACCAATCAACAGCTCCACCTACTAGAGCTCCTGTAGCACCACCCACAGATGCCACACCAGCTGTTGCTGTTGCAGACAAACCAGCAGCACCTGAAAACAAGGACAGAACACCAAAAAAATAATAACAATAAAAAAAGCCTTATAACAACAATAACAGAACCAGAATGACACAAAGAAGAGGAATACCCAGCCCTGTCATAAATGTAACTTTAAATATAAACCGTTCATGTACATTAATCAGGTACTGTAGATTCTTGAAAATTCAGTTATACCTTAAGCTTATAAGGCTTACTAATTAATCTGTTTGATTGTTTTGCTTGTATTAAGGCATTTATACTCCTGATAAAGAATTAGTAAATACCTGCAGACTGGAGGATGGCGACCAAACTTCCTGCAGCCACACCGCCACCATTGGCAATGGCTGCTGATGACATCATGCCAGCTGCCGTAGAACCTGCTGCGATACCGGCACCAGTAAAACCAGCCACGCCGAGTGCAACCGGGGCCAAAAGTACGGAACCAGCTAATCAACATAAAAATGAATAAATAGTTCAAAGCATTTCTGTGAAAATTGCCATTTAAATGATTGCGTTAGTAACAAGCATTTCAGCCTTAAGGGAATAGTTCACCCAAATATAACAATCTTCAGAAAATGTACTCACCCTCTGGCCATCCAAGAGGTGGATGAGTTTTTCTTCATTAGAACAGATTTGGAGAAATTTAGCATTATATCACTTGCAGTGAATGGGTGTCGTCAGAACAAGAGTCTGATAAAAGCTTTATAATAATCCACAAATAATACACATGACTCCAGTCAATCTATTAACACCTTGTGACATTTGAAGAGAAACAAATCCATCAAGGCGATTAAAGTTTAAACTGTTGCTTCTAGCCAAAATACCAGTCCATAATTAATTTTTTTTAGAACCGTTTTAGCTTGTAAACTGTGCTTGATCTGTGCACATTTCTCTCCTGATTTAGGCCACATTTACACATAGCCGGGTATTTAGAGAAACGAATATTTCCTCCCCTCCGTTTTCAATAATAACATTGTGCACACAACATCGTTTTCAAAAAACTTGTCATTTATATCAACCCGCATAAATACGCCGTCGAGCGCCATAATAACTATGCCAAACCTATGGGCGGCAGTATAGGGAAAAGAATAAAGCCATGCAAGCCAATCAAAATCCTCAGAATCGACGTTGATCCGTAGCCAAACAAACTGTAAATAGGGCGCTCACATGACGTTAAGCATTTTCTGGCGCATAATGTGACGTTTGAGAACCTAAAACCCCGTTTCTCCCAGTTGACACGGCAACACATAACCGGCGTTATCAGAAAACTCCACTTTGGCCGGAGTTTTTAGAAATAATCGTCTTCTGTGATAAAAACGGGGTTTTCGTGTAAATGAGAGGCCAAACCGCAGGGAAATATCTGCGTCTTCCCTTCGTGTAAACGGGGCCTTAGAGCCAACTTTTTCACTGGCGGAAGCAATATTATGCGTACACTCTCAGAAAAAAGAGGTACAGTTCTGTCGCTGGGGTGGTACCCTAAGGTACAAAAGTGCAAGGGAAAATCTTTGTATCTTACCTACCCCTAAACAGTACATATTAGTACCTTAAAAGTACATTTTAGTACTTTGAAAGTACATACTGGTACCTTAAAGATACACATTGCTACCTTAAAGGTGCATATTAGTACTTTAAAAGTACATATTTGTACCTTTTCACTTTGTACCTTAGGGTACCGCCCCAGCGACAGAACTGTACTTTTTTTCTGACAGTGTAGAGGACTTGTATTTTAGTGAGAATCAAATGTGTCTGAAGCTAAAAACAACTTAATGAGTTACTTATGGATTACTTTATGGTTTTACCAGCTGTCTGAACTTTTATTCTGACTTAAAAATGCTTAGGACGCTTAATATACTACAAATCTGTTCCGACGAAAAAAACAAAAAAACATCTACATTTTGGACGAGTAAATTTTCACTAAAGGGTGAACTATTCCTTTAAACCTGCTACATAACATTTAAACACTACTGTTAGCTGGTCTTTCTACTTACCAGCCCCAGTTGTAATCATTGCGACGGTGAATAGAGCTGAAATTGAAATATAAAGATTGTAAATAAAAACGACGAAACACAGAGCTTTGTACCGTTTATAAAAATATAGTACTCACAAGGCGCCATGCTTTCGAAGAACTGCGAGAACTGCCCAGTGACAGTCCTTTCATACACAGGACTTGGTTTTTGTACTAAAGACTTTACGCCCCAGCGACATACAAAACAAAACTGACACCCAGGCTTCTTCTTCTTACTCGTTTTTATTGGCGGTTCGCAGTCTTGAGTAGAGCATTACCACCATCTACTGTGGGCGATGAATCCGAGACTTGTATATTCCTATTCCCAGACCATTAGGACTCAGGCTTTCGATGTTGCTGCGTGTTCAGCTCCTCCATCCACTGCCCAGGAACAAGGAATAATAATAATAATAATAATAATAATAATAATAATAATAATAATAATGATAATCTTTATATTCTATGAATTAACTCAGTCCTTTTTCGAAATAGTAATAATAGACTGTAACTTCTTACTGGATTTAAAAGTTCTTTTAATGTTAAATGCTGCTCGCCAATTTTTTTTTTTAAGTTCTTTAATTAGTTTCCTTCTATCTTCAGTATATCTATTGCACTGAATGAGGACATGTTCTACTGTTTCTCTGATTCTACACCAATCACACAACCCTGTTGGATGTTTTCCTATAATATTTAATGTTGAATTAAGTCCTGTATGCCCCAGCCTTAGGCTTGAAAGAACACCGTTTTCCTTTCTACTCCCTCTTGAATTCCTTCCTTTACTTACCATTGATTGTATTGAGTGAAGATGGCTGCCTTTTTGTTCATTATCTTATCCCAATAAGATTGCCATTTTTCAATTATCTTCTTTTTAATTATTTACTTAAAAAAATTGAGCCGAAATCTCGTTTTTTCGTTTTTTCCGAATAAACGAATAAAGGAGCCGTTTTCTCGTTTCTGCTTATTTCATTTCAAATTGAAAAACAAATGACCAAAACGTACACGGACCCTACTTACACTCCCTTGCAGAGTTCCATTCTCTATCGGATATGTTTGAGAATACTCCGTCCCTACTAACTTGAATTGTTCTTCGAAACAAAAAATGTAAAATCCAATTATACATTCTTCCATTAATTCCCGGTTTTTCTAATTTCATTAATAACCCTTCTTTCCACAGCATATCATAAGCTTTTTCTACGTCGAAAAAGACTCCCACTAACACTTCCTTCTTAATTTGAGCTTTTCTTATTTCGTTTTTTTTTCCTGGGAATCTAAAATTGGCAACTACTAATATTAAATAAATCATAACTGTTCTCTGCAATAGCAGTTGTATTCCTCGTGGGGGCGCTTGGCTGGTCAGAAACCTGAATTCTCCATTGAAATGCATTCAAATCTGAGGGCGTTTTTTTGGAGAAAGATGTTCACAAAATGATCTTTTATATTTTTTATTTCCAGTATTTTCCATTAATTACAAAAACAGAAATACGAAGCAGAAAGTTACTTACAATAATGGTTTATTTAGTAATCACAGCCGACCGTGACTGGCCTATCCGGAGAAGTGCTGAGAAAAGTAACAAGCACCACGTGACAACGCCATTTATTTGTTACTTCAGCAGCTGTTTATTTACACAAATTTTTGTAAATAAACAATGCGCAAATACATAAGTAGAATGGAAATCATCACGACATACTCTGCCGTTCAAAAGTCTGGGATCAGTAAGATTTTTAATTTTTTTAATAATTCTTTTATGCTCATTAAGGCTGTATGATCAAAAATACAGAAAAAAAACCCAGTAATATTGTGAAATATTACAGTTTAAAATAATCGTTTTCTATTTTAATATATTTTAAAATATAATTTATTCCTGTGATGCAAAGAATTTTCAGAAATCAATATGCCAATATTTATTACTTCTCTTATTAATGTTGGAAAAAGTTGCGCTTCTTAATATTTTTTTGGAACCTGTGATTAATTTTTTGTTGTTTTTAGGATTCTGTGATGAATAAAAAGTTAAAAAAGAACATTTATTCAAAATAATAAACTTTTCTAAAAATATGTCTTTGCAACTTTTAAAATCAATTTAACACATCCTTGATGAATAAAATTATTAATTTCTTTCAAAAAAAGAAAGAATGAAAATTTGCTGACCACATACTTTTAAATTGTAGTTTGTTACAAAAGATTTATATTTTAATTAAATTATTTTCTTTTTAACCTTTTATTTAATAAAAGAATCTTGAAAAAAGCATTACAGGTTCCAACAAAATATTAAGCAGCAAAACTGTTTTTACCATTGATAATAAACCAGCATATTATAATGATTTCTGAAGGATCGTGTGACCGCTTTGCATCACATGAATAAATTTCATTTTAAAATATATTCACATAAAAAACAGTTAACAGTTATTTTACATTGAAAAAATATTTTCACAGTATTACTGTTTTTCTGGATTATTGATCAAATAAATGCAGCCTTGATAACCATAATAAACTTTAACAGTCTAAAAATAATCAGATGGAGGCCGAGAGTACATGTGGAGATAATATATATACGAATATAAATAAAAATTGGGAAAATGTCACTATTACTTTAAATAATGAGTAATTATTTAATGCATGCATTTCTTTCTTTCTTTAAACAAACAAATGTTTGTTTGCTTATCTTTCATTTCCACGTATTGCCTTCATTATTATTATTTGCTGATTATATTCTGCAAATACGTTGGCCATACACTGTAGCTTCTACTATGCCAGTAAAGCACTGACTAGCGCGAGATCACACTGCCCCCTGCCGTCAGATCCAGCACGTCACGAGTTGTTTGCTGGCTCAGAGGGTCAACAGGAAGTACTACTTGTGTCCCACCGCAGTTCTCAAGCGGAAAAGGTTGTGGCATTAACGACAACGGCAACCCGTATGGCGTCCCAACAACGTAAGCGATAATACAAGTCCTTCTCCCACTATGCGCTGGCTCTTCGATCACAGTGACAAACGCGGTGAGTTTTATCTAGCCAGCGTCTCACACGGAGTGGGCGTGCACGTTCTCAGTTCGTTTAGCGCGAGGCCTTCTTGCGGTGCACGAGACGAGACTCCAGACTTGAGACGAGTTTGTGCAAAAACCGCGTCGAATGTGCAGCTAACTATATATGCATATTTGGGAAATGGTGGCGAACGCTTTGTGTTGATAAAAGTGAGTTTAATTTGGTCTGGTGAACGCGTTAGATACACATAGGCTAGTTGGTAAAGGCCCCCTGGTGCTCGCGGAAGCGTTTGGTGGTGTGTTTGTTTTTGTGAAGCTTTTTAATGCCGCGCTTTGCTTAAATGAGGAATGCATCTTTTGCAAACGCTAAAGCTGTTTCTTAAAGCTGCCTTCTCTGTTCAGGGAGAGTCAATGAATGTGTGAGTTGCTGAAGGCCGCATGCGCTAGCTGTCTGTGCACGTGAGCCGTTCTGTAGCCAAAATAAAAACACCAGTGGCTCCGACCAGTATACTGTGTTTGATTTAAGTCATGAAACAGTTACAAATGTATTCTTGCAGTGAGTTTGTGTTCTGCAATTCACTTGTGCAGTTTGACACCTGATGCTAATGTCATACATTGTTTTGCTTACTGTTCTAATTTATTTGACAAGCAGTTTTGTAGTTGTGTTATTAGAGGTAGGGCTAGTTGTCACACCTTTTTATTTTAGTAAATATTTCCCAGAGGTAGGCTTATTTTTGAACGTATGTATAGGCACATACCTTGTAGATTTCTTTAAGTTGATTAAAGTTTTGTGGCATTTTAAAATAAACGGAACATTTTATTTCAAGTTGTAATGCAGTTAAAAAAGGAATGTTAAAACTCTCTAAAGCTTAATTATCATGTATGTGTGTGTGTGTGTATATATATATATACACACACTATTTAAAATAACTGCTTTCTATTTGAATATAATTTAAATTGTAATTTATTCCTGTGATCAAAGCTAAATTTTCAGCAGCATTACTCCAGTCTTCAGTGTCACATGATCTGTCAGAAATCATTATAATATGCTCATTTGCCGTTTATGAAACATTTATTATTATTATTATTATTATTATCAATATTTAAAACAATTCAGTACTTTTTTTTGGGATTCCTTGATGAATAGAAAGATCCAAAGATCAGTATTTATCTGAAATAAGAAGCTTTTGTAAGATTATACACTATACCATTCAAAAGCTTGGTCAGTATAATTTCTTTTGTAAAGAAATTATAGAAATTAATTCTTTTATTTCACAAGGATGCTTTAAATTGATCAAAAGTGATGATTTTTATTAAGTTAAGGTAAGTAAATAAATGCTGTTCTGTACTTTCTTTTCATCAAAGAAACCTGAAAAAAACTCTACTCGGCTGTTTTCAACATAATAACAATAATAAATGATTTCTTTGAATATTATTTTGAATATTAGAAGGATTTCTGAAGGATCATGTGACACCGAAGACTGGAGTAATGGTGCTAAAAAGTCAGCTTTGAAATCACAGGAATAAATTACATTTTAAAATATAATCAAACAGAAAACAGTTATTTTAAATTGTAAAAATATTTAAAAATGTTACTGTTTTTTTTTGCTGTACTTTGGACCAAATAAATGCAGGCTTGGTGAGCAGAAAAGACTTCTTTAAAAAACAAAAAAATCTTACTGCTCAAAAACGTCCTTATAGTGTATATGTTTTAATTTTATAATTATATTTATTTATTAATAAAGGTTAAAATATACCACAAAGTCCTGGCTTTAAAAAAGTTTTAAACAATGGTATATTGCCAGTGCTATTAAGTACTATTGCCTACAACATACAAAATCCACTGCTAAAGTAAACGAACATTTGTGCAATTGGACTTTGGACTTGAAAGCTTGTAGTTACTGAGATACAGCCCTTGTGACAACTAGCCCCTGCCACCCCCATCTCTGTGTATGGCTTGCAATACATTTGTGTTAAAGGGGTCATGACGATGATTTTTTAAAAAAAAATATTTTTATATGTTCTTTGAGGTTTACTTAAAATGTTAGTTTTTTTTGCACAAATATGTGAAAAAAGGATTTTTTCCAACCCTCATTCTGATCCTCTGTCTAAAACGACCGGTTTAAAGGGGCGGGTCCTTTAAGGTTTGTCAGGAATCATCCACAAATTGATGTTAAAAAAAAAAAAAAACGGTTATTTCCAGACAAAGAATTGTAAAAATAATTTACTTACAGTTTGTGATGCAGCTGCAATCATATCTAGTACCGCTTCATCTTTCAACAAATGTTTCTTTGCGAACTTTCCATGATACTGTGCGTCATTTACAAAACAAAATGCTCCGATCAATCCTCTGACACAATCCAGGATGCCATTAAAAATAAACTATCCACCTTCTGCTTACACTGGGAACTTTCTGAAGATGCGAACAAGCTGTTTAAACCAAAAACGCCAAAGCAAACGTTCTTTCCATTTGTCCTACTGACAACAGACTCAAGCGCGTGGACCGTGTCAGAAAGCGAACTCGCATCTGTATCCAGTGTAGACAAGATAGCGGCAGTGACTGTAATTTCTATTTGCGCTTGACGTGATGTGACCCGCATTCAGCGTGTCAGCCGTTAAATGAGCCGTTTTTGGAGCTTGATTAAATAAATGCTTTGTTTATAATGAGGAGGATGTTTAAAGGTGTGGAACTGGCAGGATGTTTTAATGGTAAAGACCTCTTACATGCCAAAAGATCAAGGCAAATTTCATTTCTCCCCTTTTAAGGTTTTGATTTAATGCCAAAGATTCTACATTTTATTCAGTGTGGGAAACTGTATGGCGTATGGTTTTTTGGACAGAAGCAAAGCAATGAGCATATATTTGAATTAACGCCATCAATCCAACTTATTTGTCAAAATAATGCAGTGTTAAAGATACATTTATAACTCTTACCTGTTGTACTCTTCCAGAGCAAACCATACAGTGCAGGCATTCATGGATATAGTTGGTGGTCCATTCAATCATCTGGTTCCCAGTGACCAGTTGGATGATTCCTTACTGCTCGGACAGAACCTGGAATGTGAAGCTAGTGATGAGTTTGAAGCGGGTCAAGGCCAACCCGAAGATTCACTGAAGAACATGCTCAGTGACAAAGATCCCATGTTTGGATCTGCTAGTGCCCAGTTTCATCTCTTAGAAAATGAAGATGTCAGTTTCAAGCTTGGGAGCTCAGCAGGTAGAGTAGTTGCTTTTGATGTCTGTTTGTGATTTAATTCAGAAGAAAGTTTGTCATTTAACTCCTTTGACTGGGTGTTTTGCAGATGCAGATCACGACATGACAACAGCAGGTGTTAGTCAGAGTCCATCCGATGGAGAACACGGTCAGTCCAGCTTCTCACAGGGCAGAAGACATGAAGGTCAATTACAGAGGAGACAAACAGGTACACATAACAAAATGGACAGCACTGGATTGCTTTGAATCTGCTGAATCAGCTTGCAGTAAGGGTTCAGAAATAACCCTAATTAGTTCACTGATTGCTTGCACCTGTCCAATAAATTTATTTATTTTTTTTAACTTTTTTTTGGTAAAAAAAAAACAAACAAAAAAAACATTTTTTTTAAATGCAATTTACAAGTTAAATCAATTTAATTCTCACAATAAAATTTAAATATAGTTTCAAATACAATCTAAAAACAACAGTATATTGGATCTGGTCAGCTCTTAAAGTGACGGCAGTCTAATATTTCTGCTGTCTGTCATTCATGTTAATCAAACAACAGAAAAGAGACAATATATATATATATATATATATATATATATATATATATATATATATATATATGAATCTGAATCTGCAAAATGTTAATTATTTTATCAAAATAAGAGAGATCATGCATTTTGTATGATATTTTTATTTAGTACTGACCTGAATAAGATATTTCACGTGAAAGATGTTTACATATAGTCTGCAAGAGAAAATAATAGTTGAATTTATAAAAATGACTCTGTTCAAAAGTTTACATACACTTGATTCATAATACTGTGTTGTTACCTGAATGATCCACAGCTGTGTTTTTTGTTTAGTGATAGTCGTTCATGAGTCCCTTGTTTGTCCTGGGGGGGCAACTTTTTGAATTTAAAGATCAGGTTAAATTAACTTATTTTGTCTTCTGGGGAACATGTAAGTATCCTTCTGAAGGGCAGTACTAAATGAAAAAATATAATATTTAGGCAAAATAAGAAAAATGCACACATCCTCTTTCCACTCAAAAGTTTACACCCCTGGCTCTTGATGCATAATTTTTTGTTCTGGAGCATCAGTGAGCGTTTTAACCTTCTGTCATAGTTGCATGTGAGTCCCTCAGTTGTCCTCGGTGTCAAAAGATGGATCTCAAAATCATAGTCATTGTTGGAAAAGGTTTGAATACACAAAATGCTGAAAAACTAAAGAATCTGTGGGACCTGAAGGACCTTTTGGTCTCCTTTGCTATGGTTTAAATGTCTGCTGTATTGTGATATTAATAAAGTCCAAAGATTATTTGGTTCGAAGTCTTTCTAGAATCAGTACGGCCATTGCTAGTGTATTGAAACCATTTTTCTTTTTCAGCAAGCCGGGGTCGAGTTAAAGGCAGGCGCCCAGGTCCTGCACGAAAAGCAGCTGAGAGTAACAAACAAGAGTCAACATGTAGCAGAAACCCTGATGGAGATAAAAGCCTTGTTGCAAAAAGGGAAGCCCTGCTCAACCGTCGTTTTGGAGTCCATGAGGTCGACTCCTCTATGAATCCAGTAGTTGTGTTACGTCGATTAACTGTTACAGTGGGAGGCTATAAAATCGAACTGCTTCCTGGACCGTCGCATGCGTTCGGATCATTTAGCACAAGCGCTCTTCAGTCTCTGGGCTTCCAGGATGACGGCGTCACTGGAGATGGCCTTGCACTCGATTTGGGGCAAAATCAAAATGACGGCACGCAAGAAGTTGTTAATTCCGCACAAGAGGTTGTCAGCGAAGTGACCGTCGGCCAGTCAACTAGTGACGACATGCCTATGGATTTTGGGCCGTATGTGAACCCTAATGAAGTACAAGACACTAACAGCACTATGCCGCTCAAGCCCAGCGTGGACAACGCCACACCAGCAGACGCCAAAAAGAATGACCAAATCAAGACCCGAAAGCTAAACGCACAAAAAACAGGGAACAAGAATGGCACAGCAGTTCAACCTGGAGTCAAAAAGCTTCTGAAACACAAACAGGCTCTGTCTGCTGCCAAAAACAAGCCATCTCATCTCACCAGGCCAGGGCTCTTGCAGAAAATATCCAAAAATCCCAGAGACAAAAAGATGCATACGAGCCACCCAGAAAGTCACAAAGGAAAGCCAGTTACGGTGGCCCTGAAACGCCCAGGTGGGCCACTCACTCCTAAATCACCCTCAAAAATACAAAAGATTCAAGACGGACAACCTGCGAACCAAACCGTTAACCCACCTGTCCCGGTGTCCCCGACTGTCAGCAGAAAACCATCATCTGATTCTGGTCCAAGTGTCAAGACAGTCCAATCTCCTCACCCTCCGAAAAAGCCACAAAATCCTCCTGCTCCTGTAAACAAAACAAACACACCTGTGACAAACAGCCAGGGAGAAGAGGAGCAGGAGAAGGTCAAGATCAAGAAGCCGGAGAAGATCCAACAAAGACACAAGAGCAGAAACTCTAGAAGCATCTCAGTAGAGGAGCCGCAGCTGTTTATCCCTGATAATGCCCCTGTGGTGAAGAAGGAAGCGGAGGGCGAGCCGCTTCCTGAAAGCGAGACCGTGTGGGATCCCAGCAAGCACTGTGGATTATGCAAGAAACCTCATAACAACAGGTATGTCAACTTTTATCTCTAAATTCATTCAAATGGTCTTAGGTCAATGCGTTTTTTTTTCCTATATACACTGCCGTTTAAAAGTTTGGGATCAGTAAGGTTTTTAATGTTTTTATAAGAAGTCTTTTCAGCTCAACAAGGCTGTGTTTATTTGAATATAATTACAGAAAAACAGTAATATTGTGAAATGCTATTGCAATTTAAAAGAGTGGTTTTCTATTTTAATATACTTTGTGATGCAAACCTGAATTTTCAGCATCATTACTCCGGTCTTCAGTGTCACATGATCCTTCATAAATCATTCTAATATGCTAATTTGTTATCCATGTTAGAAACAGTTGTGCTGCTTAATATTTTTAGGACCTGTGATACTTTTTTTTAGTATTCTTTGAGTAAAATGTTAAAAAGAACAACATTTATTTAAAATCGAGATCTTTTGCAACAATATACACTACTGTTTAAAGTTTGGGGTCAGTACATTTTTTCTTTTTTGTTTGACAGAAATTAATACTTTTATTCAGTAAGGATTTATTAAATTAATAAAAAGTGATGGTTCTTTTAAACTTTTTATTAATCAAAGAATCCTGAAAAAAGTACCACAGGTTCCAAAAAAATATTAAGCAGCACAACAGTTTCCAACATTGATAATAAATCAGCATATTAGAATATTTGATTTTTGAAGGATCATTCATGTGACGCTGTAGACTGGAGTAAAGATGCTGAAACTTCAGCTTTGCATCACAGGAATAAATTACATTTTAAAGTATTTAAAAATAGAAAACCACTTTTTTAATTGCAATTACATTTTACAATATTAATTTTTTTCTCTGTACTTTTAATCAAATCAATGCATGCAGCCTTGATGAGCAGAAAAGACTTACAGAAAAATCTTACAGATGACAAACTTTTGAACAGCAGTGTATATTACAAAAATATTAGTAGTTTTCAGAGAATACTGTATATTGAGTTTTAAGCAAAAAATCCAATCTTATTAAAAAAAAAAACACTTTTGGAAATATTAAATATCTTAAGTATTTTTAATATGTACCAATGGCTGATGAAAATTCAGCTTTGCATCACAGGAATAAATTATATTTTAAAGTATACTAAAATAAAAAACTGATGTTTTAAATTGCAATAATATTTCATATTGTTACTCTCTTTCTGTATTTTCAATATTTGTATTGGTCAAATAAATGGGACTTTAAAAAGAACATTAAAATAAAATCTTACTGATCCCAAACTTTAAAACGCCAGTGTAATTAAAAAAATTTCTTTCTCATTTCTTTTTAAAGTTGTGGTGCCTAAATTCATTTGTAACAATTAAAATCATTAATCTTAGTGTTTTGTTGTATTTAGACAAAATATATAACTTAAAATATCAGGACTTTTTTTTATTATTTTAATATAATATAATGATGATATAATTTATATTTTTTTATATTTTAATATCAATGCATACCTGTTTGAAATTTAAATTATAAACAGGGTTTCTGTAGGTCTTATAATGCTCTTAAAGCCTCTTTAACTCACCATTCCACAATTTAAGGCCTAAAAAAGGTATTAAATTTGAGCAGAAAGTCATAGCAATAATGTTGCATACACAGGGGGAAAAAAAATCCTTGGTATGTTTTTGTTTTCCAGTGCAAAATGAAGTCAT
The DNA here is from genome assembly GCA_036247105.1 of Cirrhinus mrigala. Lineage (NCBI taxonomy): Eukaryota > Metazoa > Chordata > Actinopteri > Cypriniformes > Cyprinidae > Cirrhinus > Cirrhinus mrigala. The sequence goes on from CM070019.1 coordinate 27,540,056, forward strand.
TGAAGTCATATGAAGTCATTTTCTGAGAATTCAAACAAAATTGAGGTTATGCCTAAAATAAGAACAAACATCTATCAAGTATGAAAAGTTGTTTTCTCTTTGCATTATGTTGATTTTTGTATCCACTGGCATTTGTTTTTGTTTTAATCATAAACTTACTTCATGTTGACCAGTTTTTCATGAACTTATGTAATCTTGATTTAAGAATCTTTAGACATTTTCAATGGAAAATAAGTCACTTTTTAAAAGTTATTTCCATATTCTAGTGGTTAGGAGCAGAGCTATTCAAGCCTTTTGCTCTTTTTTTTGTTTTTGTTTTTGTTTTGTAAAATGAAAGAGTAATGGAGATCTGTTGGAAGTTATAATTTTAAACTTTGAAGTGTTGCTAATACAAATTGTGTGCTCCCTAGACCAAATTGACATACTGGTACCTTCAGTTTATTCCTTAAAACCTACAGAAACCTTAATAAACTGGTAGTATGAAAAAAGCCTCATGTTAGATCTGTATGTATTTCCTCAAAGCGATGGGCTGAAGACAGACCTGTGAGTTTCATCCACACGGCTGTTGTCTGTTTGTTTGATTAGGTTCATGGTGGGCTGCGGCCACTGTGATGACTGGTTTCATGGGGATTGTGTGGGTCTGGATCTGGCTAAAGTTCAGCAGATGGAAAAGGAGGACCAGGAGTATGTGTGCTTGAAGTGCTGTGCAGAAGAAGATGGGAAAACCGGTGCTCAAGCCACAGAGCAGTCAGATGATAAGTTATCTGCAAAACAAAAACAAAGACCTCAGCAGTCGCTCACCGCAGGTGGAATACGACCCTTCCGAAAAGTAAGCAAACAATTAATCCTGTAGTAGACTGCAAAATAATGTGATTACATGCACAGGCAATAAGAATGTATGCATTTGTCAACATAACATTAAAAATTAAGAATTGTAGTATTTATGAGGTTGTTTTGTTGTGCCTGAAATTATCATGAAGACCAGAGGCTGCTAATTTAGCATTAGCATGTCATTGCCTCAAATCAGATTAATTAAAGGGTATTAAAGAAATTAAGAGTTTGTACTAATGGGAACGGATACAGAAAACTTTAAACATTATAATTGGACCTCAAGGGAAAAAAATAGAAACAGTTTTCAAAATCATATTTTGTTCTGCCCTTTCTGATATAGCTTTTGATTTGTGTGGTAGCCTCCAGCTTTCTTTATAAGGGTTTGTATATATCTGCTTTTCTATATTATTCACGCGTGGGTGTGGAGGGGTTAGTTAGCTTTCACGCAGTGTAGGTGGACGGTTCCTCACAGGTGTGTTCACGTAGACGGGTGTATTACACACTCACATACAACTACCGTTGTTATGGCCACTTGAATTTGTTTGGCTCAAACTGCAGTTTGCTCTAGTATATTGTAGTATGTATTTATTTTTATTTGTTCTTTAACATAGGATGTTGGAGAACGACGATCGTCAGAAGATTCAGCATCAAAGGGTATAAATATTTCTCTCAGTAATTTCATACACTATTTACAGTTTTTTTTTTTAATGATTAATGTCATTTTATTATTATTATTTTTTTTAATTGTCAGTTTATTAATAAAATGATTCATTTTGTCCTTATTAAATTAAAATTATTAGCAATAATAATTTTGAGTTTTATTTTTTGCAGGACCAAGTGTGAAGCACGTGGCAAAGAAAGTTAAAATATCACCCGTGACCTCAAAGAAACCATCTACTGGACAAATCAGGCGAAGTGTTCGGGACTCACTGGAAGAGATTCTTTTGAAACGGTGTGTGAATGTGAATTTTAATTGTTTTTCCAAATTCCATTTGTTCAGTTTAATTTTTCTGGATTCCGTTTTTTTTTTCCTCAGTTTTAATGGTTAAATTAAAAATATGAATCAAAAAGCATGTCTAATTATTTGAAACTTACACAATTCATCTTTTAACAATTTACATTAAGTAATATTTCCGTCACAGGTTCCTAAAGACAAACCAAACTTTTATTTTGACGGGTTGCTTTGAAGACCTTTAGGTTTCTGTTTGTATATCAATATGAAATTGTTTATGCATTCATGTACTCGTATATTGAGGCGGCAGAGGCTGAAAACACTGCTAGTGTCACACACACTCCAGTATGTGTGTAATAAACTAAACAACATGTCTGTGCCATTCATTCACACAGAAACATGTAGAACATGCAGGATTCATATTTAAATAGTATTTCCGCAGTTTAATATTTAGACACTAGTCCATATTGCATTTTGATTTAAATGTCAAATTCCTTGACATTCCGCATTATACAGTAAATTCCATTTTAATGACTAGATTCCGTGATTCCATCCGTGTTTTTTGCTTCACGGAAATCAAGGTCCTTATTACCAGTAAAGTCAGTCAATAGCTTTTCCTTAGTTGTTAAAATAAAGCTGTTTACATCTTATGTTAAAGTTGTTCATATTCTCTTCAGTGTTTATCCTCTTATCTTACAGACTAAAGGAGGCCGATTTGAAGATTTCATTAGACAAGCCTGCTGAGTTGGCCAGAAGAACGGAGAAAGAGCTTTTTGCTCTTTTTCAGGGTGTTGACAGCAAATACAAAAATAAATACAGAAGTTTGACTTTCAATCTGAAAGATGCAAAAAATAATGTGAGTAATTTAACATTATTTTTGCGTAACATTATGATTGCTTGTCAACATATGATATAACAATCTTGCAACAATATTGTAAAATATTTTTATAAATTTTATATTTGACATATTTTATGTCTCTCTGCAGCATATTTTTACTGTTTACCTATTCTCATTTCACTTCTAAAAATCTAATGCTGTGTTCATGAAAATAAATGTTCTTTTGCAGGTGTTATTCAAGCGAGTGCTCAAAGGGGAAGTTTCCCCTGCAGATTTAGTGCGTATGACTGCAGAAGAGCTGGCCTCCAAGGAACTGGCTGCTTGGAGACAAAGAGAGAATCGACATGTTAGTAAAACAGCTGTTTTGCATTTTCAAAATCTCACAATGTATTTTTTGTTAAATAACATAATGGATTTGCAAAGTGTTTAACATCCTAAGTAAAAAGGAAATAATATTCAGTGGGACATCAGAAAAGTCATTTGCTAGTGATTCATATTTTGATATTGATTGTTAACCCTATTGATGTTTCTGCTGGCAGACGATTGAAATGATTGAGAAAGAACAGAGAGAGGTAGAGAGACGTCCTATCACTAAAATCACCCATAAAGGGGAAATTGAAATTGAGAATCAGGAGCCTGCCAAGGCACCAGAGGCCATAGAGGTTGAGGTGAGATGCGGGAGACTTAATGCTCCATTCTGTGCAGCTCTTCTATATTTTCCAACAAGGAAAAAGAAGATTGCTTTCTCAATTTTCTTTCTGTGTTTTCAGCCAGAGCCAGTGCCGAAAGCTGCAGAAGTGCCTGAAGAAAAACCCCCTGAGACTAAAGCTGACAGCCCTAAGAAATCTGTAGATACCACCAACTTGCACAAGTCTCATCTATTCGACCTCAACTGCAAAATCTGCACAGGTAAAACTTTTTTTCTGAGTTAAAGTAAAGTTCAGCTATTGAAAAAAACAGTTAAATGGGTTACATCATCCTAAACTAAAAAGTATCCTGAGTCTACTTGTGTTAGCAAAGCTTTTTTGCACAACAAAAAACAATCATTAAGTCATTTTAGAAACTCCCACTTTGCATGTTTAATAAGAAACTTCTGTCAAAGTTGCAAGAGTAGTGTAAATTTTTCAAATGTATAGAATGTCTTTATGGTACAATGAACTTACCATGATTTTGATGTTTCTCTGAAGGTCGCATGGCTCCACCTACAGAGGAAGCTGCAACAAAGGTGGTTAAAGTGGCTACAACAGTTGTGAGGAGGCAGTCTAGTACAACAGATGAACCTCAGCACTCCACAACTACACCTACATCAGCACTGATAGACGATCTGTCGTTAAGAGCCATGGAGGAAGGTCTCCTCAATTTTTTGCCTGAATCCAGGTAAGATTCCTGATTAAGCAAATTATTTATATAGAGATGCACCGTTTGGAATTTTCTTGGCCGATTCTGATTTCCGTAGAAATAACAATTAACTGAAAATTAGTTGCTGTATATTACAAAACAGAAGTCATTTCCCATCATGTTTATAAATAGGCATCTTTTCCTCTAACATTATTAAATGTCATCTTTCACATCAAATTCTTACATTGTTTTAATTAATTCAGTTAGAATAATAACATTCAAGTGAAATCCTTATCAACAAACTCCATCTTTCCACTGCAGAGGAAAAACAGGAGCTGCATCTGAAGTAGCTTTAGATGTATTTACACGACTGTTTGATGAAGCCGACGTGCCATAAACGCATTTTCACTGCAAAATTGCAAATGCAGAAATTATTTTATAAGATTAATGTTTTACATATTTTTTTTGAACATGCAAATAAGAAATGCTGGGGAAAATGCAATGATACTTTATAAATAGGAAACCAAACCACCAGTAGGTGGCAGCAAATGACTGTTTTAATGAGTGAGTCATTTAGTCGTTCATTCAACCGATTCATTTAAATGGCTGATGCATTCTGAAACGAGGCAAGTGACTGTCTTTATGAATGGATTACTGAGTCATTGACAATCGATTCATTCAAAAACATGGATTCACTCAGTATCGAAACACCGCTGTGTTAATCAGAGACACACAACAGTTCTGCTGTGGCTTTGTTTGTAACTATTTTCGCCAGCGAAATTAAGCAAAAATACTCAATATTGCGTTTAAAATGTAAGTCACTTAATTTTAACTTGTTTATGCAACTACTGTTGTATAAAATCAATGTCACATTGCAATTGTGTTGATTATTCTGGGAAACATCTTGGTTGTACATATATAATATATTAAAATTTAAACTCAGTATGCATCTACAGTATAACTGTATACAGTATGCACTCATTTGTTTTGATTTCTGCACGAGTCTCTCTCACACACTCACTCAGACTGCGTGAGTTTCATCTGGCATGACTTCAATACATTATCAATTGTCATTTACACCGAATGCAATAAAATCTGAATCATTCTCGTGCGATACATTTTCGTGGCCAAGTTTCAGTGCTTCCCTAACTATTTGTGTATAGGCTTCTTGTCTGATCAGGCATGTAAAATTCTCTCTCACTTGTCCCTTGAAAATATCTACTGGTCCCAGACAAGTGTTAATCAAGCCCTGTGGTGGTTCCCCCTTGGTTTACTTTGGCCCTACACATATTACAAATTACGAACTTTGTATATTCTTCGCTCACAGTGAAGAACTTCCTCTCCGCTGACATGTTTACGTGCGAATGTGTGCGTAAGTGTGACGGCAAAACGGACAAGCTCAGAATCGGCTGACTGACTGGCCAATCATGCGGAAATTTGTCTGATCCTCCCTGGCTGGTCAATCAGTGAATCTTTAGATTTAAAGCAATCCCTTGTTTTGAAAACAAGACTTGAAATGACATTATGAAATTGTTGTTTAATAGGTCAGATAGTCTGAGTAGCAAAGAAGATACAGCTACTTTCCTCAGCAGCTTGGAGAGTCTGTGGGGCGGCTTTGTTGATATGCCTGCTGTGGCGAGGTTTCTAACAAAAGCTTACCCTGTTTCTGGAATACTGGACCACCTAACACAGGTAAATATTTTGAAGCACATCCTAAATGTGTCAGGTAGACATTTGAACTGATGTATTAGAAACATATCAAATTGTGTCTGCAGGATTTGCCGGACAACATCCAAGTAGGTGGACGAATCTCCCCTCAAATAGTCTGGGATTATGTTGAGAAAATCCGTGCTTCCGGGACAAAGGTAGAAATGATTTATCCTCGGATTTCCCACATTGTATAAATGACCATTTGTATTTGCTTTTTTGATTTATACTTTCTTTTTTTTCTCGTTCACAGGAAATATGTGTTATTCGTTTCACCCCCGACACAGAAGAAGACGAGATCTCGTATACTTTGTTGTACGCCTATTTTAGCAGCCGAAGAAGATATGGAGTTGTTGCCAACAACCGCAAACAAGTTAAAGACATGTATCTTATTCCTCTCGGCTCCACAGAAAAAATTCCCCACCAGATTGTTCCGTTTGATGGTCCAGGTAAGATTTCTTTGCAGTAGAGATGCATGACATTGGATTTTTGTCGGTATCCAATTTGCCGATATTTTTCAACGCATTTTGGCCGATGCAAATAACGATATATATCTTCCTTTTGTCTGGAAACACCACCAAATCTCTCCTCTACAGAAATTATAAGCAAATTATTTTTAATTTTGGTTAGTTTTTAACAAGAACTTGTTTGTTAGAATTAAATAAACAATAATGAAGTTCTTTTATAATGACAGTACGTCGAAGCTTTGAAAATAACTATAAATAAACTATATATCAATTGCTGCATTTATTTATTTATTTTGTTCTCAGAAAAATGCAGTGGTGACCTTAACATTTAAAGAGTTAACATTTTTAAAAATTCTGAAAATCTTTTAGAGCTCATAATTTATTTTTTACAAAAATGTAACTTATTACAAATTATTGAATAAATGAGAATATATAAAATTATTTAATTTACAAGTGTCATGTTTGTGCTATAGACCAATTTGGAGTAGACGTCACAGTTACATCACTTGCAGCTGCGCACGCATAGTGGTTGCAGAAAAACACTGGTAACAAGTGGAGGTAAATGGGTAAAATCCATGGAATAAGAGAAGAAAAACAATTTTTGTGGCTTTTGATGTCAAAATCAGAATGCAAATAATTTTTATAGAATACTGTCATCAAAGGCGCCATTTGAAGCTTTAAACATACATACCATGGATGAAAACTGCTACGATTACTCTACTTTTAAAGCATAAATTTGATTTAAACAGTAGGTCTATATAATACTCACATATGCTGTTCATAAGGGACGTATTGTATTAGCCCTACAGTTACAGCATGAAATATTATTTAAACCTATTACTATTAACATTTTTACACAACAGTGAGTTTGTCAATTCTGAGGGGGGAAAAAAAGCCTAAAGTGTGGGATATAAACTATTCTAAGCTAAGGGGAAAAGAGAGTTGTTTTTCCTTATTAGAATTGTGATATATAACCATGGAATTGCAAGAATAAAGTCTGAATTTTAAAATATAAAATCAAATTGACCTTTTTTTAATTCTTTTATTCCATGGCTCCATAGACTGCCACTTGAAAACCGTTATTTTTTTTGTCACCAGATATTCTCCTCCCACAAAAAACGTCATCCCTGTTTCACATCTGTAAGACTATCCCACTATCTAACGTCAATATCGTTGAATAACACTGTTTATCACTGGGTGACAAGCTTTTGTAATATGCGGAGAACATTTTGAAAATGACATCTAATCTGTGTATTTTGTGTAATTGTGTATTTTATATCATTTTATTAGCAGTAGGTCAACAGCGCTCCCTACGAAATTAAAACTAAATTAAAACAGATTAAATGCAGCGATCCAAAACAGTAAATCCAATCATCATTCAGGCAAAACTTTGCTTCAAGAATGAGCCACACTGCTGACGTGATCTAATTGCTAGCACACCCTCAGCACATGCAAGTTATTCCTCTTCGACATAATTTTTCACATCGGTCCGATGCCGATATTTACCACTTAAAGCCATTATCGGATGATTCTGATATCTGTCCGATAATATTGTGCATCCCTACTTTGCAGGTTTATTTAGGATACTCGATTTTTGCAACAAAATCTTGATATTAATTGTGCAATCCTCCACATTGTAGGACTGGAGACTAATCGTCCCAATCTTCTTCTCGGATTGGTCATCCGCCAGAGACCGAAAAGGGACTTTGGGGTAATCCTGCCAAGCGACGTCAGCGAAGCTCCAAGTTTCTTGGCAGAAAGCAAACCTCATGTTGATTACCCACAAAAAGCTCCTGTGACTCAAGATGTAGAGCGAAGTTTTATCAGCGCTTTGGGCAGCACGCGGAAAAAAGACACTGCAGACTTAATTAAGTCTGTCGTCGAAGAACCGATATTGGATACGGAAACTGATGAGAATGTTTCTTTGCGCTTTCTTCCCGGAGTGCTGAAGTTGCCTGGAAATGCGGCATCGTCTTCGAGCGACACTGTGAAGAGTGATACTACAACAATAACAACAACTCCAACTGTTGACACTGGAAACCATGCGGAAATCCATCCTAAACCTACAGCCACCACACCTCGACTTGACCGCTTCATCATCAAGAAAAAAGACCCCAAAGCTGTTAAAACGGAGCAGGCGCCATCCAGCTCGAGTTTGGAGACCAGCACAGAAAAGAAAGAGAGTGGAGTCATACTTTCGTTGAGTGACAAACCTGCAGATGTTTCAACAGAGAGTTTCCTCTCTTCTCTCACGGCTGCTAAACCCAAAGAGGAGGCAGTGTTGGGCAGCACAGCTGCACCAGATAGTCAAGAAACAACTTCGTCAGATGCACTGAAAGATTCTGTCAGTGACAGCTCTTGCTCTGTCCCCAAAAACGAAACCATATCAAGTCCCACCAAGACTTTAAAGACATCTCCTCCTGGTATTTTAAAGACAGCGTCTTCATCAGCTGAACCTACTGAGTTAAAATCTCAACAACCAGAAAGTAATTCAGAAAAGAAAGTTACTCCGCAACCATCGGCGCAAGAGTGCAAAGCCATAGAGGACATCCAAGCCATCACCACTATCTCCTCCATCGGGAAGAACGAAGGTCTCAAGCAGTCCAGGACCTCTTCTTTTAATCCTAAAGTTTATAATCAAACCCCCATTTTTCATTCCTATCATGCTGGTCCACCTGATCCCCAATATTATCCTCCTCCAGCCAATCCTGCCCCTTACTTACCCCCACAGGTTCCTCCGCCTTTCCCGTTTCCTCCTGGTCCACCGCCTCCGCAAATGTTCCCTCCCTCACAAAGCGATCCTCACATGCTTCATCTACCCTGGCCTCAAACCGTCCCTCCGCAAACGCATCCTGCGCCACCTCTGACGTACGAGTCCAGCTTGCCGACCTCTTCGCCCCTCAGTAAAGACGAAAAGGGCTCGGAGAAGTCCTGCGGCGACCTGGGCGAGAAGCCGTCCAGACGGTCCGATGAGACCTACAGGAAGGACAACAGAGATAGAGACCATTATGACAGACATCATCACAAAAGCAGGCACTACGACAGGGACCGGGAAAAGCACAGGGACAGAAGTCACAGTCACAAAGAGCGGCATTCGAAAGAGGACAGGTATGACAGACCGAGAGAGCGGCACCACAGCAGCAGTCATCACCGGGACAGAGACAAACACAGACGGGATTCTGATTACGAGAAACACAGGAGAGACTCGAGAGACAGGCGTTCGTGATCTTGGCATCGCTCCACTTTCCTTAAATCTGTAAAACAGTAGAAGAAAACTATTTATAAAGTTGCAAAATGATTTTTATATGAAAAAAGCAGCTAGTACGAGATTTTTAGTTGATGTTTTTTTTTGCAACCTAAAGGATATGTTTTGTTTTAAACTCTACATTTCCCTACCTGGCTTTTCAATTATCCACTAACATTGTCTTCACAAGCAGCTGGTTGTAATCAAGAAAATGAAACTACTGTTGTACGCAAACTGCCATGGGATAAAACGTCCCGTGGTTGATGAGAACAGCTTCTTTTGCTTCGCTTTTTATTTTTCCGTTTTAATTTTTCTAAATTTGGCTTCTTAAGTATTTTCTATGTTTCAGGTGACAAATATTTCTTTGTACATTTTGGCTTGTCACACAACAGAAATGTGCCTATTCAGCACATTGTCTTTATGTACAGTTCATAATAAAATGTTTTTATTGTTAGTAAAGCGACTGAAATGAAGGTCTTTTGTTTCTTAAAGAGGCTCATTTTTTATTGTCATGCACTGTAATTAAAAACAACACCTGAGATCACAGAAAAAGGTACTGTTTATGTCACAACAACAAAAAAAGCAATGAAACAAGACTACTTTTGGGGTAAATGCTTTCAAGAACAATAACAACCACAACAATCGTCTCATTTGCAAGCTTTGTAAGATTTTTTTTTATGATAGAACTTAATGTCTCAAAGACATATACACACACACATAGTTACTAACCTTAACTTTTGAATGGTAGCATCCACTTTTTTCCTGATTAACCAAGGAGCGCCGCCATGATGGATTCTGACTTCGGTAAGGTGCTTCAGTCTTCCGGTTTCCATAGAAAGCCATGTTATAACGGGCTAAAAAAAACCATCGACTGAACTAAACTTTTTCAATATGATTGATAAATATAAAAATGTGCCCAGGGTTAAGCTGTGCTGTTGTGGCTTGCAGCGCTTAAGTTGAAATACTGTGTGTGAAATAATAAAATGATGTGCTCTTATCATTTTGTGGACAAAATCCAGCGAACTTCACCCCGCTCGGCAGCTGTGTGGACGTGGATAGGTGCGCTCATCTGTTTTCAGTGCAGCTAACTTTGCGTAGCTTCATGTCATCTTTTCACAGGTAAGAAAAAAGACGAGCAAAAAGACAGTCACACTGCAAAGTGATGAAACTACAACGCCATGTGCTTTTTAAAACTATTTTCTCAGGTTGACCCTTATTTTATCAGCTCGGAAAATACGTTAATTTGACTAGAAACACAAGAGACCGGAAAAGGAAAGCATCGCTCCAGTCGGGCTTGACCTGCGCGTTCGGTAAAAAGGTGGATATTGGCAGGTTTGTTGAATACTCGAGTTTGATTGGCTGACGAACGTTTTAGGTGTGCAAATATTTTCTGGGAAACACACAGCTAAAGCAGTTTCATGCAGGTCTTGACCGCATTACATGTCCAAATCACTTCGCCAAATGATTTAAATGATGTTCAAAAATCCTTATAGCGTAAAACAGCAAAGTAACCAAAACTCACGACGACACTGACCAAGCAAATAAATATAGTAACAATAGGATGACGACGACAAATGATTTAACCTTACATGTTTTTGGCACACAATTATTTGAAAGCCCGTTTCCGCCACTGAATAAGTAATAAAAAAAGATAATTGTGACCTTTTTATCTTACAATTCTGAGTTTGGATAAATAAAAAAAAAAAAAAATAAAAAAAAAAAATACAAATTCGCAATTCGGACTTTTTTTTCTCGGAATTGTAAGATATAAACTCGTAATTGCGTGTTATAAAGTCAGAACTGTGAGATATAAACTTGCAATTGCGAGTTATAAAGTCACAATTCTGACTTTTTTTTCTCAGAATTGCACGATATAAACAATTGCAAGAAATAAAGTCAGAATTGCGAGATAAAAACTCAATTCTGACTTTTTTACAAATTACGCAATTACAAGTTTGTATCTCACAATTCTGAGAATTGTGAGATAAAATTGTGAGTTCTAAAGTCCAAAGGGGGGGGGTCTGATAGGTTCTCAAAATTGCGAGGTTATATCTCACAATTCTCACTTAACATTTGTTATAGTCAGATTTGTGAGTTATAAGCTCACAATTCTGAGAAAAAGTCAATTGCAAGATATAAACTCGCAATTCTGAGAAAGAAAAGTCACAATTGTGAGATACAAACTCGCATTCTGAAAAAAAGTCACAATTGTGAGATATAAACTTATAATTCTGAAAAAAGTCACAATTGTTAGATATAAACTCGCAATTCTGAGAAAAAAATGTTAGAATTGTGAATTTATCTCTCGCAATTCTGACTTTCTCAAAATTGCAAGTTTATATTGCAATTCTGAGAAAAAGTCAGAATTCTGAGTTCACATCTTGCAATTCTGACTTTATAACTCGCAATTTGCAGTTTATATCACACAATTCAGAGAAAAAAGCAAGAATTGCAAGTTTGTATCACGCAACTGAGTAAAAAAAGTCAGAATTACGAGATGTAAATTCGCAAATTGCAAAAAAAGAGTCCGAATTGTGAGATAAAGCTGTGATTACCTTTTTTTTTTAAAATTCAGTGCTGGAAAGCACATACTCTCTTTTTTCTGCTGTCTCTCCCTTACAAACACACACACATACAGTACTGACACGTACAGAAACTCACACAGAAACGTGTTGTTAGCAACTTAAAAGCTACTTTAATTTCTCACAGGTAATAATGGCGACATTTTAAAGCTATATCGATATAGCTGAACACAGATGAGTCCAAAAGTCAGACCCATAAAATGTACAAATGGCCTCTCCCGCTCTTGCGGGAAAACTAGGGTGGATACATTTGATCATTGTGGAAAACGGAAGTGTATCGACCATAAGTCACAGAGTTAGTACAAGTTTCTTTATTTTTTTTTTTAAACAATTTTAAACAAAATCACATTATTGCTGCAGGATCATTCTAACCACCTTGCAGCATCATTTTACCATACCAATGATAAACAACAGATTTGACCTCTTGAAAAAGAGCACTGTGATTGTGCCATTGAGCAAGTATTTATGAAAAGACTCACTGACAATACTGTGAATACCTAAAATCAAATCATTTTTTCTACTCTTTACCTTGATAGACATTAAAACCTTCACTGGTTTGTAGAAACTCCAGCTCTCTGATGTCCTGATACAAGAAAACTTCTTTAATGCTCCCATCAAACCCTTTAGTAAATACACCAGATGTAACTGACGCCACATCTCTTTTCAACTCAAAACCCCCAAAATAAATCACCCCTCCATAATTTAGCGCTACATACCGTTCAAAGGGGTCAATGTCTTCAAAAATGACCCTTTCCTCATTCACATAGACCTGGATGAGAGTTCGATTATGAGTAATCGACAAGTAATTCCAGTGATCACAGCAGAAGGTGTTTTGATACACAAGAGGAAAGGCGGTTCTCTCACCAAGATTGACTGAAACCTTCAGATAACCGTCCTGCAGTCCAACTGCTAGATGGTCATCGTCTTCACTCTCGGCTTTTCCCATCCAAAAGATCAAACCGTCCCTTGCTGAAATAGAAAAATTCAATGACAACTCAGTGAACATCAAATTCCTAGAGTTGTACTTCGGATCCTTGTATTTCAAATAAGAGTTTCCGGTAAACCTCAAAGTCCTCAACTTAACTTCTTGCTCACAATAAGTCCCAATCCATCCTAAAGAACACATGCATGAATATGAAGCAGACGTCGTGTTATGGACACAGACAGAATCGTATTGACAAAGATTGTTGACACAGTGAACCGACTGTTGGCATCGTGAACCGGTCCACAATGAGGGGCAAATACACCTGAATGAAGAAAGACCTGCTGGATGGCAGTAGCCACCGTTCAAGCAAACCTTATATCCACATGCTGTCCCGTCCCAGTCTCCAACATTGACTCCATCGATTGCTCCCGTCTCGGTAAGCTCAAGGTCCTGCCCGTTGACTATGACCTCTCGAAAGCCGCCGGTGAAACCCACTGGCTCCTTCTCCGTCGCATCTGGGGGCACTGCGTTTAGCGAAGACACGCCACCAATAAAAATATTTGTGTTGACATCTAGAGTGGTCGTGCCCTTTGAAGAGTTCCTGGTCGCGGCTTCATCGTCTAGAATCAGGAAGCCGTGGTTGCCTTCTCTACCAGCCTTCACTGTGTGCCATCTCATGCCAGTCACGTCTACGCTTTTTGGAGATTGTAATACAATAGTTTCGTTTCCCAGATTATAGCGGAGCTGCACAAATCCAGCAGATAGGGATATGCTGAGGAAATCACCTTGGATGGATAAAGAATAAATGTTAATTCATAGCATTTTGTTCAGAAAATTATAAACTCCTACAAGCAACTTAATTTCTTTTTCCTTTTTTCATATAAACATATCTTCAAGATATGTATATAAATTAAAGACACACTTGAATGGTTTTATTTTGCATAATGTAACCTAAGAGTCAAGAAGCCGTCTTACCCGACCGACTGCTCAAGTAGCGTGCAGTGTAAAACAGGATGCCCTCCGGTGAAAGAGTTTGAAAGTGCAGTTGCAGATGAGTTCTGTGCCTTATGTTGATGGGAGGAAATGACATCCAAGACGACTGATTCCCACTAAAGAAAGGATCACTGATAGATACAGCTGGAAAAGAAATAAAGGGAAAGCTGAAAGCACAGTTTCCAATACTTACTGTATGAATTTTAATAAGCTTAAGCAACTGGGCAAAAATATTCTTATTTTTATCAAGTTTCATATTCAGGGCGACGCAGTGCCGTTTACTTATTTATACACACCCACACACATACATATATATATATATATATATATATATATATATATATATATATATATATCCTTTAATTATATATATATATACACTGTTGTTCACAAGTTTGGAGTCAATAAGATTTTATTTTTGCTTTTATTTTTACTTTTATTCAGAAAGAACACATTAAATTGATCAAAAATGACAGTATGTATCAAATGTATCAGAATCAAATGTAATTCTAATTGTATATTAGACCAGAATAGAATAGAATAGATTCTATTCACCAAAAAAAAAAAAAATAAAAAAATAAATAAATTAGTTTTTGACAATACAGGAATAAATGACATCTTAAAAAATTAGTTATATTATTATATTATATTATTATATTAGTATTATATATTATATTATATATTAACTGGAGTGTATTTTTTCTACACACAGTTGCCGTATTATATTATATTAATTACATTATATTATATTATATTATAACTGGAGTGTATTTTTTCTACCCACAATTACTGTATTATGTAATATAATATTACATTACATTACATTACATTACATTACATTATTATATATATTATATTACAGGCAAGGCAAGTTTATTTATATAGCACATTTCATACACAATAGTAATTCAAAGTGCTGTACATAAAAGGAATTAAAATAATCAAAAATAATCAACAATAAAAACAAGGAATTTAAGAACATTTAAATTTTTTATTTTAAATTTAAACAGTTATTTTTTCTTAAACAGAATTAAAATGATTATACATAAAATACAGTGCAATCATTATATTATATTTTATTTTATCTGAAGTGTATTTTCTCTACCCACAGTTGCTATATTATATTATATTATATTATATTATATATTAACTGGAGTGTATTTTTTCTGCCATACTTGAAATGAAATATATGACTGTATATAATAAAAAGGTCATTAATCTCCAGTCTTTAGAAAGCAGAATAAAACAGTAAAATGCACAATTTGGCAAATTTTAACCTATTATTTTATTATCTTTATTTTCATTTTTACACTATGATTGTCTGATCCCTTCTGCGGGCCCCCAGTGGTTCCCTGGAGGTGGGATTGACTGTGGTCTAACCTTGCTGGCAGAAGAGTCCAGCAGAGCCTAAGGGGCACTGGCATGTGTATCCATCAGGAAGCGGCACACAGGTGGCGCCGCGAGCGCAGTTGGGCGGTGGGATGTGCTCAGCATCACAGAACGACACTTTCTCCGAGCAAAGAGCACCTTTCCATCCAAACACACACTGACAGCTGGAGGGGGAAGTCCAAATACAAATGATTAATAATGTTTGTCAGTCATTCCCGCGCACAAACAGGTGCTTGTTCTCAAGTGGAAATCTTACTAAACAGAGGATCCAGAGTCCACACAGGTGCCTCTGTTCTGGCAGATGACCAAGCTACACGGGTTAACACCACACTGCCCCACATTGCGTCCTGACACTGGCCTGCCCTCTGGCCCTCCTGGAGGATGAAACTTTCCATCTCGTCTTGTCCGAAACAGCAAATCGAAAATGCAACCTTTAAAGTCAAACAGAGAGGGGGAAAAAATCCTGTCATTATTTACTCACCCCACGTTCATGGCAACCAGGGGCTTTAAAGCTCCTAAAATTAGAAAAAAACAAAACAAAACAAAAAGCAAAGCAAAGAATAAAAGAATAAAAAATTTGGGGTCAATAAGATTTTTTTTTTTTTTTTTTTAAAGTGGTGATGGCTAATGAAAATTCAGCTTTTTCAGCATTTCTTTTTTTTAATATTATGATAAAATAGTTATTTTAAATTGTAATCATATTACACAGCATTACTGTTTTCACTGTATTCATGATGAAATGGAATAAATTACAATTTAAAATATATTAAAATAGTTTGAATTGTAATAATGTTTCACAATATTAGTTTTTACTATATTTTTGACCAATAAAATGCAGATATTTGATCAAATCAGTTTTAAAAGAATAGACTTCTTTCAAATACATAAAGAAAAAAAAGTCAGTGAACATTCCCAGCATGCCCCAGATGCCTTTTTCTAAAAGACTAGTAAATGTACCATTCAGAAAAAGTGTAAACTTCTCTGTCAATACTGAAAATCCATATGTGACCCTGGACCACAAAAACTTTTATGCCAAAAATCATTAAGATATTAAGAAAAGGTCATGTTCCGTGAAAATATTTTGTAAATCCATCAAAACTTTATTTTTGATTAATATAACTTCATTTGGACAACTTTAAAGGCGATTTTCTCAATATTTTTTTGCACCCTCAGATTGCAGATTTTCATATCATATCATCATATCATATCATATATCATATCATATTTCTTATCATAACAAACCATCAATTGAAAGCTTATTTATTCCGCTTTCAGATGATGTATACATCTCAGTTTTAAAAAATAGACCCTTATGACTGTTTTGTGGTCCAGGGTCACATATAATAATATCACCTAATTCCGATCGACAAAAAAAAAAATAACATGGTGTTGACAAAATATGTGACTATTTTCGGAAAAGCCATCAGGGAGAAGGAAAGCGAGAAAATAAGTCCATGAGTTTGAGCTTTGATGCTGAAAAAGAAAGAAATCTATTCTGTTCCTCTTTTTCAAATAGAGAGAAAAAAAATTAAATATCCAGTAAGTGACAGATACAGATGAGTGTTACGAATATCAATAAACTTGAGCCTTGAGCTCCATGAGATCAGTTCATATATTCAGAGCTGGGTATTAAATTTAGAGCATAATTAAATAGTCAGTCAATAACCATTTAAAATCATAATCAAGTAGCTTCAACAATGTAATTTGAGGCTGATGATGCCCCAAGATAGCAGTTGTGAAACTGTATTTTATTTGCCCAGTAGACTTCTGTAGTAAGTGAATTAATGTAAACCGAGTTGAAATTGTTACGAGGTAATAGAGAATAGAGCATTTCTTCAACAAAAGCAACTAAATAAGACATGCAGTGTTTTGGAGGAATCTTGGCCCACTCATCATTAGTTCAAATGTGTTTTCATGATGTTGTGCTTAAGATCACTGCATAGAATTTCAATGAGGCCACAGTTAATGGCCAATTAAAAACATTTCTTAAATCACAGAAAGACACTGGTGTTCTAGAACAGAATGTCTCAATTCAACTCTGCAGGAAATGCAACAATTTATGTGAAAACAGATTTATGAAGGATTTACACAAAATTCGTTCTGCTCGTGTTTCATGAATGAGGACTGCAATTGACTGTAAAGCATCCAGAGCCTGAGAAAGAAGATCCACTCCATCCTACTCTCCTCACTGTGATTCACAGCTGTTGTGAACTGCTGTGTAATAAGATGACAGAGATTAAAGGGATAGTTCACCAAAACATGAAAATTACCTCTCCCTCAAGCCATCCTAGATGTATATGACTTTTTTCCTTTCAGATGAGTACAATCGGGGTTATATTAAAAAACATGTCCTGGCTCTTCCAAGCCTTATAATGGCAGTGAATGGGTGTTGAGAATTCGAACCCCAAAAAAGTGCATCCATCCATCAAAAAAGTACTCCACACAGCTCCGGAGGTTAATAAAGGCCTTCTGAAGCGAATCAATGTGTTTGTGTGTTTGTGTCACACTCATATGTGTGTGCGCGACAGCAGCGTTAATTTTGTTAACGAAAACTATGACGAAAAATGCTCGTTGACAAGCTTTTTTCCCATGATAAAACGAGACGAAGACGAGACGACAAAAAGGTCAATAAACGACAACTATGACTATATCAACATGCAATTTCATTGATGATAAAAGACGAGACTAAAATGCATTCAAAAAATAAAAACTTATTACATACCATAAACAAAATATTATTGCGGACTGCTGTAGACGCCTGCTCCTACGCGAGCTTGGTTGTGCGTGGTTGCCAAATATTAAGAGTTTAAATCCTCGAATCAGAGCTTCTCTGTTACAAGGATACATTTTCTACCTGGTGCTTTTAGGGCTGTGATGGTCGTAATGACAACCGCGCTACCGCTGTCGTCGGTTGCCACCGGCAGTACTGCACGTGACGTCACACAATCTATAACAAGCATAAAATATTGTTTCTGCAACAATTATTCTGCCGTGGCCATGTTTAGTGTCCCTGCCAGCGGCAGCAGCTGCAAAGAGATCTGCGTTCATACACACACAATAGGCTAAAGCTTGCAAAGCTCCGGGAAAAGTAATTACCATGAATGTGTCGGAGGGAAATAAGCACATACTTGAATGAATTATTAATAAACTAGTGTTTTCTGAGCCAGTGTCGCAAAGATGACAATCCTGACTCGTCATCTGCTCAGTGGACGCACTTTTAGAGAGAAATGCATCTCTATGGATTTTATAATGAAAGAGTTTTTGTTTTCGATTTGAATTTTTTAGTTTTAAAGTAGTAAAGTAATAATTTAAAGCTTTCTATAGATATATTTATCCTGACTGTAAGGCAAGTATTTGCTGAGTTTCATTTCATTTTTGTGCAGCGCTGCTGTTCAACACCGAGACATCAGAAAGCGCATCTTGTTTGTTTTCTTTATTTTGACAAAAGCACAACATTTTGTTGCTATTGTGAGTGCACGCAAATAAAATGAGACGCTTTACAGTTCCGGATGATATATTACGCTTACCTTTATGAGCAGAGATTATGGCGTATTTTAATTTTTTTTTTCAAGTGATTGCGCTAGCGCCTCCATGTCCTGCAAAGCACATTTAGCTTCCACTCTCCAACAAACAATTGTATGCGCAAAATAGCGTACATTTATCTAAGTTAAACGTTTAAAATAACATTGTGATACGCTTTTTTTTATTTTAGGCAAGTCGTGATGATTTGGGAAGGCAAAATTGATTAAGCATAGGCTGTGATCAACTCACTGCCCGCCCTCTGGCTGCTTGGTCATTACTTTAAAAAGCAAACACCTTAATGTAACAAACAAAAAATGTTCCAAACATATTTCTAAATTAACTTTATACAGAAACTAAATATAACTACGTTCCTATTAAAAACAAAATGGATGCGACAGTGTAATGGGAAAGACAGAGAAAAGATTGGGATCCAGTTGGACTCGGGACGGTCATTTTGATGAGCCTTCAGACAAGGGTTGGGCGAGGTTGTTACGAATTTATGCAACAAATGTTTGTTTAATATTTTAGTATAATAGTTTAATCTTATTTTGGCTACTTTCTTATTTAACTGTATAATTTCCTTACTTTAGTGTTTTGTAGGCTGAAATAAGCATGCGCGTTTGTTACGTTTCAAAATTATATATATATATATATATATATATATATATATATATATATATATATATATATATATCTCAACACCGTGCCACCAACGGTAGTTGGTCCATTACCACCACGGTGGAAAAAATCTGCCACTGTCACAGCCCTAGGCTTTGCTTATTTTTTGCAATCTGGCAACCATGCGTACAAGCCTGTTCTTCATTGCGGAAGCGCCGCTGCCTATGATCTGAAAACACCAACAAACAAACTTTGTTGAGTTTAGCGATCTAAATGAAAGTGTCACTCAGCTAGTCTGTCTTCTGTCATGAGATTTTGAAATTACTATTAGGAATTTCACTGTTATAATAAAAATTATGATATAATTATCAGCATGACGAAAATGGGACCATGAATGGGAAAATGGGAAAATAAAACTAGACTAAAATATTTTTGATTTTCTTTGACTAAAACTAGACTAAAATGCTGAGACTTTTAGCTGACTAAAACTAGACTAAAATAAAATAGGGTAAGATTGACTAAGTATGATTAAAAACTAACAAGGACATTTAACACGGGACTTAGACTAAACTTGAAAATAGCTGACAAAATGAACACTATGCGACCGTTAGCGGAAATAGAGATTCCGGTTTATAAATTTTTGAATAATAAATACTTCAGAAGGCCTTTATTAACCCCCCGTAGCCGTGTGGAGCACTTTTTATGATGGATGGATGCACTTTATTTTGCTTCAAAATTTCAACATCCACTGCCATTATAAAGCTTAGAAGAGCCAGGACATTTTTAAATATAACTCCAATTGTATTTGTCTGAAAGAAGAAAGTCATATACACCTAGGATGGCTTGAGGATGAGTAAATCATGGGGTAATTTCATTTTTAGGTGAACTATCCCTTTAAAGATTTAAAAAAAAAAAAAAAAAAAAAAAAAAACACACACACAGAACATAAAGTAGGAGTGTCTAAACTTTTGACAGATCGATAGTTGTTACATTTTACAAGCAATTCCCTCAGAATGATAACATCGACCTGGAAACACCTTATTTTGCTGACATTAAAATGTCTGTTTTAATAAAGCTTTGTGATGGATGATTGCACACATATTACACACAAGGTTAAGGGTCCCATCAGAGTTACAGATGTTGGTAAAATACGCAGAAGATCAATTCACACACATCAATCTCTCTACACGTCACTACACAGATGATCCAAGTCAGAAAGGCCGATTTCATCATGAACTGACAATCTGAATCAAGACATCAAACAAGACCATAATGAAAAACAGGAAAAAAAACACACTACCTTGAAAGCTGTTCTGAAAACGAGAGCCCGCAGGCAATAGCTCAGGTGTGTATTCTTCATATCCGCCCAAATAGAGATGACTAAAGGTGTTTAAGCCCACCAGTGGTCCAGGGGATGTAGCCATCCTCCTCTTCTGCCCATCAACCTGTTCAGAAAAGAACAAACCAGCATGCCGTCAGTTGGTCAGAAAGAGCTTACAGTCAAAATCAGTGACTCAGAACAAGAAAACATTTTGAATTTCCATCCCTTGACATTTCTTTTTTCTTCTTTTTTTTTGGCCAACATTCTTAGAGACAAGACACCTATAAAAACATGTTTACTGGCTTTGTCTTGCATTTCAAACGAATAGCAATTATTTTATGTTACTTACATCTTGAATACATATATGACAGCAAACCATGTTTAATGAGCACTTTCATGTAATTTTCAAGTAACAAAATCTTTGAAACAATATATTTATTTCAGAATCAAAATTTATAGTTAAAGTTTAAGTTTAAAATGCATGGTTACATTAGTTACATAAGTACTTCTTAAGATTTTCAAGATATACAATGCTGTTCAAACGTTTGGTATCAGTAAGATTTTTTTTTTTTTTTTTAAGAAGTCTGTTATGCTCATCAAAGTTCCATTTAATTGATAAAAAATACAAAACAAGTGATATTATTAAATGTTATTGCAATTTCAAACAAAGAAAAAAAAAATTAATTGACCCCAAACTTTGAACGGTAGTGCATATTGTTACAAAAGATTAATATTTTAAATAAATGCTGTTCTTCTTAATGTTTTATTCATGAAAGTATCACAGTTTCAAAAAATAAATAAATAAATAAAAATTAATAAACTTTTTCCAACATTGATAATAAATCAGCATATTAGAATTTCTGTTCATATCTGTTCAATTTTTCAAGATTTCTGAAGGATCATCTGACACTGAAGGCTGGAGTAATGATGCTGAAAATTCAGCTTTGCATCACAGGAATAAATTATATTTTAAAGTATATTAAAACCACTAGTTTAAATTAAAATAATATTTCACAATATTACTGTTTTTTTGTATTTTTAATCAGATAAACTCAGCCTTGATGAGCAGAAAAGACTTCTTTAAAAACATTAAAAATCTTATTGATTAACTGCAGTGTATATTTCCATCAGATTTTTGTAACAATATATAAAAAAAAAGTTATATACAGCATTCTCTAAAAACTATTTTAATATCTCTATAATACACTTCAAGTAATTTATAATTTTTAAAACAATTTTACTGGTTTTATTGCTTTGAATGTCTCTACAATAATGACAATTATAGAATTATTTATTATGAAAAAAGCATGATTAATTATTTAGTATAGAAGAAAACTTATGGTGGGGAAATAAATCATTATTTCGACATAACTTGTTATTTCAACATAACATATCCTATTATTTCAACAGAACTCGTTATTTTGAGATATTTAGGCCATATTATGACTTGTTATTATTTCCAGATATTAAGTCCTTAGCATTTAAAGATGTTTAAATTATTTTTTTATTTTTACAGAAGACCAAAATATTTTTATAATCGTTATAAAACAAAATATCTACTATTTTTATAATATTTTTTTTTTTTCAGGATTTTTTATACCTAGCTGCAGAATTTATTTGAAATATTTTGTAACACGATAAAGTATAGTTGTAAACACTATAAACAAGTTTTTACTTGCACTTTCGATCAGTTTAATGTATCTTTGCTGAATAAAAGTATTAACTTCTTAAAAAAAAAAAAAAAAAAGACCCTAAACTTTTAAATGGCAGTTTATCTAAAAATAAAATTGTATTAGCATTGAGTAGGTCAGACCAAACTTAGCTCCTTATAACTATGGTTTAATAGTGTTTTATATTCCTGCGTATATGAAACATACCTTCAGCCATCCGTTTTTCAGATATCTTCCAAAGTGCACTGTGTGAATGTTGATCCTCGGATTCAGGCGCTCGCTGATAATTGTTGCCAAACCCGAGCCGAGATTATACTTATGAACAATCCTGCCGTTCCGCACCCCCAACGCGAAGAAGTCGTCTCCGCTGATGCCTTCATAAAAACAATAACACACAGAATCCAATTAACATATGCAGTTGAGGCCAAAAGTCTGAGAGCATACCAGAAATCTGGGTTATTTTTCTGTTTAAACCTGGAAATTAATCACTAATTTTGATGTGGTCCCTAATCACTCAGTTACTATGCAAGAAAGTAACAAATTAGAAAAGTATGTCAAATTGAAGCATTTTCACTGGTGGTTCAGGTCAGTCCGGCCATCTATAAAATGTAATTTATTTTTCTTATGAGCTGATGGATCTAACGCTCCAATTTATCTGGCCAATTATCAGGTGAATAGTTGCCTTCTCATCCTCTCTGATTCCTTCTTTTTGATTTTGTCCTCCACTGTGCAGCATGGCTCCCTTGACAATTGCTTCATTATTCACAGCGCTGTCCTCTTCTCTCTTTCCCTCGATGAATCATCCTAAACTATAATCCCGAGAGACACTCGCTGAACTGAGGAAGATTCATACCCCCCTTACGCTTTTATTCAGCTGCCTGTCTTTTGATTAAACATGTTCGTAGCAGTGACGTGTCAGTTAGCAGCCACTGAAACTGACCTTAAAATAAATTGCCGACGGTGGCGGAGGAAATCGAGGCACGAGGAAACCTGACCGAGATGCCGTGTCTCTCAAAACGACAGCTCTTCTTCTTAATGCCATTTTCAACAGTAAGTTGATTTGCTGGTTTTTGTTATAAATAGAAATTTCTAGATTTAGAAAAAAAGACTGTTACTCTGCAAACAATAATTTACTTAATCAGTATTTTTGTGTTGTTTTTCAAGTACCAATATCCTTAAAAGAAAGAACAATTACACATATTAAAAGTACTTCATGAGATATTTGATATTTTTTCAAAAGTTTTTTTTTTTTTTTTAAAATTGGGTAAAACTGGATTTTTGCTTAAAACTTAATATACACTAATTTCTAAAAACTACTAAAATCACTGTACACTGCCGTATTAAAGTTATTAAAGTTATTATCCTATTAAAGGATCAGTAAGATTTTTTAATGTTTTTTCAAAGATGTCTTTTCTGCTCATCAAGGCTGTGTCCATCTGATTAAAATACACAAATAATGTGAAATATTATTGCAATTTAAAATAGTGTTTTTATATTTTAATAAACTTTAAAATAGAATTTATTTCTGTGATGCAAAGCTAAATTTTCAGCATCATTACTCCAGTCTTAAGTGTCACATGATCCTTCAGAAATCATTCTAATATGCTGATTTATTATTAATGTTATTGAAGTTGTGCTGTTTAATATTTTTTTTATTTTTTATTTTATTTTAATTCATTATTTGACAGCATTTATTTAAAATAGAAATCTTTTGTAGCAATATACACTACTGTTCAAAGTTTGGGGTAAGTACATTTTTTCTTTCTTTTTTTTCTTTGAATGAAATTAATACTTTTATTTAGCAAGGATGTGTTAAATTGATAAAAAGTGATAGTAATGACTTATATTGTTAGAAAAGATTCTTTTTCACAGGTTCCAAAATATATTAAGCACAACTGTTTCAAACATTGATAATAAATCAGCATATTAGAATGATTTCTGAAGGACCATATGACACTGAAGACTGGCTGATGAAAATTCAGCTTTGCATCACAAAAATAAATTATATTTTAAAATACATTAAAACAGAAAACTGTTATTTTAAATTGCAATAATATTTCACAATATTACTTATTTCC
The DNA here is from genome assembly GCA_036247105.1 of Cirrhinus mrigala. Taxonomy (NCBI): domain Eukaryota; kingdom Metazoa; phylum Chordata; class Actinopteri; order Cypriniformes; family Cyprinidae; genus Cirrhinus; species Cirrhinus mrigala. The sequence goes on from CM070019.1 coordinate 27,564,531, forward strand.
CTGTATTTTTAATCAAATAAATGGAGCTTTGATGAGCATAAGAGACCTTTAGAAAACATCAAAAATCTTACTGGTCCCAAACCTTTGAACAACAGTGTATATGTCCTTGAGTAATTTAGAACTTAAAAATAATTAATTATTATACATTACTACACACTATTTATTATTAAATGTTTATCATTAATACTTATCTATCAGTTAAAGATGTTTACATATTTTTGTTGGTAAACAAGACCGCATTTCTTGCATTCATTATTTAACAAAATATTTATTTTTACAGCCTATTTTGAATTCTATAGTCAAGAGTTCTCCTCTATTATCTGAGATTCTTCAAAGACCTCATATATAACAGATCTTTCCCTTATGGCAGATAATAAAAATCATCGCCCCGTTGTGTGCACAGATAAATTGTCTCTGCTGTTGGGTCCTGGACTTACACTTCCAGCACATTTTACAGCAGCTGCTCCATTAATATCTCCTAGTTGAGTGATACTATTTCTGAACCTCACTTCCTCTAACATGACCTCAGCTAGTGCTGGGAAAACATTTACAGCCAAACTGCTATGAATCCAGCTCTTTTTTTTTATACACCAGTATATATGGCATTGTATTATAAGCACTGAGGGATGCACTGAGATCAAAGTGAATAAAGAAAGATGGAGTCACAAAGATAAAAGAATAAGACAATATTCCCATTTTGACTCACCTTGTCCCTTTTGCCCAGAAAAGAGAATGAGGTTGTTTCTCAAAGCGGAGACATTATTGGCAAAGGTGAGCTTCAGGTGGAATTCATAAAAATGACCCATACTGGGAATAGAAGGATAAGCCACATAGGATGAGTATCCAAATTCATCAAGTCCGCTAAACCTGGGCCGTGTGATGTTGACAGCTGCAAAGAAATAGCACAAAATGAATAAATAAAAGTAAGACATTTACATATAGCCCACAAGAGAAAATAATAGTTGAATTTATAAAAATTACCTTGTTCCAAAGTTTACATACACTTGATTCTTAATACTGTGTTGTTACCTGAATGATTTTTTTTTGTTTAGTGATTGGTTGTTCATGAGTCCCTCGTTTGTCCTGAACAGTTAAACTGCCCACTGTTCTTCCGAAAAATCCTTCAGGTCCCACAAATTCTGTGTTTTTTTGTGTATTTGAACTCTTTCCAACAATGACTGTATGATTTTGAGATCCATCTTTTCGCACTGAGGACAACTGAGAGACTCATATGCAGCTATTACAGAAGCTTCAAATGCTCACTGATGCTGCACAAAGAAAAACGATGCATTAAGAGCCAGGGGTGTAAACTTTTGAACAATGAAGATGTGTATATTTTGCTTATTTTGCCTAAATATCATATAATTTTTTTATTTAGTACTGCCCTTCAGAAGCTACAGAAGATACTTACATGTTTCCCAGAAGACAAAATAAGTTAAATTTACCCTGATCCTCAACTTCCAAAAGTTTTCACCCCCCAATGGAAAGCTGGATATCATACAGTTATTGTTGGAAAGGGATCAAATACACAAAAATGCTGAAAAACCAAGGAATTTGTGGGACCTGAAGAATTTTTCTGAAGAACAGCGGGCGGTTTAACTGTTCAGGACAAACAAGGGGCTCATGAACAACTATCACTTAACCAAAAAACTCATCAACTCATCATTGGATCATTCAGGTAACAACACAATATTAAGTATCAAGTGTGAACAAGGTCATTTTTATAAATTCAACTATTATTTCCTCTTGTGAACTACATGTAAATGTCTTTTATATGAAATATCTTATTCAGGTCAGTACTAAATAAAAAAATAACGTGAATTTGTATGATCCCTCTCATTTTGGAAAGATTTTGTAAGGTGTATGTAAACATCTGACCTCAACTGTAAAAACTTAAATATTCAAATAAAGAAATTACTATTTCAAAATACATTTTAAAAATATATTTAAACATATGCATATAATAATAATAATAATAATAATAATAATAATGATAACAATGGTTAATAGTGACCAATCGTAAGGGTTGCAGGTTAAATTCCAGCTACATTTACTACAAGTATACATGAGAAATGTATTGTAATAACTCTAAATAAAAACTGTAAAATGACATATAATTTATTGAGGTGAGTTACCAGCAGCTGTGTGAGAAACAGCCACAAGATGGCGATATTGCACTATTTATAGCGCTTGCCAAATTCTGTGCATTATTATTTCCTGTGGCGAAAAAACGATTATTATTGTAATTTCGTGCCGTTCCACTCTGGGAATGGTCTTAACAGCGAAATCTGCAGAAATCAGTCAGAATTTGTGAAATGGCTGTTACTTTGAACAATGTATTTCAGAGGTGGAAAATCTTCCTAAATCTCAACATTCTATAAGCTGGTCTATCAAGCATCGCTCAGAAACATTTCAGATTGGGTACATTAAGCATTTTCACTTCTTCTCCAGTAAAAAATGCGCTACCTAAAGAGTTTTCTCCACCCCTCATTTTGTCTTTATGAACTGTGCAGTCTGCAAAGCCTCTCCGGAGGATTTCTCCGGGAACAGCATTGAAGTTCTTCCCTCTGCTCTCCCCTTGAATTATTGATGCATTTTGAAATTGCACATATATTACCTTGTCACGGTTTATTTGCACAGCGGCTAATGAAGGAGTAGAATGCGTTTTTAGCATGGATGGGTTGATGGGGCCAGCTGTATTTCTTAACACGCAGTGTCATGTAATGACTCTGTGATACGCTGCATATGCTGAGTTACGTTTCTTGCTCCAAGTGAAATTCATTAATAAACCGGCCATTTATTAATCGGACGTACTGGGTACCTTTTGAGAACGCCAATTACCATCCTAAGATAAACTGCGGTCCTGTGTAAGGATGTGATTGGAGCTCGTTTTCAAAGTCAAAAGGGATTTCTGATACTAGCCTTAAAGGAGAAGTCCACTTCCAAAACAAAGATTCACATGTACTCACCCCCTTGTCATCCAAGATGTTCATGTCTTTCTTTCTTTAGTCGTAAAGAAATTATGTTTTTTGAGGAAAACATTTCAGCATTTTTCTCCATATAATGGACTGCTATGGTGCCCCGATTTTGAACTTCCAAAATGCAGTTTAAATGTGGCTTCAAACGATCCCAAATGCGGTTGTAAACGATCCCAGCCGAGAAAGAAGGGTCTTATCTAGCGAAACGATCGGTTATTTTAATAAAAATAATATACTTTTTAATGGCAAACGCTCGTCTTGTCTTACTCTGTCTGGACTGTTTTTTTCCAGTTCATGACAGTTAGGATATGTCGAAAAACTGTTATATGGGTATCATGTTCTCCCTCAACTTCAAAATCGTCCTATTTGCTGTTTTACCTTTTTTGTTAAAGGTGTTTGATCTTCTTTGCATGTTCACTTTGCAAAGACTCGGTCGGTACTTCTGCAGCGATGTGGAATGTTTTTGAAATGATTTTTGAAGTTGAGAGAAGTTGAAGTTTTGAAGTTGGAGAAAATACGATTGGAGTTTTTTGACATACCCTAACTGTTTTGAACCAAAATACACAAAGTTCAGGGAGAACAAGACAAGATGAGCATTTGAGGTTAAAAAGTATTTAAATAGTTTTTTTTTTTTTTTTTTTTAATGAAAATAACAGATCGTTTCGCTAGATAAGACCCTTCTTCCACGACTGGGATTGTTTACAACCGCATTTGGGATCGTTTGAAGCCGCATTTAAACTATGTTTTGGAAGTTTAAAATCGGGGCACCATATCAGTCCATTATAAGAAGAAAAATCCTGAAATGTTTTCCTCAAAAAACATTTCTTTACGACTGAAGAAAGAAAGACATGAACATCTTGGATGACAAAGGGTTGAGTACATTATATGTGAATCTTTGTTTTGGAAGTGGGCTTCTCCTTTAAGAGGTAATCAGAAAAATCCCTGCTTTCCCTCATTTATTCCTCACTACTGATACATGAATAAACAACACTATTTTTTAAACATTCTTCTCATAACTCAAAATATCTGCCAGTGTCCCAAATGATAGGATAAAGTACGATCTCAAATAACCAAGATTTAACTTTTCATGCAAAGGTTCTGCAGACCACAGGGCCGTTCTGTCTGCTGTGTTATTCTGCTGCTGTTGCTGGAGGTGAATAAAGGAACAAGAAAACAAAACCTCCAACTCACTGGTAGTTTTTACAGGTGACACATCACCCATTTATTTCCATTCGTTCTAGTCAAAAACCATTTGTGTGTAAGGATTTTGCTGTGGTGAAATTCAATAGACTTCAGGCAGGTGGACTGGGAGATATTTTGCTTTTCTTGATTTTCTTCTCTTACCACTCACACACATGCGCACACAAAAATGGAATAAATAAAGACATAAAATAAAGATATGCACATGTGAGCAACTCCTTACAAAATCCGTTTGATCCTATACAGTTCCCACAAGATGATTCTTTAATCTTTTGATGTAGGGCCTGTTGGAAATACAAGAAGTCACATGATGTGTGTGTTAAGGCAGTAAGGCTGTTTTGGACAGATGTGCTATTATGTTATGGGTCTATTTTAGGTGAGTGTGATGTTAACGGTGCGTCAGAGAACACAGTCTGTCCTCTAAATTCCACTGCCGCCTCAAGCTGCTTTCAGCAGCACAAGTTCCCGTGATTAATCGAAAGATCAATCTATCTGTCTGCCTGTGGATTCTGAATAAAAAAGCTAATTTGATAATAAAGCTGCAATTATGCAAAGAACTAGATTTAAAGTTGGTCAGGTCAACTAAAACTATTACAAATATTACTGGTAATTGAAATAAAGCTGAAAAATATAAATATTAGAAACTTAAATTCAAAGAAATTTAAATTCAGACATTAAAAAGGTAACATTAACATTAACATTTACATTAAGGTTCATTTGTTAACATTAGTCAACTACATTAGTTAGCATGAACTAAGAATGAACAATACTTCTACAGCATTTACTAATGCATTATTAAAATCAATTAGTTAATGCACTGTGAACTAACGAACTAACAATGAACAACTGCATTTTTTAATTAACATTAACAAATCGTGTAATAAATGTATTGTTCATTGTTTGTTCATGTTAGTTAATACATTAATTAATGTTAACAAATGACAACTTATTGTAAAGTGTTACCAAAAAACAACAACAACTTTAGTCAATTTTAGTCATTTTAGTACTTTAGTACAATTTATGGTGAAATAAAAACAAAAAACAAGCATGACAGTGTTGTTGTTGTTAAACTAAAACTAAAAATTGTTATCGGTAGTTGAAATAAAGCTGAAATAAAATAAATCACAAACATTAGATCAAAATCTTTTTTTAAAAAATGTAGCAACGGCAACTAACTAAAAATAATTTCGTTTTTATTAAGTTTTAAGACTTTATGATTTAGTAATTTTAGTACTAAAATGCAACCAAATTAAAGCTAAGTTAAAAAAAAAAGAAAAGAAATACAAAAATAATAAAATATAAAAATAAACACTAATTCAAAATTTTAATAAATACTAATCACTGTATTCAGATAATACTAATAAAACACTGATGCATGACACCCACTCTTTATTTTTTTCTTAAAGGTTAATTTTAGCAGTTACAATAATTTTTAAGCTTTAAAAATTTAAGTTTATGTAATTTTAGTACATGTACTAAAATGAAAACTAAATAGATTAATATATATATATATATATATATATATATATATATATATATATATATATATATATATATATATATATAAAACTAATAAAAATGAACAATTAATAAAATGACAAAACTAAACTAAAAATAAAATTAAAAATTAAAAATAAACACCAATTCAAAATGTACTAATTGCTATCACTTGTATTCAGATAACACTAATAAAACACTGGTGCATGACACCCATTCTTTGAATACATTACATTTCTTGAGTTAATTTAAGCAGTTATGATCATTTTTAAGTTTTTGTAATTTTAGTACTTGTACCGAAATGAAAATAAAACAAAGCAAAACAAAGCGAAATAGAAACATAAAAACTAATAAAAATGAACAATTAATAAAATGACAAAACAAAAAATTAAAATATAAAAATAAACACTAATTCAAAATGTAAACAAATGCTATCATTGTATTCAGATAATACTAATAAAACACCGATGCATGACACCCACTCATAAATGCTGAAATTAACATTAAAATTACTAAATGCTGTAGAAGCATTGTTCATTCTTAGTTCATGTTAACTACTGAATTAGTTAAGTGTAATGCTTTTTTTGTGAAAGTTAACTGAATCAGTAACTTTGGATGCTGCCACAAATCACATTTGCCATGTTGCCTGGCAACTTAAAAAAAAAAAAAATAAGATCATGCTCTTTGAATCTTACTTTCTGACTAATCTATAATAATACATTGCAAAAAATGTTTCTAAATGCAACAGTAAATCAATGCATCAAACAGACTCCAAACACCCTTTCCATAATTCCATTAGTCCAGGCTCATTTGAAGAAGTCCAGCACATCTAAAGTTGAGTGACTGCCCAGAGGCAGCGAGGCCTTGGCTACTAATCAATACTGATTGATGTTATCTGCTGTTATCGGCCTTTAAATTCAAATGTCAGTCCCACTCGGTGTGACACTGGGAGATTAGAACACTCTATTTGGCATCGGGCTCTTTGCTGTCTGACAGAGCGACGTCTGCTAGCCCTGCCCGGCGTGCTGTGCCAAGCGGTCTTCAAACCACGCCACCCAATTAGATTACAGCAAAATAGCAGCGGTTCTTTTCCCTCAAAGCGCGGTCGAGAAGATGAAGAGCTATCTGTGTAAGCAGATATCTGACTTTAGCTGACTTAACACTGCGAGGTAGAGCCGAGAAGAGAAGTACATTAGTTACGCGGCGCTGTAGTATGTCTTAGCAGCTTTGTTATTCCAGACAATAAAACAAACCCAATTGCAGCGAGTACATTCTGTTACTACACTTTGATGAATTAACTTTCAGAGTCGCCTAATTTAAAGCACTTGGTGTGCTCATTATATTTGGATGCGCACTCTATTACCTGAAGACGCCTCCAAAGGTCAGTGGAATCGAGAAAGCGATACAACGCAGACTGGCAGTTATCCTCAAATCGTTCCGAGTTCAGTAACTCTTTAGTGAGTTTGTAGCGAGCGTAGAGCACTTAGCTTCTCTAATTGGAGCCATATTTCAACAGCTTGCATCAGTTAAACGAAACTGCTGGGAATACATTTCAATCTACCACCTATGGGTCTAACCTCAAAGACGGAGGTGCTCGCAGGAGATGGAGGAAAACAAACCTCGGAACGCTACAAATATCAAACGAAACGCCCTCTGGCCATGCCGGCTTCATTGTGTCTCCATGGATACTGGTGTAAATCACCGTTTTGATGGGACCTACCCTCATCGCAGAGGAGACCCTGCCTCCCGTAGGGGCAAAGGCACGCCGCTTCGAGCCGCGTCTGGGGAACGCAGGTGGCGCCGCGCGTGCACGGGTTTCGCTCGCAGGCGGTGAACTGGCACAGCTTACCGGAGTAGAGCGAAGGACACGTGCAGAACCAGTTCTCCGCATCGCTGCACACAAGGAACCAAAATAAGGGGTGGGGGGGGGGACAGAGAGATCATTAGTACACCAATGAAATGTACCCGTACTGCATCATTACCTTCGGTGGAGTTTGCGTAGAAAGCATAAATTGGGAAGGGGCATTGGGGGGGTTGAAAGTGTCAAAAAAGCAGAGGAGAATACAAATGAGAAGACAGAGCAGAAGTGATGGAAGTCATACATCACCGGCCTGAACTCTAGAGCATCCCTGTCAGATAGACCAACATGAACTGATCTTGCGATGCAAGGCTAAGTAAAAGTGCATTTTTTATTCTTTTGCAAAGTAAAAACATTCTATACATGGGAAGAGAACTTGATTTAAGATATTATTAAAATGATGTACAGTTGTATGAGATTAAGACTCAAGTCAAGTCAGGGGTTTTCAAATCTTTAAAGGGGTCATCGGATGCCCATTTTCCACAAGTTGATTTGACTCTTTAGGGTCTTAATGAAAAGTTTATAATATACTTTGGTTAAAAAAGATAAATCGTTGTGTAAAACAACACTCTTTTTACCTTGTCAAAATGAGCTCTGCAAAAATCATCCCATTCTGAGGGGTTGTTCCTTTAAATGCAGATGAGCTCTGCTCGCCCTGCCCCTCTCTTCTCTCTGTGGAGTGACGTGCTGCTCTGAGAGATTGTTTACTTTAGCCGTGAAACTTGCTAACTAGCATGTTATTAGGAAAGGTGATTGCAGAGAATCATAAAAAAACCCTTATACTCACTTCTGCTGTAGGTGAAGCTGGATCACGAATGATTCATAGACGGATATATGTAGATCGGGAGGCGCATTCCCTTCACAAACAAATGTAATCCACTGCATCTTCAGCGGCTCAGATGTCGGGAGTAAATGACGACCACTATGTTCATTACTACATCCAGTAACACAACACCTCAATCGCTCAATCGGAGATATTCTTGTCTAACTTACATCCCTGCTCCGGCATCAAAACAATGGAGGTCGGACTGTACCGGAGTGTACCTACAGCTGATCTGAGGTAAGATGCTCATGTCAATCAACTATTGTGGGAGCGGCCTCTGTCGAGGCATCTGAGAATGGCTCGATTTGAAAAAGTGGATATTATTTTTACAGATTACTTAAAAATCACTGCATGGATTTTTATCATTATAGGGTAGATTTGTACATACACTGCCAACACACATTAATGTTCAAACAACATGTGAAAGTGAAGTTTGCATCCGATGACCCCTTTAAGGCGTCCGCTGACAAGTTCAGAGGAAAAATAAAATAAATAAATTCTGTAAAAACATGAAAAAATTAGCAATAACAAATAAAAAAAACTGTGATTGTGACATAAATCACAAAAGGTTTTACTTGCAGTTAAGATGCAAAAAGATGTACACTGCCGTTCAAAAGTTTGGGATCAGTAAGATTTTTAAAGTTGTTTTTTTTTTTTTTTAATGCTCAGAGTTCCATTTATTTCATTTAAAATATAGAAAAAGTAATATTATGAAATATTATTGCAATTTAAAATAACAGTTTTTTATTTTAATATACTTTAAAATATAATTCATTTCTGTGATGCAAAGCTGAATTTTCATCTGCCATTACTCTACTTTCCTTCACTATCAGTCTAATATGCTGAATTATTATCAATGTTGGAAACAGGTGTGCTGCTTAATATTTTTTTTGGAACCTGTGATACTTTTTTTCAGGATTCTTTGATGAATAAACAGTTAAAAAGAAAAGCATTTATTCAAAATTGAAATCTTTTCTAACAATTTAAGTCTTTACTATCAATTTTTAAATCAATTTGGTATCCTTCCTGAATAAAAGTATTAATTTCTTTCAAAGAAAAAGAAAAAAATGACTGAACCCAAATTTTGAACGGTAGTTTATATTGTTACAAAAGATTTCCATTTTAAATAAATGCTGTTCTTTTTAACATTTTATTCATCAAAGAATCCTAAAAAAAAAAGTATCACAGGTTTAAAAAATATATTACACAGCACAACTGTTTTCAACACTGTAAATAAATCAGCATATTAGAATGATATTGAAGGATCATTTGACACTGAAGACTGGAGTAATGATGCAGAAAATGTAGCTTTGCATCACAGGAATAAATTCTAAAAAAAAAACAAAAAAAAAACACTGTTTTAAATTGCAATAATATTTCACAAAATTACAGTTTTTTTTTTTTAATCAAATAAAAAGCCTTGATGAGCAGAAAATACTTAAAAAAAACATTAAAACATTAAATAAACATTTAATAAACATTACATTTGTTTTTTTAAATTAATGTGTTTCTAGATAAAAGTTATATTATTATTATTATTATTATTATCTTTTTCTTCTAATTTTTTTTTTTATACACTACTGTTCAAAGGTTTGGAGTCATTAATTTTTATTTTTTCTATTCATCATAGAATCCTGAAAAAAATGCATCATGAATTCCCCAGAAATATTAAGCAGCACAACCATTCTCAACATTATCAATAATAAGAAATATTTTTTTGCACACCAAATCTGCTTATTAGAATGATTTCTGAAGAATCATGTGACACTGAAGACTGGATTAAAGATGCTAAAAATTCACCACAGGAATAAATTTCACTTTAAAATATGCTAAAATAGAAAACAGTTATTTTAAATAGTTACAATATTACTATTTTTGATCAAAGAAATGCAATTTAGTGAGCACAAAAATCTTCAAAAATATTAAAATCTCACTGCTCACCCAGCACTTTTTGAACAGAGGTGTACATAAAAATATTTTGCTGCCTTTATATTTATGATTAACAAAGAGGTTAATCATATTTGCAGGTTTATGGCATTGAAACAACAGCAACAACAACACCGGTCTTTCATTTTTAATATACACTGGATTGCCCATGTTTTGAGATCACATGGCCAGTCATGTCATGCTGTTACTAAAAATAACATGTTAACTTCATATAGCGCTTGCAGACAGTGCTCAAGGCGATTTACCCAGGAAAAACATCTAAACAAACTACATCTAAACAGTATATCCATAATGCAGACATAACATTATTCTTGGTGAAATGTCCATTTTAGGAAAGTTATAATATGAGGCAGGGAAAAGGCTAAAATGAAAAAAAGCAAAAACATGTCCAAGACCAGTGGGGCGAAGAAGACTCAGCACAGATAAACAAAAACATATTGAGTGCACCTTTCAAAATCCCGGATTCATTTAAATAAGAGCATAACTGGGCCTGAAGGCCATCTGCAAATGTAGACTCACATTCTGCTGATGTTGATCTAGCCTCACTGTAAGTGAATGATTAGAAATGCTCGAGCTAACGGCTGACTGCCGAGGTGCAATTCCGCAAACGGAACTTTTATAATTCCAGGCTTTATCCCCAAGCGAGAGGTAGAGGGTGGGCCAGCATGATAAGCAATATTCAGACAAGAACTTCATAAGCTGCCGGAAGACGTAGACGGTTTTCAAAGGTATAATATCAGACACAGGAAGGCATTGGAGGAGTTTCAAATCTATAAATTAATAATGTGTTTGGAGCTGCAGCACAGCTGAAATGAAATATTTACATTCTGTCACTGGGATTTCGAACCAGTGCGAGTGACTGATACATAAACACACACAACAATGCAGAATATTCCTAAAACCTGGGCATGAAAAGATTTGAATGAGGACTATCTATGCAAGGAGAATCCATTCATATATTCAAATTAAATCACTGGCACGCATACAGATGTTACAAAAATAATTGCACTGGACAGGACATCATGCAACATTCCTGCTCCGTAAGACACTGATCAAGTGACCTCGTTTGCACAAAAGCACTCTTCGCACAGCACCTAGGGAAAGACAGCGGACGGTTTGTCACTGCCTTTCAGGACAGCAGGGGGTAATGCCGCGGCAGACTGCGAGATTATTGCCCCGCATTATGTAGAACATGCAAACACATCTGTTTCTGTGACTGATTGCCCTTCACCAGCCATGCGAACTCAGACTGACGCAGGGAACAGTCAGGAGGAACATTCAGGTGTCTGCTGCATATGGCGAGCCCCGTACGCAGCCAACTGTGTATGATCACAGGAGATGTGTTTACCACTCTTCAAAGAGATTCTTGACATTGCAGTGACAGATTTTGTATTTTGATCATGACCCTTTTATTTTAAAAAGAAAAAAGGAAAATAGACATGAAATCAAAGTTGGAGTTTTGTGGCTTTAGTCTATTAACTCTGAGGCCATCTATAAAGAAAGAAATAAACAACCTTTAGCAGATATAAACATGCATGACCAAAATAAAAAAAAATGCACTGGGTAAATAAGTTAAGACCACTTATTTATGACCACTTATTATCCATATGATTGACAGCTGTTAATGCACAATCATCGTTTTAGACTGACTCACTGTAATAGTGTATAAGATTTCCATTCAAACCGAAAGCATAAATCTAGGCTAAACGCTGCCAGTTTCAAAGCAAAATGCAAAAGGGTGTCATTTCATTCAGCGCTAAAACTGTAGTGCACATACTTACTTGCCGGCAACCTGCCAAAGTAAAAGCTTGCTGATTTTAGGTTAGAAAATTATGAAAAATTATATACACTACAAGTCAAAAGTTTTTGAACAGTAAGATTTTTAATGTTTTTTTTTTTTTTTTTTTTAAATAATTTTTACCTGCTCACAAAGCCTGCATTATATTTGATCCAAAATACAGCAATAGCAGTAACATTGTGAAATATTTTTACTATTTAAAATAACTGCTTTCAACTGAATATTTTAAAATGTTTTTTTTTTCCTGTGATCAAAGCTAATTTTTCAGCATCATAACTCCAGTCTTCTGTGTTACATGATCCTTTAGAAATCATTCTAATATGCTGATTTGTTGTTCAAGAAATATTTATTATTATTATTATTATTAATAATATTATCAATATTTAAAGCAGTACATTTTTTAGGATTCTTTGATGCTGAAAGATCAGCATTTATCTGAAATAAAAAAGCTTTTGTAACATTATACACTATACCATTCAAAAGCTTGGAGTCAGTATAATTTTTTGGGGGTGGGAATATAGAAATTAATATTTTTATTTAGCAAAGATGCATTAAATTGATCAAAAGTGATGATAAAGGCATTTATAATGTTACAAAAGATTTCTATTTCAGATAAATGCTGTTCTTCTGAATTTTCTATTCATCAAAGAAACATGAAAAAAAATTTACTCAGTTGTTTCCAACATAATAATAATAATAATAATAATAATAAATGTTTTTTTGAGCAGTAAATCAGAATATTAGAATGATTTCTGAAGGATCTGGTGACTGGAGCAATGATGCTAAAAATGTAGCTTTGAAATTTCAGGAATAAATTACATTTTAAAATTCAAATAGAAAACAGTTATTTTAAATAGTAAAAATATTTCACAATTTTGCTGTTTTTGCTAAACTTTGGATCAAATAAATGCAGGCTTGGTGAGCAGAAGAGACTTCTTTAAAAACATTAAAAATCTTACTGTTTAAAACTTTTGACTGGTAGCGTAAGAATTAAAAAGTAAAAGAGAACAAAATGACAATGTAAATATTAGCACTGTATTTTTAAGTGTACTATAAAATCACTTTTTATTTTAAGATATAATAGTATTATTGGCACTTTATGTATATTTTGTTTATTTTATTAAAAATATGAAATGAAATAATTTTAAAATAATTTTATTTTTCACAGTTTTATTTAATGGGCACGTATGTGCACCCCTGTATAAATATAAATAAATAAATATATATATATATATATAAAAATTGTATACACGAACACATACAAACAAAAAAAAAAAAGAGGATAAAAAAATTGTTTCTCTTAGGTTCACAAAGGCTGCATTTATTTGATCAGAAATGCATATAAACAGTGATATTGTCAAATAATTTTATAATTTGTGACCCTGGATCACAAAACCAGTCATAAGGGTAAATTTTTCAAAATTGAAATTTATACATCATATGAAAGCTGAATAAATAAGCTTTCCATTGATGATGTTTGTTAGGATAGGTTAATATTTGGTCGAGATACAACTATTTGAAAATCTGGAATCTGAGGGTGCAAAAAAATCAAAATATTGAGAAAATCACCTTTAAAGTTGTCCAAATATAGTTCTTCACAATGTATATTACTAATCAAAAATTAAGTTTTCATATATTTACAGTAGGAATTTTACAAAATATCTTCATGGAACATGATCTTTACTTAATTTCCTAATGATTTTTGCCATAAAAGAAAAATTAATGATTTTGACCCATGCAATGCGTTTTTGGCTATTGCTACAAATATACCCCAGCGACTTAAGACTTAAGACTTTTTTTTATTGTAATATATTTGAAAATGTAATTTATTCAGGTGATGTAAAACTGAATTTCAAGTTCAAAGTTCAAAAGAACAGCATTTATCTGATACAAAAATCTTTTGTAGCAAAAAAAGTCTTTTACTGTCACTTTTGATTGTATTAAAAATGCAGTTTAATATTAATTGGACACCATTCACTGCATTGTAACATCATGAGGTCATAGGACAAACATTTGTCATCATTCTTGGTCAAGCTCTTAGAAACATACTGTTGCTAATACGGTTCACAGAGGTCATCCTGCATTCAATTATATAAAGTCCCTGATTTAAATTAACTCGATGACCGTGGGGTATTATGTAAGCCAGTCAAGAGACTGAAACTGTGAACATTTGTCTGTGTTTGGGCAGAATGGGGGTGAATCAGAGGTCCCTGCTACAAAGCAAGAGACTTGGGAATAAAAAACACTGCAACTCTTCTCCGTAATCTATGTGATGTGCTGAAAACCCGGCGACAGACGTCTCGACTAAATTGAGTCAAATGCCTTCCTGACGCGCACCTCTCCCAGCAGATATAATGAGCTGCCATCACCACTGACCATTTCGGCTGCAAAAGTGAGCTTCTGGAAGCAAACGTGTATGAATAATTTAACAAGGAAAGCGTTCCCCATGTCTGTTTAAATAAGGGTGCTTCAAGAAAATAAGGTAAGCAGACAAAAAAAGTCTTCTGCACAGATTGTAAACATCATGTAAATAATGCAATAATATCAGTAAAATAGATATAGCTTGAGATGATTAATAAAGCAATGTAAAACCTAGATATTTTAACAATACTGACCAAAGGCAGCTGTTAAAATTCAAAGATCTGTAAACGCGACACGAGGCCACGGCTCACCGGAGACCCAAAATGGAGAGGCTGGTCCTCCAAACGTGCTGGATTGCCTGTTTAGTGGGCCAAGCACTCGATTATACACTTGGGCGGGCGTGACACACTCAGTAAAAGAGTTTAGTGCTCAGCTCGACAGCGAGGTGAATGATGTCGCTTTACGGGAATGAAATGAACGGCTGATGTACAGCTGTTCGCTCCTGCCCTCCGCATGCTCCAGCCGTTACCCGGTGGAGGTGGGCAGAATTTGTCTCAAAGTCAAAGGATTACAACCGTTAAAGCCATGAATCACTGTCAGAACTCAACACTAGTAAAGGGACTTAAAACAGAAAGCCAGGTTCTTCGAATGCTCACATCATGTCTAAATCCACAGCCATATAGATGCACTTTTGGAAACTTGTGCCAAAGAGAAAATGGATGAGGAGTCCTGAGGTAAAATACCATTTTGGGAGACGGAAATAGAGAAAGAAATTACTCTAAGCCGAAGCAAAAGGCAAGGAAAGAGGGAATATGTTTGAGAACCATCTGTTGAGAAAAACTAGCCTGCTAACGTCAGCTGCTGGCTTGAAGAAAAGGCCCATTTTTTTGTGGCAACGTGCTCCATCCGCTCTTCTCGGCTAACTGGGATTATCATTAGGACATCTTCCAGGGCTATTATCTGCCTCACATGAGCGCAGCTAGTTTTATGCTTTTAAAGTAAATGCAGACTGTTATTTTATTCTCGATGCAAAGGCTAAGTACGCTGCACGACTTCACAAAAGAAAATAATAGCCGCTGCCTTTCAGGCTAAAAATGAATGATTACATACAAGATATCTAACCAGCGTATCAAAAGAATCCCATGTGATCAAAGAGAATACTCCAGCGATCTGTTTACAGGAAAGCGCTCTGTGGGGGAGAAGATAAAAGAAAGGACAGTCATCATCGCAGAAAAAGACCATTCAAACAAACCAAACGTCCAGACTGGACTTCTCAATGGCTCATCACAAAGGTCAGTGAAGGGGGTAATAGGGGGGTGCTTATATATATATATATATATAAATTCATTTTCACAGAGCATTTGGGCCAAACAGACTTTTCAGAAATGGGTTTAGACTTATGGATTCCATAATTGTCATTCAATTACACAAACTGTAATTTATTATTATTACTATTGTTATTATTATTGTGTACATTGTTGATTGGTCAGATTTGTCAAATAAACAGGACATAATTTGGAAAAAAAAAAAAAAAATAATAATAATAATTATTCAATTCAATTCAGTTGATGACTGGTCAGAATTGTCAAATAAATGTTAAAAGTTCTGAAAATTGGAGTAATTATTACAGCAAAAAAGTAAACAAATTCCATTATTATTACCATCATCCCAATATACAAACAATAAATCAATAGCACAAAAGCTTGGAAAATTTGAAAAATTATTCAATTTAATTGAATTAATGATTGGTCAGATAATGAAGGGATCACTGGATGCAAAACTCACTTTTACATGTTGTTTGAACATAAATGTGTGTTGGCAGTGTGTGTACATAACCACTCTATAATGATTTTTTAAAATCTTTATAAGTAATATGCCTTTTTTCAAGTCAGGTCATTCTTAGCTTCTTGCTGGTGTGACGTCACACCGACCAAGGCTGCTCCCATGATAGTTGATTGACATGACCATTTTTACCTTAGACCCACCCTAAATGAGCCAAGTGAGAGCTGAGAAGAGTCCAACCACCATTATTGTGTTGCCTCCGGTGCAGGGGAAGACAAGAATGTCTCCTATTGAGCGATTGAGGTGTTCTGTTGTTGGATGTAGCAATGAACATAGCAGTCGTCATTTACTCCCGACATCTGAGCCGCTGAAGACGCAGAGGATTAACGTTACTTTCATTTTTGAAGGAAATGCGCCCGGCCATCTACATAAATGCGTCTATGTTCACGAGAATCATTCGTGATGCAGCTTCACCTACAGCAGAAGTGAGTATATTGGTGTTTTTTATGCATCTTTGCAAATCGCCTTTCTTAACAATGTGCTATTTTTGTGGCTAAATGTGGCTAAAGTAAACATTACGGATCGTCACCCCACAGAAGAGAGGGAGCAGAGCTCATTAGCATTTAAAGGAACATGCAACAGAATGGCTCACTCTAAAAAGGGCTGATTTTGACATGGTAAAATAAGTGCTTTTTAAAAATACTACCACTGAGAAATTTTAACCAAAGTATGTTGTGGACTTCTCATTAAGACCTTAAAGAATCATATCAACTTGTGGAAAATGTGCATCCGATGACCCCTTTAAATAACAAAAGTTTGGAAAATTGGTGTAGTTATTACAGGGGGGGAAAAAAAGCTGGTGTCTATTGCATTTTACATTTTAAATTATGAACCAAAATCAAGATTGCACAGTATTAATGGAGTTATTTCCAAACAAAAGCTGTCCATTTTTGCTGTATTTCTACAACAAAAATAATTCCAGTTTCCAAAAAAAGCCACAGCAGAACTGTTTTGCGTCTCTGAGCAACACACAACGGTGTTTTGTTACTGAATCAATCAGCCGTTTGAACAAATTGGTTGAATGACTCAATGACTCACTCATGCAGTGATTTGCTACTGGTGATTTTAGGTTTTTATTTAAAGTATATTTCCCTTTTCTCCCCAAATCATTTCAAATATCAGTATTCAACATTTTTTAAAACATCAAAACATTAATTATGCATTTGTAACTGCATTCATCCTGCATTAAACAGTCTGTATAAAGGGATCCAAATGCCACTTCAAATGCACATTCATTTTACTGGTAATGATGTCTTACTTGAGTTTATTGTTTAAGAACTGGTTAAGAATTTGACACAAAAGAAGATGCATACATTTAGGCTAGAATGGTAAAAATGCCCACGAAAGGTAAAAATCAATTTAAACTTGCACGTTAATTTTCATTGCTCCTGTAAACTAACCACCACACAGAAAATGAAGAATATCAAAAGCTTTTGGGAGTCAGCTGTTCACAGCAGTCCTAAAACTGCCAAAGTACCAGCACAACAACATGCTCAGCAAAATGTCGCCTAATTATGTGTATTTGACAAAATTTCAGAAAATGTAATGATATCATTTTTGTCATTATCGCACATCCCTAATTGCAATATTCTTTTCTGCATATACCATTTATAATGAGTGAATTTAGACCATCGGTTTTGCACACAACAAAGGTTACCAGCACTGTATTTCTCTGTTTGTAAGTGTTTAGGTTTAGGCTGTCTGTAGTCCTTCAGGAAAACCGCTCCACAGCTGTCAGATGCAGAGTCCCTGAGTGTGCGCTGAGTTCCTGTGCTTGCAGTGCTGTAGTCAAGCACGTGATCAGCTGAGCAAAAGGCATTTTCAAGAGTGACATTTACATGGATATCTCATTAGATGAAGCTAAAAAAAATCTGGTGGTCTTGTGTTGACAAATTAACCTTTTGTCGTGTTTTTACACTTCACATCACAATTCTTGAACTACAGAAGAATTGAAGAAGAACAAGATCAGCACATAGCTAGTCAAGAACAGAAATTTGCCAAATTATTATATTGCACCACAATAAATTTTAGTATTGCTATAATTTTCAGTACCAGTATCCTATAAAATGACAAATACCCAGACAACAAAAATACGTTCTAAGAACGTTCCTATAAAGTTATATAGACATTATTTCTGAATGTTCAAAATTCCATTTTTTTTCCTAATGTTAAACGAACATTCCATTTTATCATTATAAGAACATTCATTTTCAGCGTTCTCTGAACATTCTGAAACAAGTACTAATAACATTGTATATAAAATGTAAATATATTTCAACTTACAAATGATCTGCCACCTAACTGACAGTTGCAGATTCGAGATGCATTAAAGGATCATTTGAAATCAGATCACGCCTCACTGAACCAAACAAAATTGTGACGAGCCTAAAGATTCTCACCCAAAACATGCTTTTAACACAGAAAAGTAGGTATAAAACTCAAATAATGTGTAATTACAAACCACTGGTTGTATGCCACACAAAAACTCTGCCTGTGGTTTAACAAAAAGCACATTCATACATCGCTCGCGTCCCTGCAATCAGGCCTCTGATTACTGCTATTTAAAACTCAAGTGAGCATCTTCATAGCATCCGCATATCATTGACAATATTTACAAACTCTGTGCCCTGGCAAAAGCACTAAATTTACTAGGAAATTGCTTGTATGCCAAATATTGAAAGCTTGAGAGATGCTTGTGAAAGAACGCTGATTGATGAGCATGACGGTTACATGTACAGTGAGGAACTCCTAAGGTCACATGTCGTCCACCCATACCACCCAGTGCGTCAACAAGAATGAACGAGTCCTTTATTGAGACACAGCCAATTACAGTTTTTCTCATCTGCAGATTGTTTTAACAGACACACTGACAACACTAATTGCAGAACGTAGCCTTTGAGACAGAAACAAAGGGATGTGAAATCATACCTGATACAGGTTCCTCCATTACGGCAGGGTTGGAGCTGGCAGACTGCAGTGTCACAGTTCTGAATGTTTTGGCCTCTGATTGCTTCCCCCACCACATACAGCTCTTTAGAGCCCATTTGCAGTTCACGTATGCAGCCGATGAAGCCAGAGACATTCCCACTGTTGTGGTGCAGCTCTGAGAGAGATGGAACACCACCAAGAAACGTAGGGCCGAACACCACCTGAGCATTGGGAGGAAGAAAGGCGACATGTTAACAATAACGACACTTCTATCTTGTTGGATTAGCCTGCACTTCAAGGTACACCACCAGTGGTAAGATGTATTAATGTTCTATAAAAAAAAACATTTCTTGTGCTCACCAAGGCTGCATTTATGTAATGAAAAGTACAGTTAAAACAGCACTGTTGCAAAATGTAATGTTATAGAATTAAAATAACTTTCTATTTATATATATTTAAATATTTATTCCTGTGATAGCAAAGCATCATTACACCAGTCTTCAATGTTCTCACTATTATCAGTGGTGAAAATGGTAGAGCTGCTTAATATTTTTGTGGACACTGTGACACTCTCACTTTTTAATCAATTTAATGCATCCTTCATGAAAAGAGAGAAGAGAAAACGGACCCAAAACTATCGATTGGTAGTGTATGTTTTGGGACAGTAAAGTGTTTGATTTTGGCAGAGCTACATATTATAGGTTACAATACACTTTATTCTTTCCTACGCAAAGATGTGTCATTACGGTGTGCACTAACTGTTCTGAAGTCAATGGCTCTTAAACCCTGGAAATTATAATTAGAGATAAAAGCAAAGTTTTTATCTCTGAAAGGATTTCTGTGGAGCTGCGGCAGTAGCTTAAAGGACCTTCTGCTGTTGTATGCATTTAGCAATCATTGTTCATTTAGGTCAAAAGCTAATTATTCTTTTGAAAAAAAAAAAAAAAAAAAAAAGTTTATTTGGTTTTGATCAAGACTCGATTAAACATCTTTCCAATTGACAATAACATACTAGTGAGTCTGAGATATTTTTGCCTTCTTAATCATCTATTCCTACTTAATTATGTTGGCTGGACCACAAACTTTTGTACAAACTCATATTTAACTGTTCTTAAACTACACAAGGCCTATGTAATCATAAGACATACAACTAACGTTCAAACTGTTTTACACTTTCAGACTGGGCTTGTCCATTTGACAGACATTTCGATAAACAACAACTTTCATTAAAGCCTCCAGGGATTTTTTTTTTGTTTATCCAGCTCTATAAATGGATTTGTGAGGCCATTATATTCTGATTAAGTCTCTTATAGACCGTTGAAAGTGTCTGAATATTGCAGCACAGCTCTCTCTGAGGTTCTCATCAATTAGGAGACAAACATGAACCAATTATTTAACTTGAATTATCAAACTTATTATTTTTGCAACAAAAATCATTACACCAGCTCTCAAAAAGCCAGTCTTTCTGTGTGCTTAGGGTCATCATCCTGTTGGAAGGTGAACCTTCTGCCCAGTCTGAGGTTCTGAATGCTCTGGACTAGGTTTTCATTAAGGCTATTTTGCTGTGTTGAGCTTTCCTTCTACTCTGATGAGTCCCTCAGTCCCTGCTGCTGAAAAACAGCCCCACAGCATGAGGCTGCTACCTCTACACTTTACTTTTAGGACTGTGCAGGTGATGAGCAGTGACTAGTTTCCTCCATACATGATACTTGGAATTGAGGTTCATCGGACTAGAGAATCTTATTTCTCTTATTTCTTTGTTGCAAATTCCAAGTGTGTTTTCATGTGTCTTTAATGAGGAGAGGATTGAGTTTGGCCACACCGCCATAAAGACCAGATTGGTGGAGTGTTTCAGTGATGTTTGTCCATCTGTAAG
The DNA here is from genome assembly GCA_036247105.1 of Cirrhinus mrigala. Lineage (NCBI taxonomy): Eukaryota > Metazoa > Chordata > Actinopteri > Cypriniformes > Cyprinidae > Cirrhinus > Cirrhinus mrigala. The sequence continues at coordinate 27,585,639 of CM070019.1, forward strand.
TTTCTCTCATCTGCATATATGATCATGGAGCTCAACTAGAGTGACCATCAGCTTCTTGGTCACCACTCTAGCCAAAACCCTTCTCCACTGAATGCTCAGTTTGGCCAGGAGGCCAGCTCTACGAAGAAGCCTAGTTGTTCCAAACATTTTCCATTATGGATAACAGAGACTACGTGTTTCTGTGAACCTTCAATGCAGCAGAATTTTTTCTGAACTCTTCCCAGATGTGTGGCTTGATGCAATCCTGTCTCTGTGCTCTACAGGCAGTTCTTTTGACCTCAGAGCTCGGTTTTTGCTCTGATATGCATTTTCAGGTGTGTGCCTTTCAAAGTCTTACCCATTCAACTGAATTTGCCACAGGTTAACTCTACTCGAAGTGCAGTAACATCTACAAGCGATATGAATGCTCCTGAGCTCAATTTCAAGTAAAGGGTATGAATACTTATGCAATGCAATCATTTCATTTTTTTTTTATTTCTAATAAATGTGCAAAGTTGTTACAAACCTGTGTTTTTGCTTTGTCATTGTGGTGTAAGGAGTGCAGACTTTTTTGGGGGTTAAAAAAAAAAGTTATTTAAAGTAGTTTAACATAAGGCTGCAACATAAAACGTGAAAAAAAAAATGAGGGGGTATGAATACTTTCCCAGGGCACTGCACACACACACACGCATATATATATATATATATATATATATATATATATATATATATATATATATAATATATATATATATACACACTTTTTTCATTCTTTTATAAGCATATGCATTATATATACACACATTAGTAAAAATTCTATAATTTTCTTTTAATTGTTCTCGTTTTTATATAAAAAAAAAAATCCAAATTTGTTGAATAAAAAAATTCAAATTTGCTATTTATACTAGAATTTCTATTAAGAAAAGGGTGTAAAAATGGTCAAAGAATGGTTCAACTAAATCAGACAATTCATAGATAGATAATAGACTGTTACAGTCATTTAAATGACTGAATATGCAGAAGCAGGTTTACCTCTGACACAGGCTCATCCATGTATTTCTGCTGCCGATTAGCAGTTCCATTAGCAACAGCTATTTCAATGATACAGAGCCGGTCATTGTCACGAGACGGCAATGCATATCTAAAAGAGAGAGAGAGAGAGAGAGAGAGAGAGAGAGAGAGAGAGAGAGAGAGAGAGAGAGAGAGAGAGAGAGAGAGAGAAAGAGAGGAGGAAATACAGATCAAGAATGAGAGAGTAAGACAGAAACAGCGCATAGGAGGGAGGAAGGAAAATCTCATTAGATCATGCAGCATTCACAATAAATCCATTTAAGCATGAAAACTACACAAATTGGTGAAGGGAGTTCTGGGCTACTACTAGGCCACTCCACATAAGAAAAATCATCTCAAACTCCTATACAAGCAGTGAAAATATCTATCTTCTGAGCTTGTGTTCTGTCTCCATCCTTTGCTATTCTGCTCCTCCAGCAATATATTTTCTCAATCATCTCAAAATGTCAAAAGACAACTCCTCCCTGCTCGTGGGCTGAAAAATAATCCATTTCAGCAACCTAATGCAAGAGCAAAAGCTTCTGAATGTTTCCCACGAAGCTTTCAACTGTGGCTTTGCCTATATCCTGACATGATCCCACTGTTATTCTGCAAAAACATCACCAGAAAAACGCATGTAATTGGCGTCCATATGCAAAAGTCATGCATTTCCTTGCCGTCCAATCAGCTCTTTCAGGCACTTGAAAAACTCAAGACTTGCTTATTCGAGCACCAGCTTTTGATTTCAGCCCATGTTGGGTTCAGGGCAAGGAGGGGAGAAAAATCCCCTCTCCTTTAATGACCAGATGCGAGCAATCAGGGCGATTGCCCTCATGCTAATTTGAAACAGCCTTGCAGGACACCTCCCTGAAGGCAATCAAAGCCCTACAACTTCAGGTAGCACTAATTACAACACTGGGGAAGTTATGAGAGTCGCTCTGCATACAGATTGACAAATTAATGCCCGATTGGGACTACGAGAAGGAAATTCAACGTGACTGACAGCCCGCCGCTGAACCTGTATTACTGATGAATCCTGAACATAAGGACATGAGCTGATTCGATTGTTCGCCGAGGCTCCTGCAACGACTTTAATATTCTGATATTAGTCCAAGTAGCGTGATGTTATGAGGTACTAATTATTTTAATCATGGCTCGATAATCACTTTAGGTGCATTGGACAGCTGTTTGCATTTATAGAGACTTCTCATCAGGTTTAATGTGTCCTATATGATATGATGATGATTTCAGCGTTGGCAGTAAATGCAGGAGGCATGAAGTAACATTTGATTATTTTAACACGAAAGATAAACAAAACAAAATAAAACAACAAAAAATGTATCATTAGAGTTAAAACTAAAATAAAAACTATATAAGCATGTAAAAAAAACACATTAAAATACTGAAAACACACTCAAAAAAATAACTAAAATGAAAATGAAAACAAAATATAAAAATAAAAACTGCTTCAAAATATTAATTAAAACTACATTAATATCTCACTAAAATAACACTGGTTTTAAAAAAAATTAATGGCATGCTATTATGGGCAATTGTGTTTAAAACTGAGCTCCTTCCCAGCTCATGTAACTGTTTTCTTCTTCAGACACATTTAAATGTCACCCGCTGAGATCTACAGGGGTTTGTCCCTTTAGAGCATTAAACCAAATGAACCACAGGCAACAAAGAGAGAGTAAAAAACATATTCCACAATCACTCACATTAAATTTACGCTGGACAGTCCAAACATGATGTTAAACAGGATTTAAATGTCACTTTATAAAGTGTGGCAGATGACACGATCTTAAATGGCTACATGCTACCAAATGGCAAAGACAGCTAATATTTCTCAAGGCGCATATTAAGGAGATCTAAAGGAACATCTAGTTCAGCGCTCCAGTGTCTGTGCTGTGTCTGAGCATGACTGTGATGATCTAACTGGGCGCTGGTGTCATTCTTTCTGATGAGCTCTTGTGGACACATGGATACAGTCCTGAGGGAACAGAATCAGCACACTAGTTATTTACAGAGAGAGAGAAAGGGCACAATTCAGTCATGTGGGAGTCTCAGTCAGATCTCATTATCTGTTTACTTTAATGGAAATCTCTTATTTTTTTTAAAAAAGTACAAAGTATACACACTTTGATTCAAAAGTTTGGGTAAAATATTGAATATATATATCAGGGATGTTTCCTCCGAGGTGGCAAGGGAGGCAGTGCCTCCTCAAAATATTGGATGGGAAAAAAAATTCATAGTACAAAAAGAAAACAATGCCAATATTACAAAATATAACATTAATTAGTGTATAAATCACTAGTTTTTTTTTTAAAGAAACACTGTCTAACAGCAACACCAGCAGGTAAAGTTACAGTAAGAGTCAGAATATTTCGTCTCCCCTGAGCACACTGTGTTTTAACAGACCTCCTAAAGTGTGTGGTGAATTTGATGGGTGGTGATTGAGAATAAATAAGAGGACAGTCACATAAGAGGAGGCAATGCCTCATCACGATATGATTGGATATGACTGGTTATTTTTGGCTGTGATTGGTTCATGCGATAAATCCCGCCTCTTGTGTTTGTGCACGTTTGTGAATCAGTCAGAATAAACAATATAATGCCATTAAATGAGAAGTCCACTTCCAAAACAAAGATTCACATATAATGTACTCACCCCCTTGTCATCCAAGATGTTCATGTCTTTCTTTCTTCAGTCATAAAGAAATTATGTTTTTTGAGGAAAACATTCCAGCATTTTTTCTCCATATAATGGACTGCTATGGTGCCCCGCATTTGAGAATAAAAAGTATTTAAATTGTATTTTTAAAATAAAAATAACCAAACGTTTTGCTAGATAAGACCCTTCTTCCTCGGCTGGAATCGTTTACAACCTCATCTGGGATCGTTTGAAGCCACATTTAAACTGCATTTTGGAAGTTCAAAATCTGGGCACCATATCAGTCCATTATACGGAGAAAAAATGCTGAAATGTTTTCCTCAAAAAACAATTTCTTGGCGACTGAAGAAAGAAAGACATGAACATCTTGGATGACAAGGGGGTGAGTACATTATATGTGAATCATTGTTTTGGAAGTGGACTTCTTTAATGGGAAGATTAATTTAAAAAAGTGAGTAAACAACTCGCACACTTTGATATAACCACTTTGTTTAATCAAAATAAGACTTGAAATGGCAAGAAAACATGATCTGTGGGAGTTTTTAGTGAGCAATCAGCATAGTGAAATTTAAAGTAAATCTCTGTCTGTGATCAATATTTACTTGGGCGGACACTAACGTTTATTTTGGTAATCAACTAATCTGTCGATTATTTTGACGATTAATACTTTTTTGTAGTAATAAAAATAGACATAGGTGAACAATAACCTTTAAAATGATTTAAAACACTTAGTATATAGTATATAATAGCAATAAGGCAATAATAATTCGTTCAAACAAAGTATCAAAAGCAAATAATCTTGGCGTTTCCTTGAACAATCAAACAATCGAGGAATCAAGCTTCGATGACTGATCATCCGAAAAACTAGAAAATACTTAAAAGGTAACTATTAAAAAGAATAGCTGAACATAAGTTCACAAATAAAATATATTGTTTAAATTGTTACTTGAGTATATTAAAATGTAAAATGCTTAAAAATACTAACTTCATACTTGGCTTTAATAAACAGAATATTGATTACATTGTTAATGTAAAATCATAAAATAGATGTTCTTTTCTGATAGCATAAGGAATGTTTATTTAACCAAGAATTTGGTCCAGTAAAATGATTAAAATGACTAATTTGTTCCATCCAAATTAAAAAAAAAAAAAAAAAAAAAAAAATAACATGAATAAACTGTGAATCCTGAACTAATTCATTATAATTCATATAAAATAATGTGACCAGGGCATTTAAAACTGAGAGGAAAGACTGTATTTCTAAGTCTACAGCATAATTCAGCATGTGTGTCACCCTGCCTGACACCAGCCACGTGTCAGGCATAAAAATATGCCTCATCAAAATTGCATAACACACCAAAACACCCTTTTCTTCTTGTTCATCATTTAGTTTTTCTGTTAAATGACAATCAAATCAAAATCGACGTTTGGAGTTGAGAGCAATGATCTAATATCTAAAGAAAATGTGAGTGAACTTGCCACCACAATGCTAAGCTGTTGTTCAAGGTTGCCATGGTGTTGTCACGCAGTTGCTAAGGCGGTTTTAGTCATATTGCTATTTGTTTGCTATGTTGTTATGGGTTGCCAGGCATTCCACCAGCCACATATACTGCTCAAAAGCCTTATTTTAAAAAGATGTTGCTCCCTTTATATCACAGATTTCTATTTTACTGGTAAAATATATTTCACTGCTCAGAGGGTTTGTGGAGGTGATTCTGTGCAAATGTGTTCAGACCTGATGCAACATCATGACATCACACACACACCGCTCGACAACTATGAAATCTAAAAGCTGAATATAATTGCAGTTCATGCCACAGTTCACTAGAATGGATGCTGGGAGACGCAGAGCACCGCGGGGCCACTATTGGTCTGACTAGAAAACATGTATAAAGCACTGGCAACAGATGGCAGTAAAACATCATGAAGCTGCAGTTCTGCAGTACAAACACACACACTCACACACACACACACACACACACATATACATACACACACACTGCTGCTGCTTTATTGGTGGATGTGAAAACAAAGGGAGAAATTAGAGAGGACTTTTTACTTCATGCCACACTGCAAGTCCAATAGGAACAGCAATAATAACAAGTGGCGATATGACGGGTGATAATCGCACACAGAAACACCATCAACACAATTCCCTGTTGGCCCACAGATAATGTACAGAAAAATATATGTTTATGCTAATTAAGGGCTGTTAAATAGATCTAGAATTCTCTAGTTCATTCATGCATCCACTTCGACCTGCTCTTCATCTGAATGAGAGCCATTAAGATCCACAATTGCCGCCACTCACTGATCATCTCTATTGCGTTGTCCACAAGACATCAATAGCTCAAACTGACCGTGTCATCATAAGCAACCTAAGATGAATGCAGAACTGAAGAGCTTTGTTCCCACATGCATGTTTTCTGAGAGGCACGCTAACGCGTCAAAGGCCGGTGGCAGATAACGGCGCTTCCCTTGATCACCCCCACCGAGGGAGCCGATAAAGACAGGCGCAGCCCCTCAGACTCACTCAACCAGCTGCACTGACTTTCTTGCATTAAAGTGTCAAGGCATTTTTTGCATAACAAGCTCACTCGAATGGCTTCTGTTATTTTGGGCAGCCTGTGTTCTTAGTCATGTCTCCAGCTGATCTTCCAGACCCAAATTACAGGCGCGCCCTACGGCTTTGAGACGCTGCTCCAGATGAGGTATTTCGGGAGTCGTCTGACTACTTCGCTGATTAAAAATAACAATGCTTACAGCCTGCCAGACACAATGTTACTCTCAGAAAGCTGGTATATTTTACAAGCACGCATGAAAGCAAAATTTGAGGAGTGGCTGTATTGGAAATATGGTGATTACAGTGAGGCTATTTTATAGAATTCATGAAATTAAAAATCGGCAATCATTCCAATCCACAACAGTGACCTGCGAAATGGACCTGTGAATGGTATTAAGTACATGAAATGTGACCGTGTCCTTGAAATTCCAGGACTTTCAAGGACTTTTTAAGCACTACTTTTTTGATTTTGATTTTCTTTTTTGATTTTTTTTTTCTTTGCTTTGTTTTTATAAATGTGCTGGCTTAATGGTTTGATGTTTTCTACTGTTTAATAAAATAAAAATCAGAAAAAAAGATTTGCGAAACCACTCCGAAATCCTGATCTGAAACGAATGATTTATGATACATGCTCTGAAGTCACAAACTGAATCAAATGAGTTGTGAACCTGCACCCAAGTCTCGTTCTGAATCAAATGATTTGCAATCCACACTCCAAAGTTCCGATGTGAAGCCAAAAATTTGTGAACCTGCTCCGAAGTTCCAATCTAAATCAAACGATTCGTGATACATGCTCCGCAGTCCCGATCTGAATCAAATGATTTGTGATACACGACCTAATTGAAGCGCTTCGAAACAGTGAATCACTTTGCTACGCAATGGTTTAACTGATTCAGAGCTTTGAAAAACAGTTTCACCCATTACTACGTGCTTTTTAAAATCATTACAAGCAATTTCGAAATTAAAAAATTATTGGCCTTTTGTAATTTGATCTTTTTTTATTGCTAGTGAATCGCTTGAAATGAATTATCAAAGTCACAAGTTTGAATCGGAGAAGTTCTAGTGTAAATGACTCACTCAATTGATTCGGTTCCTCTGTTCCTGTTTTCGCATCTTCAGCCATGTTTACACAACATTGTCAGCACTACCACTGGCTTAGCTCGCTAGTTTTACATTTTATTTTCAAGGACTTCAATCAGAGATCTCACTTATCAAACAATGTCTTCTCTTTCAAATTAAAACCACAGTTAATTTTCTTAAAGGATTTGTATTTGTGTATACTTTCTTTTTCTTTGTTTTGTTTTTATAACTGTACTGCCTTAACTGTTTGATGTTTTCTACTTTTTAATAAAATAAAAAAAAAGAGAAAAAAAGATTTGCGAAACCACTATGAAATCCTAATCTGAAACAAATGATTCACGCTACACGCTCTTAAGTCCCAAACTGAATCAAATGATTCACAAACCTGCACCAAAGTCTCGATCTGAATCAAATGATTTGTGAGCCCACTCTGAAGTTCTGATCTGAATTAAATTATTTGCAATCCATGCTCCAAAGTTCCAATCTAAATCAAATGATTTGTGATACACGACCCAATTGAGTCGCTTTGAAACTATAAATCACTTTGCGAAGTAATGGTTTAACTGATTCAGAGTTTTGAAAAACTCAGTTTTACCCATCACTACGTGCTTTTTAAAATCATTACAGGTGATGTCAAAATTAAAAAATGATTGGCTTTTTAATTTGACCTGTTTTTTTGTACTCACTCACTCATTCTGCTCATCTGTTCTTCTTTTCACGTCTTCAGCCATATTTACACAACACTGTCAGAAGTACTACTGGCTTAGCTCACTAGTTTTGTTTTATTAACCAAAATAAGTGAAAAAGTATTTTGTTTTTTGAATTGCGTGAATTTTGTGTGAAAAGATATTAAAGAGATTTACATTATTTCATACATTTATTTCACAGATACATTGTCAAGAATTCAAGCACTTTTCTGCTATTTTCACAGGTTTTCCAAAAGTCAAATTAAAGTACTTCAAGCACTTTAAGCACCTTGTACAAACCTTGTATTTAAAAATGCTGTATATTTTATTTTATATAACATTTTTGATTTTAAAAAAAAGAAGAAATTAATACTTTTATTTAGCAAGCATGCATTAAATATTTATTTAAATGGAAAGTGACAGTATCGTGGTTTCCACAAAAATATTAAACTGTTACACTAATTATGATAAAAAATGTTTATTAGGCACAAATTAAAATTACATTTTAAAATAAAAAATAAGATAAGCCATCAAGTTAGTGTTTTTAACAATTTAAAAAATTTTTCCAAAATAATTCAAGGCAATCACAATTTAAACAATATATTGTATTTGTGAACTTATGTTCAGCTATTTTTTTTTATTAGTTAACTTTTAACTATTTCTAAATATTTTGGATCACCAGTCATCAAAGCTTGGTAAATATTGGTCACAGACACTGAAATTTACTTTCAATTAAACTGATTACTCAATAAAAAATCCCACAGATCATATTTTCATACAATTTTAGTCTTATTTTGACATAGCAAAGTGTTATATCTAAATGTGTGAGTTGTTTACTTACTTTTTTCAGTTAGTCTTCCCATTAATGGCATTATATTGTATATTATATATAAACTCACTGCATGCTTTAGGGGGTTTATTAAAACTCAATGGGCTCATGGGAGCCGAGAGAGATGCAGACTCGCACTGTAACGTTACCTGCGGGTGTCGCTGTTGAACAATGTTTCTTTAGAAAAATGAGCGATTAATACACATTTTTTAAAAATATTTTGTTTTATTTTTGTACTATTTTTTTCTAATCCAATACTTTGAGATTCTGCCTTCCTTGACTCTTTAGAGGAAACGCCCCTGATAGATAGAACAATAGAACGATAGATAGATAGACAGATTTTCTTGCCTGTTTTTTTTTTTAACATATCCCATATTCAGAGTAATTTCACGGCCTTAAAGATAATAATATAAGCAATGTAAAAACCAAATTCAACAACTCAAGGACAGAATATATAGCACCAAAATGGGTCTCATCAGTTACTGGGAAATAAATAGCAATGAAGCAAAAATATCTGCAGATTTAATGCATTGATCCACAGAGCAGCCGCATTAAGAATGCTTCCTTTTTTTTCCAAACAAACCCAGCAGTAGTTCCCCAGGAATAAATGGCATACATTTAAATAATAATATGTGCTAGGGAATGGAAAGTTCATGTGTAATAAAGAACAGGACGCGATGCTGTGTAATGCAGCGTCTCACGCTTGTTGACCTTTGGCTTTGTGTGAACAGAAATAACTCACACACAGCAGACTTGGGTAAAAGCCAATCACAGCAGAAGCCTCTGACAATATATGCAGGCATACATCGACACAAACACTCGCAACAGACTTAGAGGGTAAACAATATGTCACCACCGCAAGCCTTTAACCTAATTTAACCTGTCTGCTGTGCAGACCAGTACTACACCAGATTAAGCAAACCCAACACCGAAAAGCCTCCAGCAATACATATGCAAGATCAACAGACCATATTAGAAGGGTAACCTTACACGCAGTGTTGACTACGAACAGTATGAACATTCAAATGATCCATCCGCAACAGGCGAACGAAAGACAGAAACGAGAAGAGGAGGGCCAGACCGCTTAGAAACAGCACAGTCAAACTGTGTTCACAAAGTATGAATTAATAAGATCAACGTATGAATAAAAGATCGTTCTTCAAGTGAATTGAATACATCAAACATTCACAACAGAACATTATTCCCAGAAATGGGAGAGAGGGAGAATGAGGTGTAAGTTTCAGACTTCTTTAAAACTCAGAGGCGTGCTTTGATGTCTGAAATCTAGATCAGCAGTTTAGGAAGACTGATCAAAAAGTTTGGACTAAAGTATTCCTTCCATCGTTTCTCGAAGCGATGCGGCGGATGACTGCTGCGCAGTCGACCCATCCACTTGTCACTTGATATGAATTTATGTGAGCTGAGTAAGATCAGATAAGATAGAAATGTATTGATCCCTGAGGGGAAATTTGCTTGTCACAATGGCACAGCGTCACGCAGAACAGAACTGTGCATCATGGGCCAGTACACACAAAAGGGCAAGAGAGAACAGAACGAAATGAACACGATAATAGACTGAATCAGTACCTGCAGTACCTAAAATAAAAAAAAACACGTACACAGGCTGTAATCAGCACACGAGTGGCTACCAGCAGTTATTTTTGATAGATAGCTTCAAGTCAGAATTGTGTTATAATTACATAGTTGACATTTATTAACAACCGGACTGCTATGTTTTTTTCTTTTTCTCCTAGACTGTTATATGGCTGGTCAAAAACATGTATGCAGTTTCTTCTCTCAGTGCTCTTACTATTTAGCATTATACAGTATGTACTGTATACAGTGCTCTGTATACTAGAGCTCATGCATGAATGTAATATCGGATGAACTACTGCATTTGACAATGTGCAGGATAGACAAGAGCACACTGCGTGGGATACTGTATCTAACAAAGAAATGCACTCAACCTGACCTTCCACTTGCAATGCGATGAATGAACCAGAAGTAAATCCAAGTGCAATTTTGATTTTTAACTGTACTGGCTTATATACAGGGTTGAGTTTCATTTTTTTCTTTCTTTCTATATATGAAGAGTTCAGATGCAAAAGCCTCTAAATCCATCTGACGTATTTCTTTATAATTAGTATTTCTTTTTGGCTACTTTGTATAGGTTTCTATGCAAGTACTGGTACTTCTGATATATATATATATATATATATATATATATATATATATATATATATATATATATATATATATATATATATATATAATTTTTTTTTAATGATACACACACACACACACACACACACACACACACACACCCCTTAATTACTAATTAGTAATTAGCCATAGGTAGAATACATTTTTATCAACATTTCTCTTGACATGAACATTTGAAGCTATATGAGCATTCCGCCTAATTACACTTTTCTTATCATAGTTCATAAACAGACGATTAATTTATTAAATATTGTGATATAAATTTACAAACATTTCTACAGGCTGGATTTTAAACATTGATTAGTTGCAGTGTTATTTTAGTATCATTCACACACTGTTATAGGTTTTATTAATATTTTGAGTTTGCTTTTATTTTTATATTTTCATTATTAGTTGAAGATTTAGTAATTTTCGTTGTGTGTTTTTGGCATTTTATATATTTAATTTTAGTATGTCTATAATCATTTTTATTTCAGTTTTAGTATATATTTTAATTTTAGTTCAGTTTAGTTCAAGTGTTTTAAAATGTATCATTTTATTTCAGTTAATGTTTATTTTATTTCAAGTAATAAAATATTTATAATAAATGTTTATAATAGCAAAACAACAAACATCTAGTTTTTTTTTTTTTTTTTTTTTTCAAGTTTTCTATAGATTTAATTTCAGTTTAGTTAACCAAATGTGACCCTGGACCATAAAACCAGCCACAAGTAGCACGAGTATATTTGTAGCAATAGCCAACAATATACTGTATGGGTCAAAATGATCGATTTCTCTTTTATGCCAAAAATCATTAGAATATTAAGTAAAGATCATGTTCCTTGAAGACATTTTGTAAATTTTCTAATATATCAAAACTTAATTTTAGATTAGTAATATGCATTGCTAAGAACTTCATATGGACAACTTAAAGACGATTTTCTCAATATATTGATTTTTTGCACCCTCAGATTGCCAAATATTGTCTTATCCTAACAAACCATACATCACTGGAAAGCTTATTTATTCATCTTTCAGATGATATATAAATCTCAGTTGCAAAAAAATTGACCCTTATGACTGGTTTTGTGGTCCAGGTTGACAAATAACCATGATAATGAGTATTATCTAATGTTTATGAAATCATGTTTGTGGGTATTTCATGCTAAACAATTAAAATGCATTATTTACAGCAGTTACATGAATCATTGTTCCAGTTTCATTCCATTTTACATTTTTGAATAAACATTTGACGCTATATGAGCATTCTGCCTAATTACACTTTTCTTCTATCATAGTTCATAAATAAACAATTAATTTATTAAATATTGTGACAGATATAAATTTACAAACATTTCTACAAGATTTAGTCATTTTTTTGTGTTTTTGGCATTTATATATATATATATATTATATTTATTATTTTAATATGTCTATAGTTTATAATTATTTTTATTTCAGTTTTAATTTTAGTTCAAGTTAAAAGCCAAAAAATAGTTTACGCCTTTTTTTTTTTTTAATACATAATTTCATTCCGGTTAATGTTTATTTTATTTTAAGTAATAAAACTGAAAAATGTAAAGTGTTTCAACTCAATGATTAAAATAATTCAATTCAACTTCAGCAGATGAATTGGAATTTAAAATGCACAATACATTTATTTGCATTGCTTTGCACTGCTTTTTTTTTTTTTTTATTTGTCTCAAAGCATGATCCTAAATGAATACACAATCTATAAGTAATGGTGCAGCGTGACATGTTTCGATTAACTGAGACAACGACAAAGTTTTCAATCATTCTTCAACTGCTCAACAGCTCCTATAATTCGGTTGGCCTCATCTATAAACATTGACGTCTCAAGTGCTGAAGGACTTTTGCCAAATAGACCGTTGACACAGACTTGAGCATCTCAAGCTCCCCGTGCTGCTCTCAGGTATATCATCAGGGGCCAATGATTCACATTACTTTCTCCAGTGCCTGATTTTTCAAGTGACCCATTACACTGCGGCAACAGAAAATCTGAGATGATGGGAATCCCCACAAAGAGTTAGATAATAAACAGCATCATTCCATATCAAGTCACAGGAAGGCGAATCACAAACGTACACTAAAATTACGTGGATTCCTGAACACTACGTCCATGTGTGACTGTAGAGCATTTTTAAAATATATGGAGTTAGCCCTCCTTTTGCAGCTATAACAGCTTCCACTCTTCTGGGAAGGCTTTACATTTGATGTTGGAACATGGCTGCAGGGATTTGCTCCCATTCAGACACAAGAGGTCAAGCAGTCAGCATTCCAATTCATCCCAAAGGTGGTTCAGGTCTGGGCTTTATGCAGGGCAGTCAAGTTTTTTCACACCAGGCTAAGTAAATCATTTCTTTATGCACCTCGGGAGACTGTGAAGCTGAAACAAAACAGGTACGGGCCATGATTGTCTAATGAGATTGCAAGGCTATATGCTTGATCTTCTGCACAGACGTATCTAGAATAGCCAAACTCTTTAGTTATAAAAGGATGTCCAGGTACTTTTGGCCATGGATGCACATGTACAGCCCCCCAAAGCACAACACACTCATAAAAGTGGCAACACATTTACATTAATTAAAAAGAAATAATTAAATAACATGCCACTCAGACTTTCTCCTCTAATGAAAGGTACCTCACTCTTTCCAGCTGCATTAAAATTCTGCTTAAGTGCCACTTGGCTGACCTTGATCCAGTACCACGCAACGCCTGATCTCATCAGATCTTCACGGCTCCAGCAGACCCAGAGAGATGACCTCAAAATCAAGAGGCAGAATTATTGATATTGACAAAGCCAGGTTTATTCTCCCCGTCTGACAGGAGGAGGAGATTAGACCCTCATGTCAGTGCTTGGGGGTGAGGGACAGCGTGCATAGTGTATATGGAGATAGCAGGATTTTATTATTAGCACCAAGCAAAAGATGAAGGACTGGGTTTTGAAACAAATTTCACAATTCGATTTGATTCCGATTCACAAGCTTGCAATTCAGTTCGATTTCTGATTCAATTCGATTCGATAATGATTATTTCGGATACATATCAGGTACAGTACATGCCAAATTTTCTCAAGGAAAAAAAATATCTGAACTAATGCTGTAAAATATACATTAAAGTCAATTGGTACTACATTACTATAATAATGAAGGTTAAAACTGACTGATTTGTATAAACTCTTAAAAATAAAGGTGCTTTAAAAGGTTCTTCAAAGCAATGCCATAGAAGAACCATTTTTGGTTCCTCAAAGAACCATTCAGTCAAAGGTTCTTTAAAGAACCATCTCTTTCGTACCTTTTTATAATCTAAAGAACCTTCTTTCGCCATGAAGAACCTTTTGTGAAACAGAAAGATTCTTCAGATGTTAAAGGTTCTTTATGGAACCATTTAAATAAAAAAGGTTCTTCTATGGCTTCGTGAAGCACCTTTATTTTTAAGAGTGTACAAACGCTTAAAGTACACTCAAAGAAGTTTTTATAAAAACAAAGTTAAAATGACAATTATATTTCTACTCCAATTCATTTGGTGAAATACAAACATTTAAATGGTGGCTTATTTAAACACAAATTAAACATTGAAGAACAGTTATAATGAATGTGTTATATGGTGCATCTTTTTAGCAAAATTAATTTTTCTAGTTGACTAACGATTTTATGGTCACCGAATATGTTTTTTCTGAAGTAAACGTGATGTATTCTTTACAAGCTGTTATATTTACGTCTTTGCATGGTTGAAACACAGTTTGTGTGATTACATAAGGCAAGATATGGATTTTGGTAAGTTGCACTCTTTCTTTTAACATACCTTCGGATGTTTATTCATGTTTGTTTTGTGCTGTAACTGGTATTAAATCGGAGGAGATGATGAACTACAGCGATGTGTCACTTAAACAGTGCCAAAACGGCATTTATTGTTTGAATACTGTAATAAAATTGACAGAATTTGAAATCTGAGACTTTGTTTCATATCAAAAGTAACAAAGCACAAAGCTTATTGTGATTTATTGAATGGGTGGTGTGCTAATGTTCTGTTCATTAATTGAAAACAGGCTAGATTAATCGATTCGTGGGATTTAAGAATTTATATTGTTTCGTAAAATGAGAATTGACTAAAATAAAAAAAAATCTATATTTTTTCTACCTAGCCCTAATGAATTTCAGATGTTTAAAGGAATAGTTCACTTAATTTTTTTTTAAATGTTTTCTTTTTTTTTTTTCTTTTTTTTAAATAAATGCCCAGGCGATCCAATATGTAATTATGTTTGTTCATAATCTAAACAGATTTAAAGAAATTTAGCATTACATAATCTGCTCACTAATGGATCCTCTGCAGTGAATGGGTGGCATCAGAATGAAAGTCCAAACAGCTGATAAAAACATCACAATAATCCACAAGTAATTCACACGACTCCAGTACATCATTTAACATCTTGTGAAGTGAAAAGCTGAGTGTTTGTAAGAAACAAACCCATCTGATGTTTTAACTTTAAACCAATCGCTTCTGGCCAAAATACCAGTTCATAATCCATCACATCAAAATCCAACGACATATTTGTTTAAAACTTATTTCTCTCCTGAATCAAGAGGCACAAGATGACTTTTTCACTGGAGAGAGCAATATGGATAGCAGACAAATATTTTAGCCAGTTTGGAGTTAAAAACATCTTAATAATGCAGCTTGGGGAGTATTTACATTATGTTACTGGACTCTCGTTCTGACGGCACCCATTCACTGTAGAGGATCCACTGGTGAGCAAGTGATGTAATGCTAAAATTCTCCCAATCTGTTCTGCTGATAAAACAAGCTCAAGTACATCTTGAATGGCCTGAGGGTGAGTAAATTTTCATTTTTTGGCTTTCAGCTTTGTATAAAGGGGTAGATATAGCTACATCAAATATAAAACTGTGTAAAACAACTTCCTATACAAGTGACCCAATATACAGTACAATATTAATCTTTTAACCTGCATTGTTACTTAGTGGAATTTTATTTTACTTACATGCATTTCACTCATGAACATAAACACAAAAAAGTAATATTGTCTTTTAATTTCCAAATGTGATAGCAAAAAACTCTTATGCAAAGGCCAATTCACACTGCAGTGACAGACGCAAACAAACAGTAACAGACAGTTTGCCTGTTTTGTTGGATCAGTGTGTTACCCAGGTCAGGGTCTGTTGGTCAGCACTTATTTTCACCGACTGAACATCGGAATGTTTAAAAAGTGCTGTACAGTAATCAGTTGGCAGTTGGTCTGTGTTTGTCAGTGCAGCGTAAATTGGCCTTAAAATTGACAACAGGTGAATAAAACACTCTCTCCCAGTTGCCTTCAGCATGAGTTGCTGGCACAGCAGGGTGCATGTTTATTTGTTAGCAATGATGTCTTCAACTTGCTGTAATCTTAATGCTATTTAAATTACAATACTGCACTCCTTTTAAAAGGTTTTAGCTGCTGGTGCACATTGGCCAATTCAATACAGTCTTCTACTCACTGCTTGAGACACCATGCTGGGTCAATTGCTGCTTTAATTTTTAACTAGAGATAGATTTCTTTTTATTCTGTTGAACTTGCTGTTCAACCTTGCAGCTTTTAAAGAGGTTTTATATAAATGCACAATTTTGATACTTTTTTGACTGATATCACATTTTGCCTCTGGAACTTGTAAGAAGACTTGGATTTCAGTCTTGTATTTAATTTGACTTTGTGTCATCATTCTTCTTTTAACCTTATAAATTAACCTAGGATCTTAAAGGAGAAGTCCACTTCCAAAACAAAGATTCACATATAATGTACTCACCCCCTTGTCATCCAAGATGTTCATTTCTTTTTTTCTTCAGTAGTAAAGAAATTATGTTTTTTGAGTTTTTTTTTCAGCATTTTTCTCCTTATAATGGACTGATATGGTGCCCCGCTTTTGAACTTCCAAAATGCAGTTTAAATGCGGCTTCAAATGATCCCAAATGTGGTTGTAAACGATCCCAGGTGAGGAAGAAGGGTCTTATCTAGCGAAACGATCGGTTATTTTCATTTAAAAAAAAAATACAATTTAAATACTTTTTAATCTCAAACGCTCATCTTGCCTTGCTCTCCCTGAACTCTGTGTATTCTGCCTCAAGACAGTTAGGGTATGTCGAAAAACTCCAACTGTATTTTCTCCCTCAACTCAAAAAATAATTTCAAAATCATCCTACATCGTTGCAGAAGTACCGACCCAGTCTTTGCAAAGTGACCATGCAAAGAAAATCAAACACCCTCAACAAAAAAAGGAAAAACAGCGATATAGAACAATTTTGAAGTTGAGGGAGAACATGAGTTTTTCGATATATCCTAACTCTCATGAATTGGGAAAAAAAACGTCCAGACAGAGTAAGACAAGACAAGCGTCTGACATTAAAAAATATATAAATTGTATTATTTTTATTTTACAACCGCATTTGGGATCATTTGAAGCTGTATTTAAACTGCATTTTGGAAGTTCAAAATCAGGGCACCATATCACTCCATTATATGGAGAAAAATGCTGAAATGTTTTCCCTCAAAAAACAATTTCTTTACGACTGAAGAAAGAAAGACATGAACATCTGGTCAGCACTTATTTTCACCTAATCGAATGTTCATTGAAATGTTTAAAAAGTGATGCAGAGTAATCAGTTGGCAGTTGGTCTGTGTCTGAAGGTCAGTAAAGGTCAACGTTTCATGAAAAAACTAAAAACAAAAACACTTTTTGTGCTTCACACAAAATATAAGTCATACAAGTTTGTAACAACATGATGGTGAGTAAAGGGGTGATAGAACTTTCATTTTTCGGTGAACTATCCCTGTAATTGTAATAGATGCTCCTTCTCTAGGATGTGTCAAATCAACTTAATACTTCAATTTCTCATTCTACCATTCGAATCAGGTATTTCTAAAGGATTTCATGCACAATTTTTTACAGTATCTCATATCATCATTCAAAATCTTATTGGACAAGGAATGCGCCAGTGTCAAAAGAATGACTCATTCTGTGGAATATTGAGAACAAAGAAAGCAGACATTCAGAAAAGTGCAGATGGCACATCTGACAATATCTCCATTCCATCAGCCAGAGTATTTCCTCAGACGAGTGACAGAAGGAGAGAAACCTTCTCCAAGTCCTAAGAGATGAGACCACTGAGTCAAACAAGACAGCAGGAATATCTAGAGACAACTGATACAGGCTGTCGGATTGTTAAGTTAGAAGTACTTGGCATCTAAACAAAACCCCTATGGGAGAAAAGCTGTTCAAGAAACCCATCAAATACACAAGCGAAAGCAGCACTCTAATGGCCTAGGACGGCTGTATGTGTCCGCAAAATAGCCTTACAGCTAAGATATTTAAAAATACATGCAATAAAATGTTGCTTAGCTGCTCTCTGACCTTAATTACATTGGGAGAAATTTCATTAAACTGCATGCTTTACGTGCATCCAGGGGTGAGCTAAAATGTAATTGAATAAATGCAAAAATGAAACAAAAATGTACACATTTTAGGTTTATAAACAAGACACGTATGATTATCATAAGATAAGATGCACTGTCAAGGTCAAGACTGGAGAAGACATGATTGGGATTTTTTATCATTTAATTTAAAAATAAATAATTAATAGCACTAAAATAACGTGTTAAATTGAAAGCCCTAATTAGAATATTTTATGATTCACTTACATCATTTAATGCAGTAATAGCAATAGATACACTAATAGTGAATAAATGCAGTTCTATTAACAGCCTCTTGACATTCAAGCCTTTTGAATTCTTATGCAAATGACTTTAGCAATACATTGAAGCACAGTCATATTTACTCAGTATACAATGGAAAACGTAATAGTGCGATAGTTTGTGACCCTAAATATATCTCCTAGTTGAGTGGTTATACAGTATACGTTCATTCCATTATATTAATTATGTTATTATGTACGAGCAGTGACTGGCTCCTTCAAGATAATGTTAATTAGCATTATTGTTATGTGCCGAAAGGAACAATGACTAATAAGTAGCAGTACGTTTCACTGTTGCTGTGTGATTATGGAAATTTCAACAAAGAAAAACATCAAACCTGAGTCATATGAAAATGCGGCTTTGATGTAACTCCCATATGTCAAAACTCATGAGTCCCAAACGTGAATTAAAGAGCATATACTCAAACAAAAAGCATAGAAATGAGCTGCCGCTATAATTTATAAACACACATAAAATTGGCATATAGGAAACATGTATAGAATTGACTTGTGAACACATCTTTATGATTTTATGACTTATGAACATCTTCTGAACACATATTATAATTTTCTCAAACAGTATTTTTATCTTAAGCTTCCCTAAATCAAGATTTGATAAGCAGATTATTGGCAAATTGCAAAATAACACAATTTTGTCAAGTTAACAACTGAAGTTCACAATTTGGCTTCTTAAGCTAATTAATCTTGTTTTCAGATTATTTACATATTTTAAAACAGCAACAAATACTAAGAAAATGATCTTTTGTGGTATAAAAAAATGAAACAATTCTTACCTCACTGTAATTGGCACCAAGCTATTGTTCCAGATATTCTGAGGAGCAACTGCGGTCAAAACATGAATGCCGCTGCAGCCCAGCCTGGCTACTGGTCTTCCATTTTGGAGAAACACATGGAGGAAACGGCCTCCGAAATTCTGCTCCCTGGCTGAAAGGACAGAGGGAATATAAACAGGTGAGGAATCTTTCGGTCAGAGCTTATCGTAATGAGATTTAAGAGATGACCTGTTTTCATGTGTAACTAGAAAATTCTGTTTCAGTTATATTGAATCTCTGGTTTCTGTTCAGTCATTCAAATGCTGGTTCTTTGAGTTCATTCAACATTAATATGAAATAAAATCTCTATTTCTTTCAAATGACTTTCAGTAGTGCTCATACCAATACCCCCAAAAAATCTTCATGAAGGACAAAAATTGCAATCACCTAGTTTGTTTTTGTTACCTGGTGGTATATTTCATAGACATTTCACAAAAACAAATGGAAGTTTGGCATTTCATTGGTGACGTTTTATTTATTTTGCAATATTGTTTTTGTATGTCCCAACATGAAATGATGAAAAGATTTTTTTTTTTCATTACTTAAAATATTAGTGAATATTTACTGATGCACATTTAATGCAGACAGAAGTGACTTTGTGTATGCCTTACTGAATCATTTATTCACCTGGTTCGTTCAAACACACCGATTCATTCAGGAACGAAACAAGTGCTTAAGAATGAGTCAATGAATCAGTCACTTTACCGATTAAAAAAAAATGCTGATTCATTCAAGAACAACAAAAATTGGTTTTATGAGTGAGTCAATATATCAATCACTTAACAGATTTGAAAAAATGCTGATTCATTCAAGAACAAAAAAAATGATTGGTTTCATGAGTGATTCAAAGAATCAATCACTTAACCTTTTGAAAAATTCTGATTCATTAAAGAACAAAACAATTTATTGTTTTTTTATGAGTGAGCCAATGAATCAATCACTGAACCAATTCACCAAAAATGCTGATTCATTCGAGAACAAAATAATTGAATGGTTTTATAAGAAAGCCAATGATTCAAACATGTTTGAAAAAATGCTGATTCGTTCAAGAACAAAACAACTGATTGGTTTTATGAGTGAGTCAACGAATCAATCACTTACCTGATTTAAAAATAAAATGCTGATTAATTCAGGAACAAAACAATTGATTGGTTTTAAGAGTGAATCAATGAATCAATCACTCACTCACTCAAGAACAAAATTCTTTGGTTTTTATGAGTAAGTAAATGAATCACTCAACCGATTTGATAAAAAAAATGATTCAATCAAGAACAAAATTAATTGGTTTTTATGAGTGAGTCAATGAATCAATCACTAAACCGATTTGATAAACATGCTGATTCATTCAAGAACAAAACTGACTGGTTTTATGAGCGAGTCAATGAATCATTTACTCAGGAATGAAATGCTGCTATGCTGTTGCTTTCAGACTTTGTTTAATACTATTTTTGATTGCATAACAAAAATATACAAAGAAACTTACAATAATGTGTCTAAAATGTAAGTTCCTCAATATTCCTTCATATTAATTTTGTCTGAACATTCAGAGTTGTTTTTTGTTTTAATGAATGATTCATTACCTTGTTTTTCTTCAATTTTATCATAAACCTGTCACATACGCTAACAATAAGTGGTGAGAAGAAATTTAAGTATATTGTTTAAGTGCATAAGCACATCAAGGTGTACAGAAGCGCAAGATATCACAACTAAAAGCAATAACCACCTATTTTATTCCCACTTGAGCTTGAGAAGTCACACAACAACATTGTGGAGCTCTTACTGTGGGATATCTGGCAACAACCCCAGTGATTGCAGATGCACTTGGCACCTACTGCATCGACTACAGTTGTAGTTCTTCGTCTTTTTTATGTTAAGGGGATGGTGTGTAGGAAAATGACAAATTACTCCTTATTGTCCCTATGGCTCTGTTACCCTGTACTGGGTCTAACGGTGCGTGCATTCTCTTGTCAGTAGCTGTCACCTGTTATATTCACAATCCCTCTTGTTGGCTGATGACTGAAGCCCAGCGGGAGTCTCACATGGTGCTCGCGGGAAGGTTTTTGTTTGGAAGGGAGCGAACGGATGAGATGCAGGTGTAACTCTGAGCATTTTTCTGCATTCTGATGCTTGTCTTCTGATCAGCCTCCTTTGATCTCTAGAGTTCTACCTTCTCTTACATTCAGACAAGAGAACTTCAACTGGGCTGCACACCTACACATCTGAGCGTTATGATCCACCAGCGGAAAACAATTTAATGACAGGTGAAATTAAACTTTATTCATTAAAAAAATTATTGATTTGTTATTACATTATAGATCAGATACCAGTAGTGCTTTCCTTCTCCTTTTCTTTTAGGTTTCACAGAGAAACATACAGTGGGGTTCAAATGACTGACGACATTGTAATATAATGGGATTTAAATCAGATTAAAAACAAAGAACAGATATTATATTAATTGAAGAGAAAATATTCTTTATTATTTCACTAACCAAAAAAGAATTTGTGATACTAAGTATGCAAACTTGTTATGTAATATAATACAGAATTAACAATTTTGTATTAAAATTAGACAATGGCATTTTTACTAGTCTTAGACTTTTGGACCCCAATGTTAGAATTATTTATTTATTTGGGATGAAATTGAAAATGATGTTGCCTTACCACAGATTATTTTATTTTATTTTATTTTATTTTATTTCAAGATAACAGTTACATAAAATAAAGAGAAAAATTATCTCTATTGTTTCTAGGTCACTATTAACATAATCATTATATTATATAAAATATTATATAAAATAATATTGAAATTATATTCTGTATTCAAATAAAAAAAAATGTTACTTATTACATTTTAAAATGTAATAAATAAATAAATAAAAAATATATACACTGAGCATGCAAACTTCTGAATCCCAATATAAGAAGTAATATATATATATATATTTTTTTTTTGGATGAAACTGAAAATAATCAAATGTTCATTTACCGCAATAAATAAATAAATAAATAAATAAATTTTTTGTATACAAATAACATTATTGTATTTATTTATTTATTTTTTTTTTTTTTAAGATTACATTTAAGTAAAATGAGGAAAAATTCTGTATTGTTTCTAGGTCACTATTCAAATTATAATTTGTGACACTGAGCATGCAAAATTCTTTATATTATATAATATTGTAATTCTATTAGAATTACATATTAAAACTAGAAAACGAAATATGTTACAACTGAAAATGTCAAAAAAAAAATTAAGCGAAAATTTTCTAGGTTACTATTCAAATAATAATTTGCGACATTGAGTATGCAAACTATTTTGTCTAATTTAATTTAATCTAATTAATATAAATATTATAGGAATTCGTACTAAAATTAGAAGACCATAAAACACAAGCATTTTTACTAGTTGTCTCAGACTATTGGACCCCACTGTAAGAATTGAAATTATCTGGATAAAATTGACATTGATCAAAAGTCCACTCGCCACAGAAAAATAAATAAGTTACTAATCACATTCACGCCGGGTTGGGAGAGCATTCTAATTAAATCAGTCAGTTTCCCTCCTCTAAAATTGATGAATGTGTCACAAGCCGACCGAGACAGCGAAACCCAAATGCTCGCTCCCTGTCTTTTTTTTCTTACATGGCTAATCTGTAAAAGGAATTTCACGAGGACTCTGACAGGTTGAGACATGAGATAAACACTGTCATATTGGTCGTGTCAGGTGAGCTGCATATGCACGGCTAATCTGACAGGGTGGAAGTAAAATGAATTTTCTAACTTGACATCAAGAGCAATCTCATTCAAAGATGACAGTCCATCCAGCCCCACTGCCTTTAGTGCCAACAATTTATAGACATGACTCATCTCCCTATCAGGTTATTTAAATGTCAGGTGATTGCCAAGATTGCTGCTCCTGATGTAATATGGACTGCATTTTAGTCATCTGGAATAAGCTTGAAACTTTTTGAACAATGCTGAAAGCAAACGCGACCGCAAAACAATGATTGATAAAGCACTTCACGCTCAAGCGAAGACATTATTTCACACCTCTAGTGAGCAACCATGAGCGCAATATACAGATGAACACAACTATGCCACAACAAATATTAATATTAGAAGCACAAGATGAGCCCCGCCCACACTTACTGACATCATCACATGCATTTGCATGGGGTAAAAAAAAAAAAAAAAAAAAAGAATCACTGATGACTCATTTTATTAAATTTATAAGAAAAAAGCATTATCCAAACTCCTTTATAACCACAAATACTGATCTGTAATGTTATGTTGCAATTCTATTAAAATTGAGAAAAATGCAAAATACAAGCCTCAAACTCCTTTTTAATCACAAATACTGATCTGTTATATTATATTATATTATATTATATTATATTATATTATATTATATATTGCAATTCTATTAACATTTTGCATTAAAATGAAAAAAAAAAAAAAAAAAGCAAAATATAAGCATTTTGTCGCATACCTTTGTACTCCAATGTAACAATTTAAATTATTTAAATAAAACTGAAAGTAATCAAAAGTTCAACAGGCAAAGAAAAAAAATACAGCAATAATCATATTTGAAAATGTAAAAAAAAAAAAAAAAAAGAATAAATAAATAAAAAGTAAATAATTAAGTTAAGTAAATAATGTTGTATTAAATTGACAAAAATGTAAATTACAAGCATTAATACATTTTTAAGGAACAAACATTATGCAAACTCCTTTTTAACCACAAATACGGATATGTTATATTATATTATATTATATTATATTATATTATATTATATTATATTATATATTGCAATTCTGATAACATTTTGTATTAAAATTAGAAAAATCCAAAATACAAGCATTAATAAATTTATAAACAAAAAACATTATGCAACCTCCTTTTTAACCACAAATACTGATCTATTATATTATATTCTATTATATTAACATTTTTAATTTAAAAATACAAAAATGCAAGATACAAGCATTTTTACTAGTTTTCTTAGACTATTAGACCTCAATGTAAGAATTTAAATATGTATAAAACTGTAAGTGATCAAAAGTTAAAAAGCCACATAAATATAAATAGAGTATGTTATTTATCATATTTGAAAAAGTAAAAAATAAATAAATAAATAAATATTGTATTAAAATTAGAAAAATGCAAAATACAAGCATTTATACAAGCTGTCTCAGACTTTTGGACCCCAATGTAAGATTTTAAATTATTTGGATAAAACTGAAAAAGAAAGTTTACCAGCCACAGAAAAATAACATCACAAATTTGCATGGGGGGTAAAAAAAAAAAAAAAAGCAAATAAACATTGCCTTTTCACGTTCTGCTAAAATATTTTCTGTATTGTTTCTGCTGTTTAGAAAAAAAGGGGAAATTCACTCTCGATCTGACAAGCTCTAATCTCATTGACTTACTTTATCCGACTTGCTGAAGTAAGGGCGCACAGGATTTTTAATCAATCCGCCTGGAAACAAATTTGTGTTTACAAGCTACCACATTGACAGTGAGTGCTTCTGGACATATGGTTAATATGTATAGCCAATTATTTCGTCAATCAGTTGATTAAAAAACCCGAACTCTCAAGTACATCTGAGATTTGATAGAACAAAACAGCATTTATAATATATTCTTGTTTTCCAATAACAATACTACTTAAAATTTTAATGCATTATAATGAATGTAAATATAATTCACTCGTTTACACGTAAAAATCCCCAAATACTCATTCATTTGGAGTTGGGCCCAGCCAAGGGACCATATTTGTTTAGGACAAAGTAATTGAAGAGCATCATCCAGCAGGGTTTGCCAATTAGCTAATGGGATCAGCCATCATAACTTTAAATTCAGCCCGCAGCACATATCCTGGTGTGATTGATTTCACCTAGAGACATTTGCTATGTCATTAACATGTCCTGGGAGAGGACTTCATTACGGGATAAAGAGGTACAGTCGACGGTCCGGCGTTTTAATTTAGCTCTGAGGCTTACAGTCATATTCGCACTCTCATAACTCAGTGTGTGTAATCCGCAGCGAGAGAAGCCAATTATTCCTTAACACACACTGATAGAGCGTGAGTTATCGAGTCAAACTCTCCTCATTGTTCGGATGTGATTGCTATTCGATAGACACACGAAGAGCGAACTGCGAATATATCATGAACGTCATGTCAAAATTAATCACTTACCTCTCAAATCAAACTGACAATATTATTCTTACACATGCTATGCGTATTTATATACAGCTGTTCACCCTAATCTTGGCGCAAGTAGCCATAGAAACATATAATTTATGACGAATATGTCACTGGTTTGAAATTAGCACAGATAATGAAGTCTGTGTGCAAGTTTTCAGCTGGAAATCTTTGAAGACCTAACGAGGTTTCCATGGTAAATGGTATTTGATATATATATATTTTTTTTAAATCAGAAATACCAATCTCTAAAAGCTCATTAAAATATTCAGTAGCCTTTTGTTCACATGCATGAGCTATTCTTAATATTGATATACACACTATCATTCAAAAGTTTTTTTTTTTTTTTTTTTTGAAAGAAATGAATATTTTCATTCAGCAAAGATGCATTAAATTGTCTGTAAAGTGACAGTAAAAACATTTATGATGCTACAAATATTCAAAAAAATTTTTCAGTTAAGTTTTTTTTTAATGCTACAAAAAATTTATATAAATAAAAGCTGGTCTCTTAAAATTTTGTGGAATTTTATTCAGCAAAAATGCATTAAATTGTGTCAGTGAAGTGATAGTAGAAACATTTATAATGCTACAAATAAAAGCTGGACTGTTAAAATATTTGTTGGAAAAAGTTTCCATAACAATTTATTTTTTCCATACTATTTATTTATTTAACAATTATAATAATAAGACCAAATATTTTCAAAGATCTTTTTTGTTCAAAAATAAGTAATAACAGAAATATTGTAAAAGAGTAAAACAATATATGAATATATTTAAAAAGACGAAATTAATACATTTATTCAGCGAAAATGTATTAAATTGTGCCAGTAAAGTAATAGTACAAACATTTATAATGCTACAAAAATGATTACAAATAAGTTTTTTTTCTAATTAGGTTTTTTAAATTTTCTTTTTTTTTTTTTTTTTTAAAGATCAAAGATAAGTAATAACAGAAATATTGTAAAAGAGTAAAACAATATATGAATATAGTTAAAACAAAGAAATAAATACTTTTATTTTGCAAAAATGCATTAAATTGTGCTAGTAAAGTGATAGTAAAAACATTTATAATGCTACAAAAAATATCAAATAAGATTTTATTTGATCATAAGTGATAATAAAAATATTGTAAAATAGTAAACAATTCAAATATATGAAAATATGTAAAAAGAAAAAAATAATATTTATATTCACTGAAAATGCATTAAATTTTGTAAATAAAGTGACAGCAAAAACATTTATAATGCTACAAAAAATTATTTCAAATAAGTTAATACATTTTTTTCCCAAATTATTTATTTGATCAAAAATAAGTAAAAACAGAAAGAATATAAAACAGCAAACCAATTCAAAAATATGAATATATTTAAAAAGAAATTAATACTTATATTCAGCAAAAATGGCCTAAACTATGTCAGCAAAGTGACAGTAAAAACATTTATAATGCTACAAAAATTATTTCAAACCTTTTTTTTATTTCATTTAAGTTTTTTGTTTTTCAAAGAATTTATTTATTCAAAAATAAGTAATAACAGAAATATTGTAAAAAAAAAAATTAACTATTCAAATGTATAATTATATTTAAAAAGAAGAAATTAATACTTTTACTCAGCAAAAATGCATTGAGTCTGTAAAGTGACAGTAAAAACAATTATAATACTACAACAAAAATTATTACAAATAAGTTTTTTCCAATTAAGTTTCTAAATGTTTTTTTTCTAAGAATTTATTTAAATCAAAAATAAGTAAAAAAAAAAAAAAAAAAAAAAGTTTTGACAAAAATATTAAGCAGCACTGCTTTTAACATTTATAAGAAGGAAGAAAGAAGAAGAAATATTTTAAGCATCAAACCAGCATATTAGAATGATTTCTGAAGAATCATTCAACACTGAAGACTGGAGCAATGATGCTGAAAATTCAGATTTGCTATTACAGGTATAAATTGTATTTAAAATATTCTAAAAACAGAAAACAGTTATTATAAATTATAATAATATTTCACAAGTATTTTTGATCAAATAAATGCAGCCTTGCTGAGGACAACAGACTTTAAAAAGCATAAAAAATAGCCAACTCACACTTTTGAACAGTAGTGTAGTATATGATTAAATATTTCTCATTTACATGCTCACAAAAACTATATTTTATAAGAACATTTGAATTGCCATTAATACAGAAAGGTACTTTTTGCTCCATAATAGTATATTTACAGCTGCAGGGGTTAACTAGACAATGTTAACCAGCTAAACCTCAACCCTTTGGTTGTACGCAGATGGTATTATGAGGAGAGAATATTCTCAGACCGCATTTTAATAGAAAAAAATTAGTATGCGCCCCCTGTGTGCAAGGTGAGTCATCTATATTTTGGTCAGTTTCCCAGAAGAAAGAGTCAATTTTAAATGTGTACATATCCTAAAACTTCACTTTAGCATATGGATGAGCTCAAAGCTACTGTTCTAGACAAGCAGTAAAAGCCACAAAACTGCAATTTTGATTTCATGGGGTCTTTTAAGGGCTGTATTCTCCAGTGGCTCTCAGATACTCACAGTAGAGAAGAGTACCATGAGGTGTCTTGCTCTTCATCGTCAAATACACGGTCCTCCTGTCCTCAGAGGAATGGCTTGTAAAGTAAGTGTCTGACTGAAACAGGAAAGTCAGAGACGGCAACTCCAAGAAAGAGGTACCATCAAATCGAGGGGAAAAGATGGTTGCATCTGAAAAAGAAGAGAAAAATAACAATAAATCTGTTGGGTAAAGGTGCATCAAATGCTAAAATGCATAAGCTATAGTTTATTTGACTAGCAACATTATGACTTTTGACCGTTTACTAGTATAACCTCCAAGCTGAATGCACAGTCAAGAGCAGTAGCGTCTGCCAGACTCTGATAAGTAGCCTACACGCAAAAGCAGGAGGATCCTGTCAGGATGTGTTCTGGAGCAATGTTATCTCCCACAGGGTGACAGACGACAGTGACTTTAGGGGAAGAGGAAGGTGGGTGTTGTCTGCTACGGTCAGGACCTCTCTGCAGCGGTAATGATCTGTTAGCTTTTACACAGAAGGCAATGTATGCAGCACGACACTGTCAAGGGATATGTGACAAGACTTCAACGTGGCCCGTCCGCAGCGAACGTGTGTCAGGGTGTTGCTCCAACGGTGGTCTATATACCACACATTAAGGTTGATATAGCAAGAGGCAGGATGCAGTTCTCAGGGAAGCTGGGAAAGGCAATTTACTGTACATTACTTCTGCAATGACATACAGTACTAAAACACATCTAACTAACCTACACAAGGGACCAGCTTTGGTTTTAACAGTATTAGAGACATTCTAAAACGGATATATTTTTTAAGCTGTCGGAGAATAGTTAAACATTCCAGTATTAGAGTAATGTTACAAGTTTGAAACTGATGGAAAAAAAAAAGAAGTGATAAATCCTATGATTTCCAAAAAGCCTTTCTGAAACCATGCAATTTTTTAAATAGGATATTTATGTAACTTCCTATTTTGCTTGTACATTTTTTGCACAATTTTTCATTAACATGATTTTATACATTTATTATAATTAATTTATTATATTTTTTTAAAGACATATTGTCTTTATTATTCACAATATGTGTAAATATTATCTGGAAAATTGTTTTAGTTTATTTGTTGTAATATATCTATCAAGAGAATAAAAATAATTTGTGATTTATCTAATTTATGATCAGTTTTTAGAAAGCAGAATGAAACTATAAAAATGTCAGATCTAGTAAATGTAATTATTTATTCAATATATCAAATTAATATCAATAAATGAATTTAATATGAATTTGATTTTTTTTTACCACTTCAATCTGCAATTTTTTTTCATTTGCAACACTATTTACACATTAAAACATCATAATCATACAATACATCCATGTATTAAAATTTTTCATAACACTGTTAAAAATAAAATAAATATATATTATAATTATTTGTAAAATATTATCTGAAAACTATCATCTTCTCTGTCAACAGAATAAAATAATTTGGGATTGATCTTATTTATGACCAAATTTTTTTTTTTTTTTTTTTTTTAAGGAGAATGAAACCTTAAAAATGTCAGGTTCAGGAAAAATGACACTATTTATTTAATTTTTGTATCTTATCTGTCAACAGTATAAAATAATTCGGGATTAAACTCATTTATGACTAATTTTTAGAAAACAGGTCTGCTGGATGAATAAATGTAAAACGTAAATGTAAACCAGAATGGAACTGTAAAAATGTCAGGTTCAGTAAAGATAACTATTTATTCAATAGATTAAATAATTTTAATACTGATATATCTAATAAATAGAATTATTGAATTTGAATTTTTACCACTTCAATCTGCTATTTTTATGTTCATTTACAACATTATTTACAAATGAAAACATCATAATCATACAATACCTCCATGTATAAAGATTTTACATGAGACTGTTAAAAATATAAAACATTCTAAATATGTGTAAAATATTATCTGGAAACTAGCATTTTTGTATTAAATCTATCAAAAGAATAAAATAATTTTGGATTAATCTCATTTATGACCAATTTTTAGAAAGCAGAATTAAACTGTAAAAATGTCATATTCATTAATTTTAATTATTTATTCAATAGTTCAATAATTAATATTGACATTTTTATAAATACAATTATTGAATTTGAATTTTTTACCACTTTTTTCATTTACAACATTATTTACAAATTAAAATAAAATATATCTAACTTATCTATCAACAGAATAAAATAAGTTGGGATTAATCTCATTATTTCCAACCGATATTTAAAAAGCAAAATTAAACCGTAAAAATGACAGAATTTGTAAAATGTTCTTATTTATCAATCTTTATTTATCAATATTATTATTAATATCCCCCAGACCCTAGTTTAAAAACCCGTTCTATAATATTTTAAGGATTTACCACCCATAGACACTAAATCAGATTATTTTTCTTTTCTTTGCTCCCTATATGCAGAATTAATATTAATATTGATATTTTAATAAACACAATTATAGAACTTGAATTTTTTACCACTTCAATCTGCTATTTTTTTTTTTTTTTTACAACATTATTTACAAATGAAAACATCATAATCATGCAATACATCCATGTATAAAGATTTTACATAAGACTGTTAAAAATAAAAAAAATATTACAAATGTGTATAAAATATTATCTGGAAGGTTCACACTACATCGTTTTTGTATCTTATCTGTAAATAAAATTAAATAATTTAGGATTAAACTCTATTTTTGAACCAACGCTTAAAAAGCAAAACTAAACAGTAAAAATAACACATTTTCTAAAATGTTTCTTTATTCAATATATCAGTATTAACAATATTAATACCTCCAGACCCCAGTTTGAAAACCTCTGTTCTATGTTTTAAGGAGTTACAGCACATAGACATATTAAATCAGTTTTCAGTTTTTCAATCAATCATTTTTCTTCGCTCCCTAAATGTGGTCTGGTCTGGTTATTGCTGCAGATGCAGACCTTCATATAATGATCCATTATGATCAGCGTGATAAAGTGTTTGGGTCTAACATTGTGTCTAACTGCTTGTTACAGATGCTGGTTAGGCAAAGTCTTGACTGCAAACCATCCATCCTGAAAATAATGACAGAGAGAGAAAGAAAATCTTCCCAAACGGCCTAAGAAAAATGAATGAATGTTTAACGACCCTTTTGACCTTTTGGATCTGCGTTTATGTAACAATGTGCTGATTTTGTTGTTAAACCACAGAGACTTTTTATTCAAAAACAAACAAACAAAAAACACTATATTTTATCTTAAATATTAGTAAAGGTAAATGCACCATATCTACAGTATAAATAGTACACAATACTGTAGCAGAATTTGCCGTTCTCACTTCAGAAACGTGTCTATAATCAGATTTTCAGGATGGACAGTAAATCTGTTTAGCAGAACCAGAAGAATCTGATCTGTCACACTTGTGTACCAGGATTAATCTCGCCTGTTGCCCTAGAGAATATTACTCTTCCGCTCCTCGCATCAAGCACCAACAGTGACAATAATCGTCGTGCCAAGCGGCAAACTCTAATTTGACTCAGACTAAAGGAAGAGAGGCTCCACTGTCAAATCCCTAGGCTTGTTATAATAATTCTCATCGAAAAACTTTGTCAGCAAGTAAACAGCCCTCAGACTCCACCCTCTCCGGGCACCCAGAAGGGCCGCCAACACCGAAAAGAGTTTGAGGCTCAGAAAGCAGCCAAGCAAATCGAGCGATTCCCAGCGCTCCGCGCAGATTGGACTACAGTCAGAGCGAAGGAGCCTTTCAAACGGCTTCCCGATTCCTCTAACTCAGCAGAAAATAGTGCACACTCTCAGGGCTACTGTTTAAAGGAGAGTTTTACGAGGCTGATGAACCGTGAGATAAGCACAGATACTGTCTTGATGGATAGACGAAGGGAAAGAAAAGCAAACGACTGGCTGAAAGAGGTGACTGTGCCTTTTTCTTGGGCATTACAGACAGCTTCGATGCAGCAAACAGTCGATACTATGCTAAATCGAACTGATTTACAATGTTCCTTTGCATACGCTGTAAAAAAAATATTTTTTGAAGTTGTAAATAAAACAAAGATTATGTATGTTACTACTTCAGTCTTTTTCCTTGAAGATTTCTTGTTTAACTGTTCACATTCTTGAAATTGTCGTCTTTGGCTTGTTATGCTGGGGTTCAAAAGGCTTTTTAATATTCAGTAAAATTATCGATTTGATGACACTGACAATATCAGACGAGAATAAAACGTGAACTGAGCTGAATAATGACACTTTTGTAGAGCTGCTTTCTAGATGAATCAAATCTGTTCATAACTGTTGAATTTTTCAACATTGGCACTGCTACTGACCTGTATGCAAGCCCGTTTCCACCACTGAATCAAAAATGAAAAAACAGGTAAATGTGACTTTTTATCTCACAATTCTGATGTAAACTGATATAATCTCACAACTGCAAGTTATAAAGTCAGAATTCCGAGATATAAACTCACATTTGCAAGTTATGAAGTCGGTATTGCGTGATTTAAACTCGCAATTCTGAGAAAGAAAGTCAGAATTGTGAGTTTATATCTTGCAATTCTGAAAAATAAAGTCGCAATTCTGAGAAATAAACCCAGAATTGTTCGTTTATATCTCACAATTCTGATTTTTTTTTCCACACAATTCTGACTTTATTACAAGTAATTGTGGGTTACATCAGAATTGTGAGATATAAACTTGCAATTCTGGGAACATAGTCCTTTTCCCCTTTCAGAATTGGACTTTACAGTATAAATCACAACAGCGAGTTTATATCTCACAATTCTGAAAAAAAAAAGAACTGCGAGATATAAACTTGCATTTGCGAGAAAAAATTGATATAAAAAAATGATATAAACTCACATTTCTGACTTTTTTTTGTCAGAATAGCAGGATATAAACTTGCAATTGTGAAAAATAAAGTCAGAATTGTGAGATAAAAACTCCCAATTCTGACTTTATTTTTCACAATTGCAAGTTTATATCCTGCTATTCTGACAAAAAAAAGTCAGAAATGTGAGTTTATATCATGCAATTCTGTGAAAAAAGTTAGAATTGCAAGTTTGTATTTTGCAATTGTGAGAAAAAAAAGCCATAATTGCAATTTTATATCTCACAATTGTGATTTTTTTTCTCAGAATTGTGAGATATAAACTTTATTACACATAATTGCAAGCAAAGTCAGAATTGTGAGATATAACCTTGTAATTCTGAGAATATAGTCCTTTTTCCCCTTTAGAATTGGACTTTATATCTCACAACAGCGAGTTTATATCTCACAATTCTGAAAAAAAGAACTGCGAGATATGAATTTGCATTTGCGAGAAAAAAAATCAGAACTGGGAGTTTTTGTCTCACAATTCTGACTTTATGTCTTGCAATTGCAAGTTTATATCTGGCTATTCTGAGACAAAAAAAGTCAGAATTGTGAGTTTATATCATGCAATTCTGTGGAAAAAAAGTTCTGATAAATTCTGAGAACAGCAAGTTTATATCTCACAATTCTGAAGTTCTTTTTCTCCCCCATAATTCTGACATTTTTTTCTGAATTGTGAGATATAAACTTGCATTTGTGAGAAGAAAAGTCTTGTGATTTGTGAGTTTATATCATGCAATTCTGTGAAAAAAAAATTAGAATTGCAGAAAAATGTCACAATTGCATAATATAAACTAACAATTGTGAGGGAAAAAAAGCCATAATTGCGAGTTTATCTCACAATCTTAGTTCTTAGGATTGGGAGATATAAACTTTATATTACACATAGTTAAGAGTTTAGTCAGAATTCTGAGATACAAACTTGCTTTTCTGAGAACACAGTCTTTTTCCCCTCAGAATTGGACTTTATAACTGTAACGGAATGAGTGAGACGAGAGGCGAGCGGATCCATTCGCGAGCTTTTATTAAGGGGACGAGACAGATACATGGTCAAAGACAGGCAGGGTCGAAACAATGTTAAGCAGGGATATCAGGGCTCGGCACAAAGAAGTCCGTGAAACAGGCGTGGGTCGAACGGGGTCGAACATAATCCGTAAGGGGGCGAGACGAGAGAGAAGAATCCGTGACACGAGCAATAGTCCAATGGGCAGGCGGCGAGACAGTCGAGACGTGATGGCCAGGTGAGGGAACTAGGAACAAGGGAGCTAGGAACTAGGAAACGCTAACAATGAATAACACAACAACAACACTCCGTGACTTGCCAGGGGAAAGACCGGGGCTTTTATAGCGTTGCTGATTGGTCACGGGTGCTGACGCAATCAGCGCGATGGATACTGGGAGATGTAGTCCAGGGTGTAATGCAACAGTCAGTGTGTGATAAGGTGAGAGTGACATCTGGTGGTGAGCGGACCGTGGAACACCGACCAGATTCGTAACATAGCCCCCCCCAAGGAGCGGCTTCCAGATGCTCCAACCGAAAAACAGTCCTGGGGAGCGGTGGGAGGGCCAGGAGACTGAGGCAGAACCGGCAGGGCGGAAACCCTCCAGGGCAGAGCAGGAGGCGCAGGGGCCCTCCAGGGCGGAACAGGAGGCGGAGCAGGAGGTGCAGGAGGCCCAGCAGGAGGCGCAGGAGCCCTCCAGGGCAGAGCAGGAGGCGCAGGGGCCCTCCAGGGCAGAGCAGGAGGCGCAGGGACCCTCCAGGGCAGAGCAGGAACCCGCGTCATTGACTGGGACCTGGGGAGAACAGGGACAGAGGAGGCAGACAGAATAAGGGGAGAAGCAGAGAGTTTGAGGTTGAACGCCACCTCCCTAGGAGGTTCCACAGCAGATGCTGACATCTCAGGAGGCATTGGCGCAGCTTCTCCGACTCTTGAGACCCGATGTGACCTCCGGGGCGGACTTGTGAACAGACGTGACCTCGGGAGCAGACTTGTGAACAGACGTGACCCCCGGGGCGGACTTGCGAACAGACGAAACCTTTGGAGTGTAGTGTGCGGCCCACATAGTGAGAATGGTGATCGCCATCACACTGGCAGACATGACGTGACAAGGCTCTGGGAGGTCAGACGAGACATGGCGAGGCTCTGGGTGGTCAGACGAGACATGGCGAGGCTCTGGACAGATAGACGAGACATGGCGAGGCTCTGGACACATAGACGAGACGTGACGAGACACTGGGCGGTCTGACGAGACGTGACTTGACTCTGGGCCGTCAGGCGGGACGTGACTTGACTCTGGGCCGTCAGGCGGGACGTGACTTGACTCTGGGACAGCAGCAATAACTTCACTTGGCTCATGAAGATCAGCTGTGGTTTGACCTGGTTCATGGAGATTGGCTGTGACTTGACTTGATTCGTGTAGATCGGTTGTGGCTTGGCCTGGCTTGTGAAGACCAGTAGTGAACTGACTTGACTCTTGGAGATCAGTAGTGACCTGATTTGGCTTGTGATGACCAGCTGTAACTTGGCTTGGTTCATGGAAATCAGCTGTAGCGTGACTTGACTCGGGAACAACATGGCTTGACTCAGGAACAACAGCTGTAACGTGACTTGACTCAGGAACAACATGGCTTGAGTCAGGAACAGCAGCTGTGACTTGGCTTTACTCGTGGGGCACAGCTGTGACTTGGCTTGACTCGTGGGGCACAGCTATGTCCTGGCTTGACTCATGGAGAACGACAGCTGTGTCTTGGCTTGACTCGTGGAGAACAGCAGCTTTGGCTTGACTTGACTCTGTTGCTTGACTTGACTCTGTTGCTTGACCGGACTTGGAAGCTTGACCGGACTTGGAAGCTTGACTTGACCCTGGGGTAGCAGCCGCGACGTGAAGGAGCGCCATTTTAGCTGCCCATACAGCCATTAGGGGTGAATCCAGCACGTGGGCCATCATGACCACAGGCGGCGTCCAAGTGCTGGCCGAGAGTTCTGGGATGGCGGCCATCTTGTGGTATGGCTTGGAAACAGTGGCCATCTTGTGAACAGGCTTGGGGATGGCGCCCATCTTGACCGTACTTGGCTCAGGAAAGATGGCTGTAACTTGACTTGAGACAGGGGCGACAGCTGTAATTTGACTTGATGCAGGAAACACAGCTTTAACCTGACTTGACACAGGAACGACGACTGTAGCTTGACTTGACCCTGGAACAGCAGTCGTAGCTTGACTTGACTCGGAAACTTGACTTGACTCAGGAAACACAGCTGCAACTTGACTTGACTCGGAAACTTGACTTGACTCGGAAACTTGACTTGACTCAGGAAACGCAGCTGCAACTAGACCTGACTTGGAAACTTGACTTGTCTCAGGAAACGCAGCTGCAACTTGACAGGACTCGGAAACTTGACTTGACTCAGGGAACGCAGCTACAACTTGGCTTGACTCAGGAAATGCAGCTGCAACTTGACTTGACTCAGGTATGGCAGCTGTGACGTGACGGAGCTCTGTTATCGCCGCTGCTCCTCCTCCGCGACACCCACGGTAAACGGAGAGCCCACACACAACAGAGCAAAGTCCAAAAATTCCGCGAGTGATGAACGGGGACCCTCGCGTCTCAGCCTCGCCCTTAAAGGCTGATTTACGCCATCGCAGAAAATTTCTATAATTACACAGTCCGGGAGAGTGGAATAATTTGCTATAGCCAGAAATTCACGGTTATATTGTTCAAGTGAGCGTGGTCCTTGTTTGATCCCGAAAAGAATTATGTCAGTGTCCATATCAAATGAATGTCCGGGGTGAAAGCTGCTGGATCCTGTTGTGACGGAGTGTTCTGTAACGGAATGAGTGAGACGAGAGGTGAGCGGATCCATTCGCGAGCTTTTATTAAGGGGACGAGACAGATACATGGTCAAAGACAGGCAGGGTCGAAACAACGATAAGCAGGGATATCAGGGCTAGGCACAAAGAAGTCCGTGAAACAGGCGTGAGTCGAACAGGGGCGAACGTAATCCGTAAGGGGGCGAGACGAGAGAGAAGAATCCGTGACACGAGCAATAGTCCAATGGGCAGGCGGCGAGACAGTCGAGACGTGATGGCCAGGCGAGGGAACTAGGAACAAGGGAGCTAGGAACTAGGAAATGCTAACAATGAATAACACAACAACAAAACTCCGTGACTTGCCAGGGGAAAGACCGGGGCTTTTATAGCACTGCTGATTTTGTCACGGGTGCTGACGCAATCAGCGCGATGGATACTGGGAGATGTAGTCCGGGGTGTAATGCAACAGTCAGTGTGTGATAAGGTGAGAGTGACATCTGGTGGTGAGCGGACCGCGGAACACCGACCAGATTCGTAACAATAACTCACAATTGCAAGTTTATATCTCACAATTTAGAGAAAAAAAAAGTCAATTGCGAGAAAAAAAAAAGTCAGAATTGTGAGATATAAACTTGCATTTGCGAGAAGTAAGAATTAGGAGTTTTTATCTTGCAATTCTGACTGTATTTCTTGCAACTGCAAGTTTATATCCCGCTATTCTGAAAAAAAGTCTGAATTTTGAGTTTATATCACTTGAAGATTTCTTGTTTAACTGTTCACGTTCTTGAAATTGTCATCTTTGGCTTGTTTTGCTGGGGTTCAAAAGGCTTTTCAATATTTCGAATTTTGAGTTGATATCATGCAATTCTCCGAAAAAAGTTAGAATTGCAAGTTTGTATTATACAGTTCTGAGAAAGACGCAAAATGTAAACTCGCAATTGCGAGAAAAAAAGTGAGAAAAGAATTGTGAGATAAAAAGTAGCAATTACCTTTTTTATTCAGTGGTGGAAATGGCCTTTCTTAGATGGGCTTTCATAATTGATAAACTTTAGACAGTTACTGAACTGAACTGAATCAACACTGACTTGAGCTGAATAACTGGCATCATTGTCTCTTTTAGGCTGCTTATAGCTGAATCAAATTTGAACAAAACTTGAACTAAATGTTGCTAAATAATGATACTATTGTCTTCTGTATAGCTGCTTTTTACCTGAATCAAATCTGTTCATAATTGACAAATTTTGCAACATCAACACTATTTTACCTGAATTAAATCAACACTGAACTTACTCAAGATAAATGACAACACCATTGTCTTTCTAGAGCTGCTTTATAGCCGAATGGAATTGGAACAAAACTTGAACTGAATTGTGCTGAATAATGAAACTACTGTCTTCTGTAGAGCTGCTTTATAGCTTAATCGAATTTGTTCATAATTGACAAATCTTGCAATTGAGACCTGAACTGAATCAACACTGAACTGACTGAAGCTGAATAATAATAACACCATTGTCTTCTGTAGAACTGCTTATTGCTAAACTGAACTTGTTTCTTAATTGCTAAACTTACTGAACCTAACTGAATCAATACTGAACTGACGGGAGCTAAATAACGGCACAATCGTCTTGTTATTACAATTTGCCACATATTTGATAAAGCTTGAATGATTGATTCTGTTACTTCCTTTTTAATACTGCGAAAGCTGCTTTGAAACAATATCTGTTGTATAGAGTGCTAATAAAGCGCAAATAAAGGTGACTCGACTTAATTCAATGTGTTCAATTTAATTTACAAGCTATTTTTAAACGCAAATTGTTTCTACACCAATTTTTTTCCGGAGTACATGCATGTTGTGTGATCACTGAAAAAAGGAAAAAAATCTGCACAACTTTACTTGTAAGCTCAGAGGAATTATTTAATACAGTGTCTGCTTGATTATGTGATATTTCCCATGAGGGAACTACAAATGAGTCAGCCCTGAATATAGCAACCCCCTTGCTTTGCATAGTGCCCAGAGGGACAAATAACATTTCAGTGGATTACTTAATTATCTGCAAATTAGCACTTTGAGAACAAATGGCGGAGGTGCCGAGAAAAGGGCGTAAGAGCGCGGAAGTGCTGAGTGAGTTATTGAGAGAGGTCACCGCATCCCCTCCTGGTTTTTATAGGACTGTAGACTCATCCCAGGCAGTTTGTTTCATCAATGAAAGCCGGAATAAACAAAGCGCATGCTGCAAAATGCCTGATCAGGAAACAGGTAAATGGACAAAGTGACAGACAGATATAAACGCTCTCCGAAATACAGCGTGCACCGAATGCACAGCACAGAGCTCTTTTCTCCTTCAGGGACTCGTGTGTCAAGATTATGCCCCAAAATAAGTCAGAAAGCAAGCTGAGCAGTTTTATGCGGAGGAAACCATCTTGTATATATACTAATGCCCTGACACCAAACCCTGTCTGTATTATTACTCTTGAGGTGTAAGGCACATGTGCATCCGTAGCTCCCAAAGGAGGGCACGATCTGACCAAGCTGTGAAAAATGCTGAGAGGCAAATAAAGTCATTTCATCTTGATGACAACTTGTCATTAGGAGCATTGCTGATATCACATTTTTTGACTATTCAAATTTCACTTGCATATGTGTGGGTATTGTATTTTGCTTCCCCTATTTTTAGAATATAACGTAGGACTGAGTGCACAGCATTAGCATAAACTGGTAACACTTTACAGCAGGGTTCAGTCTATTAATGCATTAGGTATCATGAAGGTATTTTATTCATTTTAACATTTATTAATCTAGGTTAAAACATTAATAAATGTTAAAAATGAATGATATTTGTTCATAATATACAGTGTCATTCAAAAGTTTGGGGTCAGTACAATTAAAGAAATAAAAACTTTTATTCAGTGATGAAGCATTAAATAATCGAAAGTGACAGTAAAGACGTTTAAACTAAAAGTCAAAAGTTTTTGAACAGTAAGATTTTTAATGTTTTTTAAAGAAATCTCTTCTGCTCACCAAGCCTGCATTTATTTGATCCTAAATACAGCAAAAGCAGTAATATTGTGAAATATTGTAACTAATTAAAGTAACTGCTTTCTATTTGAATACATTTTAAAATGTAATTTATTCCTGTGATCAAAGCTACATTTTCAGCATCATTACTCGAGTCTTCAGTGTCATATGATCCTTCAGAAATCATTCTAATATCAATTCTAAATGAATCTGCTTTTCAAGAACATTTATTATTATTATTAACAATATTTAAAACAGTTGAGTATATTTTTTCAGGATTCTTAGATGAATAGAAAGATCCAAAGATCAGCATTTATCTGAAATAAAAAGCTTTTGTAACAATATACAATATGCTATTCAAAAGCTTGGAGTCAGTATATTTTTATTTAGCAAAGATGCTTCAAATTGATCAAAAGTAATGATAAATACATTTATAATGTTACAAAATATTTCTATTTCAGATAAATGCTGTTTTTCTGAACTTTCTATTCATCAAAGAAACCTGAAAAAATTCTACTTAGCTGTTTTTAACATAATAATAATAATTATAATAATAATAAATGTTTTTTTTGAGCAGCAAATCAGAATATTAGAATAATTTCTAAAGGATCATGTGACTGAAGTAATGATGCTAAAAATTCAGCTTTGAAATCACAAGAATAAATTACACTTTAAAATATATTCAAATAGCGAACAGTTATTTTAAATAGTAAAAATATTTCAGAATTTTACTGTTTTTGCTGTATTTTGAATCAAATAAATGCAGACATGGTAAGCAAAACAGACTTACTGTTAAAAAAATTGACTGGTAGTGTATAATGTTGCAAAAGATTTTTTTTTTTTTTTAAATAAATCCTGTTCTTTCCAATTTAACTTCATCAAAAAAATCATTTTTATTTAAAATAAATAAATAAATAACAATAAATAGGGCAGCACAACAGTTTTCATCCTTTCTGAAGAACCATGTGACACTGAAGACTAATGGCTGCTGACAACTAAGCTTTGCCATCACAGGAATAAATTATATATTAACGTATATTAAAATAGTTAAATAATAGTAATAAAATTTCACAATATTTAAATTAATGAACCCTTTTTGAGCATAAGAGCCTTCTTTCAAAACATTAAAATATCTTACTGACCCCAAAGTTTTGCTAAGTATAATTAGCGACTTTCCAAGACCTAATTTACCTAGATGCTTTTGCATCGTGAAAACACTACAAAAAAGCTCCTCATTCACTCAATACCGATTTCCAATACGAATGGTAAGGAAACACTGCAGCTGATTTTACACACTCACTTCACTTCCAAGTTGTAAAAGTCCCACAAGGGAGACATCACAGAGAAACAAATATCACATTAAAAAAAACCCATAAAACTCTTTTGGCCCCTCTGCAATTAATGTACAGTAGAAAGAGGCTTTAATGGTAAACTTCACAGGAGTCAAGATGGTCTCAGACATGGAAATGCATCTTTAATTTAGCAACATTGCCTCCTTAAAAAAATCATGATTTCATGTCATTTCATATTCATTTTGATTTAGAAAGAAATAAAAAGTGGTGCTGAATGAGCAGATGAGTATTTTACTTTAATTTTTTAGACTATTTCCACCAGTTTGAACAAGTGGGTGTTATATAGCTGTGCTTCATTTTGCAAGAAAATACTTCCAGACTGGTATATCATCTGAGGCAAGTCGTCCTCTTATTTGTCATGTGACATTGAAGAGATACAGTGTGACCCCATCGCTCCCTTTCCATCATGAAGTCACAGACACCCTCTCATCTTTCTCGCCCCTTCACCCTCAGGATGTTTGCTGCTGTTTTGCTGTGACATGTTTGCTGATGCTAGCTGGTCAACGAACAGAGCAATTATGAGAAGACTAAATTATAGTGACAAGAAGGTCAGTTTATCTACAGCTGATGGTGAAGCCTCTTGCTAACATGAGCTTAGAAGATTTTAGAGGTTATAAAAGACAATTTCCCATTTTTTTTAATATTAGAACACTAAGAACATGCTGTCTTATGTCTGTTTGTGTTCTCTATGATAAACAGAAACAATAAAAAAAAGTTAACACAGATGACTTTATAGTGGTCATTTAAATGTTTTCATTTTGAAAATGCAACTAATTGCTGCTGAATTTAATTTCTTTTACCCTATGCTTTTAATCATTCTTTATAATATTATTTAACCACTATTACTGTTGCTATGCTATCTTTTTAATTTCTCCTAATGATTCACCATGAAATCTGTTTTCTTTCCAAGTTCTTGATCTGTCTTACCAACTTTGAACAACCATTTGATACCCATATAAGGCTGACATGGTCAAAAGTGAAAAAGCACAGCAAAAAAAAAAAAAAAAAAATACAGCTTTGAAACTAAAAGCTCTGCTGTGCATGCCTGGGAAAAGAAAAAAAAAGCAAAAGAAATAAGAAAAAAGGCTTCTTTCAACTGCTGTCAAATATACTTAGGAGCCGGCATTCACAATAAAGAGAAAGAACTAAGAGGAAGGACTGGAAAACTGCTTTCCATCAGAATTTGAATTTGTCACTGGCCCCCTTGTTGTTTATTGAAAAATATTTTCATCAATTCTTCCAAAAGCAGTTCTCACTTTAAATGCAATAAATATAAATAAATGCAGATGTCTTCAGATATGTGCTTGCTTGTATAATATGGTCTCTATACATATAATCAGATTTCAAGTAGAACTTTCTATACAGAGAGTGCAAAACAGAGCCTAAAAAAGCAAAATAGATGATTAGTAAAAGGTCAGTAAAAGGTGATTAACCTTTTGAAACTACATTTTATGATATACATTAATTTTATATGCATTTTCATATATGGGTTGTGTTACAAAAATAAGATAATTAATATTGTTAAACATTTCTTTGACCTACAAGGACCTGTTGTTATAAAAGCTGCAGTTTTATTCCTTTTTTTTTCCAAATCTCAAAATTGTCCTATGGTGTCACTGTCTCAAGCTAGTTCAAAAAAATGACAGCTTTTATAAATTAAAAATAAAACATAGAAATGTTAATAAATACCTCCGGCATAATTGTACAAGTGTTTATTTTAGTAAATGGCAATCTTTTTTTTTTTTCATCCATATATTTCTGAAAGTGTAGGAACTTAAATCGGTCAATTCCAGAGAAAACTTTAATTAGTTGAAGGACCCCATTCATGATCATGTTATTGAAGCCCCCGGTGAAGCCCATGATGTGCAAATGGTACATTTTTGTTCAGAATTGTTCAAATATTACACTTTTTTGGAAACACAAAAGTGT
Source organism: Cirrhinus mrigala (assembly GCA_036247105.1). Lineage (NCBI taxonomy): Eukaryota > Metazoa > Chordata > Actinopteri > Cypriniformes > Cyprinidae > Cirrhinus > Cirrhinus mrigala. The sequence continues at coordinate 27,629,042 of CM070019.1, forward strand.
TACGTTTTGTTGTCCTTTGTTGTGACAACCCTAAATCATATTTTTAAATTAAAAACTGCATGTTAAACTACATAATCATGGAAAATTAGGCAAATGTGTCTTGCTACCACTAATGACAGGTCAGCTCAGAATATCAAGGTCATTAATTGACATAAAAATCTAAAATGTCCTATGATGTGACAGATAATGTCCTCCGGTGTGACAAAGATGTCTCTTTAAGAAGCATTTTAAATAATTAAATAAGACTTGTTTAACTCCTTTTTATTCTTTTTTGATCCTTTTCAGTGTTCTTAAATGCAATAATTGCATTCATTTTGACTTTTTTCCTAATGTTTTTGCAGAAAGCTTGTACTGTTAAAGTGTCATGTAAAATAAGCATAAAATGTGCTACTTTGCTTTTGAAACAGAAATAATTGAGGGACAGAAATTGCTTTCATTAACATATTGATTGACTAAGAGACTGAATTTTGTTGATGAAAATAATTTTTTTGCTTTGTTTAAAAAAACGTTGATATTTTTTGTATCAAAATTAAACGTACTTTCTTCTTTGACATATTCAAAATTAAATAGAAATACTTTAATAACCACCATTTCTGTCCTTGTGGCGTAATGTCCTACGGTGTGACACATGAAAGAAACAGATTTTTTTAATCTCAAAATATCTAAAAAAACAAAAAACAGTTAAGTATTGAAATAGGAGAGATTTAAATATCACTCACCCTAAAATGGTATGATTTTCAATATTTTTGAACGGACGACAGCAAAGTTTGTTTTGTTGTCAAAGTTTTCTTACAAGCCACGGGAAGAAAAAATTATGTTTATTATAATTTCATATTAAATAAATAACAATATATGAAAATAAGTGTCTAACAATGAAGATAAATCTCTCTCATGCTATTTATATATTAAGAGTTTTTTTTTTTTCATAATTCTTGCTATGTCAAACCACAGGACAAATGCATGGTACAGTTCAGAGAAAGTGTATAAAAAAAAAAAGGAAAGAACCGATGAAGTTAGAGACCCTTTATATTTTCTCAAAGATTAGACTTCACACTACATTCACACTACACACACTACATCAAAAATTGTCTAGCATTTTTACTGCCTATATGTCAGCTACCCATATGTAATTTTCTATTCCTTTTTTTTTTTTTCTTTCCTTTTTAGATTTGCAATTTTTGAAGCCAAACTTGGGTACTTTTACCAAACTTGGGCACTAAAAATCTTAATGTGTAAAATAAATTAAACATTACAAAAACAAGTAAAATAGGCAACATTTTATGAAAGCAAAATATAAATCAAATATAAACTAAATATTATATATAAAGAGTATTAAAGAATATTTATTACATTTAATGAAATATTCAATTAATGTATTTCATTATAAAATTAAATACAAATGTTATAATAATATTTTATAATATGTAATTAGTAAATAGTAATGTAGCATATATTTATATGACCTACTTATAAAACATTTAATGATTGTAAAACTAGCTACTTTTAATGCTAGCTCACTTTTATGTTAGATAATAGTTCTCACAGTAAAACTTCTGTGTCTCTGAAGCTTTTTTAAAAAGTCATTTTGTACCATATTCATGAGAAATGCCAAGTATTTTCCCATAATCAGTAGTAAACAAATGTGAAAATACTGACGGCTTCATTTGAAAAGGTCTTTTTTCTTCTCATACAGGAACTGAACTGATCTGTTCACAAACACATCAATCAATGCCTGGCAGTGCACAAAAATAGAAACCTGAGAGAAGAATAAATGATTTTTAATTAATTTGAAGCAAGGCATCTCACCGCCAGAGCATCTGAATGTTACATCGATAGAGACAGATGAACTTGTAGCTCAGCAAATTAGCTCTTTACCTGAGCATTGGCTTATTGATACAGGGCAAAACATGCTGAGTCAGCAGGAGCTGGAGCAAAATACAATACAAAAGCAATTAGCACTATGCAATGAATACTCCACTGCTGGAAGTGAAAAAAAAGTATGTTTTCTCAGACAAGGTGGTGATTTTGATAAAAGGAAAGTCCGTTGTCAGTTCAGAGTTGAGTAAATTGTTAAAGTGTGAAATATTCTGCCATGGCAGTTCAGTTCACTCAGTATGCTGAGTGTCAGTCAATATCAATTGGGTTCACTGTGTAAAAGACTTTCCACTCACCACAATTTAATATCATTCATGTCTCATCCTGGCATGAGGCAGAGGAGGTAAAATGAATCTGGAGAACACGGGTGACAGGGTCACCATCTCATTTGTAGTAGGACTCAAGAAGTGAGCAGACAGAGGGATTTCTCACATTACAACTTGCTTATATGGATCTTACTTTAATCACATCACAAATTATTTAAAGTGATCCCTGCTCCAAAAACAGGTCAAGTTTTCCATTTTCCTTTACGAAAATGTACCATGCATCTGTTTCCAACACTGCTTCAGTAGTCAAAACATTTGGTGGTAGATCACTAGTATGTATCATTAAGATATCAACCAAAATGTTTTTGTTTTAAAGCCCCACACTGAACTTGACTGCTCATTAGAGTTAAATTAAAGGATGAGGCTAATTTAACAGTTCAGTAATTCAGTAGGGAGGGATTTTCAGCTGTAATGTGGAGGAGAAAAGGAACTGGAGGTCTCACCTTGTTCACACAGGCGTCCCGTGAAGTGCAGAGGACAGTCACAGAAGAAAGACGAGGCTCCGGTGGGCAGAGAGATGGGCCGACAGGATCCGCCGTTGAGACAGAGCCCCTGCGGGCAAACAGGTGAAGGCTGGGTGGGTGGGATACGCCCGTCAGGAGGGGTTTCCACTGTGATGAACTGAGGAGGGGAGTCTGTGGAGTTTGCTGGTGGGGCATGATGCCACGGAGACCTACACACAGTACAACATGTGAGCCTATGAAAAGGCGCGGATTAAACGCTAAAATCCACTGCCATGGGGCATATTTACTAATCAGTAAAACTTAGAGTTATTTCAGAGCACAAAAACGTGTTTAATTCACTAACCACAAGCAATTCGGTTGAACCAGGCAAATTATTCACAATTACACATTTATTCACAAAACTCAGAGATATCTGAGCCTAATCACATTTATTTACTGCAAAAAAGCAAGCGGTAAATGAGATGTCATTTAAGAGAGATGTTTGTGGGTTGCGTGGCATTCATAATTTAATTGAGAACGTCTTTTAAATTCCAAATCAATCCCTGAATTTAGTTTGAGGTAGCAAAGAAGCAAATCAAATTTGAATGTAAGGGCACAGAATTAAAGTTAATTAAAATTTAAATAAATGCACATCACTCTAATTTGTGACTAGACAGGGTTTCTGCAGATATGAACAAGTGAAATGTAAGACTTTTTAAAACCTTTTTAATACCACCTAATATGAAATTTAAGACCTAAACCTGCAATGGAAATACACATTAAATTACATATATATGTAATATTTAATGTGTTTAATGCAAAACGAAAACTAAATTGCATTGCTGTCATAAATTATATGTATTACTGTTATATAAGGTAAACTTTTCATATCAGCAGATAATATTCCACACAAAATATCCCCATTTAATTATCACACCACTGAGATTTTTGGTGGTGTAAACTATTTATTCTAAAGCAATATTTTCATCAGAGTTTTACCAGCTTTTACATACTTAAATCTGCATATATTTATTTACTTTTATAAATGCCTCTTTTTTTTTTTTTTTTTTTTTTTTTTTTTACTTTTGAAATGTATGCATCACCTTTCATGTCAAATTATTACAATTTGTCCAATTCTATAGAGCTGCTACCAATCAGATTAAATATTTTACACAACAAAATTAAAACTGCGATAAATTATGTTATGAGATTAATGTTTTAAATACATACATGAATATACAAATAAGAAAAGTTTACTTTAAATGCATACTTTAAAACATACTAAACTACCAGTAGATGGCGGTAAGTCACTTAATGAGTGAGTGAGTTATTTCAACTGATTCGTTAAAACGCTGAATCATTTAGTAGCAAAACTAAATGAGTGTTGCTTGGAGAATGTGCGATACTTCTGTGATCCTTGTTTGGAACTTTCGTTGGTGAAATAGAGCAAAACAGTAATTGTGTCTAAAATGTAAGTAACTTAACTACTTGTTTATTGAACTAAAATCTAAACTAAAATTAACATTTGTGAGAATATTCAGCAAAATAGCTCCCTTCATGTTATAAATAAACACCACATTTGGAATTTTTACCTCAGTGAGTTTCTTTATGTGTGCTGTTACGCTCGTTTGTTTTCACATCTCTCACAAAGAGACAGGCAGCGCGATTTTTATAAGTTAACTTACCTGAAATACACTATCCATTATCAGTCGCTGTTTACATTGAATGTATTCAAATCAGAAGAATCATGCTTGCGTTTCGGTGCTTCGCAGGTTATTTTTTTGTCACTTCAGTTTTAATCAGACTGTTTGTCCGGTCGGGCAAAAATCAAAAACATTTTAAACTAGCTCAAAAGCTGTTGTTGGTCAGCTAGCTGTAGCTCAACCTACATTACTATTATTGGGAACATTATAAACAGAAAAAGGTGGTTCGACCTGTATTCTGCTACTGCAATTCTGTCTCATGATGACGCAGTAACTACGTTACCGTGGTCCAATATCCAATGATTGTAGATAGCCATTAGGTCCGTCAGACTTAAGATATTTTAGCGGTAATGTGACCAAACATATTTTAGACCCATCGAATCTAAATTTAAGAACTTTTAAGACTTTTTAGGGCCTTTTATTAGGAAAACGTTAAGACATTTTAATACTTTTTAAGGACCCGCGGACACCCTGCTAGAAAAGCATGTAGACAGATGGAAAGACAGATACCTATAGATAATGGATAGATACACTAGATAGATAGATAGACAGATAGATAGATAGATAAAATAATGCAGAATGTGCATGTAAATAAGCAGCACTATCAGTGGGTGACATTCATTCTTAAAGGGGACATCGGATGCAAAGTTTACTTTTCATATGGTGTTTGCATATAAATGTGTCTTAGCAGTGTGTGGACACAACCACCCTACAATGATAAAAATCCATTCACTCCTTTTTTTATCCCAAAAAGCCTAAACATTCTAAATTATCAAGCTGTTTTGATTTTCTGAGCAGTATGATGTCATATTGCTCAGGCCCCGCCCATGACTGCTGATGGACTGTCCTGTATTAGCATATTTCCACCCTCAGCCAGTCTTACACAGTCCGCCATTTTCTGCCACGCTCGGGGAGCTGTGGTGACAGCAATTGCTATGTTTCCATCACCCTTTTATACAAATTTTTAAGTATCGCATCAGAAACGAGTGATGGAAACATCACATTTTGAATAAAAATCCCTTAATTCGCAAAAAAGTTTTTATGCTCACTTAAGGTGGTTTTTGACTTGTGCGAAAAAGGTTTAATGTAAATAATGGGAGATGGAAACGCATTTGCTGAATAAATTCTTCCATACGCATCAAAAAAGTCATGTGACTTTGCGCTATGGGACGGCAAAACCCGTCTAACCAGTGGACGGATCTCGTTCCACAGCATCTGAAATGTTGTTATGGTCATTCTGAAATTCCTGAGCAAAGTCTGCCATTGAAGTATTTCTGTATAATTGCCTCCCAGAACTTTCAAACACGACTGCATTCCTAAACAGCAGGCATCCAGTCCGAAAGAAATGATCACATTTATTGTGTTTCATCTGTTCGCTCTGAGTCACAAGTAATTCATTATATATGAAAATGACTATATTCAGTGGTTTCTCCTACTTTTCTTAGTAATATATAATGACAGTTTATCAGTAAATGACGATTTTTTTCTCTTTGACTTGTTGGATGGAAATGGTGTTTTATTCGCGAATGTTTTATGCGTTATTCCAAATTTTGCGCATAAGGTATATTCGCAACTTTGGATGGAAACCAGGCTAATGTCTCGTAAGCAATGCAGATGTTTTGCAGTTGGATGTAAAAGTGAACATAAGAGTTTTAATTTGCTCCCGACATCAGAGCCACTGAGGACGCAGTGGATTAGTTTTGTTTTTGATGCTAATGCACCACAGAATACGCAAAAAAAAAAACAGAAGAGAGGGGCGGGGTGAGCAGTAGCTCATTATCATTTAAAGAGACATGCACTAAAACGGGTTGCTGTGAACAGAGCTGTTTTTAACAAGATCAAAAGGGTGTAAAAAGGGTATTTTAACCAAAGGTTGTTGCAGGCATTTCATGAAGACCCTAAAGAATCATACCAGCTTGTGGAAAATGGGTATCCGATGTCTCCTTTAACGAATTCCCCCCCTAGTGTTTTAATCAGCGTGGCAAAGGATATTTAAAGCAACCTCCTCCACCATCCTTAATCTTATAATTATATACAACACAGACAAGCCCCATTTGTAAAATTAAAACCATACTCGCATGCATATTAAAAATCTATATTAATTATCCTGCTCAACACAAAATGGATGTGCATCAGTATGGACATAATGACCTAAATCCTAAAAATCAATCCAGACTTCTGAGACATTATATAACTATATGCTGTTGTTTTATGGGAAAGAGCAACTGCTAAACATCTCGTTTAATGTCAGATGGATGAAGGAATGGCTATGGTTTCAGAGCAACATGGTTGTGAGTAAATCATGACAATGTGAAATTTGTCAGCATCCATCACAAAGAGTCCTAAAAACATACTGGACAGTTTCTCTAACTCAACCCATGATTTATGTATGATTTATGTTAAACTACTTTAATTATCATAACTAAACAAATAAGGCATGATATAGTAAGAAGCTTTCAAAACAGAGTTATGCCTATATATCAATCACTTTTCCAAAAAGTAACCACCAAATCAGCTCACAGAACAACTGTGATATATCATTCAAATAGCCCTGATTAATGTTTCCTTTCAAATTATGTGAGACTACACCATGTAAGATGCCACAAATTGTCATATTCATTTGGAAACCCCATCACTCCAGTCCACTGCAATTCCAGACAGATGACAGAACAGAATAAAAAATAAAGTATGACAATATAGAGAGAGTGGAAATCTACCTCATTTAAATATTAATATTGCGGTCACCAATTTCATGTTCTGTCCAAGACTCATTTCCTGCTGGTTTGTAAAACAGGGCTTTCTACAGAAATAGCCAAAAAGTCTAAATGAGTGCGTGCATTTTCTTTGGAACAATAATACACTGACGTGTGAAGCCAAACACTTAAACATTTCCAGAATCTCACTCTTGATGAGCAATTTGCACACAGCATGAACGTACAGCACCTGTGCACTCAAGTGACATGCTAAATTATAGATTTTGTGCTTGAGAGACAGCTGACAAGAGTGGCAAATAGCACATCCAAGAGCCGTGAGGCAAGGAGGAAAAATATTTTTTTTTATGGAAGAAATATCTCAGAGTGAAAAAAGTAGCTTTCCATTTTTTTTTTTTTTTTTTTTTTTTTAGGTATAATTTAACTTCATTGTAGGTTATAAAAATAACATTTTATTTATTTTTAAATAGTCCTAAAAAACCTAGTATGTACTGTAACAAAGTTGAAAACAGTTTAATACTTCTTTACAAAAACTGATAAAACAAATTGAGCTGATTGGGTTTAAATAATTTACATATTTTATTATATTTAAATTATTTAAACCAATAATACAACCAACCACAAATTTACCTGGATTGGGTTTAAATAATTTAAATATTTTATTATATCTAAATTATTTTTAAATAGTCCTAAAAACCTAGTGTGTACTGTAACAGAGTTGAAAACAGTTTAATATTTCTTTATAAAAACTGATAAAACAAATTGAGCTGGATTGGGTTTAAATAATTTAAATATTTTATTATATTTAAATTATTTAAACCAATAATGCAACCAACCACAAATTTACCTGGATTGGTTTTAAATAATTTAAATATTTTTAAATTACTTAATTCCAATCCAGGTAAATTTGTTTGATCAGTTTTTATAAGGAAAAAATGTAACTTTACTGTATTTTATTATATTAAATATTCAATATTTTTAAAATGAAATATCTGAGGTACTGTTATGAATTGTATGAATTTTAAAAACTTTCAAAATTCATTAAGGCAACATTAAAGACAACTTTACATTAAAGACAAACATCAAATGACAATGTTATATTTCATTAATTTTAAGGCTATGAACACTAAATTTTGAGGCAGAATGAACAGTTATTTTAAGGTTATTTATTTTTATTTGTTCAAACGTTTGGGGTTGGGAAAAAATTTTAATGTTTTGGGGGGAAAAGTGCAATTATTTGATCAAAAATACAGCATTTTTTTTTTTTTTAATATTTCTGAAATGTAAAATAACCATTTTGTATTTTAATATATTCAAAAATGCATTTTATTCCTGTGATATCAAAGCTGAATTTTCAGCAGCCATTAGAGACACTTGATCCTTTAGAAATTATTCCAATATGCTGATGTGAGTTTTAAACAGCGATGAATGCAATATTTCTCTACAAAAAAAGGTACAAATGCTGTACTGGAAATTCTCTCAGTAAATAATTTCTTTTTGAACAAACTGATTTACTAATATGAATTGCTTAAAATGAATTTTGACTTTCAAACACTGCCCAAAAATTGTATTCCTGATGGAAAATCAGGTTCAATTACCTGCAGTTGTCAACATTGTTCCTGGCAATGGCGTGGTCCACACGGAATCTTCTGAGCTTATTAATTTCGATTATTTCAATGCAGCCGGTGTAGTTGTGGAAAGGCTCAGCTTCCTGAGGGAACATAGAACAACAACAAAGTCTCAAGCAGTTTCTTTAGAAGAAAACAGAAAAACATCTCAGGCCTAAGGGTGAAAATGAAAAACGGCTACAAAGCAGCTATTCTGGGAGAAGAAAGTGCCGTACAACAAAGAGGTTGCATTTTAAGGCGTAGTTCACCCAAAAATGAAAATTCTGTCATTATTTACTCACTCTCATGTTTTTCAAAAAACCTGTATTATATGTCCTTGGAACACAAAAGTAGATATGTTAAAGAATTGTTATGGAAATCTTACCATACAACAGTTCATGGTGACCTAGGGCTCTTGTGGACAAAGTACACATCATCAAAAGTAGTTCACATGACTTGTGCATTACATTCTAAGTCTTGACACAATGCAACAGCTTTCAAAAATTCTCACCTTTTGTGTTACATGAAACATTTAACAGCATAGGTCTGGAATGACATGAGTGAGTAAATATTAAAAAGAGCTATCCTTTTAAAATCGATATACATAAAGGCACATGCCTATGTATTACTACAAAGAGAAGTTTCCCTTTATAAACATATTTATAAATGCAACAAATGCTACTGAATCTTTTTAAAGGCAATAAAGATTCTTCAAATAAGACAGAAATGGCTCATACAACATTACGAGTAGGAGAAACTGCACTGACGACAAAAAAACAAAGACAAACAAAAAAATACAACCTCTATTTCATTAACCGTGCTGTGAAAAGAGGAAAAAAGCATGTGGATCCAATCTTTGTTGTCTAGACGAATACATCTCAACCTCTCCTTTTTCTTCTCCTAACAGTATCTCAAGTGCCCGTGACCTGCTTCTAGCCGCCTGAAGGAAAATGAAAAGTGTGCCTGCTAGTTTCTCAGAGCTTTATCACTGTCAATATGTAGACCTTGACAGTTCTTTGAAGCCCTCTGAACCAGTTTTAGTAACCTGAAAATTACTGGAAAATTCATGTCCATTTTAATCCAATTTAAGTTAGAAGTGTCTCTGCGGTAAGTGGTCAGGTCATTGTGTAACATGACAAAGGCAAACCATCAGTCTTTCCTTGTTTCCACATTATAATCAGAGTTCCCAGTTGACCGATGAATTTCAGTGACTTTTCCACAAATTTAACAGCCATTAACAAAATGTAACGTATTGTAATGTCTCTATAATTTAAAAGATTATCGCAAAAATTGTGATCGCTATCATAACCTAAAATGTAGCATTTTTTTTTTACTTGCTTGGACTGAACTTGAGATTATTCAGATATCCAAGTTGCCAGTTAAGACAACTTTACGTTTCAAGTTCATTAAACTTTACATTTTAAGGCAGCATGAACACTTTAACAAGTTAAAACAACTTTTTCTAGGGCCCTATGGTTTCCGAAAATGAAATCTACTGTTTAACATGGAATGTCACTGAATTTGCTAAATTTTGGATTAATTAAATAAAACTAGGTCAATACACTTAACGCATGTCTGTGAATATTAAGCCACAAAAATACTATTTAAATATGAATCCTGCATGTTCTGTGTCTCTCTGTTAATAAATGGCACAGATGCGCAGTTTCGTTTACTACACACATACTGAAACGCACGTTCCCCTCGCTGTGTTTTCAGCCTCTGCCGCCTCAATATATGAGTACATGAACACATGAACCAATGCTGCCAGTTGGGCTACTTTAACAGTTTCTGCAGGTTGTTTTTGATGTCCACTGGTTAAAGCCACCCCAAAAATGTCAAATTTAGCCCCTGAAATGCGATTTTACTAGGGAACCCCAACAAAAAACGCCTGTTTTATCCCCCAGAATGTGATTATTAATGTGGACCCCCCTCAAAACGTGATTGGTCTAGTGTTGGGATAGTTTTGAGTAGCAATTGGGCGGATTTTGTTGTGAAAACCTGGCAACCCTGACATAAACGTAATCTCTAGAACTGCTCTGAGAGTCACTTCATGAACATTTTACTGTTTCTTGTGAGAAAAACTATCCTCATGTCATGTACAAACAGAAGCTTAAAGGTCTTAACAGCAACCCGTCAAAATAAGTTTGGTTTAACTTAAAGAAATTGTGACAGAAATATATTACTTAATGTAATGATAGTACTACTACTGCTACTAATAAAAATATTATTAAAACATTATTTTTTAAAGAATATTTACAAGAAAAATTATTTACCAGAATTATACACATAACAGTTTTTCTGAAAATAAAATGTATATATATTTTTTAATAAAATCAATTAATTAGAGACGATGAAGAAAAAATAAATAAAATGCACTCTACAGGGCCTTAAAAATGTAATTTGTATTAAGCTTCGAATAAACTGCTGTTACATTGTGTACATTTCACATTGTGTACATTTTTTATTTTATTTGAGTAATATTTAACCATTAAAACAGAGTCTAGAAAAAATAAAGTGGAAAAAATGGAATTTGAAAAAAAAAAAAAAAATGGGCATGTTTTCCCTGAGCATTCGAGACTTTTTGTTTTTAAAACATTTTAAAAATGATCCCAACATGGTGAAGTTTTTTTAATGTCACACTACTGTTCAACAGTTTGGGGTCAAATTCTTAATGTTTTTGAAGTCTCTTACACAAAATACAAAATTGCATTTATTTAATCAAAAGTGTTGTAAAAACTTTAATACTGTGAAATATTATAAATATTTAAAATAACACTTCTATTTTAATACATTTTTAAAATGTAATTTATTCCTGCGAGAGCAAAGCCAAATTTTCAGCATCATTACTCCAGTCTTTAGTGTCACATGATCCTTAAAAAATCATTTCGTGCTCAAGAAACATTTCTTGATGTTGTAAATTTATTTGAAATGCAAAACTTTTGTTACATTACAAATGTTTTTACTGTCACTTTCGATCAATTTAATGCATCCTTGAAAAATGACTAACCCTGAGCTTTTAAATGGTTTGACCTTTTACTCAGGACGTGACCCTGTAAAAATAACCCTATTAAAATAACTCTTACTTTATGAGGTGGATACCGAAGAGGAAGTCCTCCTATAAAGAGACGGTCAGTTCTCTGTAAACTCACGGCTGATGTATAATTGCTCTGAATACTTCCGACAGTCCTAAAGCCTGTAATAGTGACTTCAGCTGCACACGGAGAAAGATACTGTCTGTGGAAAGCAAAAACAAAATAAAGAGCACTGTTATACGCATGCAGACAAAATGTTCCCTGTCTTGTTATTAATCAACATTTCAGGTCCCCGTTTCCTGTATCTCTTCACCTAATGGCTGTAAATGCACTCAATTAATGATCTTTAGTATTAATACCACAGACGTCTTTTAAGGCGATTCAGTTTTTGTTAATAAGACACATTTGCTATGCCTAAAGGAGAATGCAATTACTTTAAAAGCTAAGCACCGCTAATGCCCGCTTTATCTGTTATTATTTTCTGCTTTTTTAATATTCAGACCAAAAACAGGTTATGCTGAATGACTCCTAATGACTGTGTTGTTTCCATGGATACGTGAGATACAGGAAGGCATTGAGAACGAACAAGGGTCCACAGTGAATTCATTAGCTGGTACAGCTTTTAATATATCATGGTTTTCACCTAGAACTAACTGTTGCGGCGTGATTTAAGGCCGTGCCATTTGTACAGATGGTTTAATCTCGTTTTAAATATCAGCGTGTCATAACATAACGCATCAGGTACAGCTTAAAAACAACTGTAAACTGTTTTACACCCAGTTAAAGGCTAATTAAAATGTCTACTGTTGCGACACCGTAAATCTTGACAGAAAAAAAAATCCACTAAACAAAACAAATGATTTGCTATGCTCAAGGGCGTCTTTCACCTGCAGCTAATTATTTCCCCTCTTTCTTTTAAAGACATCTTATGCGTCTCGGACAGACTGTTCCGGAGATGTACCCGAGCCTTGGGAGTTTTCCAAAGCTTATTCTGCCCTTCCAAACAACAGGGGAGGAAAGATAATTACCTCAGTGTGGATTCTGGGATAACTATGTGCAGCTGGAGGATTGGCCTACAGATGCTCAGCTCATAATGGCAATATCCCCTCCCTCCCAGCCTTGATATCCGTCTCCCCCTCTTCTGAGGTTCAGAGAAGCCAATCTTGACTGATTTGTTAAGCCTGTAATTCGCAGACTGTGGAGTTTTTCCTCTTGCTTTGCACCACACCTCAGGAGGAAAGACCACCAGGCCCTGGACGTCCTCCCTCTGGAGCAGCCGGAGAGACTGTTAATTTAGAAGAGCTCCACCAGTGCAGCCTGGCATCCCGCCAGAGAGCCACTGGTCCCATTGAGTCTCTGAACAGACAGTTCCCCAGCAGGACACACAGAGAAAGCTGCTTTTACTTAGAAATGCTTTAAAGGCGACAATAAAGCACAGCACGGCCCTTTAAACCGTTTCACGGTTTCACTCGGTCATGTGAGACATGAATAAGGGAGTGAAACTTAAAGGGCTTGCATTGTACCTTTTTTGTGACAAAATATCATTTTGTATTTTTCCCTGTGGTCCACTTATATCGTTTTGTGCACCAAAACCCGTTGTTACTGAATTTTACATGACCATTTTCCACCCTCTCTGTGAACCTCAGAATTAAACAGGCTGCTTTTTGTGCTGCTGTGCCTTTAAGAATTTTAAATGCTGCAGTTGGACACAATTCAGAATTTCGGAATCTTTTTCAGTTCATGAGCTTGAATTTGAATCGAATTGGCCACGACCCATAGGATGTTTATTTAGAATGTGAAGTGGAATGACACTGAATTACAATTCAGAAAAGTTCAACACAACCACACAGAGAAATCTAATTAGTGCAACGAGTTTGTAAACAAAACTTGACTGAAACGAATGACTAATTAGGGCTATTTATTCTCTGATATGAAGACAAAAACTGTCTTAAATTTAACACATTCAGAACAATTAACACAGCCATCCATTTTGATTTGTTATTCCTGTTCTTTAAAAAAAGCAAATATTTGGAGTCAATCCATAAACATTAAAATACTCATGGCCTTAATTACTATGTACTTACATGAAAAAATAAGTACAATGCATTGCAAAACACTTTTGCTGCTAGTGAGGTGGAATATGGGTAAGGTTAGGGACAGGTTTGGTAGTATGGGTAGGTTTAAGGGTTGGTTAAGGTGTAAGGGATTGATCACTACAGAAATTAATTACAGATGTAATTACATTCAGGTATATATATTTTTTAATGTAATTACAATGTAAAAACATGTATGCACACAATAAGTGCATTGTATAAAAATAATTAATTTAAGTGCAAGTACACAGTAGTTAAGGCCACCTAATATAAAGTGGGACCATGTTATTAATATGCATGTTAATTTGAATTTAGTGGGGGAAAAACACATTATTATTGTCACTAGGCATTTCTGTGCAAAATTATATCCGACTTTAATACCACTACCATGACAATGCAATGCCTAAAACCATAAAATGACCAAATAAATGACGAAAACAATTTATGTTTTAAATATTAAATTTTTAATACAATTAATTTAATTTATTAAGAAAAAAGTTCTTTTTTTTTTTTTTTTTTTTGGTGGTCATTAGCTTTTAACAATTGACCCTTCGCAAAAACCTGATTTCCTTAGTTACTGTTGCTACGTCCGACAAACAATGCTGCTCTCACACTACACATCATGTTCTCACGCAGTGAAAAAAAACATTGCGGAGCAAAGAGGAAACTGACAACACGCCAACAGACATCAATATACAAATTTTCAAGTTTAAGTCCACCGAAGTTAATCTACTCTCCTGTCTAATTTGTTTGTCGGACAGAATGGCATATTCTGCATTATGATTGGTCAGATAACCTGTCAATCAAGCAGTTTGCGAAGGGTTAGTTACTGAATGAGCTTAATTTGTACTAAACAAAATTTGTATATTCCTTTAAATAACAGCATTTACTATAGAGCACATTGTGCCTGGTTAGCAAATAAGAGACAGGTAAATTTCTGAAATTCAGCACAAAAAAATCGACCTGTTTAGTAAATTCTCACCTGTATGTTTACACAGTCTAACAAACTCAATTTCAAAAGATCAAGGAAATTTTGATTTGAATAATATGACCCCTTTTAAGAGATGGTCTCTCAGTCCTCTTTTTTCCCCCCACTCAGGCTTGTTTTGACAACTCTCTTTTAACACCAAGTCTTTTGCTAGTTGGCACAAAAGTAATGACTGATTTGTGCAGCTGGTGTTACTTGGAAGCTTTTCAAAATCTCTATGAAAAACAGACATAAACAGGCTGATGCACTCAAGATCGGGAGCTGGCTAAAGCGTTCGGATGTGAAGAGGCTGCGCCGTCTCTCAGAGACTCAGAATCTGATCAAATCTTTCAATGACGGTGCGACCGTGCGTTTTACTTTCTGCTGAATCGGATGAAAAGAAACAAACCTAATGGACCTGTGTGAATTGTGCTTCTGAACATCAAAGACCTTTCAGCAATCATTCAGCTCTCAGTCGAAATACCCAGGCCTGACAAATCTGAGGTTATACTACACCCATTTACAGACTCCAACAAATGTAACTATAAAAAGCTGAACAGGAATACTCTCCATCATGTAAATGAATAATATAATGTGTTTATTACCTGTACTGAGATCTCAACGCCAGTTGATTAGCTGTCCTGTTATTGGAAACTTTTTCTTGTGAAATAAATTAATCATGACTGACTATCAACAGAGCCTTTTTTACTCAAATTACTTTCAGTGGTCCATTTCAACTTATGGATAAGCTACAAAAGGCTACCTTTATTTTAAAGACCAGTTTCACCATCTGTTTCCTGTTAATTTACTTTTTCCAAGTGCCTTATAGTATTGGTAGACATCTGATTCATTTTAACCTCTATGATCTCAAACTATTCGGATACTGGAGAAGAAATTCTCTTACCTCAAAACCACCACATGCTCATTTCCATCAGCGACCTGCTGTGCTGTA
This sequence comes from Cirrhinus mrigala, assembly GCA_036247105.1. Taxonomy (NCBI): domain Eukaryota; kingdom Metazoa; phylum Chordata; class Actinopteri; order Cypriniformes; family Cyprinidae; genus Cirrhinus; species Cirrhinus mrigala. Next base: position 27,644,751 of record CM070019.1, read on the forward strand.
TTGATCCGCTGAACTCCCTCCTTTTGGTTGCACAAAAAGTCATACTGGAGTGTGTGGGGAAAAGTATGTATTAGTATTTTTCATCTATTCGAGGAATCTAATTATTCCTCATGCATATTCTTTGATTTGTAAATGTAATGACTTAGCTTCGGAAAAAACAAAAACAAATGTATATGCATTTGCAGTATTACCCAAAGCGCTCCATTGGAAATGTAGAGTTTGATGAAGAAGATGCCTTTTTTGGCACTGGCCAAATACAGCAAGGTTCCATACATGGATTCAGTCAGGAATCGCACCGTGACACTGAACGCAGCACCAACTTCAATGCCCTCAAACTCTAAAAAGGATTTCCCGGAATATCTCCCAAAACTAATATCTGTAGGAGAGAAACATAGGCAGTTAAACATAGTGCCACCATAGCTTCGCTCAACTTAAATAGCATAAAGCAGACACTTTTGTGGATGTTTGCTGCTACCTGGAATCAAAATTTGCATAGATATCGAAGGTTTTATTTCATTATGGGGGTTAGTAAACAAAAACAACATGTTTTTCATAATACAGTTGAAATAAATATATATTTAACACAGTAATATTTCATCCTTGGTACAGGAAAATGCTGCCTTATGTTACTGTGAATCTTAATGAGAATGAACATCATAGAACCTTTGCTGTCATGTCATTCCAAATAAAAAGCTTATTAATATTCAGCACTGTATTGTGAAGTAAGAAGCTGTATGAGAACATGAGTCAATAAGAATGTGAAATCTGAATAAAATCTGAATAAAAATAATGAATCTGAATAGACCGGAAAAACAGGGAATATGAATTAAGTCTCACAAGGGAAAAAAAAAAAAAAAAAAAAAAACTTATGACAGTTACTTACAATAATTATTGAATATTTTAACTTTCATTCTGCCGCTATCCATTTTTAATCAGCTTCAGTGGATTTAACTGAAACTCAAGAAAGCACACGAGTAACACATTATGAACACAACATTAAATTCCCCACAGTGAGCCAATATTTCTCAATTAAGCCTATATTGTTCTACCAATTTTAGATATTACAAGGTTAGAAAGGATCACGGTGCTCTTAAAACTATGAATATGTTAATGCTAATTATAATGTTTAGCTCTGAGCAGACAGAATAGCATTACATTTTATTTAACACAGATTTAAAGCAAACATAAAACAAATACTACTAATATTTTTGCATTATGCAGCATGCATACTGAGCAGAGTTTATTTTGCTTTATGCAATGTTCCCTTACCTGGCCTTTCATTTCCAATTTAATTTCTTTTTTCACTCATTTGATAAAAGCTAAGCCATTTTTAGTGAAATGCAATGAATAATTATAAAGAATGACAAACTATTTTAACATGTATAGGTATACAGCAATCAGTACACATTTAAATAGTCATACTGCAGTACATTCATACTGTATAAGCAATAAAAAAAATTAAATTTCAAACATAGCTAATATTGGGCAAAGGTGTATCCTGTAGGGCTGCCCCCTTATAGTCAACTAACCGTTAGTCGACGAGAAGAGGCTTGGTCGACCAAAATTTTATTAGTCACTTACACTTTAAAAAATAAAGTTTCTTTATTGGCATCTATGGTCCTGTGAAGAACCTTAAACATTTATGGGACCTTTCAAATGCAGAAAAGGTTCTCTATTGTTGAAAGGTTTTTTAGATTTGTTAATTTTTTTTTCAAAACGGTTCTTTGGAGAACCAAAAATGGTTCTTCTATGGCATCACTGCAAAAACACACTTTTGGAAATGTTATTTTTAAGAGTGTAGTCGCAGAAAAAAAACAGGCTTTCGAACCTGTAAAGACTCTATGTTTATTTGTGTGCACTCAGAATAACAATGAAACGTTGCGCTTTTGTAAAATAATTAAAGCAAACAGGATGCGCTTTCTGCCGTCTCAGTCTTTTTGAACTTGAGCACGAAGCTTCGAAACTGTGTATACTTGGCGTACAGACATGAAAAAATGTATCTATAGAAAGCAAAATGTCTACCTTGAAAAAAAAAAAACAATTCAAATGTTAAACAAACATTCTCAGATTGTAATCTGTACGAAACAAGCAAACAGTCGCATCCACTACTGCAAAGATGACGTGTCAGTAGCTATATTTCCATCCACCTATTTTTATGCCCATTTTGGAATATCGCATTTAAAAAATGTGCATAAAAAACTGAGTAGGATAAACTCTGATGAATAAACTATGATGAAAACACATTTACCGAAAATATTCCGCCATGCACATCAAAAAAATCATGTGACTTGACTTGGCGCGATGGGACGGGATAAGCAGACCGATCTGGCTGCACAGCATCTGAAATACTGTTTTGGTCATTCTGAAATACCTGAGCAATGTGTGTCATCAAATATAACTCCAAAACCTCCAAAAGCAATGCCCGCATTTATTGTGTTTTTTCTACTCACTCTGAGGCACAAGCAATAGGAAAAATTTTATATTCTGTGGCTTCTCCTACTTTTCTTAGTTTATCATGAAGTGACAAATTTGTTCTCTTTCACTCCTTGGATGGAAACAGTGCTTTATTCGCAAATGTTTTATGCGATATTCCAGTTTTGAGCACAAGTTAAATTTGCATCTTTGGATGGAAACATAGCTAGTGTCACCAACTTCATCTCTTAAGCCGAAAACAAAGAAAACACTAGGTTATCAATAAAAATATTAAAACGTTACTGCAGCCTCCTTGCTGGTTTTTCCCTGACACATTCATAATTCTTAATGCATGCGCTTGAGCGCTTATTAGGCTATGTCAATTAAAGGCTCATTATTATCATTTATATGGTTTATTAATAAACATGTGACTAATACTGCCCTAAAGGCAAAAGACTGAGAAAAATTACTCTAAAGTTTTTTTATTTGTCCAGCTAAATTAATTATAGATAGGACACTGGAAATTTGGCAATTAGATGTTTTAGTAATGAAAATTATCTACATTTAAAAATTGTGAGCTCAAACTTGATTTTTACCCCTATCTCGAAGTTACTGTACTCTGCCTTTGCAGTGTCTGCAAACAGCGAGAAGCCACACCAAAACAAAAGGCAGTAACTTCCTCTGCATACCACTAGAGGGAGCCTGAGTACTGCTACTGGTACTCCTACCACACTTTGCTATCCTCAGTAATGTAAGAATGCTTGACATAGCATAATATTGCATAGTTTTTACATTGCCTAACCTAAAAAAAACAACTTGGATTGATGTGAATGCCAGCAAGCAGGAATGGTCAGAATGCTTGTGGATTGATTTTATCAGGTTACAAGAAAACGTAGGATATGGATTTAATTGCAAACTGTTAGTACCCTACTGATTTTATAACTGTTCATGCTACGTGCTATGGCATTCGATTCCACGCGCATCAAAGTGACAGCCTGTTGGATAATCTGCATTATAAAAAGGAAAAAAAAAAATCTTTAAAGATTATTCACGATTACATATTGTTGCCAAAATATCTCTTTACAGTGCGTTATTACATGGAGCTGTTTGGCCGATGCTATCGATCTAATTCGTTTGTCTAATGCTTCAGTGACAGATCAGATGTATAAAAGTATACAAGTTACACCATAATTAAAATGCGCCAGACTTTAATGGACAGTAAAACAAAGGCAGAACACCATATGACTCCAAGCCGGCACCATAACTTAATGTTGACGCGCAGCTAAACAAAGGCAAAATGCCGTAACTCAATTTGAGTGTTTCAAACAAAGTGAAAGAGCGGTAACTGGTGTTATACGGTGTTCTGCCTTGGTTTCTCCAGGGGTTTTCGAAGTTAAGGATAAGACAATCCATTATTTTCTCGGAAAAACAACTAAATTGACTCAAGATACTTATACACATGATAAAGGATGTCTTGAATGTCCCAAAAATACTAATTTTTGACAAAGTCGAAGTTACGGCAGAATAGTCAACTAATGCTTAAAATGAAAGACTACTAGTCCACCAGACAAATCATTAGTCAAGGGCAGCCCTAATCCTATGTGCAAACAGATTCTGGAATGTGCAAAATATTAAAAAGCAAAGAACACCATAACCATTAAAGAAACCAAGGGATGAGAACACAAAAAGAAAAATAAATAATTAGACAAATACATATTGTGGCGGGAGGAGCAAACGACACACACAGTGGGCGTGATGTCAGACCTCAGAGAGGCTTTTATTAAACATTAAATAAAAAAAGTGTCCAAAAGGGGGAATAAAAGTGTCCAAAATAAACAGGGGATCTGGTGTCCACGTTGTTCTGGGGGTTCGGTGAAGGAGGGGCAGTGTTCGAGAAGGAAGGGTCCAGATAAGGGGCTGAGTCTGGCAGCCATTTATTTGCGTCAGGTGTGCCTCATCACACGGCGCCAGACCTGGCTGTTTCGGCGCCCCTCCTCTCTCGCACGCTTACTCCGTCGGGAGCCTGGTGAAGGGCGGCGATTACCGGACGGGGTGACGATGATAAGCAGGAGGGAGGCAGCTGACATGTCACAATATATAAATAAACAAATAAAAAAAAAAAAAAAAAAGTCGAATTGCCCTGAAGTTTTAAGTTACATTAAAGTGGTGCCACTGATACAACTTGCAATGATTACTTCATTGCACTTTTTCAAACACTTTAAATTCACATTCAAAAAAACTTTAGTAAACAGAAATTTTGTATATTTTATATGGATGATGTTATACCGATGAAAACATTTTTAGGAGTCTACAAAACTTCAAATAATCTCAGAAAAAAGATTTTCCACATCTGATGAAAGAGTATTTCTGGGGGAGGAAAAATTGGTGCTATAAACCACGCTTTCATTTGCCTCACAGAAAAATCTAAGAGCCTGTAAAACAGGTGGCTGTAAGATCCCTGTCTTTCATTTTAAAGGTCTTTTATGATAATTGCGCCTGGTACAGTAGCTCCTTTCTCTCACAAGAGTGTGATCAAAGCTAAGAGTGACCCATTACCTGCCATGACTTAGTACATTTAAAAGGCAGTTTTTAGATCGGCTTTAATTGGGGGGGACTGAAGAATAGCTCTCCGGAGGAAGTCTATTCCAATTAGCGATTGGAAAGGGCCGTTCGTCTAATGTTTTCTGCTGTCAGTGGATTTTGTGAAGCCACTGATGTTCACCTCAAAACGTCCTTACCACTGTAGTGCATCTATCATGTTTAGACAAGGCAGAAAATCTCTCATCCTTAATGAAATCTAAATGCATTATGTGTTTAACATTTCAAAGGATGCAATCATTCAAACGCAACAAAAAGCACAGGAACATGCCAGTTACCATTGATCACATCTTGCATCCCAAGAGCTGATAAAGCTGAAAAGAAAAAAACTTTTTTTTTTTTTCTCCAGCAAGTGCATCGTAAATGAGAGCAGCTCGCTTGGAGAAGGTCTAAGAAGATCTCTCTACTGCGTAAACCTCTTTCTGTCAGCTTGAGGAACCTCAGCTCTGTACCATGAGGGGTTTTTAGCACAAATGAACAGTAACCCACAAGACACTTGCAGCAGCACACGGTTTGCCAAGAAAGCCACATAAATTCCCCTCGCAAAGAGAGCGAGAGTGAGTGACTGTCTGAGAAAAATTATACCAGCTTATTACATGCCTCATTTTAAGCCATGATATCCTGCTCTCTGTCATCCGTATCAGTCGGCAATTACGGGACATTTTCAGAGACTTCCACCCTCTTTGAGATCATTTAGGGCACTGATGCGGACAAACTTAAAAGACCGGCTCTGACTTGAGCAATTTGGCCTAAGCATTAGCGTTGGTCTGGAGTTAATGCCCTTCAATCTCAAACAGTTCCTACGAAAGGTCTCGCCTCGGGGTATTTCGCAATGAGACGTTCAATAATGTGGACCTGCCTGCGGTGTTTCTCCCTCCCAGTGATTGACCGACGGCAGGCTACAAAACAGGGCGCGCGTTTTGCGATTGCCGTCACGATTAATGGACCTGCAGCAGATGAAGCCTTTATCAATATTTGCTTGACTTTAAATCTTTTTAATGCAGAAATCTTTTGATCTGCCGCTGAAGGTCTCTGGGGCACTTTGGCGATTAAGTAGCTTGTAGAAAAATCCCCATGCGTCTGCTAAGTCCTGCACTCCATAATAGGACAAATATCTCTGAGTGAGGCCGGTGACCGAAAGAATGGAGACTTATTGGGAGTGTGATCTCCGATTAATGAGAATGAATGCGGGCCGACTACCGAGCGTCTACCTTCTCCCTCCCCTGGTGTTCCAGGCAGGTTTACCAGCGTTGATGATGGAAAATTACCCCTCTGAGACGGAGCCATTCATTAATTTGAGATGCTTGTTTGGACTGATATAAGGCTTTCACGCAGTCCGCGATTGCTGCCGGGAGGCAAACGCTCACCTCATTAGCAGTTAACTCCAGATCCCTTTTTGAAATCTGCATTTTAGCCACTAACTTCTCCACGTGCTTGGCGCGGTCTGCTCTCACCGGTTCTTTAACATTCAAATTGCTCAAAACCGGTCAATAGGGACAGGTGATTGCGAGCTCACTCGGCGCTTATTATCGGCAGAGAGAGCTATGAAAGACACACTACAGGAAATCTCAAACATAAAACTCTTATTGGATAAAATAAGTCCGCAAACACTTGAGGGTGTAGTTATTGCTCATGTTTGTGAAATGCTGACTCTGCTGGATCGCTGCCAGCTGTGCTGATGAGCACTATTATGGGATGTATAAATATAGATCTCTGTAAAGGGAAGAACAAGAGGGAGTGTGTGGAAAAGATCAGCGTTTTGCTTGCGGCCATTCAAAAATACTGTTGTTTAATGAATGAATGGTAAGCTCATGCATTAAAACTATAGAAGCAGGGAAAGCACTCATGAAATTTATACAAATGCATGAATAAATTTGCACTCATGCACCATTTTAGGCATAATCACAGGGCTCTACGGTGTGACCATTTTGGTTGCATATGCGTGCGACTATGAAAAAATATTTAGGAGCACCATGTGCGAGTGATCCGATCAGCATATTTGTGTTTGCGCTGAGGGTAGCTTCAAAGGTTTCTATGTGTTTATGCAACATTGAGTAATGGATCACAGACATCTCACGTATCCTTTCATAAACAAAGTGTAGAGAGAGTGTAAATAAGAGATTGATTGTGCAGTGTAGAGAGCTTCGTTGATTATAATGTAACTTTGTGAGATCGTGACGAACAAGATAATTGACAGTGTTTGTAAATGAGATAATCATTTAATACAAGTTAAATAAACAAGAAGTTAATATTAAGTGACTTACATTGTCTGGCTATAAAACTATTGCCTGATTTTGCTCTATTTTGTCTGAAACAAGTCACAACTGCGCTGCTGCGCATGTGAACGGGCATTTTTAAACAAATCAAATGAGTCGATTCAATTTCCTATTCATTAAGACTTGCTTTATTCCTGAATGAATCAGACATTCGAATGAATCAAATGAATGATTCAGTAATTAAATCAGTGACTCACTGGCGGTTTTAGTTTCATATTTAAAGTATCTTTTCAGTTATTTAAATCATGTAATATTTCTGTATTCAAAATTTTATATTTAAAACATTAATTTCAACATGAGTTTATGAATTTGATTGCACTCATACCACCTCTGAGCCTCATTAAACGTATAAAAATACACCTACAAGCCACTTTTGTGTTCTTCTGTGCCACCTCTGTAGTACAAATTAATTTTGTTAATATTGATTTCATTTAATAGGTAACTTATTTTTATTCTGTTGTTTTAATTAGAAATTTTAAAAAGCTTAAAAAATATAATTTAAAAAAGAATTGACATAAAAGATGACATACTTTTAGTAAAGATAGACAAATGCTATTACAAAGGTAAAAAACAAAATTCCCCCTAAATCACGTTAGGAAGTCAAATATTACCTCATAATGGAAAGGCTAATTTTTTTCATCCGATTTTTTGATTATTGTTTAGAAGGCGCACCTGAAATTTTGACTTTGCTCCTAAATTTTTTAAGAGAAAAGTAAGTGTAGAGCCCTGAATCAGCTGCTTCTTTTAGACTTAACTTTAATTAGATTAAAAATAATTTTAGAGATTTTGCAACTGTGCATTTTGGCACAAAGCTCACATTTTGGCTAATGACACAAATGATGCCTCAGGCCTTTTTAACTTTTCTATGCAATCATGATTGTTACCTGGTGGATAAAAAAAAAAAAAAAAGAAAATGGAAAAAATGACTTATATTGAAGAAAGAACCTTAATGTATCCAAACCACCTAGCAACCACCCAGAAACTACACTATCTGGAAAAAGGTACAAAACCTGTCACTAGGGCAGTAAGGTATCATTTAGGTACAAATATGCACACTTAAGGCACAAGTACTCTTACCTGGAGTGTGCATATCAATACCTAAATGGTACATATTACTACCTCCCCTGACAGCTTTTTGTACATTTTTTTCTGAGAATGTACCAATAAAACAGCAATAAAACAGACTATAAACTGGATAAAAGGACTTATAAGCATATTTGAATGTACAAAACCCACTAATCTATCAAACATTGTAATATGGCTTGATATGATGAAAGGTAATGTGTAGAAGTGTTACTTCTGTACATTAAAAGTCATTCATAAAATTGTTACAAAACTTAAAACAGGATTAAAAAATGAGATGAATTAAGATTATTTGTGTACTTTACCAGTCACACACGTCTAAAAAAAATATGAAATATTTCACAAGCTATCTATGTGGCACTCTAAATTTTTCTCCAAAAGAAGATAAAAACATGCAAAAACTGTCCCCAAAAATGAGGACAGACAATACGTAAAACAGATTTATAAGCCTCATAAGTCATGTTAATGGGATACAGATTGAGCAGATTGAAACCATGATGAATAATTCAATGCTAGTTATGCAAATAAATTAATGATCATTTTCCTTTATTGTCATCTGATTTATGCCCTGTCTGTGTTCTGCGTTACTCATCGGTCCATACATATACATGTGCAGGAATTCACAGAACCTCGTCAGATTGCCTGACATCAACATGCAATGACAGATCATATGAAGCAGGCACATCTGAAGTTCATTTGATATGGGAATTTGACTAAAAACGGCACTCCTCTCAAATGTCACATTTGGAGTGACAAGCAACAGTGCGCCGACTATTATATTTAAATAAAATAAAAAAAACAACAACTTTTTTTCAGTATTACTCGTACTAATGTAATGAGTTTTGTCTCAAAATTAGAAAAAAATCGATTTTTTTCTCCTTCAAATATGATGGACACACAGATGAATTCCCAATTTTGTCAGTTTCTTTGCTCTTACCAAAGTGTTGCATCAACTATTTGTCCAATCGCTGCATGTGAAGTTACACGTCCAAAGCAGCATGACCCGCCTGCCACTGACTGATTTGAAGATATCAAAGAGGAACTCCTTTGTCTTTTGTTTCTGAAATCTATTCTACACTGAGTAGGCTGGGAATGCAGAGGAGGAGGAGGAGAGGACAGCAGAAAGAGAGAGCAGAGGTATCATGCAAGTTCCTGGCTAATCTATTTATAGCTGCACCTAGGGCAAAAGATGTTTTTAGAGAGCGACCTAGATAGACATATCGATGAGACTTTGTTGGTCTATTTGAAAGTTACAGTATATGTTCTTTGCTAAGTAATAATTAAAATAAAAAGATTGTAAAGACATTATTTTTAAGTTATTATATTCTGAAACCAATGTTTGACTAAGGGGCAATGAAATGTACAAAACTGCAAAATAAAACTTGCATTAGGCATTCAAGACCTTGTCTGCTCATTAGTTACGGTCTAGTATCCTGCTCTAATTTTTTATATGACCAATATTTTGAGTAACTGTAGGAGACCTCAATGTGTATTAGAAAGGAAAACATGAATACCAGGATTGTGTTTCATTTAGAACGGAATTGAGAATTCCTTTTAAATTCAAATTCAATTTCTGAGTTTAAATATAATTTGAAATGAGGCAAACATATAGAAACATATAGAATTGCAATTGGATTTGAATACATATTGAATTAAAATTAAAGCTAATATTGTCCAGCTATACTATAAATATTTACTTGACATAAATAGGCAGACAGACAGACACTTATGAATTGAAAGAGAGACAGTTTTTAAATTCTGAAGTTTGCTGGATTAAGACGACAAGTACAAACAGAACACAAAACAAAACAAACACAAAACAAAACAACACAAACAAAAAAATGAAAAAAACAAAAAACAAACACAAACCGAGCACAAAACAAACAAAAAATAAAGCAAAAAACAACAGATAAAAAAACCCCCAAACAAACAAAAAAAAAAAAAAAGAAAAAGAAAACACAAAATAATCAAAATCAAAACAAAACAAAAAATAAAGCAAAAAACAAAACTAAACTAAAAAATAACACAAAAAACACAGACCGGACACAAAACAATACAAAACAATACAAAAAAAACAACAACAAAACAAAACACAAAACAAAACAAAACAAAACAAAAAAACAAATTCACACAAAACAAAACAGTCTGTGCCAATAGCCTTGTGGGCAGTGCGCCGACATATGGTGCAGTTGCACCTCGGATGTCCCGATATCAAATCCCACCCTGTGGACCTTTCCCGATCCCTCTCCCACTCACTTCCTGTCTCATCTCTACTGTGAAAAAAATTAAAAATGCCCCCTGCCACCCCCAAAACAAACAAAAAAAAAAAAAAAAAAAAATCACAATAAAAAAAAAAGAAGGCAAAAGTCAAAATTAAACTAAACAGACCAAACACAAAACTAAACAACAACAACAACAAAAAACAAAACAAAACAAAAAAACACAGATCAAATCAAAACAAACAAAAAAGAAACAAAAACAAAACAATCAAACACAAAATGAACAAACAAACCAAATAAAACAAAAAACAAAACCAAACACAAACCAAATCAAACAAAAAAAAAAAAAACACAATACTAAAAACAAATAAAAAGTCTTATCCCAGAAATTGATAAATGTGCATTTCTTTTATTTAGAATTCAACTGCATCGTATCAAGTCTGATTCACTGTTCTGAGAAAACGATCCCAGTCAGCCGTCCATCAAAGAAGTGTGTGCGATCCAAAGACTAAATGGATTTCTGAGTCCAACTTGCGATGATAGATTTATCCCACCATTTTTGAGTTAAGACTATAGCAGCTTCCTTGAGTTTTATCTTCCATAAAAAATGGCCTCAATTCCACCCTGTCTGGACAATCGCAGAGCGATTACTCAGCTAGCGTACCTCTCGGGCACTTGACGAAAATTCCCATGGATGCCCGGGCAAACCTTTAGCGCTGTCTGTAGCATTTGCCTTCTGCATTGTAAATTCACTGATTTCTGTAAAGTGCATGTTTGGAAAATTAACTGCACTGTTCCCCAAGGGCACTGACTTACACACACTTTGTCTTTCTCAGTAGTGGCTGAAGAAATTAGTGCTGATGGTATCTTAGAGCAAACATTCGCGCCGTCACATCCAGACACATTTCTGCGCCCTCAAGAGATCCAAATGCAGTTTCTTTGTTTACTACATTTTTCATTCTGCTCAGAGGTTTAATTCCATTGTGTTGTGCCCCCCAGGACCACCATAAAGTCTAGCTTTAAATGTCAAAATCACTCTCAACATATGCCAGAAACACATTTACCTTTATTTTTGGCCCTGTAACTGGCCTATTGATTTTTTTGTGCTTCGCTTTGTATTGCGGCAATCTTAGATACTGTTCTAGAGGCGCAGCGTTCAAAAGATCAACTGTACAACAGAAACTTGCCTGTAACTGAGAGAATGACATCTCATTCTCACTCTTTAACGCTGTGAAATGTTGTATTTAGAAAAAAAATACTTGGGAAAAGGCTACGGGCCAGCGGTTCAATTCAAATCAATTCAGAAAGAAAGCGAAAAGTCATGCTTTAGGGAAATTTAAGCACATTCATGGGTTTTCTTCTAAAATAACTTGCTTAGACTTTGCTTCATCAAATTACCTTCAGTGATTTGACAAATTTAGCCTCCAGAATCCATTTATTAGTCCATTGTCAGGAAATTGGGCTAGGATGGTTCAATTTCCTAAGTGATGTGGAAATTTAGTCCTCATGCTCCACACTGACATTTTGGCTCCCTACAATTCATTCATTGTTACCAATGGGCGTTTCGTGTCATGCTCAATAAACATCATAAACCATAGCGCATAGTTCCTAATTAGCTGTAATTTTTCCAGCGAAAACTAAATGAGTTTGTTCAAACTATTGCTTCTTCAGAGAACATTAGTGGAACAAATGTGGAAAAAGCTTCTATTATCAGACATACCACAGATGGTGAGTGTTTATCTTACTAACCTTTAGGGGCTCCCAGCTCATTTTGGAACAGAGCAAAGCAAAATGTAGGTTATTTGGGAGACGTTTTCGGAATACACATTTCAAGGACTTTTTGTCTGGCACAATGTTGCCTGTGGTGATGTATCTGTATGTTATTGTAGTCACTGATACCATAGGGGAGAGCAAAGCCAATTGTAAATTCACAAATAAAAGTGATGACAATAACTCAGCACAAGCTCAGTAGGGCTCTCTCCCTCTCTGACTGAGAAAAACACAGCGTGATCATATCATTTTATGAGAAGTTTTCCAAACAAACTGACTAAACACCTAAAAGCATAATTTCAAAACATCTAATTAAAAATAATTATAATGTAGGTACCACTTTTGCGTTGAACAAATTAGTTCTGACAACTAAAATAGTCTGTACCATCTAAAGGTGAAAACTATTCCATAACATTACTTTATGCAATAAAGAAATGATATTACTTTAATTTGGTCTTGCATGCTCTCATTTCAGATGTCGTTACATATTATGTATTTTAGAAGTATATTAAAAAAAAAATAATATATTTAAAGTTCCACAATTGTCTCTAATAACAGTAAAGTGGGTAAATGAAACACTTTTCATTAAAAGATAGTTTGTGAAACAGCCTATGAACCATAAAAGAAGATATTTTAAGAAATGTCCATACAACGGAAATTAAACCAATTTAGTTACCAAGATTCTTCAAAATATCTTCTTCTGTGTTCCAAATTAAAAAGAAAGTCATTCAGGTTTGGAATAACATGAGGGTGAGTAAATGATGAAAGAATTTTCATTTTTGAGTGAACTAATTGTGTTTCAATATACAATATATATTTCTATATAAATAATATACCATGTTTTACTGAAAGATTGAAGCGGTTTATACATAATATTTATGATGCGTCTCTTAAGCAGTGTCAATAATATCTGTGGTTTACAAAGACAAGCAGATAATAAAGCTGATCAATTAAACAAACCACACAAGCTTATTGATTGTTTTCAGTTATTCATGATGTCTTTCATTTACCCAATCCTTTTGCCAATAATATTAAAAGCCAGTACAGTGGAAGTCAACATCATAATGTTAAAATGCAAAAGCAGTTTGCATCCTTGCTGTGTAGTATGAATGCATGCCCTCCTGTGACTCAAAGACGTTTTAGACTCAAAGCCAAAAATTATGTAACACTTAGGATTTCATGAGACTGCTAAAAATATTCAAAAGTATTACAAAACTGCAAAATATTGCAAAATACTGTAAATATTTACTAGACATAAATATACAGACTGACAGACACTCATGAACTGAAAGAGAGCCAATTCTAAAATTCTGAAGTTTGCCAGATTAAGACAAGTACAGATACAGACAAAACAAAACTAAACAAAAACAAACAAACAAACAAACAAACAACAAAAACCCACAACCCATACACAAAACAAAACAAAAAAGCAAAACAGACCAAACATAAACCAAGCAAACAACAAAAAAAAGAAAAGAAAAAAAACACAAAACACACCAAAACACAACCAACACAAAACACACAAAGACAAAACACAAACAGTACACAAAATAAAAAAACAAAAGCAAATACAAAAAACACAAACCAAAGCAACACAAAAAAGACAAAACAAAAAACAAAACAACAAAAATATCACAAAAACACAGAACACACACACACACAAAACACAGAACACAAAACCAAAAAACAAAACACAAAACAAAAACAATACACAAAAAACAGAAAACAAAAAAACCCCAAAACCAAACAAAACAAAACCAAAAACAAAACACAAACCAAAGCTAAACAAAAGACAAAACAACAAAAAACAAAACACAAAACACAAAAACACAAAACAAAAAACCAAACCAAAACAATTGACAAAAACCAAACAGAAAACAAACAAGAAAAAACATAAGACAAAACACAAACCGAACATAAAACAAGAATATTTCAAGCACAAAACAAAACTAGACCAAAAAAACCAACCCCCCCATTGACTGTTTTCAGTTATTCATGATGTCTTTCATCTGCCCAATCCTTTTGCCAATAATATTAAAAGCCAGTAAGGTGGATGTCAACCTGTTAAAATGTTAAAATGCAAAAGCAGTTTGCTTCCTTGCTGTGTAGTAAGAATGCATGCTCTCCAGTGACTCAAAGACGTTTCAGACTCAAAACCAAAAATTATTTATGTAACACTTAGGATTTTATGAGACTGCATTACAAAAGCATTACACAAATGCAAAATACTGCATATGCGGTTTTACTACCAACCTGTCGGCTGCTCAGTGTTTTGCAAGATCTCCACAGGTGCTAAAGTGGGTTGTATCTCTATATCTTGGATGGTTCTCCACGACACGACTGAGATGGGAGGAACAGAGGATGAGTCTGTCTTCACAGGGACACAGCTGACATTGTTGATGCCGTCCTTACAGGAAAACCCATCAGGGCATGATTGGATCAAGCAGTCATCGTAATTATATTCACAGTTTTCCCCCTGAAACACAAAATAAAGACTTTTCTCACAACATAAATCTTTTCTCTCAGTATTTTTGAAATCCCTGCTGGCATATGGTTTGATGCCACATTCAACTATATTGTCAGTACAATAATAATGCAATCAGGGTTTCTGAAATAATTGCGCTAGAATGTGGCATTACGGTGAGGAAGTGCAAAGTTTGATGCAATATCCTGAAATAAAAGCAGTGTACACAACTAAAGGCTGGGGGCACTGGAATTTAAGCATGGTGCAAAACTCACATTGGGACGAATATGAGTGTAAATTATAGTAAGCCTAGCAGGAGCAACTATACTTTCAGCCGTACCAGCACCTATATACAGTACTAGTGGCAACTGCTTTGAGACTTCATGAGCAATTTTTGCTATGTGAAATTATCTGTAGTAGGTATCACATATGTGCTAATGTCGACATGTCACATTCAATGCATTTTTAGATTTTAGGTGTTGATGTGATGTTGATATTCATAAAATTCAGTGGATGTGCGGCCTCATTTATGTTATGAAGGAAACATTATAACTGATATATTTAGGGGTTCAAGCGCACAGTGCTGAAAGCCTATTGTAACTGTTAAAAAATGGCCAAGGATCAGCAATCTCCACACTCTTAAAAATAAAGGTCCCAAAAGGGTGTTTTTGCAGTGATGCCAAAGAACCACCATTTTTTGTTACCAAAAGAATCAAAAGAATCTAGAGAATTCAAGAATCTAAAGAATCTTTTTTGGCTGTAAAGAATTTTTGCCATTTGAAAGGTTCCATGGATATTCGAGGTTCTTCATAGAACCACTGATGCCAATAAGGAACCTTTATTTTTTAAGAGTGCATGTAAAGCTGTTCAGGGAGACCAAACCGTAATTCGCAGAGATTTGAAACATGGAGGGATGGTAGCACTACAATGACCATCTACAATGAGCATGTTTATATGCACACTAGTAAGCTGATAACTCACAAATATCAGCTTATTAAAATAACCAGTTTTCCCCGTTTACATGCACATCAGTAACCTGACAATGCACGTAAGCTGCGTTTATGACTTTATCAATAAATCAGATTATTTCCCTTTAGTGATGTCAAAATGTAATCATTTGCGTATCTGACTCAGAGTATTTCATATGCTATCAGTTGCAATGTTAAATAAAGCTTGCAACATGTCAGCGCAAAACTTACAGCTCCTCTCATGCAGTTTTAAATGCAGTGTTTTGACTGAACCACTTTTACTTCTGCTGCATGAGAACACTTGTATCATTTTCTGAGTCATGAAAGAGTCTGCTTTTGTGATGCATTTCCATCTTTCTTTAATGCGAAACGTTTGCTCTGTCGAGATGCACTTAAATCTGCACTAACGATGCGTTCCTGTCACGTATCACACATGCACACTTCAATAAGCTGTCAGAAAGCAGGTTAATGCGTTTACATGTCATGCAAAATTGGGGTAAGAGGCAAAAAAAAACTACCTGTTTTGACCGGTTTATGCTTACGCCGTTTATGACCTTACTCCAATAAAAGAAAACGGGTTACCGCGTTTGTGCGTTTTTTTCACGTGTTTTTTTATGGCTTATTAAGCATAATCGGCTTAAGAACGTGCATGTAAAGGAGCTCAATGTCACCAAGGCTCGCACCAATTAGCCCGATGGGGGCGCTACAGTGAGCAAAAGTACGAAATCATTTATAACTCCAAACCCATTCGCCACAGGCTCAAGTGTCTTATGTCGCTAAAATCCTTGGCTCACGCCAAACAAAAGCCATCCCTACTAAAATGGCTATAACTTTTGAACGGAATGAGATATCTTCGCCAAACTCACAACGAGTATGTAAGAGCTGAATCTGAGGTCATATGAATGCTTTGCCACTTGGTGGCACTATAAGGGTGAAAAAAACAAACATAAAAAATAACGACACAACTATTGTGTCGTTATTTTTTTTTACAACTATTGGCTGCCATAGGCCAAGGAACTTTGAGCACCTATTTGACAAAGTTAACGGAGGTCGGAGGCCAAAAGGTCTGTAAGAAATTTGAAAGGGATCGGGCAATGGGGTTGATATCGCATTTTTCAAGGGCATTGTATATGGCATGGTTTTTTCACATATACGAATGGTATTTGTATTATACAACAGACCTCCTCATTCTGAACAACTTTGCCTCTAGAGCCACTGTTATCAGTCAAAGAGTTTGTTAAAGGATTGACGAAAAAGTAAAAATAAACTACTTTTGCAAACTACGTTTTGTAACTACTGTAGCTTTTCGCTCAGTCTGGAAAAACCAAAGCAGTACAATTGTCTAGACTCAATCAGGTCAATAATGATCAAAAAAAAAAAAAAAAAAAAAAAAAAAAAAACATAATATAAAATGTAAATAATATATATATATATATATATATAATATATATATATATATATATATATATATATATATATATATATATATATATATATATATATAAAAATTTCATATTTAATATAAATTATATTTATATTAAATTATTTTTATAAATGTATTTATTTACTTTATAATTTATCATATTTTTAATGTATTTTTATAATTTCTATATTAATTGTTCTATTTTTAATTTGATTTAATTTTTTTTTAACATGCATTCTTTTCTTTAACTGCAAACCTTTTTAATGAGTGAAATTACTAATGTAGTTAGATTAATGTAGTTAGAGTAGCATTTATATAATATCTTACTGCTCACCTTTTTATTAACTGGCAATTCAACAAGCTGCTTCTACAAGCAACAGTGTAGAAACTAAAATACAAAAATAGGTAAATAGCATCCATATTCTTCCATTGATAAGTGACATCTGTGCTTTCCTGCACTTGAAAAGCACCACTGGCATGTTGAATACTAAAGAAGCCTGCTGCCTACCATCCTGAGGACGTCAAGGATATTTAAAGGCCATCGCAATATTGGAACGGAAACAAACGGATGGCGAATACTTGACAGGAGAAAGACAAACAGGATTGCGTCTCTCTCAAAATCACCTCGGGGGAAGATGAAGAGCTCAGGGAGGAGGAGGAAGGGGGGAGAGCGGGACTCAGTGCGACTTACCACAAATCCGGGCCGACAGAAGCAGGTGTAGCCATGGCCAGGCTCATTCTGGATGCACATTCCCTGGTTGCATGGTTGCAGCAAGCACTCATTAATGTCATCTTCACAGTGAAGGCCTGTCCAACCTGCCAGGAACAAAAACCCAGAGTGCCACAGTGAGCCCACCCCACAACCAACAACCCCCCCACCTCTCCCTGCCCTCCTCCGTCTCGTACGTTTTCTACACCATCTCCATTCTTGTTTCATTTTCCCATTCTGGAAAGCATCCACACGCGCACACATACGGGCTGAATACATTTTAATACTCTATGAGGCTTGTGTCTGTTTCAGTAGCCTGCAAGAGCAAATTACTCCCCCGAGGAACCTAAGTGATTTTTGCATGGGGGAATCAAGATGCATGAAGGCGAGACTTTTCATAAACCTTTCTCTCTCGTGTGCTCTTCAGAAATAAGACTGTCAGGAAGGTTAAAAACAAACATTGACAGAAGATATTCATAAACATGTATGGGTAAGGTTCTATGGAAGCTCGTTTCTGCCATTAAGTAAAAAATAAAAAGGGTAATTGCGACTTTTTAAAAAAAAACTTTTTTCTCAGAATTGCATGATACAAATTCTGACTTTTTTTCTCAGAATTGGGAGATGAATGGGGGATGAATTCGCAATTGAGTTTTTTTCTCCGATTTTTTCTCGTTATACAAATTCGCCATTCTGACTTTTGTTCTCAGAATTGTGAAATATAAATTCGAAAATTGCAAGAAAAAAACTGACATTCTGACTATAACGTAATATTTTATTAAGTCAGAACTGGGAGATATAAACTCACAATTCTGAGAAAACATAAGGTTTTTATTTTTCCACCTGAGAATTGGACATTATAACTGTTTCGAGAAAAAAAATAATTGTGAGGAAAAAAGGCAAATTTGTGCATTTATTTCTTGCAATTCCGACTTTGCAACTTCCGAATTGCGAATTTACATCACACAATTCTGATAAAAAAAAAAAAAGGTCAGAATTGTGAATTTGTATCACGCAACTCTGAGAAAAAACGTCTAATTTGCAAGATGTAAACTCACAATTACGAGAAAAAAAAAGCCAGAATTGTGAGTTAAAAAAAAAAAAAAAAAAACCCAAATACCTTTTTATTCTTTATTCATTGACGGAAACAGGCTTCCATAAGGTTCCCACAATGAAACTTCAGGACATTTTCTTGACTTTCCTAGTCATTCATGATAACCGGATAGGAATCAATGTTGAAACAAAATTACTGACGAAAAAGTCTTTTTTTTTTTTCTTTTTTTTGTCTGCAATAACAAAGGGGAAGAAATTAGCAAAAAATTAAGAATTTTCACTCATTTAAAAAAAGAATATAGAGGAATATAGAATATACATCATTAAAAAAATCTGGGTCAACAAAAATGTAAATTTAAAAAGAAAAAAAAGGTCTCTTATACTCACTAAGGCTGCATTTATTTGACCAAAATACACAAAAAAGTAATATTGTAAAGGCGAAACATTATTACAATTCACAATATGATGGCAAAGCTTTATTTAACTTCATTACTCCAGTCTTCAGTGTCAGATGAATATCATTATAAAATGCTGATTTGGTGCTTAAAAACTGTTCTTATTATTATCAATATTGTAACTGTAACTTGTAAACTGTAATAAATATTTTCAGGATTCTTTGATGATCAGAAATTATTTAAAAATTGTAGCTATGTAAACTATGTGATCAGTTTAAGGTGCCCTTGACATATAATAGTTTTAATTTCTTAAATAAATCATACCGATCCCAAACTTTTGCACTGTAATATATATATATATATATATATATATATATATATATATATATATATATATATATATATATATATATATATATATATATATATATATTTTTTTTTTTTTTTTTAATTTATTTTTTTTTTTCAAATAATCCAATCATAATCAAAATAATATGGACACACGTTAAATGCTAAACGCATTTCAACAGTCATCAACATCGTAAATCCTTGAAAGCTTTATATATTTAGATTTTTTTTTTAAATGTATGTACATTTATAACACTTTATGTGACCAAGGACCACAAAACCTATATCTGCATAAGGGTCAAATTTTTGAAACCTGAACAAATAAATTTTCCATTGATGTATGGTTTGTTAGGATATGGCAATATTTGGCCAAAATCGCTTTTAAATGTGTTCAAATGAAGCTCTTAGCAATGCATATTACTACTCTAAAATTAAGTACTGATATATTTACAGTAGGAGATTTACAAAATATCTTCATGGAACATGATCTTTACTTAATATCCTAATGATTTTTGGCATAAAAGAAAAATCCATAATTTTGACCCATACAATGTATTATTGGCTATTGCTACAAATATACTCGTGCTACTCTATGGAAGGGATGGTAAATTTAACATTGTTCTCTCTCCTCTTATTTTTTCCCTTTTTTTGGAAGTCATGAAAACATTATCATGGAGTTTTTCTTTCACTATTTGAGCAAATGGGAATACAAAAAATGTATCTGTGGTACTTTCCCATTCACTGCTCTTGGAGTTTACTAAAGTATGATGACTTCTGTTGCTGAGAAACCTGGAAATTTGAAAAATGCCTATTGGTCAGGACAAACAGACAGTTCCACCCCCAAAACTCACACCATTGGCTAAGCCAGTGTTGCTGTGTCGGGTTGGATACACAAGCAAACCTAGCATTGTTTTGGTAGCACACAATTTATGAATTGTCTCTGTATATTATGCTAGGAAAGACCAAAGTATTTTAACATGGAGAAAAATCATGTCATCAGGATGTTACTGTATTTATTATATCATTAACCCTGTCTATAAAGCACAAATGCCACACTGAATGAAAACCTAATACAGAACAAACAGTATAATGCCAATAAGTGGTAAACCGCTGTCATATATATTGCATTACATTATATATTTTCTATAACATAAAAGCCTCACCTGGTCGACAGTGACATTGGTAGCCATTGATGAGGTCTTGGCAGATGGCCCCATGAAAGCAGGGCTCAGAGCAGCATTCATTCATCTCAACCTCACAGAAATCTCCAACAAAACCTGGCAGGCAGCTGAATAAAAACATTCCTCTTTTAAACATGGCACAGAGAATCAGATGTTTTTATTCTCTAAAAAACATGTCCCTTTAAAAGGTTGAACAGAATGCTACGACTTTCTGAGCCACAGCCTTGAGCCCATCAAAAAAGCAAATATTCAGAAGGAAAATATAATTAATGACAGACATATGGTCAGATAAGCTTGCGAAAGCAATGGCACACAGATGGTGAGCAAACTGGGAAATGTCTCATTAACTGAGTTTGTTGGCATATAGCAAAATTTCTAAAAAATTTTTTAAAGATTGGTTCAGTTATCTGCACCTTTTAACACTCAAGTTCTGGAAAATGACACTCAGTTGACATTTGGAGATTGTATGTGCATTCTGTGCATTTTGTAGTCATGGTGATTGCTCTATGAAGACTGATGATTACAAACATATTTTCACATTTATAAACACTAAATGGCACAAAAAGGGCAGAATGACAAATGTAGCTTTTTACAGTGCTTAAACATTTAAAAAATGCTTCTGCATAAATTATAAATCAACTAACCTGAAAAGGTATAATTCAAAACAAACAGGCAGACCGGTAAAAAGATATTTCAGCTAACAAACATGAGTAATAATATCTGTAAGAATATCAATATCAGGTCACAATAAACAACACTGACAGATACTCCTTCCAAAGTGTCCAGAGATGTTTTTCTTAAAATAGGTTCTAGTCAGGGGTCTAGTCTAGTCACCTTTTCGCATTTAAAAAAAAAAAATACAAATAAAAAAAAGAGTGTATATATATATATATATATATATATATATATAGAGAGAGAGAGAGAGAGAGAGAGAGAGAGAGAGAGAGAGAGAGAGAGAGAGAGAGAGCTCATTTGCAAAGACAGATTTTTTTTAACAATTTTCAAAAATAATGTTTTTTCATTGTGCATTCCAATTAATCTCAATCAAACTGCAGTTGGGTTATTTTCATATAAACTAAACATGTACTGGACATGTACTGTAAACTGATGCATGTCTTGTAACGAAAAATCATATTCTGCTTTGCAGCCCAAGCTGTCCAAAGATGTTCATTTACGATAAACAATTTGGTGTATATATACACATGCAATCAGCTTATGCCTAATAAGAGGCATTTTTTTTTTTTATTTTGTGGCAGCTTTAATGGCTTTCATATCAGCATATCAGGCCTCAGTCTGTTCTGAATGTTTAACATTATGCAAAATGACAGGGGTTGATTTAAAATTGATTGAGCTCCAATTTTTTGGTCTTTAAAATGTGTGCTTTTGTCCATTACCAAATGAGACGGGCTTTAATACAATCGGCCTGCGAGTCATCAGTCTGCAAGTGATTTCAAATGAGAGTAAACACAAAGTGGGACGGGGGCGTTTGTTTTCCATTTGAGAAAATCAATCCAATGAGGCCTCATTTGGACAGACAATGCTTTCTCATTCCACAGCTGTCTGTCTGTCCATGCATCTGTCCACCTGACATGATGAGAATTGCAAATAGCATTATCACCCGGGCTAATCAGAGACTCTGGACAGGGGGCTTTATTCACATTAGAATATTGTCTTAGGAGGAAGAGATAATGAGACATGTTATGTGTTGGATGGGCCCTTTTATGCAGAATGTGTAATGCACCACAACGCAATTTTAGCCCTTTAGTTCAGCGATAATGTTGTAGCAGCTGCTGCATAATCATCCACTCTGGCAGACCTTTAGAAAGAATCATGAGAAACTGGAAATGTATCTGGATTGGTGTGTGGCAGTTGTAAGTAATTACAAGTTATATATTTTAAAAGAAAGTAAGTAGTTGTGTAGTCTGCTCTTACTTGTTAGTGGTGTTTTGCTTGAGAACAAATTAGTGGTTTTGAATGATTTTTAAGTGTACAAATTATTTCCATTTACTTCCACAGCCGGTGGTTTCACTAAATGAGAATCAGTGAATGAATCAGTGAATCTTTCCCCAGAGGACTTCATTTTACATTTGCATCTCAGGTAAATGTATTTTGATTTAAAGGAGAAGTTCACTTCCAGAACAAAAATTTACAGATAATTTACTCACCACCTTGTCATCTAAGATGTTCATGTCTTTCTTCAGTCGATAAGAAATTATGTTTCTTGAGGAAAACAATTCAGGAATTCCTGAATCTCCATATAATGGACTGCTATGGTGCCCTGATATTGAACTTCCAAAATGCAGTTTAAATGCAGCTTCAAATGGCTCTAAACGATCCCAGCCAAGGAAGAAGGGTCTTATCTAGTGAAACCATTTAGATACTTTTTAATCTCAAACGCTCATCTTGTCTAAATCTGCATCAACTCTGTTTTTTTCCGGTTCAAGACAGTTAAGGTATGTCGAAAAACTCTCATCTCACAATCATCCTACATCGGTGCAAACGCACCACAGAACCTGATTTTACCAAGTACGACATGTTCCTGGATTAACATCTTTGTTGACCCTGGAACAACATTGTGATTAACCAATCAGATTTGAAAAAACAGTTTAAAGTTTTTGTGACGCTCAGGCTTACAATCAGTGTTTGGTACTTGTACATTAGTGTCATTCATCTATCATTTCCTCTGATTTTAGGGATTACGCATGGGTAAGTTTAGGTTTAGGTGTAGGGATGTGGTCAAGATGAAATCTTTGAATTAAAATATGTTGACCCAGGAACACATCAACTCAGCAAAATCAGGACGTGCAAACGCACCGACCCAGTGTTTACAAAGTAAACATGCAAAGAAGTTCAAAAACCCTTTACAAAAAAAAAAAAAAAAAAAAAAAAAAAAGGTAAAATGCAGACGGAGGACAATTTTGACATTGAAGAAGAAAAGCGAGACGGGAGTTTTTCCCGACTTACCCTAACTGTGTTGACCCAGATTACACAGACTACGCATGCACATTGCAGAGACAAGACAAGCATTTGCGGTTAAAAAGTATTTCAGTTGTCAATTTGTTTCGAAATTGACCGATTGTTTCGCTAGGTAAGACTTTTCTTCCTCGGCTAGGATCGTTTAGAGTCAGTAAGTCAGTCATATTTTTGCAATGCATGCAATATTTAATGCCATGACTCTATCAATTTAATACTTTCTGCTTTGATTTAAGACTTTCAAGGCCTTAATCTGTGTTTCCCAACAGCATCGTAAGGATAAGTAGATGAAAGAAACTATTTCCACCAATGGTTTCTACAATCAAACTGCTTTTTCAATGCAGCCCTGGACAGTAAATACTGTCCACAAGGCCCAAGAAATCAGGATGACAATTGGAACAAAACTGTTAAACATCATACACAAAAACACCAGATGGTCCATCTAGAGTCTTGTTTTTACCTGCATGTGAAATTGGCCCCTGGTCCATCCACACATGTCCCTCCATTGAAACACAGGGAGAAATTAAGAGACGTCTGCAGACACACATTCTGGTCAATCTCACAGTTCTTCCCAGTGAAGCCTTCTGCGCATATGCAGGCGTATTTGTCCTGAAGATCCACGCATGAGCCTCCATTAAGACAAGGATGAGCCTCACACTCCTAAAAATAGAAATAAGAGAAATGTGCAATTAATGTTGCAAAACAAAATTATATTAACATAATATTTTCATTGCATAGTGAATATATGTAATGTACATCACAACATACAAGAGGTCCGAAATCCTTTGAAATATTGATTTTTCTCCTTAATTCTTAATGGATGTTAGATTTAGTATTAAAATTAACCAAAATCCCATGCGCACTAATGATTTCTTTGCACACAACCGATATGTAGAATAAATTTCATGGACTGGTAGCCAAATGTTTACTATAAATTTTTACTAAACCACTCACTTACTGCTTGATCATACCATTTTCCTAAAGCACTAATATATTTTTTACTGCACGCATATAGCTAAATTGAATTACATTTCTGTGATTTAAAGATGTGCATATAAAAAGGATATATGGTACATTAGCGGAGCTGATACTGTAAGTGAGTATACAAACAGAATGGCAGATATCGTCCTATAGTCATTACAGAAGCAAAACAGCAGCTAATGATTTATTCCAAACAAGCCTCTGAAGTCCTCCAAACAGCCAAGTGTTTTGTCTCTGGGGTACATTTAAGGCCGTGCTAGGTATTAAATCAATTAGGGATAGAAGCATTTTAATCAGACACTTGTGTTTAGATGATCCTGTGGTTGTTATTCAGAAGAATAATACCCAACATCAAAACCATGCAGGAATATATGCAGCATCCAAGATCTGTTGGAGAACTTGAATGTTTAAACGAGTATTGCGGGAATTATAAGCAGCATAATATGGACAATGTAATAACTTAATGCGTGAAATACATATGGCAAACAAATTTGCCATAGCATTGATAGAACTGCATAATATAATAACATGATTACCATGTGTTAAATTACAGTCTTTCGTCTTTCAGTTCTCGATTTTGCTCTCTTCTCAAGAGATCATGCTGCTCCATTTCCTTTTTTAAGCATTATAAAAATCTCACATAAACCTGACATTACATCTGACCTTTCCATCCTATCATCTTTGTTGTCATTGGAAGTTTAGAATACGAATCTAGGCCAGATATTGTATTTTAGGAGGTCAGCTAGAATGAAGCTTACTGTCTTTCTTAGTCTTCTATGAAGTGCTTTTTGATTTCTAAGAAGTGATATTTCTAACCAATTTACCTTCATTGTTGTAAGAGCCACCACTAGGAAGAAAGCATTAGATGATCTTCAGTATAAAGACAGTTTAATAATTTTCACGTCACATCAACTAAACTGTCATACCATAATACAACTTTCTAATAGCCCAATTTTGCCATTTATTTTAATTTCTTCTACAAAATCTTGCACTCACAATGAAAGGCTCTCATCTACAATGGGATATTGAACTAACATGTCTTGCCATGCTGTTACATCTGGGTAACTCAAAATTGAGTTATTGAAATCTGGCTTTTCATGCTATGATTTAATACAACTATGCTTTGATTCAGAGAAAACTGAAAACTGAAATCAAATACCAATTCAAAAACTTCTTACTATGTCTTCTAATCTTTATTTATCGCCACACAGGTCTAGCTGAACTTGATTCTGTGACTTTTAGATGTCTCTTCACAACACTACTTGAACGACCCCCCTGCTGCAACCTGGGAATAAGTGCCTTGCTCAAGGGCACAATAGTGATGGCTTATGGATTTGCTCCTCACACCAGCAAGCTTTCTGCTGAACCAGTTTAAAAATTGAACCAATATCCAGCCTTGATATTACAACCACTAGACCAGACCCACTCAAAGACAAAAATTCTATTAACAACTAAAGTTAGGTGAACTTGTGAACAGAACTGTATATTTTCAATTGATAGAACACACACCTAGTTATAAATAATATAATCTAACCCTGTCCCTTACAGAAAACTTACTCCATTTTTAGAATAATAATAAAAAAAAGTTTACTTTTATGCTGTTTTACAAACGAGAATGTCTCCAAGAGGAGGATTTGGGAAATATTGTCAGATATAGCTCTCAATTCAGCTCCACAGAAAATATTGAGAAAAGAGCTTCTTTGATTATTCAAGGGAAATAACTTTCTGCTTTCTAGTTCCACAACAAAACGCCTACCTCACTGCAATATTGCATTTCTGTAATTCATTTTTCAGTAGTATACAGAGTCTTGAAGTAGAATGACTTTATTGTAATTTGCCAAAGTATTGTATTAAAGGGATAGCTTACCCAAAAATGAAAGCTGTCATTTACTCACCAACAAGATGTTCTATATCTGTATGAATTAATTTCTTCTGCTGAATACAAATGATATTTTGAAGAATGTAACTAAACAGTTGATGCCCCCCACTGACTTCCACATGGAAGTCAATGGGGACTGTCAACTGTTTGGTTTCCCACACTCTAAAAAATGCTGGGTTATTTTATTTCTTTATTTATTTTTTAACCCAAATGATGGGTTCACCTCGTTGGGTCATTTTATTGGGTCCTTTTTAAAAAATTTTCAACCAGGTGCTGGGTTATTTTTTTTCACCCAAATGCTGGGTTCAACTTATTGGGTCATTTTATTGGGTTATTTTTAATATTTTTTTTACCCAGGTGCTGGCTAGTTTTTCTGTAACTAAGTTGCTGGGTTATATTTTTCTACCCAACCACTAGATTAAACCTGTCTCTAACAAAACAACTCAGCTTCTGAGTTACAGTCAGAGCGTGGGCTTTTTGAGTCCTCTAGGAGTGAGCGGTTCTCGGCGCCACCGATTTGGTGCACTTCTTCAGCGAAATAAAGGTTTGTGTACATTTTATTTCAATTATAATCTCTTTACTGTGCTGTAAATTGTATCATTTTACATAAGGACGAGATGTCAGTTAGGTGCGTCAGCAGCGGTTGTTTCGCAGGATGAAAACGTCTTTTGCCTTTCATAAAATAAATGGATTTTGTTCGTTATTATAACGAGTTTAATTTAGTTTGATATTAAAATATGTTCTCTAATGTCAGTATCGTTTGTTTATGGGCAGGTTTTGGAGTCAGTCACAATGAAATGCGAGGCCGTGGTCTGAAGTTCACAGTTACCCTGGCGAACAGCAGCCCTTCACCAACTCGGTGACACACCGGCATGAGTATTGCATGAGAATGGTTGAATACACTAAAATTAAAATGCTACTTTCAAATGTTACCTTTTGCATGTCTAAAATGCTTGTTAAACAAGTTTAAATGTATGTAATATTGTAAACTATGCTGTATTCACCCAAATAAATTCAGTTTGTCTTGTATATACCAGCAATATAATAATTTTTAAATGGTAGTTGACAAATAAAATAACCCAGCATGTTTGGTAAAAACATTTAACCCTAGCAGCTTGGTCAAAATAACCCAACATGTGTTCTGTCCAACATTTACCCAGCGCTGGGTTGCCAAATAACCCAGCTTGGGTTGTTTTTAACTCAGCATTTTTTAGAGTGCATATTCTTAAAATACCTTCTTTTATGTTCAACATAAAAAAGAAACTCATACAGGTTTTGGAACCACCTGAGTGTGAGTAAATGATGACAGAATGTTCATTTTTGGATAAAATGATTTTGTAAAGTGTGGCTCAACAGACAATGTATTTTTGTTCCTCCTCTATCATACAGAAAAATAACAATAAACCAACTTGATTTGACAAGGACCTCCAGCTGAGTTTATGCCTGCACACAGCACCAGTGGCAGCACAACCTATCCATTCCATTTGATTGTTAACATTACTGAAATTTTAACACAAGTCAACCGATTTTTAGGAAAAAAGGCACAGACAGCCACCTGTGGCAGTGCTGGATGTCAAATAGTTGAAAATTCTGTCAATAGCGGGTCTAGTGATACTCAGCCCTCACCAATGAAAAGTACATGTCAGAGCTCTTGTTCACAAACTCTGGTTTGCACTTGTGTGATGCTGTTGGGTCTGTCCTAACAGCTTTACATGATACTTCCCTGTCTGTACAATGAAATATGGCGGCCATGTCTCAGAGACTCACTGTCACTGTTAAACCTTGAACTTTGATTTCATTACAGCCTCAGGGACTCTTTGGACAGACACAGCCTTCTCTATCTGACAATGTGCATATTCATTTTGATTCATGATTCTGTAAATGGAAGCACCATGTTTTATGGTCTCAAAACAGTTTGTATTTCTGCATACCTGCATTCTGTTTATTGGATTTCATATGCTAAATAACTTTCAGTTGAAGATTTTCAACTAGATTTACATTTCCTTAAGGAAATACCAGTGCTGGCAAGGCAGGGAGAAAGTAGCGTGTAAGCTTTTAGGTTTTGTTATCGTTATGACACTCACGTTTCTGTCCACTGTGTATGAGAATCTACATATAAGACGCTGTAGAGAGTTAAATAGAAGATGGAATAGAAAAGGCAATCAAAATTCACTATGCAAATACATGCAAGACGACCAATGGGAATTCAGCTGCCGTCATCTCTGCTGGTTACATAATGGACCTTTTCACATTTTAAGGCTTCTCAGAAGACCTCTCAGAACTTCTATAGTGGTGAATGAAAACTACAACAGTGTGGTGCTGCTGAGCAGGAGCTGGTAGAACGTAACGGTTCATCTCTCTTACTTCATCGTCTGTATATTCTGGTTCAAATAAGTAAGGCTGGACAAAAAAAAAAAAAGTTTAAATCTTCAGACATGTTTACGAAGATTGTTTTATGTTCAGAGTGTGTCTTCCTCTGCTTGCAAACCAGGCGCAGTGCATCCGGGTTCTGTGTCAGAATGCCGACTCCTGCCTCAGGAGCACCACATGGTACTCGACTGACAAGGAAGAGAAGAATTTGTTAAAAAAAGTTGTTATTATTCTCAAAGCTTCATAACATTACAGTTAAACCACTGATGTCGCATGGACTATTTTAATGATGTCCTTACTACCTTTCTAGGCCTTGAACGTGTCAGTTGCATTGCTGTCTATGTAGAGTCACAAAGCTCTGAGATTTCATCAGAAATATCTTAATTTATGTTCCGAAGATGAACGAAGATCCTACTGGTTTGGAACAACATTTGGGTGAGTAATTAATGACTTTTTGAGTGAACTAACACTTTAAGCTTTATTTTGTATTGTTTATTTGTTTTGTGCATTGAAGATACTGCCTAGAAAATGCTACACATAAAATGGAATAATCAAAAATAAGAATTTAAATAAATATATACATACATACACAGATTCACACACATTATACACAACAATAAATCACACTCTGATAACTTACAAGATGCAGTGACAACCTGAGAAGCTCCAAAAGAACATGCTTACATTAATGTTGATCTCACATCTGTGACCAGTCCATCCAACCTCACACTGACAGCTGTATGCATCAATTTCATCCAGGCAGCTGCAATGACAAAAGAGATTGTTTATGTGCCCTGACATGTGCAAATTCTGCATTCATTATTTATGATTTATGAGAGATGATTTTACATGTCGATGAAGCTGCAACCTCAACCACATTTACCTGCGCAGTGATTTCTGACAGAGGCTTTACTGTATAGTATATAAACACACCAGAACGGCAGGACTAATAAAACAACAAGCTTGTATAAATGATTTTCATAAGTGAGGGTCTTGTAAATGATATATAGTCAGTTCATTTTATAAATGTTAGAAAGTCACGTTGCACATGCAACTCTCTCACTCCTGCTGTCTTGATAAAGTCACATTGATGGTTAATTAATGTGCAAGTGCAACATTTACTAGGCTGTGATTAAACAGCTCATTTCCTGGTTTAACAGCTAATGTCGGGTGACAACCCGTATCTTTTATCCATCCTAAAAACTCATAAGCAGTATAATGGCATTATAAAATTTAAAGATGCATCTATTTATAAACCTGTGCATGTTTATCTGCATGAACTCTGTCCCCTTTCATTTCTAGATTTTACAGGGCTCAACAATAAAGATGGTACAGGGCCAGCGTGGAAGCCAGCACAGACATTAATTCATCAGATATTTGACCCTCGACCACAAAACCAGTCATAAGGGTCAGTTTTTTGAAATAATAAATAAGCTTTCCACTGACATATGGTTTTGTTAGAATAAGAAAATATTTGGCTGAGATACAACTATTTGAAAATCTGGAATCTGAGGGTGCAAAAAATCTAAATATTGAGAAAATCGCCTTTAAAGTTGTCCAAATTAAGTTTTGATATATTTATGGTAGGAAATTTACAAAATATCTTCATGGAACATGCTCTTTGCTTAATAACCTAATGATTTTTGGCATAAAAGAAAAATAGATAATTTGGCCCGTACAATGTATTTCTAGCGATTGCTACAAATATACCCGTGCTACTTAAGACTGGTTTTGTGGTCCAGGGTCGCATATAAGTGTTTTTATGCCTTCCAAATGTAAACCTTTGGTTTTGTCCGATGTATTGAATATTATTCCAGCTTGATATATTCACTAGTGGCCAAAGGTTTGGAATCATTTGGAAATGATTTGATGCTTGATGGAATGTTTTTTTTTTGAACATCAGAATGAAAAAAAAAATCACTGAAATACATTACATTTTAAAATATAGTCGAATTAAAAAGTTGTAAATTAAAATTACTGCAAATTAAAAATGTAAATAATATTTCACAATACTACTGTTTTTTACTGTATTTTTGATCAAATGTGTAGAAAAAAGTATCCTTATGGTAAAGTCCTGTTATAGTCCTTATTATTACTGAAAATATGCAGTCTACAACATACAAACACTTCAAAATGTCAGAGCTGAGATGTTTCCCAAGTACTGTTCCCGAGGGAAAAATCTGTTCTGGAAAAACGCAAACTGTGACTATTTAAGGCATTAGCACTTTATGTAAAATCAAATTATTACTGTAACTTGGTTAGATGCTCAAAGTGCAAGAAACAGCTGGTAATGACTAATTATGTTGTGTTTACTGAGTACCAGACTGCCAAACAGCTAATTGAGAGTGTGTTGGCAAGAAGGATTGCAAGCACATTTCGTTTTTAAAAGACTCACAGGTACTGTCTCTTTCAGAATGGATGTGATGGCCATTTACAAAGCTCTCAATCACAGAGCTTGAAATACACATCGTTACAGCTCAGCAAGGTTAATGTACCTCCCATGAACACAGGGGTTGGATGAGCACTCATCAATGTTTCTCTCGCAGTGATAGCCCATGAAACCTCTGGAGCACACACACTGGTAACCATTAAGACCGTCGATGCACCTCCCTTTGTTTCGGCATGGATTAGATTTGCACTCATCAACGTTCAGCTCGCACCATTTACCTTTAGGAAGAACAAAATAATGACATATAAATACATGACATCCGGTATTTAGAAATTCTTGGAAATCAAGGTGATGGATTTATTTAACAGCATGTCAGATACAAAGGTGAACAAACACATAAAGGTACTTGTATAAAAATAATGTGGCACATTTTTGCAAAACCCAAAACAAAATGCTGAAGGGGGAAACAAAAAAAAGGAGATGAAAAGCAAGTTTAATTTTCTTAACATAGATGAAGGTTAAAACAGCTCATGAAATCTTTAATAAGGTTGAAAAGCACATCTTCAAAGAATGTTCTTTCAACCTTTAAAGGTGATATTTCATAAAAATCAGTTTTTCCGTGTTTAAGTGCGATAATCGGGTCCCCATTGCATCTGCCAACCCAGAAAACAAAAAAGGACAAGCCTTTTGGTAAGCCTTTTTCTGCAAGCATGTAAAAAAAAACAAAAAAACGAGCCGCTCAGATTTCGCTCACCCTGTGACGTAGAAAGGAGATCTTATTATAATATTACCTTAATCTACACGTTTCCATCCACGGCGACATCTTTTTGTTTTTGCAAGCGATAACGCTGTACCATTTTAACGGCATGGCAAAAGTTCAAACAAAGCATGCTAACTGTTCTGTCCCTGGCTGCACAGAAGAGCACAGAACACCATTTAGAGTCCAGCCTCAGAGGAGACAAGAGAGCAGTGGATTTATTGATTTATTTACTGTATATTACGCTGCTACACAGATCTAACATAAACGTGATTTCTTTCCCAGGTGTTGACCTTTACATACATAACTGACTGTTAACTTGTGTGTTTTTAACATAAACTTGTGTGTTCTTGACAGTTTAAGCACAATAAGACATGAAAGAGAACTTATTTAGAACTCACATGCCGTGTGACAGCTTCGGACGTGTGCGCTTAGAAAACTGTATATCATAAGTTTAAACTAATATGGTTTAAAACGCATGATTTCAGTGTGATAGACATGATAATCAAAACCAAAAAGATGTTTTTGGCAGAGTATCTGAGACAAGAGCTGTAAAGGCACAGCTCTATTCTGGAAAAGGGGGCAGGGAGCAGCAGCTCATTTGTATTTAAAAAGACGAAAACAGGCATTTTCAAAATTATATAATAAATGATCTGTGGGGTATTTTGAGTTGAAACTTCACAGACACATTCTGGGGACACCCGATACTTGTAAAAAGGGGCATGATAGGTCTCCTTTAAATCAGCTAGCAGAAATGTAGTTTCTTATGCCAAAACATAATTCTAAAAGTATTCTTTTTTTTTTTTTGAAATCCAAAATTTAACCTCTGTAACCTCTTGTGAGGCATTCAAGGACCTTGACATTGGTAGCATTGTATTCCACTAGTCTAACTATAGAAAACATTATAGATGTGTCCAAGTATAAAAACATAACAAAAAAAAATGATTAGTTCTCGCAAAATAAAAAATGGCAAGTCTTATACTCATGGCAAGGCTTATTTCAAACAATTTATGTGCTATTTCCCAAGTCTTCTTAAGTCATACAATAAGAAAAGTATATAAACAACATTTTTGTACTTGTATAGTATTTGCATAGTTCTTGAAACATAAAAAAAATATATGATCATCTACTCATGGTAAGTCCTATTTCAAACAATTTATGTGCTTTTTCCCAAGTCTTCTGAAGTCATACACAAAACACAAAATCTGAATGATTTTTTATTTTTATGGTGTCATATTGTGTCATGTTTTAGCGCCAATAGTGGTCATTTCAGCTGATTCAACTTACAGGATATTTCTAATTGGTCTATTTCAGTAAAACCAAAAGCACACACATCCCTGGAAAAACTCAAAAAAGTGTGCTTGACAAAAAATTGATCATAAAAATAGAAATAAGTTGGAAGTGATGAACAGCCTGGATGCTCGAAATGTCACCTATCTGATAGTCTGTTTTTAATTTCTTGTATTTTTGGAGCCCAGGTATGTTGACTTTTTTCTATTTCTATTGTGTATTTCTAAATGTGCTTTTGTATGTCACTGGGTAAAGAGTGCATTATTCTCTAACCCCGATTTATGACCAAGCTGAATGACGTAAAATCCACTACAAAAAGGTTCAGTAACAAACACCCTAATAGGTCATAATTTACCTGGAAAAAAAGCTGTAAATTCAATAAGTTGAGAAGAGCCTGTAAAATCCGGAGGAGAGTAAGACTCCGTAGACACCCAGGGACAGGTTGACAAATGACGGAGATAAAAACGAGAGCCAAAGAGCTGCGATACTAAAGAGCAGACAGCCATTATTCTTCCTCCCTGTAACTACACAAACAAATGGAACCATTTCCAAAAGCCCCGAGACATCTAAATAAAGAGTAAAAGCGATCTTTGAAACATTATGAATCATATGCTGATATTACAGGAATGTAAACTTAATTCACGCTTGACGACACAAATAATTCAGTCACTTCGGGTGAAAGCGACGCCATCAGTCGCAGTTCAGGTCATGCACTGACGATAAATTAAAGCTTTATTTCAATTACTCATTGCTCGATACACGGCCAGCGAGAAAACAAACATCTAACTGTGGTGCGCCTCACTAAAGAAGTTTTCAACCTTTCTCACATAGCGCTGCTCTTCACGCTGAAGTGTTTTTGTTTGTCTTGAAGGCAACGTGGATAAATAAAAGGAACTAAAACATAACAATGAGACAGATCATTAACATCTTCTAATTAAAGTGTTTTTCCCAATTGCTCATTCACGGACCGTTGTTAATTCCCTTCATATTGACCTCCTGGTTAAGCCGTAATGAATTTATTTCCCTGTGGATAGTCATCCACAAAAACAACAAAGTGTCAGTGTATCGACTGGGTATGAATTAACTGTAAAAATCTTATTAACCCTAAACACGAACCCGGGGTTTTTGATATTCAGTCACGACATGCTGTTCATAGTCAGCCATCAATCAAGTACTTCGTATCTCCCTGCTTCGTACGACAGCATCAAGACTGTACATTGCAAGGAAGTGCACACTAGCCTCACTTCACAGACAATACATTTACACTGTCAGCGCTGCTAATGAGATTATACAAAACCCTCTTAATCGGCATTTCCTTGTCTGATTTGACAAATAATGCGCCGTCCTATCAGACTTTGTAGAATATGAGAAGCCAAGCAGGGGGGAGATTATAAAGCTGTTGGGTTAATCCTAATGTTGGCTTTCTTAAGGGTGCTCACTGTACTCATCTGAGAGGAGAGAAAAGACCATATAATCTTCTCCTCCACTCCTCAATTACTCCTCTCTGCAGGAACTTCTCAAACCCACAGCGAGTTATCAGATTTTCTATCCAAGAGACCAAAAAAAGGGAGAACTAGAGCAACGCAAAGAAAGCCACTAAAGAAAAAAGTCTGAAAAAGAGAAATAAACACTACAGAAGATAAACTAGGAGAGAAGCTTTGCAGCTTCAGAGCAAAAATAGGCTGAATAATTATCAGAAAATCATAACTGTTAAATATTTTCATTTATATATAATTTTTAAATTAATTTTAATTAACAGAATTTATTAAAGTACTTGTTTTACCTTTTTAAAAATCACACCTTTCATTTAATGTGTTTAAAATAAAATAAATGTTCCAAATGTATTAAAACATTAAAAAAGAAAATACATAAAATATATATATATTTGGTACATATTTATATTACATTTGTGTTAAAACACCCAACTGTCATTAATGATAACATAAAAATAAATAAATAAATAAATAAATAAATAAATGTAAAAATGTTATGTACTTTAAATGTTATTTATGCATTGACATTTTTTTTTTTTTAAATCTGAAAGGCATTTTGACAGATTTTAATGATGAAAAATAAAACGCGTATTAATAACAGAGAGTTCATTATTATAGGATGCTGTTACTAATAGGCCAAACAAACTTATTTAAAGGTCTTGGATCTGCAATTTAATTTAGGCGCTCAAAAGACACATATTTGATTGGTTAACACAGTTCAGCGCTGCAAAAAAATAAAATAAAATAAAAATAAAAATAGGGCTGGGTTTTGACAAATTTCATGGTTTGATTAGATTCTGATTCACAAACTTGCAATTCAATTCGATTCGATATCGATTATTTTGGATATATATTGGGTATAGTACATGCCAAATTTTCACAAGGAAGAAAAAAAAAATCTCAACTAATGCTGTAAAATATACATGAAAGTCAGTTGGTACTACATTACTATAATACTGAAGGTTAGTATTAACTGATTTGTATACAATACAATTAATTACATTTAATAAAGCAATAAGCCCCAAGAATGCTTCCCGTTGTGCCTAACAACGCCCCTTAGCTGTTAAAAATTCCCTGTACTCCAAAGCAAATAAAGTGTAATGATATTAATATGTCATGATATTAATAAAAACATTATTTTTCCTGCCACACAATGATGTAGTTCCTCAGAAATAGTTGTGGTTGCAACAAAGTGGTTGCTGAGCAACAAACAAACATAAACAAAGTTGTATGTTTGTAGAGTAATTTACAAGAGTTTTGAATGTGGCTCAACCAATCAAAATCAAGGACCGGAACTATTATATTTCTATTCCATAAAAAGTATCTAAACAAATTAAACACCGAAGAACAGTAAAAATTATAATGTATATGTTAATACTGCATATGTTTAGCAAAATGCTCCTCTCTAGAGTTTTAGCTGACT
Source organism: Cirrhinus mrigala (assembly GCA_036247105.1). Taxonomy (NCBI): domain Eukaryota; kingdom Metazoa; phylum Chordata; class Actinopteri; order Cypriniformes; family Cyprinidae; genus Cirrhinus; species Cirrhinus mrigala. Next base: position 27,681,202 of record CM070019.1, read on the forward strand.
GACGAGTTTATGGTTACTGAATAAGTTTTTCTTTTTTTTGCAGTAAATATGATGTTATGTGACATTGTTTACAAGCTGTTATATTAACATCTTTCTGTGGCTGAAATACTGATTGAGTGATTACATGAAACATAATAGGATGAGAGGATAGAGATTTTGGTAAGTTGTTCAATTCATGTTTATTTTGTGCTAGCAGAGAAGATGATCGGATCATGTGCGCTTCGTTTGGCTGCTTCAGTACAGCGATCCGTCACTCCACATTAAACAGTGCCAAAATGGCATTTATCATTAGGAAACTGTAATAAAATGGAATTTGAAAATTTGAAATCTGAGACTTTGTTTCATATCAAAAGTAACAAAGCACAAAGCTTATTGCGATTTATAGGATAGGAGCTGCGCTACAATGTTCCGTTCATTAACAGAAAACAGACTGCACTAATCGATTCTTGGGATTTAAGAATCAATAACATTTCGTAAGAATGAGAATCAACTAAAATCAAGAAATCTATATTTTTACCCAGCTCTAGCAAAAAAAACATTGTAAAAAGAATTTGCTACGCACAGATTTAAATGAAATATTATGATGAACATTTTTCATGAGGTAATCGATATATAATCTTGATTTTTTTTTGAATAAAGTAGTATGAATGAACAGCAGTAGGTTTCCTAGCTTTAGATGCTACATCATCAAATAATTTAACAGACAGACACTGTATCAACTTTCTCTGTCTTTTTCATGCAAAGCTGCCGATCACAATGAAGGAGACACTTACTAGATCCAAGCGAAATCACAAATAACGTAATTTCACCGAACGAGGCACATAATACAGCATGCCCGAGCAACACACCATTTCAATTTAAAAATCATTTTGCCGCAGATCAGCCACAGAGACACGTCGGATGGCAGGCTGCCGCATATTGCCTTTTGTATCTTTGATTCCGCCTTCAAGAAGTTGCGATGCCGTTACATGTCTTATTAGGGCAAATATTTCCTCTGAGCCCCAGTTGGTTGAACCAATCCAGAATACATCCTCCAGCCTGAGCTCTCGGGGGACACGTCCGATTCCTCAGATGAGCTCAGAGCTGAGAGGAAAGTAATGACTGGTGCAAGGCAGAGTGGGGCCTGATAATAAAAGAGGTTTCTGTGGGAATTAGGGCCTGTGTGTCAGGCTGAGCTCTCCCAGGAGTTTCCGTGCCTCTGAGATTTCCTTCTTTCCCCTCAGCAGGATGAGGATAAATTGATGATACAATACAAAAGACAAATGAAATTAATCTTCAAGCCGGCTGATGGCGATTGAGATTACACTTTTTTTTTTAAAAACAGCATTGATGAGTGGGCTAGCAGTGCAATGGCCTTAGTATTCGTAGGTGTTTGTACATAAACTGCGGCTCTAGCACACGTGTTTAGATACAACAGACACTGATATGTACAATGTCAATGTATTACCGTTTCTAAAGTGTAAAGCATTGTACGTACAGTATGTACAAAGGTGCAAATGTTTAATCTTTCTCAATAGGTTGATTTTATTTTATTTATAAAAAAGAAAACAAAGACACGTAATACTTTTTAGGGCTGCAAAATGATTAATCGCAATTAATCACATTCAAAATCAAAGTTTGTTTACATACTATACGTGTGTGTTGTGTATATTTATTATGTATATATAAATACACACATAATAGTATGTGTTAAGAAAAAATATGTTAGATTTATATATAAAATATTAATAAATAATATAAATTATGTATATATATATATATATATATTAGGGCTGTCAAACGATTATCGCATACAACATACAAAATAAAAGTTTGAGTTTGCCTAATAAATGTGTGTGTAGTGCGTGTAATTATTATGCATATATAAATATGCAAAGACAAATTAATGTATCAATTTAATCAATATAATATATATATATATATTTAATCAATATAATATATATATTTATATATTATATATTTTTATTTATTTTGTATGCGATTAGTCACAATTAATCTTTTATAATACCATTTAAACATTTAAGGTCTGTTTTTCCCATCAAGGCTGCATTTATCTGATTTAAAAAACAGTAAAAACAAGGATATTTTGAAATGTTATAAAAACTTCGAGTAACTTTTCTATTTTAATGCATTTTAAAATATGATTTTTTTCCTGTTACGATAAAGCTGAATTTTTAGCATCATTACCCCAGCCTTCAGTGCCACTTGATCCTTCAGAAAGTGATTCTAATATGCTGATTTGGTCCCTTAATGCATCCTTGCTGAATACAAGTGCTAATTTCTTAATTACAAACGCTTGCTGACCTCAGACATTTGAATGGTAGTGTATGCTAATCAAATTAACACATTTACTGAAAAACAAGTTACCTAAAAGTAAGTAATTGGGCTAACATCTAAATTAAATTATTTTAATCAAGAAAAGATTAACATTATTAAAACCAAAATTATATTTTAAAAATAAATAAATAAATCACTTAAATCAAACTAAACACATTAGGCTACATAAATACATAGAATTTTAAAGGGACATGCCAGGAATAAATAGCTCCTTAATGTAACAATTTCAGTTTACGACTTTTTACAGTATATAGAGATATGGACTTTATTCATAAGTCAATTTGCTATTAAAAGAATTAAAGACCCTTTTTAAATCTTCCATAATTTACTAATAAACAACAGCCGGGATATATTAGCCGGGATGTACTAAACTCGCTCACCTGTCAAGTTTAGTTTAGACCAGTTTTAGTAAGATTCATAAAGACTGTATGTTTATAAAGTGTTTACATTTCAGACACTTTTAATATGTTGACACTGTACAATTCAGTGCTTTTCCAAACATGCAAAAATGAATGTATGTCCACGAATAAGAATGAGATCACCCTGGGGAAAGAGGAAAATAGGACTGAGGAGACGAGGAAGTACTTGATTAAAATGCAGAGGATGAGGAGGAGGTGTTTAGTTAACTCAAGGTGATTCTGTGTATGTGAGTGTGTGTAGATATTGGTGGGAGTGTGGGATCTAATTAAAGTGGTAAATGTGCTGATGAGCTATTTGTGTGTTCTTTCCACTGAGAATCTGTCAGGCTGGGGAACGCAGCTCGTGTAGACACGATAAGCCCTGGTTTCTCTCATTGATTTTGTGTCTCGGGCTCTGGCCGAGGGGGGACGTACCTGAGAAGCCAGTACGGCAGACACATATGAATCCCCCAGGTTTGTTGATGCACACGGAGTCATGAAGGCAGGGGGAAGCTTCACATTCGTTTATGTCCAGGTTGCAAAGCGTTCCGAAATATCCGGGGACACAGTTACACTGGAAACTGGAAGTGCACAAAAATAGCATTATTAGCCAAATCATATTTTTTAAAATTCCTGGCTGTGACACAGACATCTGCCAAACAAAATGGTGCCATATCTGCATGGAGTGTTTTTAGGAAAACTGACAGACAAGGAAAAGTCTGATTGACAGCAAAAAGATCTGAAGTGTGTCTGTTAATCATGACTTTGGCTGCTGGTATCATCGGACAAAATGACTGACAAGCTGACTCGGTTTCAAATATCCTGTCACCTGTCTCATCAGTGAGGATTTGGCCAGTTCAGTGGTTCTCTGATGGAAGGGACTCTTGTAGAATATATTCACACTTTAATAGGCCATTTTGTATCACGCTGTGATTTTTGCCTGGATTGTTTTGTTCACTTTAGTGTTCTTTTTTATATTTTCTCTTAATTCTGTACAGTATGTTCTGCTGGGATTAGCACATTATGTCTTTAAAAAGATTTTTCCTTGATCTTTTGAAATAAGTGTGTTTATTATACTATAAAAAAAAAACATGCAATAACTTTAAGATGTATTGAAACCCACTGGCTCTTCTCTAGGAAAAAATGCCTTGAATTTATTTCTGTAAATAATGACGTATACATTTACATACGAACAGCACCACACTTTTTAATATGTGTTCTTTCAAAAGATAGGGCAGCATTACCTACATCAGATCTGACAGCAAACTGCAACCCAAGTAAGCACAGCAAAACGCTGTTAGCGGCGATTCACATGAGAACATTCTGTGCTGGTCTGTATCAGGGTTTCTCAAGCTTTGTTATTTATTAATTATTTATTTTAACTGTACATTTTTTTTTTAATTATTAACGTTAACTCATGACTCTATGGAGGCCCATTTCCACCACTGAATTTAAAATAAAGAAGAAAAAAAAAAAAAAAAGGTAATTGCCACTTTTTTTTTCCTCGCAATTGCGAGATGTAAACTCACAATTCTGACTTTTTTTCTCAGAACTGCGTCTTTGTATCTCGCAATTCTGACTTTTTTTCAGAATTGTAAGATATAAACTTGCAATTCTGAGTTATAAAGTCCAGTTCTGAGGGGAAACACAATTCTCACAATTCTGACTTACAATTAATCCATAACTTGCAATTGTGTTTTAAAGTCAGAATTGCAAGATATAAACTCGCAATTATGAGAAAAAAAGTCAATTTGCGAGACAAATTTTTTTTCTAAGAATTTCAAGTTTATATTTAGCAAATCTGACTTTATAACTCCTAATTACAAGTTTATATCGAGAAATTCTGAGGGAAAAAAGTCACCATTGCAAGCAGTGTTAGGGGAAGTAAAAGTAATGCAAAAAAGTTCTACTTTTAGCAAACGTAAAAGCCCTTTCCTACCAAAAATTTAAATGAATAAGCCTCAGTCTAAAGCAGAAATAAATTCACGTATGTACAGAAGAATGCAGGTGAAAGTTCAACACTCTTCAGCAATAAAAAAAAAATAAATAAATAAAAAATAAATAAAAAGCACAAATTTTAACTTACCTACAGTATTTTGCTTATTAGTATGGTTGAACTGGATCAAAGGTTTGCGTCATATTCTGAGTTGTTTTTTGTTTTTTTGTTGAATGAGTAAATGCATGTTTAAATTTAGTCAAGAGCTACAGTAACATCACGTAAATTAAAAAGTAATTCGTTACTTGTAATGCGTTACCCCCAACACTGATTGCAAGTTTATCTAGCAATTCTGACTTCATAACTCACCACTGAGTTTATATCATGCAATTCTGTAAAAAAAAAAAAGCTAGAATTGCAAGTTTGCATCATGCAATTCTGAGAAAAAAAGTCGAAATTGTGAAATTAAAAAGTCACAATTACTTTTTAATTTTTTTATTCAGTGGCTGAGACAGGTTTCCATATGAATCCTATGATGGCGTTTTAGTGCCACGTTAAAAAGGTTAAAAAATCTAAGATCACAAGATTAAAGCTGCAACATTTCAAGAAGTAAAGTCGAAATTACGAGAATAGTGTCAAAATGCTTCAAGAAATTACAAGAATTAAATCATAGCAATTAAATTATAGGTAACACTTCAGTATAGGGAACAATTCTCACTATTAACTAGTTGCTTATTAGCATGCTTATTATTAACATATTGGCTGTTTATTACTACTTATAAAGCACATATTCTGAGCGAACATATTCTAAATCCCTAATCCTACCTAATAGCTAAACTTAACAACTACCTTACTAACTGTTAATAAGCAGTAAATTAGGAGTTTATTGAGGCAAAAGTCATAGTTAATGGTTTATTAATAGCGAGAATTGGACTTTAAAATAAAGTGTGACCAAATTATAATATTGTGAGAGTATAGCCTGTACATGCAAATGACCTGGATTAGGAGCACGTAGGAGAAGTTGCCAGGCCACTGGAATTTTTGGAATATACGTGGGATTATTAGCAGAAATCATACCATGTGTTATACTCGCAGGGACACTGTGGTTGGAAATAATCTTTCACAAAGTTTAATTTCGACTGTATTCTGGTAATATTTCTACTTTATTCTTGAAATATTATGACTTTAATCTCGTAATGATTTTTAACGTGGCACTAAAACACTGTTTCAGAATCCCCTACTGTTCCCTAAAAAATAAATAAATAAATTAAATTAAACTAAATAAAAAAAAAGAAAGAAAGAAAAAAAATGCACTCTGGGTTTACTGTGTATAAACATGCGTTACACTGTTTAAAAAAAACAAACAAACAAACAAAAAAAAAAACAATTTGTTGAGTCAACTTAAAATAATTTGTTACCTTGCTGCCTTATAATTTTACGTTCAGTCAACTCAGAAAAAGTTTATTCAACTTGAAATGTGCTAAGCGACAACTTAGATCTTTGAGTTGATTAAACTTAAAATTTTAAGGCAGCTGAGTTACCTTGCTTTTAAGTTTAACAAACACAAATATCTAAGTTGTCACTTAGTACAACTTAACATTTCAAGTTGACTAAACTTATTTGAATTGACTGAATTTAAACTTTTAAGGCAGCAGGGTAACAAATTATTTTAAGATGACTCAACAAATTGTGTTTTTTGTTTTTTACAGTGTAGATGGATATGATTGCCCTTTATAGTGTAATTGTTCCCATTTTATGCAATGATTTCATCGTTTTTTTAGACACCATGACAGGTTGAACTCAGGTTAGGTTTTGATACAAAAAAAAAAAAAAAATTGTACATTTTTAAGAGCCCTTGGGTGCAATTTGGACAAATAAAACACAGTATATTATATAATGAAATACTAGAAACGTATATGTTGCTTGCAAACAAACAAACAAAAAAAAAAGTTCTTTGCTGCTGGACTACTACATCTACCAGCAGGGGCAATCTGGACCATGTAAACGAGCCAAACCTTGACCTGCTTGGCCCTGAACAACATCCTGCACGCTGTAGCCTACAAGGGGTATCAAAGCAAACATCTGTAAACTACTATTGTCAGTAAACTACATACAAACACACTGACTTCTGACAGGACAAGGTAAAAGAGCTCCGCTGAGATCTCCTCTAAAGCAAGCCCTGCCGTGTCAAAAGTGCACTTGTGTGGAAGCGAATAAGTTGTGAGCAAACGGAAACACCTGAAGTGAAATCCCTCAGACTGAAGCAATTCTGCAGGAACGCTGGGAGCAGATGATCACAGGGGAGCCCGTACATGATAGGAGACAAAGTGGAGACAAACCATTTAGGACTCAAATTGGCCTCGGGATTCCTCTGCCCATATGTCGGCCTGAACCAAGAGCGGCCCTGGGGCGCCTATTAAAGCACAACGAGGAGAAGATCTAGTAGAGGAAAGCCAATATAGAGGCGTGATGCGAACCTGCTGAACTATTCTCACTTGTGTTTAGACCAGCAGCTTATATATGTCAAGGATGAAAAAGGACCTTTATTATAAGTCCAAGCACTTTAGACAATAATACCAGCATCTCCCAAACATGTCTCGTTTCTACACCGTCTAGTAAAAACAAACAGTTCAGAGAGGATACTTGGGCTCCTACATCTTAATCAATTTATGGAGGGTTGCAGTACAGAGTGGAAAAAGTGCAATTTGGTGTTGCCATGGTACTTACCTGTTCACAAGGTCTTGGCAGACGCCTCGGTTCTGGCAGGGGTTTGACGCGCACTCATTGATGTCTTCCTCACAGTGTTGGCCCGAGAAACCTGGCTTGCAGAAACAGCTGTACAGACATGACAAAAGGAGGATCGGTTTACAGTTGTGAAAAAAACCTCACTTGTTTATCGGGAATTATGCAACCACAATGTGATTTTATATTGCAAGACCTACAAGATAATATACAATACTAAATTGCTATTTAAATGGCTGTTAATATAATAATGAAAGTGCTGTCAAATCGATTAATCGCGATGAATCGCAACCAAAATAAAAGTTTGTGTTCACAAAATATATATGTTTGCATACTGTGTGTGTATTTACATTTACGCACATATATGTATACATAAATATAAATATATTGCAGATATTTCTTAAATATATTCACGTATGTGTGTGTGCATTTATATATACATATAAATATACACAGTACACACACATATTATGCAATTAATCGTGATTAATCAAATTGACAGCACTAAATAATAATAATAATAATAATAATAATAATAATAATAATAATAATAATAATAATAATAATAATAATAATATTCCTAAAATTCAACAATATAGTTAATTTTAATAAAGGAAACCCTTTACAATTTCCAGTTTTGACAATTAATATTATAAAATTATATAAAATTTGTATTTTAGCCAAAATATTAAGAGATTCTGGAAAGATGTGTTTTATGCTTATGAAGGCTGTACTTGCCAATCTACTAGGGATGTAATGGTATCAAAATTTCATAATAATATAATATTGCTCATGATACGATAATATTGTGATATGAAGTCCACGATACAATATTTTAAAAAAAGCACAAATGAAGACTTGGGAAAAAATGAAAATTTAGTATATTTTAAAGTTAAATTTAAATTAAAATAAAGTTAAATCTAATGCATGAGAGTTCAAAATTAAGAGATCCAACCCATGTTCCTAAGAAAACTTAAGTCAGAAAAAAAAAAAAAAATAATAAAAAAAAATAGTTAATTGACTTGTACCTGAACTTTACTAAACCCCCTTTTTATTTGTGGTATACTGTCTCAGTCTAAATTACATTCACACTGATAGCTGCCAAACAAATTAGAAAATAATAATAGCAATTTTATATTATTTTTATTCCTATGAAAGTAATAGTAAAACAACTGCACTGTAAAATAAATGTAATGACTATTTCATAGGTATATTATTTTTGCTTTACACTACAGCAGGGAAATTACAATACTTCTTTCCTAATTTCTACACTTGAAAGAGATGTTCTGAGTTTGGACTGCAGTAACATTACCCATTCAAACTGCTAGCTGTCAGCAATTCATACTGCACTTTTAGGCTTTTATTTTGACAGACACAACAGCAATAGAGCTTTTATTTTAAAACTTAAGCTTCAGTATTTTAAAACTTCAAGCTTCTTACAAAAACACGTCTCAATAATACCGTGACAGTTTTGCTATCGTTATTCCATGATATTGATAATATCGTTACATCCCTACAATCTACATTAAAAAATAGCAATATTGTAAAAAATGATTGCAAATTTTATTAAAAATACAAAAATAAGTTTTCTATTTTAATACATTTTAGAATGCAATTTATTCTAGTGTTGGTACAGCTTCAGCAGCCATAACACCAGTCTCCAGTGTCACATGATTCTTCAGAAATCATTCTAATATTAAGTGCTCAAGAATGAAAATAAAACAGTTAATATTTTTGTGGAAACTGTGATTATTCTTTTTAATATTCCTCAATGAATGGAACGTTCAAACGAACAGCATTTATTTGAAATAGAAATCTTCTGTAACCTTGTAAATATGTTTACTGTCACATTTGATCAATATAACGTATCCTTGCTGAATAAATGTAGAAATTTTTTTTATTATGAATCCATCACCCCAAACCTTTGTTCAGAAGCGTACATGATGGGTACATAAGAATTTACTGCACAGTAAGAATGACTGAGCAAAATGTGAAGATATCAAAGAAGAAAATACAGTCTGTTTTTTCAAAAATAAATAAATAGATGTCATCTCTATTGTGCTAAAATACCTGGGTTACCAAAGAACTACAAGGGGAAAAAACAGACATGAAGGCATACAAGCCAAAAACAGACCTTTCCGATAAATACATATAATACTATGTCTGGCAAATAGCAAACCTAATCTGTGCTGTAAAGGAAGTATAAGGGCTGCTTATATAGGTGAAACAACAACTGAGCTGCAAAACCAGAAGTCAAGTCAGAATTTGACCTCAATCGAAGTAAATGTGGAGCCAGGACCTGAAATGGGTTATTTCTGCACAAAATCACTTAAAAAAATAAAATAAAAAAAAAAATCTATATAAGAAAACTTTAAAATGTTTTTCAGGTTTAAATAACCTGGTCTGTTTTTACTTAGTATATACAGTATATACATTTTTATGAATAAATAATAAACGTTAACACTATTATTGACAATATAATGAATTATGACAATAGTTTTATTTTTATTAAACAAATAATTTTTTTTTTTTTAAGATTAGATTTGAGCAAGATCATATTTTAAGAGCAATTCTTGCACAGATGTATTTCAGAACAGACTTTTCAACAAATGTTTCTCACTGAACGTTGATATTGTCTTGTGAGGTCTTAAAGGGATAGTTCGCCAAAGAATAACAATTCTGCAACTATGCCGTTTAGACTGTTTGCACATTCTGTTGGATTTTTATGGTGATTGTTCTTTTTAGAACTTGACAGACGTGATCACTATGAACCATCATTTTATGGAGGAAAAAAGTTACATCAAGGCTTCTTTTGTGCAATGAATTCCAAGCAATTAATAACTCCATACAGGTTTAAAATGAAAATGGAGGTCACAGGATTTTAATTTTTGGGTGAGCTGTCCCTTTAACACAACACAGTGCCAGAAGGCAACATATCTGCTGAAAGACAAACAAACAAACACAACAGAGAACTAAAATTAGAAATAAAAGGCAAGAAGACCTGTATCTGTTGACCCCATCCACACAATGGCCTTGGTTCTGACAAGGTCTTGAGACACAGTCATCGCTATCAATTTCACAGCGAGCTCCCTCAAACCCTGCAAGACAGATGAGATGGTCATGGATCAGTAAGTCTCAGTGCTCCCTGAAAGCGTTAGGATCAATGATAACAAAGGCCCTTGGTGAATGCCATCTTAATGGAACTGTGCACCTCCCTATAGCCCATCTCATCTGCCAGCCCTCGCGCTCCTAGCGTCTCCTCCGAGGACTCTAGCGGCTCTAATAATACCTCAGTGCCTCCACAGATTAGGCTGAGGGCTCATGGTGGAAGTGTGGAGAGGATCTCGTTAAGATGGGGGGAGACGGAGGAGGTGAAGTTCAGGGGCCTCTTTGCTCGTGTTCATTATGAGGATGAAGGGGAGGAGGGGGTGTAATCAGCTCAGGGCTCTTGTTGGGGAAAAGGTCCTGGGAGACGTGAATATTCAGCTTTTTGTCGGAGAGCTGGTACTGCTGTAAGCTCATCCTCTGCTCAGCAAGACACTCTGTGCCTGAAAGAAATGCTTTAGAGTCAATAGAAAATCAAAACGGACCTTTTTACTTTATTATGAACGAAAACTTGCTTCTTCCTCTTAAACTTTTCTTTTAAAGTTATTTCACTTACAGCAGAAGACACGGGTTATTGTAACTCAGAAGTTTGCAATTAGAATGATTTATTTTAAATAACAGTTTCTATTTGAAAAGTTTTTACATTCATTCAATTTAAGTAGCTCTCTAGTCTTTAATTAACATGATCTTTTAGAAATCATTTTAATATGCTGATTTGGAACTCAAGAAGCACTTATTATTATTATCAATTTTGAAAGTAGTTGAGGTGCTTAAACAAATAAATGTCTTCACTGTCACCTTTAATCAGTTTAAAGCATCTTTTCTAAATAAAACGTAATTTCTTTTTTTTTTTTTTTTTTTAAAAGTACTAAAATGTTTTAACTTTGAAAACTGACTAATTTTCAAATCTCAGGAAAATACTTTCTGTTACAAAACAGGACATTGATGCATGTCTACTGTAGAAGACACCAGGACATAAAGCATGTTTATTATGCATTTTGGGAGACAGAACAAGTGAAAAGGGAAAGAAATTCTATATCAATTTTCCTAAGAATTACTAGATATTACTATGAAAATCTTCAAAATAAAAAAAATAAAAAAATCAATTTTAAAATGAAATATTGAAAAATTACTACTTCTATTATCACACTTCTATTTTCATTACATGTAACCCCAAAAACACATTAATATGCAAATTAGATACAGTGCATATATATTTTGTATAGAATAATAAAACCCATTTATGGTCATTTACAACATTTGACTTTTTTCTTCTTCTTTTTTAAACAAACTGAGACCTGGTGTCCTGGAGGACATAACATATAAATAAAATCCATTTAAAATAATATTTATATATATCAATCTTCACATTCAATTATTGTAAAAACAACATAAATGAAGTATATTTTTGATATTTGTTTAATGACATCTTTTTTTTTTTTTTATGACTGAAGGCAAGTATCACTGATACCAACTGATAGTTCTATGAAATTTTTTTCTTAATATTAAACCATTGACTATAGCCATTCAACATTATAATTGAGAGCTTTCAATTTAACATCTATTAGACAAACAATCCTCACATAAACCCATTATAATAAATGTCATATAGCTACCTGTGCCCTTCAGCAAGAGAATATAGCCAAATTTAATAAAGTTACTAAACACTAAAATGTAAATTAAATAAAAGATAAAGCTTATAACTACAGAAGTTACTGATTTTTTTTTTTTTTTATTTTGTTCTTCGATTACCAGACATCACAGCAGCTGGTTATTAGGATATTTTGGTTGCTTTAACTTGCTGCCGCAGCTAAACATGAAGCAGATCTGACACTGCTCTAAATGTGACTGTTAAATAATAAACACTTACATTCACAGTTTTAAGAGAGCTTTAGTCGCCTTTTTTGTAACTTCATGGCCTAACTGATGACATAACTAGGACTAAATACATACATACTCATAGTTTCATTTGGGTTTGAATACGATAATAGGTGGGTCTGAATATGATAGTAGGCCATAGTCTAATGGGTCTGAATATGATAATAGGCCATAGCCTAATACAGCGCACGCCTGCATATTTTTGCGTGCACTTGAAGAGCACGCGCTATGAGCACAGTATAACTGCTGACAGGACAGGAAGATTCGTTTTTTACTGACATATTACCTGACAACATCTCATCTGACTGCAGTTCACTGATGTTCGAATGAAGCTCCGATATTAGCCACCGGTGCCCTTTTTCGCACTCGTTTGATTCGTGCCTGTTGCTGAGGTGATGTTGGAGCGCGCGTCCGAGAAGTCTCCTGTTTGATGTGCTGGTTATTATGTTCTGCGTCTAAATAAACGCAATTCTTTAGTGGGTGGGGTGGCCAAACCTAGCCCCGCCCCGCGCTAATTGCGTTAAAAATTTTTAATGCATTAAAATTTAAAAATTAATCGCCTGCGTTAACACGCTAATTTTGACACCACTAATACATACCAGAGATGGGAAGAAACTAAGTGCAAATACTTAGTTACTGTACTTAAGTAGATTTTTCTGGTATCGGTACTTTTCTTCACTATTTATTTTTCTGACTACTTTTTACTTTTACTCCTTACATTTTTACACAAATATCTGTACTTTCTACTTCTTACATTTTCAAACCAGGCTCGTTACTTTAGTTTTAATCAGCATTTGGTGATCACCATTGGATAACAAGTCTCTAATAAAAAATAGATCGGTTAGTCTTGACTGGCAATGCGATTTGGCTCACCCGTGCTCCGCGTCTCCGCCAAACGGTTTCTGTCAGAGTAATCATTGCAAGTGACTCGAGAATTGAGTGGAAGCGCCCAGTTGGATCATAGAGGCAAAACTATTGACCTGGGGTGCATTTCCCAAAAGCATCGTTAGCTAACTATGGTGGTTAGGTCCATTGAACTCTATTGGTAAGGACGGAACTTGTGACCATGGTTGGTTTTGGGAAACGCACCCCTGTTCAGGACTTCAAGTGCAGGTCATTTTCATCTGTAAACAGGCTGCTAAGAGTTGCTAGCAGTTTAATGCTTAACTTAATAATCAAAGACAAAACTACAGCTTCTATTAACGAAACGAAACTACATCAATACCCAAAATATTCTATGCTAAACGACATTATTATTATCTACTGTAAAGTTATCTACAGTAATTTAGCAAACAATCTTATAAAACAGTTTTGTAATACATTCAGAGGGAGCTAGAGCAGATAACAACACAACCCTTATGAAAATTAAAACCAAAATCCATGGTTGTTATAGTTGAACCTTGGTAACCACAAATGAACCATGGTTTTGCTACATTAACCATAGTCTAACCATGAGATGTGTAGTAAAACTGCGGTTGTTAATTAAAACAGATTGTAAAAAAATAAATAAAAATAAAACAAAACAAAACAAAACAAAACAAAACAAAACAAAACAAAACAACAAAAACATGGTTACTATACTTTTACAGTAATTAACCATGGTTAATTTTGATAAGAGAAAAATATGACTCATGATAATGCAATAACATGTTCAGTATTAGGATTTTTCTGTAAAGATATTGTCATGATGTATTCATTATTGTACTATAATAAAGACATTTAGGCAATTTAGAAAATATAGTTTATAATAAAAGGGACAGGTACAAGAAAATTAGTGAAAAAAGCAAACACACACAAAGTGAGATGCAGAGAGATATCATGGAAAATGAAGAGACTGAAAAGGAAAATGGAAGTGAAGGTGCAGTTCAAGAGAAAGCCTTTTTCTTATTTTGCATGGCCCTAGCCTAACATTTATTTAGATGTGATGGCCATACAAAAAATAGGGTTGTTTCAGAATTTGTTGTGGATGTATGGGATGGCCTGGATGAGTGTGAGATTTCCCGGCCAGCCCTGTTCTACATGGTGGATGTTTAGCCTTGATACATACATTAGCTAACAAATTTTAAATGAAAATTATTTATTTTGTTTTAATGTATCAATATGATGTGAGATCCAATTACCAGCGTGACACTAAAACAGGTAGTAGTAATAGGTACTTTTTACTTAAGTACATGTCTGAGCCCATACTTCTTTACTTTAACTTAAATAAAAAAAAAGTGTAGTAAGTACTTCTACTTTTACCAGAGTATTTTTAAACACGAGTATCTGTACTTCCACTTGAGTGAAGGATGTGTGTACTTTTCCCATCTCTGATACATACATACACACACACACACACACACACACACACACACACACACACACATGTCTGGTTTATTATCCTTGTGGGGACTCTCCATAGGTGCAATGGTTTTTATACTCTCCACACTGTATTTTCTATCCCCTTACCCTAACCCTACCCCTAAACCTAACCCTTACAGAAAACTTTATGCATTTTTACTTTCTCAAAAAAACTCATTCTGTATGATTTATAAGCTTTTATACCCATGGGGACCTCAATTTAGGTCCCCACGGTGACACTAGTCCCCATGAGTCTGTGTGTATTCAGGTTTAGGTCCCCACAAGGATATAAAAACAAGTACACACACACACACACACACACACACATATTTTAGGATTTTTCTGTAAAGATATTGTCATGATGTAATCATTATTGTACTAATTTTGACATTTAGGCAATTTAGAAAATATATTTTTCTTAAATCTATAGTATTTAAGCCATTTTAAGATAAAACAACACCTGGTCATAATGTGATATAGAATATAATGAGGTGGTTGTTTTGCAACAAGTTGGAGACACATATATACATATATATATATATATATATATATATATATATGAAGAGTTCAGATGCAAAACCAGCTAAAAGCAAAAATGAGATAATGATACTGAGTGAATGCTCTCGACATATATCATACGTCCATTAAATACTTTTTCTTCAAACTCGCTGAAATACCAGCCTCAGCCTAATCAGAAGTACCGGTGCTTCCATAGAAACCTATACATCTGAGCCTCATAAAAATGCATTTTTTAAAGAAAGACGTCAGATGGATTTAGCTGGTTTTGCATCTGAACTCTTCATATATATATATATATATATATATATATATATATATATATATATATATACATACATACACTATGTATTACTGTGTGAGTTCTGGCAAACATCATCATTAATGACAAAATGAGTCTTTAAAACATCATTTTTATGCATATATAATTATTGCATTTAATTCCATCTTTCACAGACTTTTTTGCTTTTAGCATTCTTGTGAGCTTATTGTCTAATTGGTTTAGTGTTGAGAGCAGATGTTGCACAACAGTGAAGAGACAAAGGAAAAACCTTCAGCATTGCTCATGTTTTTAGGAACGTAATAAGCTTGATTTCATTCTGAATCACCACTGAATATATTTACAGTTCCAGTAAGCACAATTTATTTTCTAACACATGCAGCAGGATGTCTACTGTAACTTATCTTCTCTGAAGCGTTTCAAAGCACAGACTGCTTTCACACATTAGAGATGACTCATAACACCAACAATAGAAAGCCAAATGACTATACGCTCTATCTGCATTTAATGCATGCCATTAATTATTTCCTTAAGTGTTAGAAGCGTCTTCAGAAAGGTTTGTTAAGGTCAAGTGTCACTAAACAAAATATCATTAACCAGTGAAACTTCTGATAGTAAATATTTACTAAAAATGTGATGAACCTTCCTGTAAACTCATCAATACAGGATTTCTGATTGGAAGTATACAAGCTTTTTCCATTGATTTCTAGAGCTGGCTGATTTGAACTGGCATCAACCCCCAATTTCATTCCAGATATCATCCTTCCATTAGATTCTAGCAAACACAATCGAGAATTGGGTCTCTGCCACTATGGATGCACAGTACAATATCTGCTGGATTATATACAGCTGGCACCGGCCCATGATGAACTGTCAATCACCATGTCTCTGGGGACAATTTGGAGTGTCAACATTAATGCATCTGCAGCAAGAACACACAGTGAGACTGGAGTTTCTTCACTGTCAAAATATAGAGTAAGATACCTGTGGCTTGCACAAATGTTCCATCATTCTTTCCCAGCATCCTCTGTGCGCCCCACAAAGCCGTGCAGGTAATCCCTGAGACAACTCATCCTTCCAAAGTAAATATGAGACTAGTTTGAAATTTAGCCATATCAACACAGCCATGTGTCTTAGTGTTTGAGGTTCACTGTTAGTCTCGAGACACTGAGAAACAAATAAAAAGTCTAAAAACAAAATCTGCATTACAAGTGTGTACATGAACATGCAATAAAAAACAAAACAATATATGTCAGCGTTCCTCCACCCTGTCATATCTATATTTACTACATTTAACTTAAACATTTGTTTCTTTTTACTTAATATATTAAATAAATAAATAAAATTGTTGGTCAACATGAGTTGCGCCATGTGCAAACAAGCATATACTTTAAACTTTAAACCAGATTCATTAACCAGCTTGATGAATTTATCAAGGTGAACTACAGTCATTGTTATTATTAACAATCTTTATAAATAACTAAGATTTATGAATGCAGTCTTAAAGCAACAACATACTGGTAATTAGCCTTGGCCCACAATCATCAATCTGAAAGACATGAGCAAAATAGAGCCAAAGCTAAATATTTATAATAACCGGTGAGCGTACACAAAGCAGGATGCACAAAGTGAGAGATTCCAGCTCAAAGGCTAATTGTGATGAAACGCACACACAATTTATTTATCTGAATCTAATTAAAGGATAAATGTGTTTGACTTAAAGAAATTCCACTTAACCTTCTGCACAGTTCACAGGTCTGAAGTATGTAGGCTCTTCCTGGACTGGGAGAGTGTTGACAAGTGAGAAAGTTCTTTGTAAGGTCCCATTATATTTTATCTCAGCCTATTATTTCAAACTACAGTATTATTAATTACGAAATCGATACTGGAGTAGTTCAGTAGCTCTGTTCTATAACCTAGTAAGCTTCTTCACTTCTAAGGCAGCATACTAACGGAAATTGAACCTTATAAGTGACTGATTTGGAACATTTTTCAGTTAACTTCCTCTAATAGCACTGAATACCAAATCACTCAATTAGGGCTGTCAGGATTCTTCAATTAAATTCGAGTGCTTAGACTTAGGGTCGATTAACCGGAAAATATCGGAAGTGCCGCACTCCACATACAAGATATAAAAAGCATTATTAGAGCATTTTTAAGGCTGCATGAAATATTAAAACCATTTAAAGATCATAATAAAGCATAGTGCTATTGTGAATTCACAAATGCTGTGATTCAATTAAATAAAAATAGAAGAGTGGCTTTGTTCACAGTAAATGCTGCTCCACACAAACAGTTACCATTTATTGACCATTTATCTTAAGCTACTCAGTTGCTTATAACATTCATCTGGGAACAATGTGCACCATTCTATTATCATTTATAAACCTATGCCAACACTGGAGTTAACATCATTATCTTATCTAAATATGCCAACTGCTCAAAATAAGTTTAAACCCTCACTCCGAATTTGCATGCTTTTCCATAAGCTCTTGTTCAAAAATTGACAGTGGCTGTAGCATTTCTATCATAATAAAGTGGCCAAAAATTAAAGATTAAGTGTACATTTCCATTAAATGTTGCTTAGTCAGTATTAAACAAGGATTAGATCGCACTGTAAAGCGTAAAAACGATTGTAAGACAATAATAACGTTACGTGTTTTTAAGAGTAGTTCACTTCTAGAACAAAAATGTACAGATTATGTACTCATCCCCTTGTCATCCCCTTGTTGTAAAGAAATTATTTTTTTTGAGGAAAACATTACAGGATTTTTCTCCATCTAATGGATATGTATGGTGCCCCCAAGTTTGAACTTCCAAAATGCAGTTTAAATGCAGCTTTAAAGGACTCTAAATGATCCCAGCCGAGGAAGAAGGGTCTTATTTATCAAATCGATTAGTCATTTTCGAAACAAATTAACAATTTATATAATTTTTAACCTCAAAAGCTTGTCTCGTCTCTGCAATGCGCATGCATACTCTGTGTAATCCGGGTCAATACAGTTTGGGTACGTCGAAAAACTCCCAACTTGTTTTCTTCTTCAACTTTTTATCCTTTTTTTGTAAAGGCCGTTTGATCTTCTTTACATGTTCACTTTGTAAACACTAGGTCGGAACTTCCTCAGCAATGTAGGACAATTTTGAAGTTGGGGAAGAAAACAAGATGAGAGTTTTTCGACATACCCTAACTGTCCTGAACCGGGAAAAAAAAACAAATGTTCACGTAGGTTTTGTAAAACAACACCCTTTTTACCTTGCCAAAATCAGCTCTGCAAAAATCATCTCATTCGAAGGGGTTGTTCCTTTAAATGCAAATGAGCTCTGCTCACCCCGCCCCTCTCTTCTTTCTGTGGAAAGACTATCTTGTTTACATTAGCCGCAAAGATTCATAAAAAAAACCCTTATACTCACTTCTGCTGTAAGTGAGGCTAGATCATGAATGATTCGCGCGAACATAGACGGATATATGTAGATCGGGAGGCGCATTCCATTCACAAACAAATGCAATCCACTGCATCTTCAGCGGCTCAGATGTCGGGAGTAAATGACGACCGCTATGTTCATCATTACATCCAGCAACACAACACCTCAATCGCTCAATCAGATATTATTGTCTAACTTACATCCCTGCTCTGGCATCAAAACATAGAAAGTTACTGGACTGTGACAGCTGGTCTAAGGTAAGAGCTCATGTCAATCAGCTATTGTGAGAGCGGCATCTGTCGGTGTGACGGCACACCGACGGGCATCTGAGAACGGCTCGATTTGAAAAAGGGGATATTATTTTTACAGATTAATTAAAAACCACTGCATGGATTTTTATCATTATAGGGTAGATTTGTACATACACTGCCAACACACATTAATGTTCAAACAGCATGAAAAAGTGAACTTAGCATCCGATGACCCCTTTAAAAAGTATATAAACTGTCAATTTGTTTTGCAAATGACCGTTTTGCTACATAAGACCCTTCTTCCTCGGCTAGGATTGTTTAGAGTTCTTCGAGGCTGCATTTGAAATGCATTTTGGAAATTCAAACTTGGGGGCACCATTGAAGTCCACTATATGGAGATAATTCCTGAAATTTTCTTTTAATAAACTCAATTTCTTATAGACTGAAGAAAAAAAAGACATGAACAATCTTGGATGACAAGGAGGTGAGTAAATGATCTGTAAATTTTTGTTCTTTTGTTCTGGAAGCGAACTACTCCTTTAGTAAGATGCAGGAAGTGAAATGGGGAGAAAAAAAAAACCAAGGCTGAGAAGAAATTTTTAAGTTAAGTGCCATGCACAAGACACCGCAAAAGACGTGTGACATGTGCACAATGGTCAAACATGTCCATTTAGTGCATCGAAAATCAATGAAAAGGTAGCATAGTGAAATGTGTGGACGGACCCTTAGAGTAGTAAAATGCCTTAAGTAAAAACCATAAGCACTTATTATGAACCTTAAGCAACTATTATGAACTTTTAAAGGATTAGTTCACTTCCAGAATAAAAATTTCTGATAATTTACTCACCCCCATGTCATCCAAGATGTTCATGTCTGTCTGTCTTCATTCGAAAAGAAATTAAGGTTTTTGAGGACAACATTCCAGGATCTTTCTCCATATAGTGGACTTCAATGGGAACCAACGGGTTGAAGGTCCAAATTGCAATTTCAATGCAGCTTCAAAGGGCTCTAAACGATCCCAGCCGAGGAATAAGGATCTACTGAAACAATCTGTCATTTTCTAATAACAACAAAAATGTATATACTTTTTAACCACAAATGCTTGTCTTGCTCTAGCTCTGCAATCAAAAAGGTAGGATAAGGCGAAAAACTCCATCTCATTTTCTCCTCCAACTTCAAAATCATTCCACATCTACTTTTTTTTTTAAAGTGCGATTGACTATCTTTGCGCATTGGCCTTGTAAACACTGGGTCAACACTTTCCAACGTGACTATGTAATGCGTGAAGTGGAGCTAGTGCAAGATGAGCATTTGTGGTTAAAAAATATTACATTTTTATTTTTTTAGTATAAGGACTTATCGTTTTGCTAGATAAAACCCTTATTCCTCAGCTGGGATTGTGTAGAGCCCTTTGAAGCTGCATTAAAACTGCAGTTTGGACCTTCAACCTGCTGGTTTCCACTGAAGTCCACTATATGCAGAAAAATCCGGAAAGTGTTTTCTACAAAAAATAAATAAATAAATAAATAAATAAAATTTATTTTCGACTAAAGATAGAAAAACATGAACATCTTGGATGACATGGAGGTGAGTAAATTTAATCAGGAAATATTTATTCTGGAAGTAAACTAATCCCCCAGTGACAAGTTGTTATACCTCTAAAGGTTCAATTTTCACACTTTTTTTTCCTTCACATTAGCATGTTGCTAAGCGTATACTATAATGCTCTAACAAGCATAAAAATATACAGTACACACAAACATTATGCAAAAAAGTCCATTATTCACCATGGCTCATTCCTTTTTTGCACTGCACTGCATTGAGGGATTCTCTTTCCTAGGAAAGATACATGTGATGGCTAAAAGAAGGTCTTAGGAGACAACATAATTAAGTTGCCAACCTTTTTGACCAAAATTCACATTGACATGATGCCATTAAATGTTGACTAAGTAGGCGTCTCACTAGGTTGTGAACAGAACCAAATGTGGCGGCTCACAGAATAAGGTGATTCATTCAGTGCCATTTCTCAGGACTGGCTTGCTTAATAATGGATGCCAAATTCCCAGACCTTTTGCACTGGTGTCTTACATGTACTGTAACATGTATACTTAATACACAGTACATGATTCATAGCAAGCACATATGCAGCAGGATAATGCTCTGCAGGAAAGAATATATTAGGTAAATTACCAATTCTTGCAGACATCCTCCTTCCCGAGCTGCAGATTCTTTAGAAACTATTTTAATGTTTATTAAGCATAAAGCTATCGTTTCACACAGCTTTAATGTAATGCACCCGTGAAATGCAGACGGTGCCATTGTTGCATCAAGGTCCATAAGACGAGACCATCATGAATGACTTCAGCACTCGTACCGAGTCATTTCTGTACTGAATGTCATTGTTTGGTATACAGACTGTCTGTTATTCACATTTTCTATGTGATGAACAACCTAGTCTCTTTGTGTGTCTGAGGTTGTTCAGGACAACTGATCAATTCGTTGCTGCCATCCAATTATGAAGAATGAAATCATAACTTCTTTCTTCACAGAATTTCACTTTGCCACATTCACGTTGATAACAGAGACCACTTCCTATTGAAATTACCTCGTCACACAAAGAGAAAAATAACAAAAGGATGTATTTGCAACCACACACGTAGAGCCGCACATACTTTTTGCAATGCATTGCAATATAGGTGCAGAGATACAATCATGCAGAAGAAAAGATAAGGCCAACTGCAGAGGGAAGCCGTTTACTGACTGGTTAGAATGGGATACAATCTCAATCGAATGCAGACAGGAGCGCTGTGTAGGGAGGGATGAAATGAAAAGAGCGAACGAAAAAGGGAAGCAAGCAACACCAGAAAATGAAAAGCTTTTGTTATGAACGTGGGATACCTCTGAGAGTTTGCCCAAAAGCTGAACCACCAACTGCAAATTGAATTGATGCACAGAGAAGGAACGATTATCCTGCTGTATAATAGTGTATGCAAGGCATGATCACGGTCTTTGGAGGCCCACTTAATCAAGAAACAAAATTTGAAAGAAAGGTAACTTTACAGTTTGAAATGCCATTTGTGAACAGGAACAGTACCAGCCAAAAGTCCTGGAAAAGCAAGACCAAATAATCTTACATTTCCAAAGGAAAAAAAAAAAAAAACGATAAATACGACACTGCAAGATCCAAGAAAGTAAACATCGGTCACAAAAAGAAGACTACATTTTAAATCTGTAAAAATCTGTCTTAAATTTTAAAAAACAAAACAAAACAACAAAACCCAGGCAGAATAAACTAGGAATTAGACCAGAAAAAATGGTAATAAGGGTAAAAAATAATTAAATAATTAAAAAAAATAAATAAATAAAGTAAAATAATAATAATAAAAATAACAAGATAATAATAAGAAGAAATTTAATACAAATAAAATAAAATCACAAAAAGAAGACTAATTCATATGCAAATGTTACATTTTATCAAAGTTAATAGGAAATTTACATTTCCAAAAATAAAATAAAATAAATAAAATAAAATAAAACAAAATAAAATTTTACATTTGATCAAACTTAAGAGATGGAAAAACTTTTATTTCCCTAAACTGTAATCTTAAATTTCCAATAAATAAATAAATAAAAAAAATTAAACAAGACAATACTAATTCACATTTTAGCAGTGTAAGTATATAGGAGATTTTATGTCTGTAATCTTAAATTTTAAAATAAAATAAAATAAAATAACAGCAAATCTCAAAAAGAAGACTAATTCAGTATATGCAACATTTTATCATTGTAGGTAAATAGGAACTTTTAAATCTGTAACCTTAAATTTCCGAAACAACAAAAATCCAAAAAAGACAATACTTATTCACATTTTATCAATGTAAGTATTGAAATAAAATAAAATAAAAATCTAGAAAGGACAATACTAATTCAAATTTTATTAATGCAAGTAAAGTACAAATAATAAAATAAAATAAATAAAATAAAATACCAAAGTATCAGACTAATCGGAATTCACTATATGCAAATGTTACTTTTTATCAATGTAAGTAAATTTGAAATCGGTAATCTTAAATTTCATAACATAATAATAATAATAATAATAATAATAATAATAATAATAATAATAATAATAAAAAAAAAAAAAAAAAAAAGAAAAAAAAAATCACAAAAAGAAGACTAATTGGAATTCCATATATATTATGTTATGTTTTATCAATGTAGGTAAATAGGAAATTTTAAATATGTAATTAAATTTAAAAATATAAAGTAATAAAACTTAAAATAAAATAAAATAAAATAAAACTCAGATAGAATAAACTGAAAACTAGACCAGAAAAAGGGTAATAAGGGTAATAAAAAAAAAAAAAAATAAATAACACGGTAATAAGAACTTTGACATTTTTTTCACATCCACTCATTATTGAAAAGTATGGTTTAATGGAATATGGTTTCAGTTGACAAATATTAGCAAACTGACATGCAAAACAGTATACCGATTTTGAAAGCATTGTAAGGGTTAATGCTGGTAAATGAATGTCTGACGAGTCTAGATGTCTCCAAATATTTGACTGGACCTGTGTATGTCAGCAGGGGTAATGGGAGCCTTTGAAATGACAAGGGCTAGGAATCAAAACACGCTGAAGCAAAACTCATGTGTCTCTTCTCATGTCGCTCATCATCAAAACATCACTCATGCAGCTGTTCTGACTGCTTAGTGACTCGATGTACTCTCTCTCTCATCATTCAAGGCCGTCTGCCCTCAGGTGAGGGGTGTTACTGCAGGCCAGTCCTGCTCTTGCTGTACAACTATTTAAAAGCAAGCTGCTGTGTAAACACAAAAGGTTTGTGCCTGCTCAGCTGAACAAGAGGCAGGGTGTGATCTTGTGGCTCAGCGCCTGTATCTCAATAAATGTTGCATGAAAGCATCATTTGCATGGAGAGATATGTGCTGTTTCCTGTCGTCTCCTATCTCCCTGCCTCAGCTGGGGCCTTGGTTCATTACCGTGTCACATACTCATGTCAACCAACAAGACTAGTTCAAGAGTAATGCATTTTAAGCTGTAAATAAGAATAGATCAAAGCAAGGACACAGTGGTGAATTTAGCAACAGGTTATAGGAATAACACTGCTGTGTGAATGCTGCGGGAGATTCACTGAGATGCAAGCTCATGCTAAACCTTCGGACTTTGCCCCGTTAGATTACACAAAAGTCAGATTTAGGCAAGTTTATGTAAAAATGAAAACTATTTACTCATCCTCTTGAAGTTTCAAACCTGTTCTTTTGTTGTTGTTTGTTTGTTTTTTGGTACAAAAAAATTTAAATTTAACTTAAATTTTGGTTATTCACCAAAAACGTTCTCCTCTGCTGCAGCTCTTAAAATGTCATTCTCTTGAACCATCAGTAAAATGCATCTATTTTTAAAAAGCCATATTTGAATATGTGAGAGCAAGTTTTTTGCTGTAGGAGAGGGGCAGAATACTGGTGAATAGAAACTTGCATTTCTGTTATAACTTCACATAAAGCTGTCATTTTATGACTTACAAAAAAATTGCAAAAAGTTTTGGCTTGGTTATGTTTCATATCTAGTCTCTTACTCTCCAGAAGGCTCCATTTATTTGATCAAAAATACTGTTAAACAGTAAAAACTTTTTTTTACTTTTTATCTCATATTTTCTACTTCTTATCTCATAATTTTGACTTTTTATCTCAGTTATGACTTAAGTATGTCATAATTTCCACTTTTTATCTCATCATTTCGACTTTTATCTTGTAATTACGATTTAAGTATGTCATAATTTCGATTTAGTAAGTCATAATTTGACTTTTTGTCTTGTAATTATGACTTAAGTATGTCATAATTTTGATTTAGTAAGTCATAATTTCAACTTTTTGTCTTGTAATTATGACTTAAGTATGTCAATTTCGATTTAGTAAGTCATGATTTCTACTTTTTATCTTGCAATTATGACTTAAGTATGTCATAATTTGGACTGTTTATCGCATACTTTCGACTTTTTGTCTTGTATTACGACTTAAGTATGTCATAATATCAACTTTTTGTCTTGTAATTATGACTTAAGTCATAATTTTGACTTTTTTTAAACTCAATTTCAACTCTTTATCTTGCAATTATGACTTTTATGATTTGTTATGATTTGAGTATGTAAATTTCAATTTAGTAAGTCATAATTTCGACTATATCTTATCATTTCAACTTTTTATCTTGTAATTATGACTTTTTTAGTCATAATTTAGACTATCTCATAATTATGACAAATTTTATCTAATAATTTTGACTTTCTGTCTTGTAATTACGACTTAAGTATGTCAATTTTGATTTAGAAGTCATAATTTCTACTATCTCAGTTATGACTTAAGTATGTCATAATTTTGACTTTTGGTCTTGTAATTACAACTTAAGTATGTCAGTATCAACCTATTAAGTCAATTTTCTCTCAATTTTAATGTTGTATCTTGTAATTACGACTTAAGTATGTCATAAGTTCGATTTAGCAAGTCATAATTTCTATTTTTTATATTGTAATTATGACTTAAGTAACAATTTTCATAATTTTGACTATTCATCTCATAGTTATGTCGACTTAGTAAGTCATAAGTCATAATTTTGACTTTTTATCTTGTAATTATGACTTTTAAAATCAATTTAGACTTTTTATCTCATAATTTTGACTTAAGTATGTCATAATTTCGATTTAGTAAGTCATCATTTCGACTTGGTAAATCATAATTTCGACTATTTATCTTGTAGTAATGACCTAAGTATGTCAATTTCGAACTGGTCTCGTAATTAAGTCATTATTTCGACTTTTTATCTCACAATTTCAACTTTTTATCTTGTAATTATGACGTTTAAAGTCCTAATTTTGACTTTTTATCTCATAATGACTTAAGTATGTCATAATTTTGACTTTTTATCTGAAGTTTGACTTATTATTGTGTAGTTACGACTAAGTTAATTTCATAGTTAGGATTTAAGTATGTCAATTTCGACTTTTTATCTTGTAATTATGACTGGTATCCAAATTATAAATAAAGTGCGCACATACCCAAACCCAAAATAGGGCCCAGGTGCAGGACAAAAAAAAAATCAGAAATTAGCAAAAAAGCACAAACGTAATGTCCGCACACTGGTACTGCTCCATAAAAAAGTATTTATTTGTGACAAAGTTTCGACCAGTGGCTCTTCTTCAGGTACACCTGGTCGAAACAAAGACCCACTGGTCGAAACATTGTCGCAAATAAATACTTTTTTTATGGAGCAGTACCAGTGTGCGGACATTAAGTTTGTGTTTTTTGCTAAATTATGACTGGTATGTCATAATTTGTCAATTTTGACTTAGTAAGTCATAATTTCGACTATTTATCTCATAGTTATGATTTAAGCATGTCATAATTTTGTCTTTTTATCTCATAATGTCAAAGCAGTTTTCAGCAGCTATTACTCCAGGCTTCAGTGTCACATGATCCTTTAGAAATCATTAATATGCTACCAACATGCTGATTGGGTGCTAAAGATTTTATTATCATCATCAATGTTTGAAAAAGTTATGTTTGAAATGTCTGAAAACTCCATAATATGTTTGTGAAAATAATGCTTCATTAATAATGCTATTAATTTCTTAAACAAACAAATAAATAAATAAATAAATAAATACATAAATAAATAAAATATTACTAAACCCAAAACTTTGAACAATATAATATAATATAATATAATATAATATAATATAATATAATATAATATAATATAATATAGTTTAATAATATATTTGCATTGTTTTGTCCTGTTTGGACTACACATGGTCAATATAAGCTGACCTTTACATGCAAAATGAGTAAAGTCTTCTACACAAGAAAAACAGCTTATAGGTTTAGAGCGACATGAAGGTGAGCAAACTATGACAGAATTTTTTGATGAACAAGTCTGCAAAAGATAGAAGGAAGACTACAAAACAGGGAAAATACAGCAGCTTTGGGGTATAAGTCATTTTTCCGGGAATGCTGGCTAGGTTTCAATCCACGGGTTGTGCAATAATACACAGAGTATCTGCCAGGCGACCCATGTACAAAGATACGAAGTGTGGGCTGAGAACGGCTGTGAGTCAGAGCGTGTGTAGAACGAGAGAGAGAGAAAGAGATAGTGAGAGAGAGAGAGAAAGAAAGAAATAAAGAGAAAAGAAGGTGGCATGTGAGCCTACGCACATCTCTAGCTCAGTAATGTATGCAGCAGTGGATGCTAATTTCCTATTTCTCTACCCAGAAAAGAAATCCGCGGATTGCCAAAGCACTCTATTTTTATCCATCCCCAACATTCTTTTCATTTCCTCCCTGATACCGTTACAATACCGTCATACAAAAAAAAAAAAAAAAACTTATATTCACTGACTGGCCTCTGGCCTCTCTTATCCCACAGACTTCATTCGTTTAGGATGCCCGCAACGAGAGAACGGATGCCAGGCCGGTTTGATTGCGTTTCGCAGGTCACACAGGTGCCGTCGAAGGGGGTCAGATGTATAACAAGGAAAAAAGCGTTTGGCCACATCATAGTTCAAAACAAGCAGATGCAATCTGGAAAGGGGCATGTGCACCATCGTCTCATTTAAGAGTCATGCTGTAACATGGGATTTTCTCTTGGCGGATTGTTAAAAGTGATGAGTCAGACTTTTTCATCGTATAATTTCGTACAGCAGAAGGGTAAAGGACTTTAGAGTAGCCGCTTGGGATACATATTTTGTTAAGTCTGACAGATAAATTCAGGAGAACACTTAGAGTGGGATGAGGGGAAGAGGCGGAGTTTAGCTTCTGTGCTGTATATAGCCAGCATTTATACAGTTTCTGCAAATACTAATGAATGATAAAAGCTCAAACATTCCAGTTAAAAAGAGTTTTACTTTTAAAAATAACATACTGTATCAAAAACTATAATGATCCACACCAATTCTGTGCAGTTCCACTAGCTTATACATATTACTTCAGGGAGCAGTCATGGCCTAATGGTTAGAGAGTCGGACAGGTAACCCAAAGGTTGTGGGTTTGAGTCTCAGGTCAGGCAGGAATTGTCAGTGGGGGCAACACATTCTCACTCCCAACTTGTCACATATTGACGCTTGGTCAGGACCCTTTGGGGTTTTTGACACTCAAGGCACCCCTTTAGTGTTATGCATTTTTAAAAAATATAAATAATTTTATACAAAGTTATACTTTCACTGGAGCACCTAAACCCACCCTTAACCTAAACTTACCCACTTCTGAACAATTTAAAACACGTAACAGGCAAATATAAGTACAGGCACAGGTATTTATTGCAGAAACTGACCATAAACAAGCAGTATAAAAACATTACAAACAAGCCGTGTTGCATTCTGAGTCTTCTGAAGCCATATGATGTCTTTATGCGAAGAAGAGAGTAAAAACATAAGGTTTTAATTGCTGAAAATGATCCTGCTCCGTTAACGCTCTCATATCTCATTCAAAAAGATGCTCCCAAACATTAGCATGATGCGATCGGTCATGAGACACACATGAGCCAATGGTATTTCACAACCAAGGCTGACGTAACGCTACTGTTGGCGGGCGGCATTTTTTGAATTTATTTACGCACAAACAGACTGAGCTTTATGGCGGACAGAGATGGAGACGGATCGCGTCTATTCCTCTCACAAATCAATCGTTTTGCCTCGGAAGAATTGGAATATTAACACTTTTTGAATAAATTATGACTGTAGCTGTATCTGCCAGTTATATCTTGTGTTTTATTGACAAATGGTAGGTTTAGGGGCAGGGGTTGGGTTACGTGTTCATAAATGTGTAAATAATCAAATGTTAATAAAACTTGTGACTGTTTACATTGGGGGAAAAAAAAAAAAAAAAAAAAAAAAAAAGAAAAAAATTCACACCCCAACATATATGCAATGATGGCAATATTATTACCCAACACATAATTTAATAATGATGATAACATTTCCAGTGCCTTTTGTAGGGCCCTATGAAATCCATTTTATTTTTTCCCAAATTCCGTTTTATTTTTTTTTTTCCAAATTCCGTTTTTTCCATTTTAATTTTTCTGGATTCTGTTTTTTTCCCGTTTTAATTTTCTCAACTCCTTTTTAATGGTAAATTAAATTTTATTAATCAAAGAGCATGTCTAATTAATTAAAATCATGAAACTTATACAATTTCACATCAATTTAAAAAATGTTTTAACGAAGATGACATGTTTAAGGTCCTAAGAAACCATGTTTTATTGTTATCAAATTCTGTGTTTTAGCATGTCTAATTATTTGAATGCATACTTAATTTATTCAAATTTATTCTTAAAATAGCCTTATGAAAAGTTTTTTTTTTTTTTACCCTCAGAATTTCTGTGTTGTGTATTTAAAATGTTCTGGTTGTCAAATGAAGGCATAAAACATTAATTTCAGTCATCTTTTAATTACTGAAAATTAAGCAATTTTTTTTTTTTTTTTGCAAACAAAGAGGAATTTACTATTAAAATTAAAACATGGAAGAAATGTGTGATTATACCCCAAAAAAAAAATATATATATTTCAGTAATAGTAGTAATATATATCTGGCACAATGTCTTCAAGTTAAACTGGACTTTTATTTTGACCGGTTGCCGTGTCTACCTTTACATTTCTGTGTGTACACGATATGACGCTAGTTTTCCTAAAATGGAACTAGTCCATATTGCGGTTTGATGCAAGCGTAATGACCAACTTTTGATTAATTCATTCAAACTTTGACAAATTCCGTGACATTCCGAGTTATTCATTAAATTTTGTTTTTATGACTGGATTCCATAATTCTGTCCGCATTTTCCGCATCGCAGAAATCCTAGGGTCCTACTTTTGCGTCAGCATTATGATGACAAGGGTTTCTTATTTAAAGCAATGAAGCACCCTGCACGTCGAAAAATGACGCTAAAGGGGTACCCTGTGCGTCAAAAAGTGACGCCAAAGGGTCCTGTCCAAGCGTTAATATGTGACGAGTTGGGAGTGAGAACGTGTTGGTGGGGGAAGTGAATAACCAGCGCTCTCTCCATCCTCAATACCACAACTGAGGTGAGATAAGGCACCGAAGGCCTGGAATTAATTTTGAAATGCACAAATTCAGAATATGGAACACCATACTTGATCACACGTCACACCCTTCCCTTTCCCTACTGAACACAAAAACATATCCTGTGTCTACGTATGGCATACTTTTGGTACTTTTGAATGGCAGTATATATATATATATATATATATATACACTGCCATTCAAAAGTTTGGGATCAGTAAGATTTTTAATGTTTTTTGATGGAGTTTCTTATGCTCAAAGCTGTATTTATTTGCTGAATACATAAAAAGTTAAATATTATTGACATTTCTAATATTGATTTCCTATTTTGATATACTTTAAAATATAATTTATTTCTGTGATGCAGCACTGAATTTTCCATCAGGCGTTACTCCAGTCTAAAATACAGAAAAAACTGTAATTTTGCGAAATATTATTGCAATATTACTTACTTTAAAATATAATTTATTCCTGTGAAGCAAAGCTGAATTTTCAGCATCATTACTCCAGTCTTCAGTGTCACATGATCCTTCTGAAATCATTCTAATACACTGCTTTAATATCAGTGTTGAAACTCTGGTGCTGCTTAATAATTTTTTTTGGAACTTGTGATACTTTTTTCTTTGGTTCTTTAATGAATAAAAAGTTTAAAAGAACTAATATTAATAATTATCACTTTTTATCTATTTAACACGCCCTTGCTGAATAAAAGAAAAAAATAAAATTAAAATAAATAAATAAAAATAAAATTAATTTCTTAAAAAAAAAATAAAAAAAAGTACTGACTCCCAATCTTTTGAATAGTGTATACTGTAACACAAAATTTCTACTTTGAATAAACGTTCGTTTAAACTTATTTATCGAAGAATCATGAAGTACCACAAGGCCCCCCCCCAAAAATTAAGCAGCACCATTACAACACTGATTATAAATCAGCATATTAGAATGATTTCGGAAGGACCATGTGACACTGAAGACAAATGATGCTGAAAATTCAGCTTTGCTTCACAGGAATAAATTATATTTTAAATTATATTAAACCAGAAAACTGTTATTTTAAATTGCAATAATCTTTCACAAAATTACTGTTTTTTTCTGTATTTGTGATCAAATAAATGTAGCCTTGAGCATAAGAAAACATAAAAAATCTTACTGATCCCAAACTTTTGAATGATATATATGTATCAAGGTTGTGTTGTGATTTACTGACTACATACTCTATCTATTGGTTTGCCCAGCACTTAAATTATCTTCAAGAAATCAAGCTCTTTTTATAGTTACTGAGTTACTGTACAGGTACAACATACAAGGACAGCCGATTTGACCACAAAGTACTGCCAGTGTAGCTAATTATAGTGTTGAAAAAGTTGCTGTCGCTGTTGTCACTTCCAAGTACTCATTCCTAGTAACCACACAGTGAGACAGCCCTCCGCATTATACAGCTCCACAGCGTTGTGGTATTCACTACTGTTGAATGAGTAATAGCATCTGAATCGCTGTGGAGACACATCAGATTCCCTGTGAAACTGTGAAGTGATCAACTGAATACAAATGTGCAAAATTTCAAGTTAGAGCAATCTGTGCCTGAAACGCAGCAGACATGTATTATGAGTGAGTGATCTGGTCTCAACGAGCATAATAATATCAGGAGTATTTCGAATGGCAGATGAGCACGTGTGTATGTGCGCATGCGAGAGAGTACGCTTCGCTGTGATTAAAGAGATTGTGCAGAAACCTCTTATGCACCCCCGTTCTGTGCATTCATCAGACGGGGCTCTTTTTCCTTTGATGGAAACCTGCAGCCAAAATTTAATGAAACACTTGGAACTTGTTCGTTGGCAGAAGTGATAGTGTCTGTTCTGTCTCTGCAGACAAAGTCAAAAATAGGAAAGCAAAGAAAATGGGAAAATCATTGGAAGGCTAAGACACCGTTTAACAAGGAAGAAAGTAGTTACAATGGCTTCAAATCACTGTGTGATCCTTTATAATTCTCTCCCATGCTGAAGACATCAATGGACAAATACTGCAGGGGAGAGCTGGCAGAACAAAACTAGAAAGCCATGCATATCAAGAGAGCAACAGCTTCCTCTCACGAGCCACTCTTTCCTTCAACGAGTTTAGAAATGTGGAGTATTTCTGTACATTTTCAGTTTAGTCAAATATAGGGAGATATTAGATATGCAGAATACAAACATGTCTGTTAACTATCATTTATCTGCACTAACATTCAAATGTTTTACTTAAAACATTAAAGGAGAACTCCACTTCCAGAACAACAATTTACAAATAATTTACTCACCCCCTTGTCATCCAAGATGTTCGTGCCTTTCTGTCTTCAGTCATAAAGAAATGATGGTTTTTGAGGAAAGCATTTCAGGATTTTTCTCCATATAATGGACTTCATTGGTGCCCCAATTTTGAACTTCCAAAATGCAGTTTGAATGCAGCTTTAAAGGGCTCTGAACGATCCCAGCCGAGGAAGACGGGTCTTATCTAGCGCAACGATCGGTCATTTTTTCCGATAAATATAAATGTGTATACTTTTTAAGCACAAAAGCTCGTATAGCACAGGCTCTGGGATGTGCGTCCATGATGCTACGAATTAATGGTGGGTCGTTCTTGAACGATGCGTTCATTTTGAATGAATCTGAGGTAATGTGACTCGGGAAGAACGAGTCATTTCGGGGAGTGATTTGTTCAGTTGTGCATGCACAACATCCTATTAGGTTCTGTACTGGAATTAGTTCACCTGTTTTGAGTCTTCGGGTTTTTTGAGTCGTTCGTTTATCTTATGGGGCTGTCACATGATGAACAAACGACTCAAACCCGAAAACTTGTCAGATAAGAGGTGAGGTGAGCTAAACATAGACTAAAGACCCAGGCAAACAATGAATTAATCTTTTCTGTTTCTTATAGCATTATAGTTTTGTCTTGTTTGTAGTGTGATCAACGTTTGTGTAAGCAGTAGATGTGTTAGGGAAGTAACACTTAACATTTTAATTATATTTAGCTAAAATTAACGAAATGACTCAAAAAAAGATTCGTTCATTTTGCTAAATGAGACTCAAAGGTCCGAGAAATGATCTGAACTTCCCATCACTACTACGAATCACGTCTAAGTTCTTCTGTACTCCGGCTCAAAAAAGTTGAGTATGGCGAAAAACTCCATCTCATTTTCTCTTACAACTTCAGAATCATCTGACATCGTTGTACCTTTTTGTTTGTAAACAGCGTTTAACTTACTTGCACTTTCTCAGTCTTTGCGCATTTGCTTTGTTAACACTGGGTCTGTAATTCCGCCTACGTTCCGCGTGACCTTTCGATTTGATTCAATATTATGTAGCGTCGTGAACGCGCATCCTAGAGCCTGTGCTACACGAGCTTTTGTGCTTAAAAAGTATACACATTTTTATTTTCTGAAAAAAATGACCATTCGTTTCACTAGATAAGACCCTTCTTCCTCAGCTGGGATCATTTAGAGCCCTTTGAAGCTGCATTTAAACTGCATTTTGGAAGTTCAAAATTGGGGCACCAATGAAGTCCATTATATGGAAAAAAATTCTGAAATGCTTTCTTCAAAAACCATAATTTCTTCACGACTGAAGACATAAAGACATGAACATGACAAGGGGGTGAGTAAATTATTTGTGAATTGTTGTTCTGGAAGTGGAGTTCTCCTTTAAACTGGGTCATATAATGAAAACAACACTGATGTTAGTAAATTAAAAAAATGATACACTATGCACATGCTGCAATATTCAGATCTCACAGTTTGTTCCACAACTCAAAAAGATCATCTATTGAAACCAAGGCTCAAGGCTAATTAAAAAATCTCTATGGTCGTGATATCACATGCAGCCGGGCACATTTACATATTTGTGACACCTACTGCCTGCTCAGTCAGGGTTAAATAACAAGCTGTTCCTGGGCTGTGTACAAAAACTATCGCTCTATTTGCAGTATTCTTCTAAAGGATCTCAACAACTCAAGCAAGTGGCTGAAATTGATTTTTTACCAAGGTCCCTGATCATTTTAGTATAAAGTACCAATTCCTGTAGCACATTTCAGCATGAATTTGCGGTCTACAACATTGACACATGCTATTTGTCTGTCACACACCTACACTACCATTCAAAAGTTTGGGGTCAGAAGGTTTTTAAGGAATGTATATGTTTATTAGAATATGCGATTAATTAACATAAAAACTATAATAGTATTACAAGATTTCTTATTCAAATAAATGCTGTTCTTACAGCTTCCACAAAAATATTAAGCAGCACTGTTTTCAACATTTATAATAATAAGAAATGTTACTTGAGCATAAAATCAACATCACAGAATGATTTCTGAAGAATCATGTGACACTGGAGACTGCAGTAATTCAGCTTTTGTTATTACAGGAATAAATTGCATTTGAATATATTAAAAACACAAGATATTTTAAATTGTAATAATATTTCACTATATTACAGTTTTTACTGTATTTTTGATCAAATAAATGCAGCTTTAGTGAGATAAGAGACTTTATTCAAAACTATAAAAAAAACAAAAAAAAAAGTCAACCTGAAACTTTTGAACGGTGTGTAAATTTTCCAGTCAATAGCTTCATATTTACTGCACAGACTACCCCAAAAGCAAACCCAAAATTAATGTGCTGGCCAAGAAATCTAACCTAGGTCGACTGCCTGGAAAGCAGCTATGCTCATCAGTATACCACCAAAGCGGTGATGTGTTTTTTATTGCAAGGGTTTTCCTATGACCTTCAACAAATGTCCATGACCTACTCATGGAAAGCAGATAAGAGCTTGTAGAAATCATGTTATATAAATTGCTGTGTGAATTTTCAAATCTTTGTATAGTACCAGTCTTCTGAAATAATAATAGAATTAGATGACCACGATTATTAGTGTACAAAATGTCTTGAACGAGGCCAAGGAGTCAAGGTTTTCTTGGGGCATGACCCCATTAGATCCTACAGACAGATGCCGTAAGTACACCATCTGGTAGCAAAAAACATCTTTCTGCTTTGATGGCTATTCAGAAGGATCTGTTAAATATGCGTTGTGGTAATCTCATGAACATGCAGTGAAGACTGACATGGAAGAGTAGAAATTGTTGAATAAAAATGTTACTTTTGTTTTCTTTGCACACAAAAAGTATTCTTGTAGCTGCAAAAAAATAAAGGTTTAACCACTGATAGTTACATGGACTATTTCAACGATGTCCTTACTA
Source organism: Cirrhinus mrigala (assembly GCA_036247105.1). Taxonomy (NCBI): domain Eukaryota; kingdom Metazoa; phylum Chordata; class Actinopteri; order Cypriniformes; family Cyprinidae; genus Cirrhinus; species Cirrhinus mrigala. The sequence goes on from CM070019.1 coordinate 27,716,723, forward strand.
CCTTTCTGGGCCTTGAACATGTCTGTTACCCTGCCGTCTATTCAGGATCAGAAAGCTCTCAGATTTCATCAAAAATATCTTAATTTGTGTTTTGCAGAGCAAAGGTCTGACGGGTTTGGAATGAAAGGAGGGTGAGTGATGACAGAAGTTTCATTTTTGGGTGAATTATTCCTTTACATTCTACAAAGCAATATTCAGCAATAGCTTACATTTTGATCAAACAGAAATAGAAAAATAAATTTTAAGTACACATATGAACACATTTAAAAAAAATTCTAAATCCCAATTAAAAAATATTTGCAAATTTTCCATGAAACCCTACAAAAGTATTCATACCCTTTGATTTTTTTTCCCCCTATATTTTATGTTGCAGCCTTGTTAAACTGTTTAAATTACTTTTCCACATACACCATAATGACAAAGCACAAAACAGATTTGTGACAAATTTATTAAAAATAAAACACTGAAATGAGTACATTGCATAAGTATTCATACCCTTAACTCAGTATTTAACTGAAGCAGTTTTACAGACTCTCAAAAGTCTTTGGGTCTTGGGTATGATCCGACAAGTTTTGCACATCTGCATTTGCCAGTTATCTGTCATTCTTTGCCTCACCTCTTCACCTCTGTCAGCTTGGATGGGGGCTGGCAGACATTTTCAGGTTTCTCCAGAAATGTTTGATAGTGTTCAAGCCCAGCCTGTGGCTGGGCCACTCAAGGACATTCACAGAGTTGTCTATAAGCCAGTCTTTCTGTGTTCTTAGGGTCACTGTTCTGTTGGAAGGTGAACCTTCTGCCCAGTCTGAGGTTCTGAATGCTCTGGACTGGGTTTTCATTAAGACTATCTCAAATTTTTGGTGCATTGAGCTTTCCTTCCTTCCTCTGATGAGTTATGTGTCTTGATGAGAAGAGGATTGAGTTTGGCCACACTGCCATAAAGCCCAGATCAGTGGAGTGTTGCAGTGATGTTTGTCCTTCTGTAGGTTTCTCCCATCTGCATACATGATCATGGAACTAGAGTGACCATCAGATTATTGGTCACCAGTCTAACCAAGGCCCTTCTCCATCAATTGCTCAGTTTGGCCAGGAGGCCAGCTCTAGGAAGAACCCTAGTTGTTCCAAACTTCGTCAATCATGAATAACGGAGGCTACTTGCTTCTGTGAACCTTTAATGCAGCAGATTTTTTTCTGAATTCTTCCCCAGATCTATGCCTTGACGCAATCCTGTCTTTGAGTGCTCAGGGCTCAGTTTTTGCTCTGATATGCATTTTCAGCTGTTAGACCTTGTATTGAGAGGTGTGTGCCTTTCCAAATCATAATATTTTCTGGATTTTTCTCAAATGAATTTGCCACAGTTTAACTCCACTCAAAGTGTAGAAACATTAACAAGCAATATGAATGCTCCTGAGCTCAATTTCAAGCGTCCCAGAAAAGGGTATGAACATTTATGCAATGGAATCATTTCAGTTTTTTTATTTCTTAATAAATTTGTAAAGTTGTTACAAACCTGTTTGGTGCTTTTGTCATTATGGTGTATGGAGTGTAGATTCATGTGGGGAAAAAAAAAAGTAATTTAAAGCATTTTAACATAAGGCTGCAACACAACAAAACTTGAAAAAATTAAGGGGTATGAATACTTTTGCAAAGCACTTTTATTCATTGAGCATCTAACAAAGATGTAATCAGTAGGAAATGCATGCTTTTACCCGAATAACCAACTCAGTGGAAAGCAAGTGTTTTAAAACAAGCTACAGAAGCACAAACATAAAACCCTATGAGTGACAGATCTCACCCAGCAGGTGGGTGGGTCAGTAGGTAGGATGCAGTAGGGTTGCTATATCTCACCGACTGGGCAAACACAGAGGGAGGTTCCATCTGACTTGGCACGGCAGGTAGAGTTGTGCAGGCAGGGGTTATGCCACAGGTCGCAGGGGTTGTAGGCCTGTTCACAGAGGAGGCCGGTATAGAAGGGCGGGCAGGTGCATGAGAACTCCCCTGGGATGTCAGACTCCATGCAATGTGCTCCATTCAGGCAGGGAGAGGAAGAACATTCCTTTACATCCTCTCCACAATCCAGGCCTGTCCAGCCATGAGGACAAGTACACCTATGAGACAAAAGAGGTATTTTCAGATAAGAGAATGCATTGTTTGTCATTTCAAGCTTGCATGATTTTTTATTTTCTGGCTGCTCTTTTCTGTATAACAAACATGAACTTTGACCAAAGTGTGGTAAGATCTAAAATGGCAAAAATGCACCATATAAGATAATAAGACTTGTGCGCTACACCGTTCAAAAGGAAAGATTTGTTTTTATGTTTTTGAAAGAAGTCTGCTTTGCTCACCAAGGCCACATATATCTGCTCAAAAGTATAGTAAAAACAATATTATGAAACAATATTATAATTTAAAATAAATGTTTTCTATTTTAATATATTTTAAAATGTAACTTATTCCTTTGTTTGCAAAGCCTGAAAATGTTAATTATTTTACCAAAATAAGAGGGATCACACAAAAAGCATGTTATTTTTTATTTAGCACTGACCTGAATTAGATATTTCACATAAAAGATGTTTACTTATACTGTAGTTCACAAGAGAAAATAATAGCTGAATTTATAAAAATGACCCTAAAGTTTCGATTCTTGATACTGTGTTATTACCTGAATGATCACAGCTGTGTTTTTTTTTTTTTTATTTATTTTTTTTATTGATAGCTGTTCATGAGTCCCTTTTTTATCCTGAAGAGGAAGAGTTGAACTGCCCGCTGTTCTTCAGAAAAGTCCTTCAGGTCCCACAAATTCTTGGGTTTTTCTGCATGTTTGTGCATTTGAACCCTTTCCAACAATGACTATATAATTTTGAGATGCATCTTTTCACACAGAGGACAATTGAGGGACTCATATGCAACTATTACAAAAGGTTCAAATGCTCATTGATGCTTCAGAAGGAAAAACAATGCATTAACAGCCGGGGGTGAAAACTTTTGAACGGAATGAAGATGTGTACATTTTTCTTATTTTGCCTAAATATCATATTTGTTTAATTTAGTACTGCCCTTCGGAAGCTACAGAAGATACTTACATGTTTCCCAGAAGACAAAATAAGTTCAATTTACCCTGATCTGCAAATTCATTGTGCATTGTGTTTCCTCCTGAAGCATCAGTGAGCATTTGAAACTTCTGTAATAGCTGCATATGAGTCCCTCAGTTGTCCTCAGTGCGAAAAGATGGATCTCAAAATCATACAGTTATTGTAGGAAAGGGATAAAATACACAAAAATGCTGAAAAACAAAAGAATTTGTGGGACCTAAAGGATTTTTCTGAAGAACAGTAGGTAGTTTAACTGTTCAGGACCAACAAGGGAGTGAACAACTATCACTAAAACAAACAAACAAATAAAAACAAAAAAAATCCCTCTTATTTTAGTAAAATAATTAACAATTTGCAGATTATAAAAGGTGTATGTCAACTTTTGACTTATATTTGAAATTGGATACTTTTTTTTTTAGAAATAGAACATTTAAAAGTGACAGCATTTATTTGAAACACAAAAATCTAATTTAAAATTTAAGTTGTTTCTTAGTCATTTCAGAATCTCAGCCTTATTTACCATTTGATCTTTATTTAACTTTTTTTTTTAATGGAAATTAATATATTTCCATATATTAAAATAACCTTTTCCATATTAAATCACCTTTTGTGTTTCATGGAAGACAAAGTCGCCCAGGTTTGGAACAACACGAGAACGACTAAATGATGACAATTTTCATTTTTGAGCGGACTCTCGCTTTAAGGCATAACTCAGACAAGAATAGCGTCTTGAAATCCTTCGGAATTCCATTGTGTGAAATTACTGAGGAAAATGATATTGTACTACTAAAATATTCATTCACGTACAGACCAACTGACACTCCTGGCACACAGTGACCTTGTAGCATAAAAGCAAATTCCCCCAGGGGCAGACTCCGATTTGGCTTAGCCCTGTGGTGCCTTTCACTAATGAATGTCATACGTCTCTGAAAATCCCTTTTTGTTCATTTTAGACCAGGATTACAATGTGTGCCATGAACTAAACTCTTATAAATTAAACCTTCTACTTAATTTCAGGGAGAAAAAACCCAACACAATAGCTATTTTAAAGAGTCCAGACATGATATTTCTACAGGTGCTATTAAAATAAAATGAGCAATGAGTCATAATTATATAGTCGAAATGCAAATGAAAATCATATTACTAAAATCTTCTATCATTCTCATAATCAAAACACAGCAACCCATGAGATACAATACATTATTTACACAAAATATAAGAAAACAACTTAAATGTATTAAATTCATCCATTTGATGTATTTCCAGTTGAAGCAGGAGGTTAGGCCAGGGGATATAAATAAAACAGCCAAAAAATTTTCATTTAGATCACAAAAATAACTATCTGTTTAAGAATCAAGTATTGTCAACTTCAAAAAGTACACCAGCAATGCTTGCAGACATTGACTTTAAGCCATAGATCTCCAAAAAGCTACGCAAACTACAAACAAAACACAGTTTTACTTTATTTTGCCATTCATAGTCAAAACTGAATCACTGTCTGGAGATTTGTGGACAGCTGAGGGGATTTATAGGTTAATTGCACTATTGGTCTGAGAAGCATTAAATCCCAGACAGCTGGAAGTAGGACACTGGGAGGTTAGAGCAGTGAGCTGGGATTATATTTACCAGAGTGAATCCCAGAGAGTGCCGGAGGTATCTGCATTCCACTTGGTGGCAGTGATCTTTCAGCTGAGCTGCCAATCCCTGTCTTAAACCCATCCTCTATTCTCTTGCTCAGTCTATTTTCTTGCCTCTTTCTTTCCTTTCCTCTCTCCGCTGCCCTTAGCAAGAGGGCACATTAGGTGAAACAGAAGCAGGAGCTTTTTCCTCAAAAGAGGCACCGATTTAAAGAAATCTCCTCCTGCTGTGCTGCATTGATTGATTCATTTGTTTTACTTGCCATCTGCAATTCATTATCTTACACATTTGTGAAAGTGCAGTCTGTCTCTGCGTGACGAGAGAATAGGTGGCTAAACTTAATGCTGCTATTTCACATAGTCCAGGGTAGTGTTGTCACGACACAATAGAAAATTTTGACTTCGATACGATACCCGACTAAAATATCACGATACTACAACTGAACCGATACTATGAAAAAAAAAAAAAAACAGAACAACAGGAAAAGTAACTGAACAATAGATGATCCAAATGGAGATCATTGTTATTTCATCTATTAAAACGAAGAATTTCATTCCCCTTTTAAAAAAATAAACAAATAAAATAATTATCACATGCCAGTGCCACTACACAAGACTTTGGTGAACAACTACCAAGCCTACAGGTATGTAGAGATCTTTGCTATATTGGTAAGTTAGGTAAAAGGATAAAGTCATGATATAGTAATTTTATTTCACAGCAACAATTTATTTCATGACATAGTCTTTTTTTTTTGTTATTTGATCTTTGTTATTAATAATAAGAACCTAGATGCAAGTAACAAACTAAAGGAAAACTACAATAAAACAAAGACACAAATGAAATAAAGAGGGCCCTATGAAATCTGTTTTATTTTTTCTTAAATTCTATCTTATTTTTTTCTAGACTGTATTTTAATGGTTACATTAAAATATTATATATATATATATATATATATATATATAATATATATATAAAATGTCTAATATATATCAAAAAACATGTCTAATTAATTAAAATCATGAAACTTGCAGAATTTAACAGCAATTTATTAAAAGTTTAACAGAAATTACATGTTTTTAAGGCCCTATGAAATACATTTTATTATTTTTCTCAAATTCAGTTTTGTTTGTGAATCTCTGTTTCCATTAATTTTCTGGATTCTATTTTAATCGTTTCATTACATTTTAATTATCAAAAGCATGTCTAATGAATTTATAAAGGATAATTACATTTGATAAAGAATTATTATTTTAATTTATTATAGCCTATTTATTTATTTTTTCAGGAATACTGTGTTGTATATTTACAATTTTCTGGTAAATAAATTTTGGTAAATATTTTTTTCTGGTAAATATTCCTTAAAAAAATTTTTAATAATATTTTTATTAGTAGCAGTAGTAGTATCTTTACATTAAGTAATATATTAATATATTACTGACTGTCAAGTTAAATCAAACTTTTATTTTGACAGGTTGCTGTTAAGACCTTTAGGGTCTTCATTATATTAAGAGTTTTCGCTATGCTCATGAAGTGACTCTCAGAGCAGTTCTAGAAATTATGTTCATGTATTAATGCACTCATATACTGAGGCGGCAGAGGCTGAAAACACCACGATGGACAGGTTCATGAGGGAACTGCAGGGGAAGCTAATAATCAATTATACTGAATGTAAAATTTCAATAAATAAATGTGACTGGAAGATAATCGCAATATAGCTTAGTGTAATAATCAAATAAAAGGCTGCATTTTAATTAAACAGCTGTATAGTTTGATGCAGCTCATTTTATTGTATGATTATCAAATATTCATTTTTTTTATTTTCCAGTGCAACTGTAATGTTTTTATAATTAGAGTTAATAGATACTTATGTCATTAAATTACTGAAATATCTTTTTCAAGTAAATATTCTATGTCTAAGGGGTTCAGCTGAAAAAAAAAAAAAAAAGTCCATACGAAATAACATTTTACAACATTTTAAAAACCAACTAGTTGGGAGTTTAACCTTCTTAAAATTTAAGCTTCTTAAAATTACGTTTGAACCACTGATGTCACATGGACTATTTTAACAATGTCCTTACTACCTTTCAAAGCAGCATTGTCTAGAATAGAACAGGCTAGAGATTCAAGAAATGGTGAATGTGTAAAAGAAGGTTCGATTCTCTTTAAAAGGAGTCAACATCAGCAGGAAATGAAAAGAAATGCATTTTCAGCAATTACATAAATTAAAAAAAAAATCTACATAAACTGGACAACCTCATTAAATCAACAGGCAGGTTGTTGGAAAAACTAGTCAACCATGTGACCGATCTCTTGCGTATCCATTCGTCCAGATTTTCTTTGCCCCATCAAGCTGTGTTTTTGCAGCCCACCTGTAAGCGTTGAGGAGGTCTGTACAGGTGGCGTTGTTTTTACAGGGGTTTGATGAACATTCGTCGATCTCCCATTGACAGAACTCCCCTTCCCAGCCGGGCAGACAGAGGCAGTCGTAACTCTGTAATGCAAATGAAGACAGCGAATGAAAAGATAATAGAGAGCGGCGTAACACTTTCATCTAACCCTTGCCTTGACCTAGATAAATACAGCATATTCTGCCACCAATCACTCCCCGCACCTGAAAATGTCTTCTTAAAAACATTCACAGTAAATTAACAGAATAACAAATGACGGTATAAGCAGAGCACTGCGGTGTTAAAGCAATAATTCATCCAAACACAAATATTTTAAAATATCTTCATAACAACTCAAGATAATTTGTATGAGATGCCAAAATTACTTGGCTTGTATAAAAATATAAATATAAATATTAGGGCTGGGCATTACCTTACAGAGGTTATGTTAGTACTTAGTACTGAGTATTTAGTATTTAGTATTTAGTACTGACCTGAATAAGATATTTAACATAAAAGATGTTTACATACAGTCCACAAGAGAGATTTTTAATATTGTGTTGTTTTTTGATTAGTGATAGTTGTTGATGAGTCCCTTGTTTGTCCTGAGCAGTTAAACAGTCCGCTGTTCTTCAGAAAAATCCTTCAGGTCCAATTTTTTTTTTTACACTGAGGACAACTGAGGGCTCATATGCAACTATTACAGAAGGTTTAAACACTCACTGATGCTTCAGAAGAAAACACAATGCATTAAGAGCCGGGGGGTGGAAACTTTTTGAATTTGAAGATCAGGGTAAATTTAACTTATTTTGTCTTCTGGGAAACATGTAAGTATCTTCTGTTGCTTCTGAAGGGCAGTACTAAATGAAATGATATTTAGGCAAAAAAAACTGTTCAAAAGCTTACACTCCTGGCTCTTAATGCATCATTTTTCCTTCTGAAGCATCAGTGAGCATTTGAATCTTCTGTAATAGTTGCATATGAGTCCCTCAGTTGTCCTCAGTGTGAAAAGATGGATCTCAAAATCATACAGTCATTGCTGGAAAGGATTAAATTCACAAAAACGCTGAAAAACCAAAGAATCTGTGGGACTTAAAAGAGAACAGCAGGCAGTTTAACTCTCCAGGACAAACAAGCGACTAACAAACAACTATCATTAAACAACAACAACAACAACAAAAAAACACAGCTGTGGATCATTCAGGTAACGGTATTAAGAATTAAGTGCATGTAAACTTTTTTTTTTTTATAAATTCAACTCATTTTCTCTTGTGGACTATATGTAAATGTCTTTTATGTGAAATATCTTATTCAGGTCAGTACTACAAAAAAATAACATGCATTTTTGTATGATCCCTTTTAGTTTGGTAAAAATTAACATCTTGCAGATTCTACAAGGTGTGTGCAAAATTTTGACCTCAACTGTATATGCACCATATAACATATTTATTATAATTTTTACTGTTCTTCAGTGTTTAATCTAAGTTTGAATAAATTCATCAAGTGTTTATGACTTATAAATTCATTTATACTTCAAAAATGAATTAGAGTAGAAATATAATTAATTGTAACTTTATTATTATAAATCTTCGAGTGTAATTTAAGCGTTTGTATATAAATCAGTTAATTTTAACTTTCAGTATTATAGTAATGAATTACCAACTGACTATATATATACACAGCATTAGTTGAGAAATTTTTTTCTTTGAGAAAATGTGGCATGTACTGTACTTGATATGTTCCCAAAATAACTGATATTGAATTGAATCGGAAATCAAATCGAAAGCTTCGAATCATAAAACTGGGTCAAAACCAAGCCCTAATAAATACACACTAATAAATATACACTACTATTCAAAAGTTTGGAGCCCGTATAATAAAATAAATGATTACTTTTATTGAAAAACACTTAGAAATTGATCAAAAGTTACAATAATAAGATTACAAAATATTTCTATTTCAAATAAATGCTGTTCTTTTGAACTTTCTATCACACTTCCACAAAATTAAGCAGCCTAACTGTTTTCAACTGTTTTGTCAATGCTTTCAAAATTGTTCTAATATATTTGACTTTAAATATAATAACAGATGACACTTCCAGCCATTTCCTGAAGCATGAAACAGGCAAACAAATTAAGTAAATCAATATGTACCTTCCTATTCCTTTCTCTTAGTCTTAAAAAAAAAAAAAAGAAGCAGCAGCACACACACACACACACACACACACACACACACACAAGGCGTGCACTTGAGGTTTATATTATAATTTGCACTGAGGGCAATCTGTGGGCAGCTTCAATTCTCAACCCACCTACTATTAACTCCAAATGTATTTAGCATGGTTTTCAAACTTGTTATCTTTATGGAAGAGCAACCATTGCTATGCAAATGCACTCTCTCAACCACCCACCACTGCGCATCAGATATTCAGGCATGTCTTTAAAGGCATGCAAACTATTAATTTTGGCATAAATTACTAAAGAAATCTGCATGAAGCACACATTTCAAAGAGGAAATATTCAGAATTACACCCCATGCTTTGATATAAACAGCACTTGAAGTGAAAGAATGCATGCTCTCTATTTAGTGCTCGAATAGAAGCTACAATGTAAATGCCTTTACACTTTTTTTTTTTTTTTTTTTTTACTGGAAATGTGCTGTCCCTTATGTCTTGGTGAGTTTACTACTACGAATCCCCCCCTCCAATTTATCATTAAAGTTTTCATTATGAAAATTAATCACCGCGGGTGGGTTGTTGTCTTTTATTTTGCATGGCAAAGGTTTCAATCTCATCCTATGCAACTGAAATGAGCACAGGTTTGCACAGTCAAGGCATGGTTAGAGTTCTTCATCATGGCTGCCCCGAGGGTTGATCCTGGAGTGCATGCTAATCTGTACTTCATCCAGACGCAGACACAGTGTTAAGCTCTGCCTAATGTAATTTGAGCACCGCAGGCCTTATTCATAAGACAGAAGAAGCTATGCAGACATGGTGTGATAGATCAGATGCCTCCAGAAGACTTCTGTTTTTCACCCCTGGCTAAGGACAGTATAATCTTATTTAGGCTGCTAAATCATCAGCTGGGATCGTAGCTCTCCCGAGAAACCCAGGGTTGTGTGGGGTGTTTTTATTTTAACAGAAGTAAATAAATAACTACATAAACACTGCCAGGAAATAAACTGCAATCTGTGAGAGGGATTTCAAAAGCTTGCTCCTGTCTCCACATGAAGTTGCACAAGAAAACTTCTTTTTGGAATGAGATAATTGTTATAGAATGAGTTAGAAACATCTCTCGTCTACTTCATGCAAGATAAATTTCTGCATAACAGTGCAGTAAATTGCTTGCAAAGACTACAATGACACAATTTATGTGTTATGTATAAATAATGTATCAATTTTAAATAATCATGCAATTGCTATTCATAAAATATGATGAATATTTTATAGTAGTACTGTAATGCTACAGTACAGAGAAATGGCATGCTCAAAATTATGGCAGAATGTGTACAACAATGTGTACAACTGAGTAAGTATCAGTCACTGCAAACAGATCATATGAAAAACATATCAAAAAAAGTTAATTGGAATTGTAAGAACCATAATATTTCAAAATAACAATTGATAATTGTAACAATAAGTAATAAGATTGCTGAAGTAGTCATGTATTTAACTTAAAAAAAAAAAAATCTTTATATTGTACACATTATTCTACACCATTACCGAACTAAAAGTCAAAAGGTAGAGCCAAAATAATTGTTAATGCCCCCGTGCATGTTGGGAAGACGGCAAACAGAACAAAACTACATAACCATTGCTGGGAATGAGAAAGCCAGCACATTTATAACTTTTATAATTAGATTATGAAACAACTACACATAAAACAACCTAATGTATTTTTAAAAAATCCTTAATTTTGTCACATTTTATTGCAATTTTGCTTTCGTAAAGTACACTGCCATTCAAAAGTTTGGGGTCAGTAAGATTTTTAATGTTTTTGAGTCTCTTATGCTCATCAAGGCTGCATTTATTTGTTCTAAAATACAGAAAAAAAATGTAATATTGTGATGTATTTTTGTAATTTCTAATATTGGTTTCCTATTTTAATATACTTTAAAATATAATTTATTTCTGTGGTGCAGAGCTGAGTTTTAATCAGCCATTACTCTTGTATTTAGTGTCACATGATCCTTCAGAAATCATTCTAATATGCTGATTTATTGTCATTGTTAAAACCGTTGTGCTGCTTAATATTTTTTTTAAATATTAATTTCTTTCTTTTTTAAAAAAAGAAAAAAAAAATACTAACTGTTGCAGTAGTGTATATTGTTACAAAATATTTTTATTTTCAATAAATGCTGTTCTTTTTAGCTTTTCATTCCATTAAAATCAATAAATAAAAATATCAGTACATTAAATCAGCATATTAGAATGATTTCTGAAGGATCATGTGACACTGAAGACTGGAGTAATGATGCTGAAAATTAAGTATTGCGTCACAGGAATAAATTACATTTTAAAATATATTAAAACAGAAAACTGTTATTTTAAATTTCAATAATATTTCACAAGATTACATTTTTTTCTGTATTTTGGATAAAACAGATACAGCCTTGATGAGCAAAAAAAAAAAAAAAAAAACTTCTTTTGAAAAACATTAAATATCTTACCGATTCCAAACGTTTGAATGGCAGTGTATATATTATTTAGTAAATGATAAACTCTAGTACAAACTGATATTCACAATAAATATTTAATAAATATAAAATAAAACAAATTTGTAGTATTACTATAAACAACATCTACCAAAATATATATAAATATATATATATATATAAATGTGCATTTCATGCAAGCAAATCTTAATGGAGATGAAGTCTATAACATGTGAAAAATGTAGGAGAAAATTGGATTGCCAATTTTCTAGGGTTAAGGAAGAAGCTATATCAAGGATATTGACAATTTAAAAAAGATGGAGTGAATACAGCAAATAGATGAGCAGAGGAGACATGGATTGTGGTGTACAAATGGAGTGATTTGTTATGTCTTAAGAGAACACAGAGGACACCGGGCCATTACGTACACTTCACAACACCATTATGCTCAAGGGGAATGTTGCAACAGCCCCTTCAACAAAGACGAGTTCAGAAAAAAAAGGTGCCATGGGGATATAAAACAGAGTGTTGTGTTGAGGTTGTTTAACACTGCCAAGATGTGAAGTGAAAAGAGGAATGATGTAATGGCTCGAGGTCTTGTTCCTATAGCTGTGCTGATGTCATGATCGTGGGTTTGATTCCCAGGGAGCATGTATACTGATGAAACATAACATGATTTGGGTAAAAGTGTCTGGCAAATGAATAAAAGCCATATAATCCTATACTCTTTGTAAATCCATGTTAAAGGGGCCATATACACTATCAGGAGGAATCACATTGTCATTGATCTTTGAGGAAGTAGTTCATTACACCATGATAACTTTGCAAAGTGACTTTTAATGAAGGATAGAGCAGATTAAAAACTATTTAACACAGCAGCAAACCTGTCGCTCGCTAATTAATGCAGCACAGTACTGTATCATCAAATGCAAAATCGTTACATGGGGTCTTATGGTGTCTGCCCACCAAAACAGATGGGGTTGGGTGTAATAATGGTCATTTTAGATGTCCTTTTGGTTGTATTTATTATAAAACCCTTTATAATCTATAATAACAATTTTCTTGGATATTAAGACAAGCACTTGCAATTATGGCCAAATTAAAGATTTGTTGTATGCTCCTACTGAACAAAAAACAAACAAACAAACAAACAAACAAAACAAACAAAAAACTTAGGAACACCTTCTGATCACATGACAAATGACAGAAATGAACCTTCCCGTTCTAAAGTGATATTTGACTCCTTGAAGTTTTTTTTTAACCTTTGTAATGCCATTTTTCTAACTTTTGTGAAAACAAAAATGTAGATTATTATTATTATTATTATTATTATTATAATTTTTTTTTTAATTAAACAATAAATTAAATTAAAACAATATGATGCAATCAGGAAGAATAAGTTACCAGTCAAATAAAATCAGCAACAACAATACACCTTTGCACAGCACAGACGAACATTTCATAATAATGTTATGAGATTAATGTTTTAAATATAAAGTTTTGAATATAGAAATATTAAACGATTTAAATGACTTTATGAAATTATGTTTTAAAATGAAACTGAAACCTCCAGTAGGTGGCAGTAAGTCAAAGTCTTTGTGACGGAATAATTCATTCAATCGATTCAAAAAAGTACATTAATTCATAAAAGAAACAGCGCTGTGAGAGAAATATATCACACTCACACAACAGTGTTCCTAAAATGTAAGTCACTTAATATTAACTTTTGTATAAAATCAAAAATGTATAAAACTGTTGTATAAATTAAATTTCACTTTTGCAAACTCCCTTTATAATCATTAAAAAGCTGTCACTTGTCTTAGTTCATCACGATCTCACAAACTCAATGAACCTCTCTACACTGCATATTGAATCTATTATTTACATCGTCTCCACACTTCGGTTGTTATAATGAATGACAAAAACTGCAGTCTGCTTTCTCGATTTGCGGTGTGAGGAGCAGGACGCGCACCGATAGAGAAGCATTTCTATTGGCTGCAGTCTGCAGGTATTATGGCCAGTCACAAAAGGTATTGCGCAGCGAACCAGACACAAATATTCTGCTATGTTTTTAGTCTACATTGCGCTACGTTTATGTGGAATCGCTTTTGTAATCTTTTGAATGGATAAAATAGAGAAATTACTTTAATTTCTAAATAAACCTAAACAGTTGGAACTGAAATGCCGTCCCCCCTCGAAATTCACTCCCCGGACTCCGTGAAATTGCAGTTTCAATGCAGCTTCAAAGGGCTTTACACACATCCAGCCGAGGAATAAGCGGCTTATCTAGCGAAACGATCTGTCAGTTTCTAAAAATAATTAAAATATATATACTTTTTAAATACGCACATACGCACAATGTACTGACCTAGTGTTTACAAAGCAAATTATAATATCCTTATTCCTTGGGATCATGTGTAGAGCCCTCTGAAGCTGCATTAAAACTGCAGTTTGGACCTTCAACCTGTTGGACACCATTCTCTGTATGAAGAGAAATCCTGAAATGTTTTCCTCAAAACACTTAATTCTTCTCAACTGAAGAAAGAAAGATGTGGGCATCTTGGATGACACAGGGGCGAGTACATTTTTATTCTGGAAGTGAACTAAGCCTTTAAACGCTCTGTGATTAATGGTGAAACTTAAAGGAGAAGTCCACTTCCAGAACAACAATTTACAGATAATGTACTCACCTCCTTGTCATCCACAATGTTCATGTCTTTCTTTCTTCAGTTGTATAAAAATCATGTTTTTTAAGGAAAACATTTCTGGATTTTTCTCCATATAATGGACTGAGATGGTGCCTGTGTTTGAACTTCCAAAATGCAGTTTAAATGCGGCTTCAAACGATCCCAAATGGTTATAAACTACCCCAGCCGAGGAAGAAGGGTCTTATCTAGCGAAACGATCGGTTATTTTCATAAAATTAATACAATATACTTTTTAATGGCAAACACTCATCTTGTCTTGCTCTCCCTGAACTCTGTGTATTCTGGCTCAAGACAGTTAGGGTATGTCGAAAAACTCTGATCTTATTTTCTCCCTCAACATCAAAAATCGCCCTATATCGCTGTTTTACCTCTTTTGTTACGGGTGTTTGATCTTCTTTGCATGTTCACTTTGCAAAGACTGTGTTGGTACTTCTGCAGCGATGTAGGATGATCTTGAAATGATTTTTGAAGTTGAGGGAGAAAATACAATCAGAGTTTTTCGACATACCCTAACTGTCTTGAGCCAGAATACACAGAGTTCAAGGAGAGCAAGACAAGACAAGCATTTGAGATTAAAAAGTATTTAAATGATATTTTTTTAATGAAAATAACCGATCGTTTCGCTAGATAAGACCCTTCTTCCTCAGCTGGGATCGTTTACAACCGCATTTGGGATTTATCTATCTATCTATCTATCTATCTATCTATCTATCTATCTATCATACAAAAATACAAATGCAAATAAATATAAAAAAATATCAATACATCTTAAAAAACAATATGGAAAAAGTGACCTCTTTGCTGTGCAACTGTATAAGAATAAAGAAAGAACCAAAATGAAAAGAACAAAATTTGCTCCACCATATAGTAAACCCATAGAAAACTGTTGAAAAGTTGCAAAACTACATTGAAAATGTCCCCACGTCACCACGTCCCTCCACATGCCTCTAAATTCAATCAATTTAACGAGTTCACAAATATTCAAAGCAAGATGATTTGCATTAGATAAGCGCGTCCTAGCTCTGTTGCTTATCATGTTTGTCCTTCCAGAGACCCCACGTATTGGGCAGGTGGAGACTCCTGTTGGCAAACCAGCGTGACAGAATTCGAATTTTCACACACAGAGAAAGGTCAATCTAATTTACTGACTATATGGAAGTAATGCACTCCCACGTGACTTTCCACGGCTGGCCCTATCTCCTCGCCCCACGTCCATTGCTATATAACCAGCACGTGGAAACATAGAATTTAAGAGCTCAATTACATGGTAGCTAAACCATTTCCCAATCAGTGATTTCATACTTGTGACAGTAGAACAATCTTTTAAAGCGCTCATGCGGTGACCCTACCATTGAGCATATCGAGGCTATTAACACACTGATGCTATTCTAAAACTTTATTGCAAGCCGTAAACATGTCAGATGACAATTGCTCCATATTTCTTTTAAATCGCCTCCTTTACATTTGTAAGCAGGATCAAATATTTATCTCGACTTTCAAGTGTCGTGGCTTTAAATGGAAATATCATAATGACTGCAGTCTTGCATGAACTTAATGATTGCAAGAAGAAAAAAAAAAAATGACAAAAATCTAGTCCATCAAATGCATTTTTCTTGATGTCAATGGCAAAGACACTGGATCATCTTTTGTCAAGGTTACTCTCTATGCATCTCCGAGATGATCTCATTCCCTGATGCAAAATAGCTTCTCAAATCATTAATTAACCCAGCATGCAAGAAGGCTAATAACCCCGCCTGCATCTCTGTCCACAGGACAGAAGCCTACAAACCGCCCACCTCTAGGTTTCGAGGGATGCCGTGAATAGCCCAATTGCATTCTCCATTCAGAAACCGGGGCCTAGGGTTGCATTATTCATCATGAATAAATGATAAACTATTTTTGCCCTCCTGTTCTGTTCTGAGAGCTACCGGAATAAAAATAGAGGAAAAGGAGAAAGTCTGTGAGATAAATAAGAAGAGAAAGGGCTGGGGAGGGGCTGAAGAGTGTGAAATGGGAGCACAGAGGCTGGTATCTCTCTTTCTGGCTGTATAAGAGTGGGTTTGCTGAAGAGAAGGAAAAGCCGATTTGGGATGAGAGCCAAACAACTGCATGTCACACAGGCTTCTGAGCTGCTGATTGCTCTCATTGCCCCTCTCTTTGTTCTCAGAGATTGTGAGGTAACACAAGCTTAATCTACAGAACAAAACTGCAACTCGATGAATAAAGACTTGGGACTTATTGTCCAGACTAATATGACCGTGTCTGTAATAGAAGAAGTGTACTAATAATGTTGCATATTGTTATATGTTAGAATTTTTAGACAACTTGAAATGATAACATACTCAACTTCAGTAATGTGACATATTACCGAGTGAAATACAGATTTGATTGGATTATTAAAATATAGAAAGTATGGTTGAGACATTACTGCGTAATATTGTCTTTCTTCACAACTTAGGTTACATCAGCAAAAAAGAAAAATTACATGTGGAGATGGAAGATTATGAAAACAAATATGTTTTCCTTATAATATCATGCACTGATGAACTGTTCACAATAAGACCAGGGACACTAATTTAAAAACAAAAACAAAACAAAAATACTAGTTCTTACAAGCCAGAATAATAAAAGTGTTTCATTAAGCTTTGGGTTCCTAACTGTCACGATTGTCATGAATCAATGCAATGCATCAACAGCTACTGTATATGGTTAAATAGTGTGCAGACTTTTTTAGCGGCCCTCGGTTTTTCCATTCATTATTCCCATAGGGTCACTCCATATCAACTCAACCAGAGATTCCCAGCTCAAATTTTTCATTTTGCTAATATTTTTTCTGAAGAAAGATGTCATGATCTGGGCTGTGGGGCTTCCCTCAGCAACTTGGTCGCCGGTTTCCAGCACTGCACTTCCGATTGTACACAGTCTTTTTCATTAGCACTCCATCTAAGCTCTCACCTGTCACCAATTACCTGGTTATAAGAATTCTCATTTCTCCACTATCTCAATATGGTGCATTGTCTTCGAGTGTGTGATCTGTTCTGTTTATTTTTTCTGCTCTTAGATTCCAGTTGTGTTTTGCCGTGTTGCGCCTTTGGTTTATGTTCATTTGTGTTTTGTTATAATTAAACATCCCTTCCTGCATATGGACCCAGACCTTTTATGCCCGTGACAGAATGCAGCCAGCACCGATGGGCAAGCGGTGAGGCATTTTTTTTTTGGGAGGGGCGGCGCCACCGCTTAGTTCCCGAACGGCGGGGATGTCCTTCGAGGCGGCGTTGGACGCTCGTTTTGAGTTCATCAATGCCTGTCTGGCGGGGATGGACACCGTAGGGCAGAGGCTGCGCCGATGCGGGCCCTGCTTTTGGCGGGGGCGGACGAGGCTCTTCGCGGGGCAGGCGCGGCGACCGCTATTCTCGTTCCTGACGCGGCGGCGACGCTCTCTCATGTTCCTGATGCGGCGGCGGACCGCTTCTCCGTTCTGAAACGCGGCGAGTGAACCGCTCGCTCTGTTCAGACGCGGCGGCGACCGCTATTCCTGTCCGGGACGCGGCGGCGACCGCCCTCTCTGTTCCGGACGCGGGCGGATGAGACCCCTCTCTTCGTTCCGGCGCGGCGGTGACCGCTTATCCCGTTCCGGACGCGGGCGGTGAGACCGCTATCCCCGTTCGGCGCGGCGGTGACCGCTATCCCCGTTCCGGACGCGGCCGGTTGACCGCTATCCCGTTCGGATGCGGCGGCGACCGCTCTCTCTGTTTCCTGACGCGGCAGGGCGCCGCTATCTCCTGTCGGAGCGCCGGTGACCGCGCTTGTTGTTCTGGAGCGGCGCGTGACCGCGCTCTCTGTTCCTGACGCGGCGGCGACCGCTATCTCCTGTCCGGACGCGGCGGCGACCGCCTCTCTACGTTCCGGACGCGGCGGTGACCCTCTTCTCTGTTCTGACGCGGCAGTGACCGTATCCCCGTTCCGGATGCCGGCCGGCGACCGCTTCTCTGTTCCGGGACGCGGCCGGTGACCGCTATCCCCGTTTCCGGACGCGGCGGTGGACCGCTATCCCGTCGGATGCGGCGGCGACGCTATCTCTGTTCCAGACGCGGCGGTGACCGCGCTTGATGTTCTGGAAGCGACGGTGAAAAAAACCCCACCCCGGGGGCGGGTGGGCTCTCTGTTTCGCTGACGCGACGGTGCGCGGACGTTCCACTGGTGGCGAGGCCAGCTCAGTTCCCTGGCGGCAGTTGTCCATTGAGTTCTCCCGCTGCACAGGGCCTGGCCCGCCATTCCCTCCCCTGATGCACCTTCCACGTTCATCTCCTCCGGAACTTTTTTTTTGGGGAACGTTGGGAAGCCGTTCCTTGAGAGGGGGTATGTCATGATCTGGGGCTGTGGGGCTCTACCTCTCTCCACTGAGGTCGTGGTTTCCTGCACTGCACTTCCCTGATTGATTACACTGTCCTTGTCATTAGCACTCATCTAAGCTCTCACTGTTCACCAATTACCTGGTTCTATAAGAACTCTCATTTCCCACTTCTCATTCTGCTGCCATTGTCTTCGAGTGTGTTTCATGTTGTTTACTTTTTGCTTTAGATTCCGATTGGTGGTTGTGCGTGTTGGCCTTTGGTTTATGTTCATTTGCTGTTATGTTTATTAAAATCCCTTCCCTGCATTTGGACCCAGACCTCCTTTTGCCCGTGACAAAAGATAGACGTATAGTGATGAAAGCCAAAATATTAAATGTCATGGATGAATGTTTACTGATTAATTCACTATTTTGTAGAAGGGGTTCAAAATGGCCATTTTCACTTGAGATTCAGAGCCAAATTACAGGGGTGGTAAAAATGACTTCAAAAAGATGCACCATGTTATTTTTACATAGAGATTGGTAAGTCTATTAGTAAAATCTGTTGACTTTAGCAACCCAGTGGTGACCATTAAAAAATTGGGAAACAGCACTTTTCAAGTTTTGTCTTCAAAGTTTGTATGCCTGTAACTCAAGAAGTATTAAAGATACTTTAATGCCCTTTTAGATATTGGGTCTTCACAAACTTTTCTTTTGACATTTTCATTTTTAAGGCCCTATGAGATTCGGTTCCAGAGATATTGGAATTTCAATAGGGCTCCAGGAGTAAATCATTAGCATGTACACATTTTCAGTGGTCAAAAACCAAATGTGGGTCAGTTTGCAAAAATATGAGACTTCTTTTGTGTTAAAGAGGAATGTCTGAAGAACAAATACTGTTGAAACTAAAGATGTATCTTGTTTCCTTTGGTCAAGACAACTGGAGTGAACATACCTGTCTGAGGGCCATAAATAATTATTTTTCCCAAGTTTGTGTGCATATAACTCAAGTATTATTAAAGATATTGCAATACGATTTTAGATTCTAGCTGTTGTTAAACTTTTTTTTTTTAATCTTAATTTTCAAGGCCTTACATTGTTCAGTCCCAGAGATATGAGGATGTCAATGAGGCTCCATGTCCAGATTAAGTATTACCCCTTTTCAGTGGTTGAAAACCACATCAGTTACATTTTATACAGCTGATACTTATTTTATTTAAAGAACAATGTCTGAAGAAGAAATAATGTTGAAATTAGAATTGTATTTTGTTTCCCTCTATCAAAACAATTGCATAGAACATACCTGTGTGAGAAAATATTAGCAAAATCAATAATTTTAGCTGGGGAAGTTTTTGAAATTTGGTTGATTTGAGACAGAATGACCCCATAAGGCCCAGAAAGGTAGTAAGGATATCATTAAAACAGTCCATGTGACATCAGTGGTTCAACTGCAATTTTATTAAGCTATGAGAATACCTTTTGTGCACAAAGAAAACAGGAAAAAAAAAACAAACAAAAAAAAAACTTTATTCAACATTTTCTTCAAAAATATATAAATTTGTGTTCTGAAGATGAACAAAGGTCTTGAAGGGTTCGGAACAACATGCGGGTGAGTAATTAAAGAGAAATTTCTCATTTTCATCCCTTTAAATGGTTATATTTTATAGTATAGTTTAAATTATAAAAAATAAAGTATTAAAAATAATCTGATTGAATTAACCGTAAAACGTTTGAGAAAAGAACAGCATGGTTACAACAGACCTATACATTATCTATTCTGTGCCGGTTAAGTCATATCTCAGTTGGGCCAAGGAATGATTTATATTTTATTAATTGCCTTGCACAGAGAACAATAATCATTTAACAACAGATGTTACAGCACGTTAGTGGTTATTATACGTATATCCCATGTGTATTATTCTAAGAACTGCTGTTGTTCTTTCATTAAGAGCTGTATACGGAAACTAATAGTTAGATGAAGATTAATTGTCCTTACCAGATGGAGGTCCACACAAGTAGAGTTGTTTTCACACATGTTGCTGACACAGTCATTGATGTCCTGCTCACATCTCATTCCAGCGTAACCAGGGTTACACAAGCAGTAAAAACCATCCACAGCTGCAGCAGGAAACATACAGGGAGACAGAAGAATTCACTTTAGAAGAGACAAACACAGTTTCCTATTTTAGAAACGCATAAGAACCATGTATAGAAAAAATGACAACGCAATGACGTGTGCTTACGAACTTGGCTTTACAAACACATCATTCAAGGACATTGTAGGTACAGTGCTGATCTTGGGCACCATTTTCAAGGCTGGTTATGAAATTAAACCTTGTGAAGCTGATGTCGGTGCACGGATCATAGCAAGCAATAAAGCAACACAACAACCCAATTTTACAATCACACACTATCATTCATAATTTTATGGTTTTTCTGATCAAAACACCACAAAACAATGTTGTTGTGAAATATTACTACAATTTATACAGTTTTCTATTTTAAAATATTTAATTTATTCCATTTCCAGATGTTGAAAACATATTTTTGTAGAAATTGATAAAAAAAAAAAAAAAATAAAAAAAAAAAATCAGGAAATTTCACATTTATTTGAAATAAAAATCGTAAGTAATATTATAAATGGCTTTACTGTCACTTGACATGACAGCAGTTGAAAATTGTTAAAAAGTTAAGTTAAAAATTGGTTCAAAAATGAAGTACCTCTCTCCTATGTATGGACCCACTTTAACTTCTCAAAAAAGATTAGTTATTTGTAATTTTTCTGTTATTCAAACTATAAAAAAAAAAAAAAATAATAATAATAATAATAATAATAATATAATATATATATATATATATATATATGACGTGTGTGTGTGTGTAATAAATATATATATATATATATATATATATATATATATATATATATATATATATATATATATATATATATATATTTATTACACACACACACACGTCATATATATATATATATATATATATATATATATATATATATATATATATTGATATATACATATCTCATGTGGTGCGACCATCCAGCCATAACTGTTGTTTTGGAAACATCTTTGAAATTACCCTAAATTTATTCTGATGCATTTTCTGCACCTCCATCATAATATACACAAACTTTCTCCGATGATTTCCATTTTATGAAATATCATGCGGTGCGACCATCAATAAACTACCATTTTGGGACTTTTATGTTGAAATCCATTTAAAGATAGGACTTTGCATCATACAGCAATTTGCCAATGACCCATGGAAGCATCAAGCAGGTTTGTAACTCTTTACATTTTGGAAAAAAAATAACCTTTTTAATGGCTGATATGTTGTTTTTTGGATATCATGTGACCTCATATATGACCTCAAAAAAACTATGAATATTATTTCTATAAGCATTTATTTTTTTTTGTTATAAATTTCATAGTGACCTTTTGCAGGAAGCTAGCTTGATTTGTTTAGGTGGCCAATTCTGTGCTTGTAAATTTTGACCGAATTTGAAATATCATGTGGTGCGACCACTGCAGAGTGTTTTCCATTATAGATACATGTCCCAGATTGGCAGTTTTTGTGCTTTTATATTCAATTGATGGCTTATATACATAAAATACTTTATTTTAGTATCATTTGGAATAGATTTTTTTAATGCAATTTGGGTAATTTCAGACCGTTTATGTTTAAAAAAAAAAAAAAAAAAAAAATTAGAGCATAGAATTTTAATTTGGTAATTATGCATTTATTAGTATTTTGTTATTTATTTATTAATAACTATTTTCATCTATTTTACCAGATTCCACTGCCACTAAATTGACCCTTCGCACGCCCCCCTTAGTTACTATTGCTTCATTCGACAAACCATGGCACTTTTATGCCACACATCATGTTCTCAAGCAGCCAAGATTATGCAAATCTCAGACATAAGTGGGGCTAAAGAAATGCCTACAATTAATGTCATGTGCTGCACTTTTCACACGTCTCTTTAAACAGATTTTTAATGATGTAAGACCTTTGCATCATGTGGTGCGACCAATAATAGAAATAACTGTATTAAAATAAAAATAAAACATCTAATTTTTGTGGCTGAAATATCAATGAAAGTGAATAGTATTTTTAATCAGTTTTATGCAGGAAAAATAAGACCGCTAACTACATTTAAGAAGGCAACTCTGAAATTATAAAACACAAATGAGATCATTATTTACAAAAAAAAACCCAAAGGGTGCATAATAAATTTAAAACCAAGTAGAATAAACACCTTGTATAGAACAATTATTTTGCATATATAACAATTACTTTTAAATTTTTAGATCTTAAGACATGGGAACTTGACATTTTAAGCACTTAAGGCATTTAAAGACATTTAACACATGGATTAAATTTTTTAAGATTTTTACACTCTATATTTCCCTCCACAGCCACTGAAGTCAAAAGACTTATCATATTCTCTCTTTTGTCCATAAACCTTTGTCCCTAAGCTTATCAGGAAAACCGTCTTTCCCTGCTTGCGCAATTCCACGGTCATTTATATTCATCCCAGCAGCTGGAAACACAGTGTGTCCAATTAAATGTAAAATGTGTGTTTGTGTAGCCATCTCTTTTACAAATGCTACAAGTGTGTCGCTGTCCACCGTCTTTGCGTTGCATTTGACTTACCCGAAACCTAATGACCCATTCCACAAGCCTTTAATCATTAACGGCGTCGAGGAGAAATGCATCCCCTGCCTTTCTGCTGCAAAACAGCAGCCTGTGACAGAGGTAATTGTGGGTTCTTACAGCCGCAAATTTATTACAAGGCCTGCTCCGAGTCCCAGGATTCTTCATTATCCCTTAGATTTACCACGTAATCTATGCTGCCACTCTGTCTTTGTTCGTGTACCCACGATTACTCTCATTAAATGCTCGGGGTCCAGAGTGGCACCCGTATTACTCACACCAGCTGCTCAAAAGATACACCTTGTTCCCTCACTCTCTCCCCACACAAACACTGCAAATCGCACACCTCCTATATGGCGGACAGGCCCTTAGGGACTACATGTGTGGGGCTGTTTTTTTTTCCTGGTGCAGTCTGGGAGAAAGAAAACAAGTAAACTTTGTCTGACCGAGCTTGTTGGAATTGGAGATGTTGCTAGACGAGACAAAGTGGCTGCAGGTTTGAATCCAAGTGGTGGATGAGGAATACTTGGTTGCCTGGTTACAAAATCGTCCTTCATCTCTGTCACCATTTTACCTCAGAGCACAGTACTTAACTGCAGGTTGCTCTGGGAGTGCAATTAGTGAACTACATGTCCATTTGGATAAAAGGTATCCGCTAAATGGCAAGAATTTAGAAGTAGGGTGCAAGTATAGTATAAGTTAGCAATGCGTAATATAGCATACAGTACTATTGCATTACAGCACAATTTAGTATATCGTACACTCAAAAAAAATGCTGGGTCTTTTTTTTTTTTAAAACCAAATGCTGGGTTCAGCCTGTTGGGTCATTTTATTGGGTTATTTTTAATATTTTTACCCAGGTGCTGGATTATTATTATTATTATTTTTTAACCCAAATGCTGGGTTCAACTTGTTAGGTCATTTTATTGGGTTGTTTTTAATATTTTTTTACCCAGGTGCTGGGTAGTTTTTCTGTAACTAAGTTGCTGGGTCATTTTTAACGCTGGGTTATTTTTTTCTACTCAACCACCTGTCTCTGGCGAAACAACCTAGCTGCTGAGTTACAGTCAGTCAGAGCGTTAAACGAGTTTAAATATATGTAATATTGTAAACTATGCTGTATTCACCCAAATAAATTCAATTTGTCTTGTATTTTGTCCATGTGTTCTTGCTTAATAATAAATGTTCATCTTTGGATTATGCTGTTGCCTCTAGTAATTCTGTGTGTTTTTATAAGTTCCTGTCAATTTAAAACCAGCAACATAATAGTTTTTAAACAATAGTTGACTTACAGTAAATAAAATAACCCAGCATGTTTGGTAAAAACATTTAACCCAGCTGGGTCAAAATAACCCAGCATGCGTTCTGTGTCAAGTTGGGTTGTTTTTAACCCACAATTTAATATGTGCAACATTATCAACATCGGTTTCATGCATTAAGGTTAATACACTCAGTAGTTATTTCCTCTTGTAATAAACAAATCCATCATTAAGACATTTGAACCGTTGCTTCTGGCCAAAAGACAGTTTATAATTCATAATGACGCTTCTTGGAAAAATGTCTCTTCTGTTTTTCCATGTAAACATGCTTGATCTCTGCACATTTCTCTCCTGATTCACATGAGATGCCTTTTTCTATTACGCAAGTTAAAAATGCCTTAATGATGGATTTGCTTCTTACAAACATGCAGCTTTTCACTTCACAAGATGATGTTTTTTTTTTCTGGATTTTTTTAAACTCTGTTTTAAATGGTAAATTAAAATAATATTAATCAAAAGGCATGTCTAATGAAACTTACATTATTTAACAGCAATTTATTAAATGTTTAACAAAAATTACATTTTCAAGGCCCTATGAAATATATTTCATAGGTTTTATTTTATTTATTTATTTATTTATTTTTTACCAAATACTGTGTTCTCCATTTATTTTCTGGATTCCATTTGCATTACATTTTAATAATCAAAATCATCCCTAATTAATTAATTTTGCAAAAATTATTATTTTTTTTTTTACTTGTATCTTTTTCTTTCAGAAAGACTGCATTGTGTATTTACATTATTTTGATAAATAAATTCTGGTAAATATTTTTTTCTGGCAGATATTCCTTAAAAAAATATATATTTTTTTAATAATAATTTTATTAGCAGTAGTAGTACTATCATTACGTTGAGTAAAATATTTCTGTCACAGTTTCTTCAAGTTGAACCGAACTTTTATTTTGACGGGTTGCCTTGAAGACCTTTAAGTTTCTGTTTGTATTATATGATGATGGTTTTTCTCAAAAGAAATGGAAAAATGCTCCTGAAATGACTCTCGAAACAGCTTCATGGTTTATGGTTAT
This sequence comes from Cirrhinus mrigala, assembly GCA_036247105.1. NCBI lineage: Eukaryota > Metazoa > Chordata > Actinopteri > Cypriniformes > Cyprinidae > Cirrhinus > Cirrhinus mrigala. The sequence goes on from CM070019.1 coordinate 27,742,552, forward strand.
GCGTTCACATACTCATATATTGAGGCGGCAGAGGCTGAAAACACTGCGAGGGCCATGCGTGCTTCAGTATGTGTGTAGTAAACGAAATCGTGCATCTGTGCCATTCATTGACACAGGGCTTAATATTCACATACACTAGTCCATATCACATTTTGATTTAAGTGTACCGAACTACTGTTGATTTATTCATCCAAAATTTGGACAAATCTGTGAGATTCTACATTATACAGTAAATTCTATTTTTTATGGCTGGATTCCATGATTCTATCCACAATTTCCACATCACGGAAATGACAGGGTCCTGGAATTCTTAGAGATCACTTGTCGATTATTGTGATGTTTTAATTGGTTGTTTGACCCCATTGTGAGGGCCCCCATTCACTGCAGAGGATCCATTAGTGAGCAAGTGAAGTAATGCTATATTTCTCCAAATCTTTTTGGGTGAAAAAACAAACTCATCTAAATCCTGAATAGCCTGAGGGTGAGCAGATTTTGACATTTAAAACTATTAAACTAGAAAATTATTCCTTTAAAAGTTTTACATAAAGACATGAACAGTAATTCTGAAAAATATCTTGTACACTGTGATGTACACTGAGATGAAAATGGAGTCTTTATCTACATCAGTATGAACAAACAATTACTATATATTGAACACAGAGAGCTCCCAGCACGTAGTGCATTCAAAAGTTACTGTTGTAGGATTACTGTTTTACTGCCTGGGGTTCATTTTATGATGCTCTTATTTTCTAGTTTCTTGTTGTGCTGTGATGTTCAATGACCATCTGATTATTTGACTCATGGTTATTGACTTCCATTGTTATTGTGGGTCTATTTGTGTCCAAAAAGAAGTATCTTATGTTTCAAGATGTCTTCTCCCTCAGAGGCAGGCAGCCTTACCAAGCAGTCATTTAAAACTGCATGATAAAGACAAATGGGCATTTAAAGTATTGCTAATTGAAAATTTGCTGAACAACAGATCAGCAATTGCCGTTACAAGAGCTTACTGACTGAAGAAGACATTTACCATTTAACAAATTCAAGTTGGCTAAAGTACAGAAGACAATTACATTTGCTGAGTTCAGACAAGAATATCATGGTGCCCTGCTTTTTAAACTTTTCTCAACATTTTTGCAGTGCAAAGATAAAAAGTTTAGTTGTTTGAGGCACTTGTCTGAGAAAAATTCTATGTATGTGTGCTATTGTCTAGTCTAGCACAGTACATTATGTACAATAAAAATGTATTCATTTTTTCAAGTGTACACAATTTTTAACAAATTTGAAAGAAACATACCAAATTCTCTAAGGGTAGAACTATGAGACAGATAACATGAACCACATACAACCACAGCCTTACAAAATTGTGTATATGCTTTACCTCATTTACCAGTTTAAATCAGCACAGTGCTTAAACTATCCTTAACATGAATCTGACTGCAGTCTCAGTTAAAGCTCTGTTTTATTTATATAGCACATTTAAAAACAGCAAGCATGGCTGACCAAAGTGCTGAACAAAACATAAAACAAAAGCACAGGGCAAACCACATTTTCATGACAGAAGCTCACAACAAGTTGGTAGAAAAAGAGAAAAATTGTTTTTTTAGAGATGATTTAAAAGCAGTTAAAGACTGTGCCAATCTGATATAAGCCAGTAGGCTGTTCCACAGCCTAAGGCCGGCAATAGCAAAGGCTCTATCCCCGTGATCTGGGGACAGAGAGCAGTCTCTCTTCACCAGATCTCAGATTTCGTGTGGAACTGTATACATTAAGTAGCTCAGACCGATAACTCGGTGCCAGATTGTTTAGAGATTTAAAAGCAAAGAATTCTAAAATGCACATTTCAGACATGCACAAGGATTGCTTTCTCCAAAGTTTCATCAGAAAGAAAAGATTTAATCTGGGAAAAAAGACGTAACTGAAAAAACGCAAGAGCCAATCACCGCATTTATTTGTTGGTCAAATTTGAGGCTACGATCCCAAAACACATCTAAATTCTTAACACAGGATAAAGTAAAGGGAATAAGGTAGTCCAGGTCAATACCTCTATTTCCAGAGTTTTCATGGGGGCTAACGATTATAACCTCGGTTTTTGATTCATTCAGAAATAAAAAAAAAGTTATGATAAAACCAAATTAGGATATATCACAGATATATTTGTTATTTTTGATGTAATAAGAAAGCTTCTCATTTTCAAACTTTACTTTATTTGCAGAAACTGAAATAAAATTAAATAAATGAAGTACTTAAAATTAAATTGCATAATTACAGAAGTCTGAATAATGCCTCTTCAGGGATTTATTACCAATGAATTTAGAGGACTCTTCTAGTTAAATTATTTTTACTCACTTAAGCAATTTCCACCCTATAAAATATTTTAGAGATTGACATAACTAGAAAAAATATATTCGTTCTTAAAAAAATTGTTTAACTTCTGTGACTTTTCCAGATCTATAAATCACATATTTAAAAATCCCTTATATCACCAAATTTTCTAAGACTGAAAACCACAGCTAATAAACCTAAATGACTGTTGTTGAGGGAACAAACAAACAAACAAATAAATAAATAAATAAAAATAAAAAAATATAATAATAATAATAATAATAATAATAATAATTATATAATAATTTTTATAATAATTTTTATTTTCCCGAAAAAAATGACAGGTCGTTTCACTAGATAAGACCCTTCTTCCTCGGCTGGGATCACTTAGAGCCCTTTGAAGCTGCATTTAAACTACATTTTGCAAGTTCAAAATCAGGGCACCAAAGAAGTCCGTTATATGGAGAAAAATCCTGAAATGCTTTCCTCAAAAACCATAATTTCTTCACGACTGAAGACAGAAAGTCTGGTAATTAGAATCCTGCGATGTTCAAAACTAAAACAGGATAGTTAACAGAAAAAGTATTTAGATAAAAAGGACACTGGACAACACATACTGATTTTCAAAGTGTTTTCTGCTACTTTGAGGGGACGATTTACAGCCTCTTTTAAACGAACTATAAAATCTTGGACAGTTTTGAAAGGTTTGTCTTCCTCTCAGTGTCACTGCAATGACATCCCCCATTATGCTACATCGAATTAAATCTTTATCACCCAAATAAAATACTGTCAACTGGAAAACACCTTCTGTGACGCATTTTAAAGGCCCTTTGAGGTTGTGTTAAAGTGTTGTATGCAATAATAATAATGACTGTTTTCGAACAGGTTTCCTAAACACTTTGCCTGTCTTCCGTTGGTTGGAGGGTTGTATGCAGTAACTGCAGTAACTCACATCAAGTGTGTTACAGCTTCCAATTTGGAAGTACTTCATTGCAAAGGCCTATTTAGCGCTTTGCAATCTGTAATCCTTTACTGACAACATGTATTTGATCTATGGCTTTTGTAATGATTTATGCAGAAGATGCAACACAAAAGGGCAAAAAACAGCTTATTGGATTGCTGAGGGAGAACAACACCCAGCCTTGGGCTTTGATTGTATTATCTCTGTCATTTATCATCCATTATTCAAATTACAAAGCAGCGTTTATGCCTTACGGATGCTCGCTCACAGCTGGAGCAAGATACTTGTCAAGAGCACACCAAAGCAACTGTGGCCTGGTCATACTGAATAGAGCAACTTGCGTCTCATAAAACTGCTTATTAAACTAAGTCACGGATAACACTGTCAAAGGGGTAAACCAACAGTGCCTTTGCTCCACACAGAGTGCCTTTCTAGAGTATCAGTGTGCTAATGAGACTGAAGAGAAACATTTAGAGTTTGTGAGTTCAAGGCTGAGCAGTAACTACAGTATTTACCGTCGTAACAGAAGCCGTGCAGACAGGGGTTGGAGCTGCACTCGTCTATGTTGATCTCACAGCGGGGCCCCGTGAAACCCTGGCGACATCGGCACCGGAAACCCAGAGGGAAGAGGACGGGATCAGCCTCCTCCACGCACTCTGCCCCGTTATCACACGGATTAGCGGCCTCACAGGGCAGCGACTCGCAGTTAATCCCTGGAAATTCCAAATACAGAATGAGAAACACAATTCCATCTGCAACAAAAACAACAACAGAAAATGTCTGACTGTTTGTTTACTCTACAAATTCTCATAATTAACTACTTAAAAGGCCTCTATTGCCACATTTAAGTCAAAAACAGCCTTGTCACTTTTTTAAAGGGGTCCCACATTTTTTACCACTGAATTTTCATGACTTTTGCAAAATAAAGGCATAAACAGTCCATTTTCGTCACCTAAGAGGTTGCAATCTATTATTTATTTTTGTGATGTACATTCATACATCAAAAAAAAAAAATGAATTTAAACTAAAACAAACAAACAAACAAACAAAAAAAAAAACAGAAATAAAACCAAACCATTTTCTGGAGTTTTTTTTTTCTTTTTCTTTTTTTTTGCATTGAATCATAATATTGACTTTTTTTCCAGTTATCACTGCACAAGGATTCACCATATCACCATAATCACTGTCAAGGATTTATTTATTCATTCAAAGTGCAATTTCTCACCCAAGACTTTTTTCAAGCCTGGATAAAACTTTACACAGATAAGGTACATAATAATAAATAATAATAAATAATAATAAATAATAATAAATAAAATAAAACAAAACAAAATAGAATAAATAAACTAAAACAACATAAGAAAACATAAAATAAAATAAAACAATACAATTACATAAAAAATAAAATAAAATATTAAAACAACATAAAATAAAACATTAAATAACATAACAAAATCACATAAGATAAGATAATAAAATAAAATAAAACAACAAACTACAATAAAACAAAACACAATATAATAAAGAATTACATTATAAAAGCAAAATAAAACAGACAAAATAACAAAAATAACAACATAAAATTACATAAAACAACAAAATAAAATAATTAAAAATAAAAACATAAAACAAAATAAAATTACATAAAATAAAATAACAACATAAAATAAAACATTAAATAACAAAACAAAATAAATAAAATAAAACAAAATAAAACATTAAATAACATTAAATTACATAAAATAAAACAACAACACAAAATAAAACAACAATATAAAAATTACATTAAATAAAATAGCAAAAGAAACAAAAGCATAAAAAAAAAAAAAAAAACACAATATAAAATAAAATTACATTAAATAAAACAACAAAATAAAATAAAAAAAAAATAAACTAAACTAAATAAAATACAACAACATAACAAAAAACAAAATAAATTAAACTACATAAGATAAAATAACAAAATAAAAACAAAAAAGCAAAATAAAATTAAATAAAGCAGATAATTCATTTTTTAATTTAATTTTAATTTTAATTTTAATTTTAAATTTATTTATTTATTTTATTTTTTATTTATTTATTTATTTATTTTTTTTTCATTTTTACCCTGCTGACTAGTTTGGACTATCTTAATAATTTAAATAACTATCTTAAATAACTTATTTTAGACGAGTAATGTTGATCTCACAAAAATGTCCTGACTAGACCTGGATGTAAAATGTATAACAAAATAAATACACCTGATATTTCCATATTTTTGCATAATCCTGCTGAAAAACAGTTTAGACTAGTTTGAGTCTTCTTATTAATTCCAACTGGTTTTAGATGAGCAATTTTGATGAGTTACCAAAATGAGTTAATTATTATAGTAGGACAGCCAGACAGAGATGTATAGTCAAGTTAGTCACTAGCTAAAACCAGCTTCAAAGCACCTCTTATAATGGTAACTGGTAAGTAACAAACTAGTCAGTGAAGCTGGTTAGCAGGCTAGTCTGGCTAAGGTAGTGCAAACTGTTTCTTCAACAGAGAAATGGATCAGACAAAAACATACATGAATCGAAGAGGGTACAAGAACCCATAACATACTGGCACATTTGAGACAGATAGGTGAGAACAACTTCAGTGAAAATGAACGACATGCCTTAGATTGTCCAATTACACTCATGGCATTGTTGGGTAATGGTCGCTACAAACTCTCAGGGTTTCAATTAACACATAGATAGTCTGCGCACTATATTTTAGCCGGTGTAGACACTAGATCATTTAGTAAAGGATAGCAGTGTAATGGGTAGGTTAATGTTTCCAGCATCCCTCCACATAAACACTGCTCGCGTTTCTGAGAGCGGTGAAGCTGTCTGTGCCTTTTTTCCTCAATTTCAAAACAGAATAACCGATATCATCATTATCCCTGACAACCTAATTTGCGCGTCTAATGGAAGTGTGATCCGTGATCTCTGTTTGAGTATAAGCAGCGATGACTGAGCTGCCTGATCGATTTTAGATGAGCTGCATTCTGTGTCCAGAATTGACCAGCTGAGCATCAAACGTACACAAAAAACCACAGAGAAAACCCAATAATGCACGAAATACAGCTGTGTAAAACAGGTGTATACACGTAGCAGACTTTTCCAAGAGACAGTTTTCTGATCTGAATAACGTAGTCAAGAAGCTCAGCACTCTAGGGGGAATTTGTCCTGACATTTAGGTCTGATTCGATCAACCTCTGAACTGAACCAGCATACCGTATTGTGTGCATATGAATACAGGGCTTACTATAATACATTATCCTCACCAAAATGTCCAATGGTAAGTCAAGTGTGCGTTTAACATGATCCTAAAATGTGATCCTGGACCACAAAACCAGTCATAAGTAGCACGGGTATATTTATAGCAATAGCCAACAATACATTGTATGGGTCAAAATGATCAATTTTTGGTTTAAGGCCAAAAATCATTGGGATATCAAGCAAAAATCATGATCCATGAAGTTATTTTGTAAATTTCCTACCATAAATATATCAAAACTTAATTTTTGATTAGTAGCATGCATTGCTAAGAACTTTATTTGGAAACTTTAAAGGCGATTTTCTCAAACAAACAAAACAAAACCATAAAATAAAATAACAAAATAAAATAACAAAACCATAAGATAACATAAAATAAATAACAAAATTACATAAAACTAAACTAAACTAAACAAATAAATAAAATAAAACAACATAGCACATTTTTGGCACATATGCCAAAAATCATTAGGATATTAGGTAAAGATCACGTTCCATGAAGATATTTTGTAAATTTCCTACCATAAATATATCCAAACTTATTTTTTGATTAGTATTACACCTTGCTAAAAACTTAATTTGGAAAACATTAAAGGCGATTTTCTCAGTATTTTGACCCTTAAAAAAAAAAATTGATCCTTACACAATGGTTTTGTGGTCCAGGGTCACAAACTGTTATAAATGTAAATTTAATTTCTACCTCCAATCATTTTTGACATAAAAGATGACATCAAAAAGTAGAGTATAAAGCACACTGACAAGACATAAAATAACAAAATAAAATTAAATTAAATAAAAAAATAAAATAATAAAATAACAAAATATAAAATAATAAAATATAAATAACATAACATAACATAACATAAAATAATAGCTTAAAATAAAATAAAACAACAACAACATAAAATAAAACAAAAAATAACAAAATAAAATAAAATTACATAAAATAAAAGAGCAAAACAATAAAATAAAATAAAATAAAATAACAATATTACATAAATTAAAAGAACAAAATAAAAAGAACAAAACCACAAAATAAAATAAAAACAAAATAAAATTACATAAAATAAAACAAAACAAAAACTAAGACAACATAACATAAAATAAAACAAAATAACATAACATAAAATAATAGCATAAAATAAAATAAAATAAAATAAAATAAAATAACAAAATAAAACATAAAATAAAATAACAAAACCATACAATAAAAAAATAAAATAACAAAACAAAATAAAATTACATAAAATAATAATAATAAAAAAAAAAATAATAATAAAAGAACAAAACCATAAAATAATACAAAATAAATAACAAAATAAAATAAAATAAAATAAAATAAAATAAAATAAAATAAAATAAAATAAAATAACACATTTTTGGCACATATGCCAAAAATCATTTGGATATTAAGTAAACATCATGTTCCATGAAGATATTTTGTAAATTTCTTACCGTAAATATATCCAAACTTTTGATTAGTAATATGCATTGCAAAGAACTTCATTTGGAAAATTATAAAGGCAATTTTCTCAGTATTTTGGCCTCCAAAATAATAATGGACCCTTATGGTTTTGTGGTCCAAGGTCACAAATTCTTGTAAATGTAAAACCATGCATGCATTGAGAATTTAATTTCTACCTCCAGTCATTTTTGACATTAAAAATTACATCAAAAAGTATAAAGTACATTAACAAAAACCAGATTATGTTGAGGGTGTCAGTTTCTCTATATTTTATCCTTTATATTTTTATGACTTTATTTCAAAGATATTTCTACATTTTAAATTCACTTTAATTTGAAATTATTATATGATCAATGAAGATGTCTTGATGTGGCAATACTGACTGCATGAGTTCAAACAGGTGAGAGGAATGCTCTCTGAAGTTAATTAACTTTGCTTTTCTTCACCCTTCACCCCAGTCCCTCAGTCTTCATTACCTTTAAATGGAGCCGCGCATCGGCAGTAGTAATTACCCGGTTGGTCAATGCAGGTGCCTCCATTCTTACAGGGATATGAGACACACTCATCAACGTTCAGCGAGCACTCAGGTCCTTTAACACACAAAATAAAGCAGAAAAATTGTGAAAGCAGCCCATGTCTCTCAGAGAATACCTGAGAGACAGCTTTCCACGAATGACAAAAATATGACAAGACATTTATACTTAGTATTTGGGGACTATGTATAGTTTTATGATGTGGAGTCATATTTTAGTGCAGAGCCCCATGAGAGCAATAGAGGTGCAATGGAGAGATAATCAATGCGATAATGTTCTAAACATTAAACACACCAGAGAAACCTGAAGGGCAAATGCATTTAAAGCCATCTGAGAGGTCCAAGCACGTGCCGTTGTTCATGCATGGTGATGACTGGCATTCATCTATGTTTATTTCACATAAACTGCCTGAGAAATGAGAGAAAGAGAGAAAGGCACACAAAAAGAGGGGAAAAAAAAAAAAAAAAAAAAAAAAAGAGAGAGAGTTGTTGTAGAAATTCCCATGCCAACCAATTATAAGCTAAAGTTTTCAGCGCACAAAGAATCTGGAATAAAAGTAAAAAATCTAAAATCCCTTTTAAGCCTTCGAGCAATACACCTCCTGGTTTGAAATGAAAGTAGATGAATTTACATTCCGTTGGGCAGGAGGTTCCTAAAATATACTGAGAGCTTGAGTTGACTCATACCGCCAAATGAGCCCATTTCCTTTCCAATTTGCATGAACATGAAAGAATTAAGTGGAAATTACTCTCGAAATAGAAATTTAATGTAGCTGGATAAGAACTAAAAGTGCCCCTCTGTTTTAAAGGGTTGTTTGTAAACTAAACATGACACGCTAAATGATCATATCTCGTCATGCTGAAGTGTGTAATTTTTCTCTATATTAAAATCCCTCTATCTCAGTTTAAAGTGCTGAGACAAGTATAAGTAAGCCATTTGCAAGTTAACTTCTCTGCGGCGATTTAAAGACATTGCTATATTAGTTTGAACGGGTTGTCAGCTTCTGTCTCAACCAATGGGCCCTTCTCACAGACCTTTATTAAAGAGAAAGGTTACCCAAAAATGAAAATTGTGTCATTAATTGCTCACCCTCATGTCGTTTTAAACCCGGAAGAACTTTGTTCATCTTCAAAACACAAATTTAGATATTTCTGATGAAATCCGAGAGCCATGCATAGACAGCAATAGGGCTGAAGTGATTAGTTGACATTATCGACAATGTATATTTTTGTTGTCGAGTAGTCATTTGATCTCATTTGACCTTATGTAAGAGCCTGCAATAACGCGGTTTGATGAATGTGGCGCTGTAGCGCAAGACTGTAATTCAGCCCTCCTAGATACATTTCAAGAAAAAAATAAGATGCACAGCACTTCAAAGCAAATGCAGCTGAACCTGAGCGGCATTTGGATGAATATGTAAATATATGCTGTGTGCTTTCCTCTCAATAACAAAAAAAAACAAAAAAAAAAAAAAAAAAAACTGACCACAGTGTGAAAGCAGCAGTTAAGAACGCATCTAATTACAGTACTGTGGATGTTTGCATGATCTCTGCTTTTCAGTAATCCAGTAAAGCTGGGCTTTATGCTTACTTTTCATTTTAACTTAAAATCAGGAGCACAGTCAAAACGTTAGGAGCACCTTGTAATCAATAATCAAAAAAATCTGATAAAAATTTTTTTTTTGAAGGTGGCACGAGTACAATCAAATTCATAAATTCATGTTGAAATTAGTTTTAAATTTAACATTTTGAATTCATAAATATTAAATGATTTAAATAACAGAAAAGATACTTTAAAAATGAAACTAAATCTGCCAGTAGGTGGCAGCAAGTCACTGATTTAATTACTGAATCATATTCATTTGAATATATTAAACATGGAGAAAAAAAAATAAATAAATAAATAAAAAAAAAAAACAGTCAGTGTCACTTTCAGTTATAATAACTTTAAATAACTTTATTTTCTGTTATAAAGCAGCTCTCCAGTGTGGAGCTAGCTTATGATAAAATCTTTTTATTAATGGGGGGAAAAAATGATTTCATTAAAGTGGTAGCTTGGTTTGCAGAGATCAAAGCTTGGTCTAGCTCAGGACTGTTTTGATTATCATAACCCTACCAGGTATTTTAAGAGAGATTATGTTGTGAATAAAAGAGTTTATCCAAAAATAAAGCGTCTTATCACTTACCTTTTTTTATTTTTCTTATCCATATGACTTACAAAATGAGATGTTAGACAGAATGATGTGTCATTCAGTAACTTTATTTATATAGCTAATTAAAGGGTGAATAAAAGGTTCTCTGTCATCTCATTTTGTGTGTCAAATATATCTATTTGTATAAACTAATTGTGTAATTTATGTACACAAAAGACCTATTTCTCTCAAATATTGTTCACAAATCTGTCTAAATCTGTGTTAGTGAGCACTTCTCCTTTGCTGAGATAATCCATCCACCTCACAGGTGTGGCATATCAAGATCAGCATGATTATTGCACAGGTGTTCCTTAAGCTGGCCACAATAAAAGGCCACTTTAAAATGTGCAGTTTTACTATATTGGGGGGGGGGGGGGGGGGGTCCAGGGGGTCCGAAAACCAGTCAGTATCTGGTGTGACCACCATTTGCCTCACGCAGTGCAACACATCTCCTTCGCATAGAGTTGATCAGGTTGTTGATTGTGGCCTGTGGAATGTTGGTCCACTCCACTCCTGGCTGTGCGAAGTTGCTGGATATTGGCAGAAACTGGAACACGCTGTCGTATACGCCGATCCAGAGCGTTCCAAACATGCTCAATGGGTGACATGTCTGGTGAGTATGCTGGCCATGCAAGAACTGGGATGTTTTCAGCTTCCAGGAATTGTGTACAGATCCTTGCAACACGGGGCCGTGCATTATCATGCTGCAACATGAGGTGATGGTCATGGATGAATGGCACAACAATGGGCCTCAGGATCTCGTCACGGTATCTCTGTGCATTCAAAATTCACCTGTGATCGTTGTCCAGAACATATGCCTGCCCATACCATAACCCCACCGCCACCATGGGCCACTCGGTCCACAACGTTGACATCAGCAAACCGCTCACCCACACAACGCCATACACACTGTCTGCCATCTGCCCTGTACAGTGAAAATGGTGAATTCATCCGTGAAGAGAACACCTCTCCAAAGTGCCAGACGCCATCGAATGTGAGCATTTGCCCACTCAAGTCTATTGCAACGATGAACTGCAGTCAGGTCGAGACCCCGATGAGGACGCCGAGCATGCAGATGAGCTTCCCTGAGACGGTTTCTGACAGTTTGTGCAGAAATTCTTTGGTTATGCAAACCGATTGTTGCAGCAGCTGTCCGGGTGGCTGGTCTCAGACAATCTTGGAAGTGAAGATGCTGGATGTGGAGGTCCTGGGCTGGTGTGGTTACACGTGGTCTGCGGTTGTGAGGCCGGTTGGATGTACTGCTGAAACGCCTTTGGAGATGGCTTATGGTAGAGAAATCAAATGAACATTCAATTCACAGGCAACAGCTCTTGTGGACATTCCTTCAGTCAGCAGGCCAGTTGCACACTCCCTCTGTGGCATTGTGCTGTGTGATAAAACTGCACATTTTAGAGTGGCCTTTTATTGTGGCCAGCCTAAGGCACATCTGTGCAATAATCATGCTGTCTAATCAGCATCTTGATATGCCACACCTGTGAGGTGGATGGATTATCTCGGCAAAGGAGAAGTGATTTAGACAGATTTGTGAACACTATTTGAGAAAAATAGGCCTTTTGTGTACATAGAAAAAGTCTTAGATCTTTGATTCAGCTCATGAAAAATGGGGGCAAAAACAAAAGTGTTGCATTTATAATTTTGGTCAGTGTAATTACATAAAATGATTTTCAAAAGCTGAAGTGACCTTTATGTATAACTTAATATTATAACTGATTGCAAAAGCTGAATAATCAAGTCTATGGCTTAATCAGTAAAATAACTGACAATGAGTCGATTAATCATTCTAATAATCGTTAGATTAATCGATTATCAAAATAATCATTTGTTGCAGACCTAGACATCAACGTAATGGATAGTTTCAAAGAACAGAAAGGTAGTAAGGACATTGTTAAAATAGTCCATGTGACATCAGTGGTTCAACCGTGCACATCTTAGATGCGCGTTCACAAGAGTACCACGACACATGCGTGCGATGCTGGTTGAAATTAGTAAGGCTGGGCAGCAGCAGCATAAAGTTGTTACTTTTGTTTTCTTTGCATACAAAAAGTATTCTTGTAGCTTCATAAAATTAAAATTGAACAACTGATATCACATGGGCTATTTTATCGACATCCTTACTACATTTCTAGGCCTTGAACATGTCAGCAAGCTCTGGGATTGTATCAAAAATATCTTAATTTGTGTTCCGAAGATGAGTGAAGCTCTTATGTGTTTGGAACGACATGAGGGTGAGTAATTAATGACAAGATTTTCATTTCAACTATTCTTTTAATGCCGTTGCATGAGTTTTTCTTATTACAATGGCTGATTTATCTAATTTTCTCTTTTCTGACCAACACATATATTTTCAGTTTTCTCTTAGTATTTTCTCCTTTTTTGGAAAATTATAGAAACATGGATGGTGCAAATGGAAACACAAAAAATTATATTTGTTGTAGTTTTCCCAACTATGATGATTTCAACTTCAGAAAATTCCAGAAATGTGAACAGAGTTCATGATGTGAGTTTGGTTCTTTTTCTGAAAAATTCAATTTGGTATTGCTAGTGGCACAGAAAGTTCCACAACTAAGACAAATCTAGTTTTACTTGATATTACCAGCTACTAACTACTACTAGTTAGTTTATTCATTCTAAATAAATAAATAAATAAATAAGTAATTAAAACAACACTAATATTCAACGTATAAGACTTCAAAATGCCAAAATGTTGCTAAGATTATCATTACCACTGTAAATTGGTCAGTGACCATCCTGTATGGTGTAACCATCCAGAAATGTAATTTAAAGGATTCAATCCTACATTTAAACATGGTTGTCAGTTTCAAAATGTACCTGTGAGCTGGCAGGAATTACGCTGGAAGGAATTACGTACCTGTGGTCCCGGCAGGGCAGAGACAGCTGAAGGAGTTAAGCTCATCTGTGCAGGAGGCTCCATTCTGACAGGGTTGACTAAGACACTCATTTACTTCAATCTCGCAGTTATTACCTTGAGAAGAAGGGGAAAGGTTCATTTCATTAAGGATTTCCTTGCAAATACAGGGGCCGTGATGCCCGTTCAAATAAAATAACCCACAGCTAATGATGAGGTGCTGTGGAAGAAAAAAAAAAAAAACACTCCTGTCTCCTTGGTCAAATGGATGGCAGAAAATGTGATGGCAGGGTAATGCGGTTTAAGAAATTCCCCTTGATAAGCAGCCGGTCAACTAATGTCTTACAATACAGGAGCAGATTTGAGGCCACAGACCTTTTAAACACGGCTCAACAGAGGGGAATTGAATGTTAGAAAACTGGGCAAAGGAAGAAATTGCTCTAGAAAATTGCTTGTGGTGACTTACCGACGAACCCAGGTGCACAGAAACAGTCATAAGCATCGATACCATCTTTACAGATACTGAGTGCACCACAAGGCTTATCCAGACAGTCATCGATGTTTACCTCACAGAATCGTCCTCGTAACCCTGAGCAGAGATGAAAATGGGGTGAGGGTTAAATGGATGCTTTCGTGAAGGTGTAGACAGAGGGCCTGGCAGGAGACATGCCGTACAAAATCATTCTTACCAGGCAAACATTCACAGACGAAGCCCAGCGGGAGATCCACGCACTTTGATCCGTGATGACACAATCCTTCAACGCAGTGACTGATGGAGTTTTCACAAAATAGGCCCGTATAGCCATGGTGACACTTGCACTTGAAACCGCCCTGCTGCTCTTCGCACATGGAGGTGCCCTTCGTATCGCACGGGTTGGAAGTGCATCCCGCAGCCGGTGTGGAGCAGTCATGTCCTGTGAATCCTGTGTGAAATGGGATGAAAGGGCTGACTGATGTGGAATGGTCAATGGAGACACTTCGGCGTTCGTTATTCAGCTGTCATGCCTCAATTGACACTGTTGCCAAATGCTGGTACTCCATGCATTTACATCCTCAATGAGTGGTATAAACAGACTTAAAAACCCAAACATTACGCCACTCAATTAATATGCAATGCGAAAAAGGAATGAAACTTCCAAAGTTGCTCTTAAAACGTAATATTTTGTATTCGTTTCACACTTCTGGGACCTTGACTTTTCAAAGACGAACGGATACATCATGCCAATAAACCTAATGAAGTAAACCTAATAAAACTTAAGCCAACCTCACCAGTAAAACGGTTTACACGAAAATCGAAATCTGTGCTATAGGAGCAGTATTTCACCTGTCCTCTCAGACTATAGCAGGTGCCGGCGTATGGGAAGACCTTATCCAGAGATGTGCAATCAGTGACAGCCGAGGAACAGTTCTTATCTCCGAGAGGCAGCAGATAAAAAGCACAACAACTCAAGTGATGCAGAGGTCACAACCCAAGAACACGTCCTGTCATCAAAGCTCCAATCAAGTGGCATGTAATTGACATTGCTAATCTGAAATGGCCAACAACTGAAGAGTAAACAACACCTTGAATTGGAAGGGTTTGCTTTTTTTTTTTAGTCTTTTTTTGTGTTCTATTATTTTCTCTTTTATTTTTTTCCTCACTCTACACCCCAGTGAAAAATAAATACACTTAAATGTATTTGAAATGCATTTATTACATGCTAAGTATACTACAAATACATTTAGATTAGGGCTGTCAAATGATTATTTGCGATTAATCACAATTAATTGAATACAAAATAAAAGTTTGAGTTTGCCTAATATATGTGTGTGTACCGTGTGTAATTATTATGTATATATACATATAAATACACAGAAATTAATGCATATATTTAAAAGAAATGTTATTTATGCACAAAATATTTTATTAATATATAACAAATTTTATAAAAATAAATACATATACTTGTACATATTTCGTAAATATATACATGAATGTGTTTGTATTTATATATACACATAATAATTACACACAGTACACACACATATATATTAGGCAAACTCAAACTTTTATTTTGTGTGCGATTAATCACGAATAATTGTTTGACAGTCCTAATTTAGATGTTTACGTACTTAATAAAAATACCCTCCAATTGTACTTTCAGTATATTAAACTGGTGTACTTAAAGTCTGCAAAAATTGGAACTACTAATTTTGTACTTAATGCACTTTAATTGTGCGAAAGCAGTGCTGAAGTCCAACTAAAGATATACTTAAGTATATTAGATTGAGTTAAAGTTTAACTATTGCAAGTATACTTTAAATATATGCTTTAAATATCTTGCATTTAAAGACTGATACTTTAAGAATCACACAATCAATAGTGACCTAAAAACACATTTTAGGCTTAATATTAAGAAAAGTGCATTGTGCAGAAGTTGTACTCCAAAATAAATTAGTCTCAAGCTGTTTTTAAGTAAAAATGTTAATAGATTTGAACTTTGCTTGGTATTAAATAAATGCATTTTAAATATATTACTTTTTCACTAGGGCAATCCTGTGACGATGTGCATTTCAAGTCAATAAAGCAACAATAATTTGGGAACCAAATTCTTGACAAATTTCAATAAAACCTGTAGAAATAAATAAAAGAGAGATGCAAACAATTTGATTTTTAGCTGTTCTTTGGCATTATGTATGGATATGACTATTCCCCCAAAAACAATATTTATGTTGTCAAAATTTTACATTGCACATTTTTCTCAAAATTAGCTGTATTTCCATCACCTTGTTTTTATGCGCATTTTGAAGTATCGCGTCAGAAACGAGTATGGAAATGCCAATGTCAAATAAATATATCTTAAAGGAGTAGTTCACTTCCAGAACAAAAAAAAAAAAATTACAGATAATGTGCTCACCCCCTTGTTATCCAATATGTTAATGTCTTTCTTTCTTCAGTCATAAAGAAATTATGATTTTGAGGAAAACATTTCAGGATTTCTCACCATATAGTGGACTCGGAAGTTTAAACTCAGGGGCACCATAGAAGTCCATTATATGGAGATAATTTGTGAAATGTTTTCCTCAAAAAAACAATTTTTTGTTGATTATGCAGAGATTTTGTAGAGTAGATTATCTGTACATTTTTGTTCTGGAAGTGAACTACTTTAATTTGCAAAAAAGTTTTTACACTTACTTGAAGTGGTTTTTGACTTGTGTGAAAAAGGGTTCATGCGGAAAATGGGAGATGGAAACGCATTTGCTAAATAAATTCCTCCAAGCGCATCTAAAAAGTCATGTGACTTTGCACTATGGGACGGCAAACTGACTAACCAGACGACCGATCTCATTCCACAGCATCTGAATTGTTGTTATAGTCATTCTGAAATGCCAGAGCAAAGTCTGTTAAAGTATTTCTGTATAACTGCCTCCCAGAACTGTCTTACATGACTGCGTTCCAAAACAGCAGGCATCCACCTCCGGATATTAAAATTATTATATTCAGTGACTTCTCCTTATCAGGAAGTGATGATTTTGTTCTCTTTGACACGTTGGATGAAAACTGTGCTTATTCGCAAATGTTTTATGCGATATTTCAGTTTTACGCATAAGTTAAATTTGCAACTCTGGATGGAAACTCGGCTATTGATACTACCTTTTTTTACTACACAGTTGCTCACTTAAATAGAAGTGTGAAAGCAAGGTGTGAAAAATAAATTTCATAAACGAACGCAAACGCGCTCCTTGTAGTCCTTTTAATTAATGCCATAAAAGCTGCATGTATAATAAATGTCAAAAATAAGGCACTATACCCATTGCATAATACCCATATTTACCCATATAATTTTATTTCACTTAATGTTTTATTTTACTATCATTTTATTTTTACTATCTTATAAACTGTCTTAACATTTTTTTAAATATAAATCTAGAGCTAGAAAGAAGTAAACACTTCATCAAGGGCTTTCAAAGGATGCAAACACTACAATGCTGCAATGGGGCAGTAACATTGAGACAGCTGTTCAAAGCAGAGAAGGCCTGTGAATCTTCAGTACAATCAATGGAACATCTGAACTGTCAACATTCCTCTTTCAGAGCATGTTGCCGAGACATTGATGTCTCTGTAATGTCAGTGTACACAATGCACATAGAGGGATTGCACTCTTTAGGAGTTTAATCTATGCTTGTCTGCATGTTGAAAGCCTCTGGCATTCTCCTGTGTTTTAACTAGTACTGGCAACAGGACGATCCTGGACAATAAAGCTCTTGCATAGAGTCTTGAGTAGATTTCAGTCTAAATATTGATCAAAATGTAGTTTTTGCAAAATATATTGTATGATGCCTAGTCCCAGAAGAATTTTTTGTTTTGATGCATCTCCGAAAACTACTTTAGAGAAATAAAGATTGACATAAAAGAAGAAAAATGGTGTAATACAGTCCCTAAAACTAACAAATGATTACTGTAGCATTTTTTTTTTTCCAGGAGTAAAATCTGGGAAACAGCAAAAAGTCTAAAACTTATCTCCCTTTTTAGAAAATCTTATTACGATTCTTCCAGTTACCCAAATTAAAAGCTATTCTAGTCATGGAAATACACTAACTAGGAAAAATACTGGTCAAATTACTAATAAAATATAATTAAACTATACCACAAATATGGCCTTTTTAAGTCAAACCATGCTATAAAAAGCTGAAACCAACTGTCCATTCCACTGTGCATGTGTATTGAAGAGTTAACACTGCTGTAAAAATGGTGATGGCTTTGCCAATAAGACAATTGGCTCTTTTAATTAAAAGGTGGGAGTTAATTTTCTACAGCTGCTATGCTAATTGTTGTAATTTCTCCCATTCTTGCCTTATTCTGCCTGTTATTATTCTAAAAAAGACCTCAGTGTGAAAATACAAGAAGACAACATAGAGAAGTAACTAAAGCTCAACAGATCATTATAACCATAAAATAGAAACATTTCCCTGCAAGTTGCTGGACACAACTTGTTAATTCTCTAGCGTTCCAATATTTGCATTTCAAATAATTCCATTAATGATGTGACTCAACGCTGAGTTAACAAATTTCCTCTAGGAGATGAGCTTATTTTTAGATCTTTGTTGTTTTGATTTTTGCGCTCTAACAAGCCACATACAGTATTGATTAGTTTGGCTCTCTGTAACATAATAGAAAAATCTGAATAAATCAAAACATTCTTTACAACAGCTACTTAGCAATGAATCCCTGAGGGCACATGCATGCATAACCCCCCGTTAGATCAATGCAAGTAAAATTATTGGTGCAGAAAGCAGAACTACAGTGAATTCGCTTCACTTCACAGCAGGTGCCCTCAAAACTTACATTTGAATGATGTGAAGTAAATATATCAGCTTTCGGTAAACCACAACACCCTGCTGGCGCACTACATGAGCAGAAGGAAATACGAACCCTTTTTAATTAGCAGGTTTAGCTATTCCAGACCCTTTCGTTGTTAACATACATGCAGCCATCGGTCATAAAATGAAGACAGACACATTTCTGCACTGTTCTGGTTAACTGGTGGTGCTATTGCAAAGGAGGAACGTTCAGGAATAACAGCGGTTCAGCCATAGAGTGGTAAACCACACTGAATGTGCATAATCTTTGAATACTAAAGCATGTATAAATGCAAAAAATGTTAACATTCACCGCTGAGCTCCTGGAAGCTGCAACTGTTTGCAGGAAACTTCATGAAATGGGTTTCAACAGCTGTGTAGCAACATACCAGCTCATGTGTGGGCTGCAGAAGTGTGAAGCTCACCATTACTGGACTCGTGAGCAGTTAAAATCCGTTCTCTGGAGTGATGGATCACTCATCACCATCTGCCAGCCTGAAGGATGAATCTGGATTTGCCAGGAGAACTCTACCTGCCTGAAAGCACAGTACCAGCTGTACAGTTTGGAGGAGGAGAAATAATACTTTTTCATTGTTATGGCAACTCCCTTAAGCTTTACAAAAAGAAATATATCCAAAAAAAGTGACACATCCTACATGGTTCTAAGCTTTCCAGTTGCTTTTTGAGTTAGACATCGCCCAAAGTGCAGAAAAAGAGGTTAGTTTAGAAACTGTTTGTTGGATGGTTGTGGATGCCCTGACCTCAACCCCATGAAGCAAATTTGGATGCAACTCGATTCCCTCAACATCAGTGCCAAACATCAGAAATGCTTGCAGCTAAATGGAGGCAAAACTAAGACATGCTGGCTCCGTACCAAAACCTACTGAGCAGCCTCACTGTCTACACTGGAAGCCACCTTGAAAGCAGCATCATAATTGGAGTGGAACATCTTCAAAGGTGTTTTGAGTGATTTTCACATCACATGCAAAATGTCCAGATACCTGACATGTGTCACTGAATTGGGTACATTTCTATGAATGCCTGAAAAAAAAAATTAGCCAGTCAATTTGTTTTTCACATTCAGTGGGAACTGGTATGTTTTGAATGGCTGGAGTCTGGCAAAATGACTAATGTTACTTAAAGGGGTCATTACGATGTCACCTTTTTAACTTTAGTTAGTGTGTAATGTGGCTGTTTGAACATAAACGTCTGCACATTAATGCGTGTTGGCAGTGTATGTACAAATCTACCCTATAATGATAAAAATCCATGCAGTGGTTTTTAATTAATCTGTGAAAATAATATCCCCTTTTTCAAATCGAGCCGTTCTCAGATGCCTGTAGTTGTGGAATCACACCGACAGAGGCCGCTCCCATGATAGTTGATTGACGTCTTACCTCAGACCCGCCTTAAATCAACTGTAACAGTCCGACCCCCATTGTTTCAATGCCGGAGCAGGGATGTAAGTCAGACAAGAATATCTCAGATTGAGCGATTGAGGTGTTGTGTTGCTGGATGTAATAATGAACATAGTGGTCGTCATTTACTTCCGACATCTGAGCCGCTGAAGATGCAGTGGATTATGTTTGTTTGTGAAGGGAATGCGCCTCCTGATCTACATATATCCGTCTATGTATATTATAGACTTTTTATTAAGACCCTAAAGAATCATATCAACTTCTGAAAAATAGGGATCCGATGACCGCTTTAAGGCCTACAACAAACGGCTCGCTAGTGACATCACAAACCCTGAAATTAACATAAACCCTGCCCCTGGGAACATGCTACTACTCATAATGTTAAGAGACGTGACATTTCCAGACAATGTGCACTAGGCGGTTAGCGAATCACAACACACTGGGTCAGCTAACCAATCTGATGCCGTTGCAAATTTCTGAGAGAGGAACCAGGAAGTCAAAAGACCGTTTTTTAGAAGAACAGAAAAACAGTGAAGAATAAAGATAAATTATATGTGAAAAATAATGTGATTTTTTTAAAGAGATGAAGCATGAACATGTTACAGATGAAGCATGAACATGTTACAGTGCACCCCATAAACGCAACCAAGCCTCAGAAAAAAGCCAGTAGACCACCCCTTAAAGCACCTAATGTTTATAGCTAGTAGTTATGCTGCCTTCAAGTGTACCTAAGAAGCTTGTACCTACAAGTCAGACATTCTTTATTGTGATGTCACACATCCAAATCGGAGAAAATAATGGAATAATGGAAGTGTGCTTCAAAAAAACAAAAAAACAAAAACAACAACAACAACAACAACAACAACAACAACAACAACAAAAATTGAATTGATTTGAAAATTATTCATTACCAATTACACATGGTATCCAACAAAAACATTTTACTTTTTAAAGCAAACAGTGACTTTAGTTAACATTATACTTAATGTCTTTAAGATGTTACTTACATTTCACTTTTAAAATACAGCATTTACTATAACTTAAATCATCCATTACATTCATAAAAAGCGCTTCAATATTTTTGTTCTTTAAAAATGTGTAATCGGTACACATCTACACTTGTAAAAAAAAATAAAAATAAAAATAAATAAATAAATAAATAAATACAAAATTGTGGCATAAAACTAAAAGATTACTGTAGTACTTTTTTACAGGAAAACACTATTTCAGTTTTTCTACTTTAAAATGTCACATTTAATTCAAGGTGTTACTTGCCATTTCCTTGTAAATGTTTGTGAAATACACTAGCAATTCCCAAGTGAAAAATGTTTTTCAGTGTTTACACAACTAAGCTGATGTTAGCATGTTCCTAAGTTTACAGCCTGATATATACATTTATACACTACACATTCAAATAGTGGGTGAAACTATGTATATTCAAACTATTACCTAGTAAGGGTGGGCGATATACTGGTAGACATGATTAACCAGAAGAAATTTGTCAGCCGGTGGAGATTTTGGATTGTCGTCGCTATCGCAGTTACACACTCACATGACATTGCTGTGCTACGTGGTAACGACAATATATCATTTACAAACGTTAAATATTGCGGTTTAAACTATTATTTTAAGTTGTTGAAATGAGCGGTGTAAGAGAGGCATGCACATGTGAAGACTGTGTTCATAGAACACAGGACTTATTTTTGCCGCATTTTAGGATTTGAATGGTTAAATGCACACACTTGTATGTGTCAAAATGCTGTCTCTACAAGTATCCTCATAAACACAGTAATTTAGGTCTTAAGTGAAAGCAAACACCTGAGAAAGAAAACACATGTGTAACAGCATATTGGATCAGGGAAGCTCTTAAAGTGACAGCAGTCTAATATTCCTGCTGTCTGTCATTCATGTTAATCAAACAACAAAAAAAGAAAATCTCTCACTGTTCGACTAAATCACTTATGTCACTTTAATAAGGAGAAATATATTTCATTTACACAGTGAAGAATAAGCTATGTTTTTATACATTTGATACTTTATACAATGTATGTACCATTTCTTATTTATTGGTTATACCAGGCATGGGCAAACTCAGTCCTGGAGGGCTGGTGTCCCTGCAGAGTTTAACTCCAACCCTGATCAAACACATCTGAACAAGCTAATCGATGTCTTCAAGATTACTAGAAGGATACAAACAGGTGAGTTTTATCAGGGTTGGAGCTAAGCTCTGCAGGGACACCGGCTCTCTAGGACTGAGTTTGCCCATGCCTGGGTTATACTGTATTTTTTTGTCCCACTGCTTATAATTAGCTTCCTATTTTTATTTAATCACTGCTTGTTTACTTGTCTTCAGCGAGCTTGATTTTTTATTTATTTATTTATTTTTTTTAATTTAGGCTGGTATTGTTTTTTGTGATATTGACACTAGAGACAAGAATTATGAAATTTCTATGGCATAAACATTGATATCATAAAGAGCTTATTTAAAGCAAAAATAACTATATTGTGATATATAGTTATCATGAAATACAATTAGTCAAACCGTGATGTGTGACCCTGAACCACAAAACCAGTCGTAAGTAGCACAGGTATATTTGTAGCCTTAGCCAACATTACATTGTATAGGTCAAAAATATTGATTTTTCTTTTATGCCAAAAATCATTAGGATATTAAGTAACGCTCATGATCCATGAAGATATTTTGTAAATTTCCCACTGAAAATATATCAAAACTTAATTTTTGATAAGTAATATGCATTGCTAAGGACTTCATTTGGACAACTTTAAAGGCAATTTTCTCAGTATTTAGATTTTTTTGCATCCTCAGATTCTAGATTTTCAAATAGTTGTATCTCGGCCAAATATTGTCCTATTCTGACAAACCATACATCAGTGATGTATAAATCTCAATTAAAAAAAAATTGACCTTTATGACTGGTTTTGTGGTCCAGGGTCACAAATAAGATTTTGGTCATATCGTCCATGCATCTAGGTTGGTTAAGGACAGAACCGTCTCCAAGCTTGTCTGAAATGACCAATTGGATAAAAGAGAAAGTATATATTTAAAGCACATGGAAAATTAGCATATAAGGAATGTACATTTGAAACAGCTGATTAAAATGTTTTCATTAAACACACCTTATTCTGCACATAGCTTATATTTAAAAAAAGTAGAAAAGCTAAATGGCGTGAAGTGCAGAAAAGTGCAGGACTCAAATTTTCTGACATTTTATGCCGCCATAAATGCTTTCCAGCGCATGGTCACGCTACAAAATGACTATCATTAGCTCTGTCACAGGCTAAGGCTGCAGGAGGCCCGTGACTAATGCTGGGCCATCAGCACCATCGGTGTGGGCAAATTCTCATCATTCCTCAAACTGACCATGGAACCAATTTCTACCTCTCCCCATGTCATAAAATCTGACAATTATCCTGACTTCATTAATAATGCATAGCAGTCCTCGCCCGCAATCAAGGTTTAATCAGCAATGTGTCTCACAGGTAGGGCATTGACTGAGCCAAGAAATTATTGGCAAATTGTAAGGATTTATTTCCCCCCTCAGCTTAATGATATAAATGACTTGGGGTAATTTAGTTGGTTTAACAAGCAGGATGACGTTATCAAACCCGAGACGCCGCTTGCATATGTGGCTGCTGCCATGGTAACAATGCGATTAATCAGCCTTATTGATTTTTGGGTGCATTCAGATTGAATCAGGCAGCAAAACAAAACAAAAACACATAGCTAATGAACTAAATAAATAAAAGAATGAGAATGCAATTAAATTACTAAATCTAAATGGATTAGCACAGGTTTGCACAAATGCTTACAGGTGGTGATGTGTGTAAATTTCTTCAGTTCTTAAGATATTTTCTCTTAATGTGCTTGGTATTTAGTCTTGATTTTAAACACTGTGGGACTTTTAAAACGTTGTTCGCTCGACCATCCACAACCAGCCTGATGTGGCTTGCTTTGCTTTTGAATGTGGGGCGGAGCTATCTCCTTGTCTGACCAATGACAGGCAGGGAGTGTGTTTCTGGAAACCTGTTTAAAAACAGTCATTATTTTGCAGTTCTGTCTGGTGTCACTAGAGGCACAGAAACTACACACATAACTTATACAGCCGTTTAAAATCATACATGAGATTCCTTTCAAATAGTTGCCAATTTGTTACAATTTTAACACATGGATTCAACTAATAATAAATCACACTAGTTTGATTACGCTGCTGTGGCTCATAAGCACCCTTATAATAATTTGATGAGCAGAAGGCTGCATTCAGTCAGTGTTGTGTGACAAGAGAAATGCAGCAGGGTAACCGTGCAAATGACTCATTGTGCAAATGAAATGTTTAATCGTCATCACTTCAACAGCACTTTTATGACACCACAACTGGATCTGCACCATAGCATTCAAATGTAAAAGGCAGCTAGATTTAATTGAATTTACGGACCAGAAACGTCTCATCCGAGCACAAAAAAGAAAGAAAAAAAGAAATGCATTGCTTTGGACATCACATTAAGAGTCACCTGTACATATTCTGCTCTCCACACAGTTATGTTCCAGCAGAATCTGATTTATATCTCTTTTGATTTATCTCACAGAGACGGCTGCCAAAGCGTGCACAGCAGAACAGAGTCATTACTACAGTCCCCTTGGTTAGTTTAATCCCACAGGCAATTAGGATTTGTAGGACTTTGTTTTCCACTCAAAAGAAGCTTTACAGGGTTGTTATTGATTCTGAAAGCTCCGCGGGCACACACGGACTCAACCCACTGGATCATTTAATCATGTTTAATAAGAGGCAGTCATTGCCTCTCTGATTTATTGCATTAAGCAAGCCAGTGACAAATCCAGGCACAGCCCAGATCAAAGCAAAATCATCTTCACACTGATACACATCCACTCAGATTGGACCACACACACAGATACAGACAATAGCCATCTAAAATCTATCACACAGTGACTCTTATCAGGATATTCATGCTAATCAGTAGATTAGGCTATCTTTTCACATTCTGTATTTTCATTCATCAATGCCTGGATAAGAAAAAGGCATTATCAGGACTCCTAATCAAACAAAAAGTCCATAAGCATCACTTAGTTCTTAAAAATGGTGTGGGCAATTTGGAGGGCTGGACGGGTCACAAAATGGCAAAGGTTTAACATGAACATTAATTAGATGATTCATGAATAATGCATTTTTTTTTCATGCATCAAATAAACCAAAAACACGATAGTTGATCAATTTGGGGTCACTAAGTTTTTTAGTGGGTTTGTTTGTTTGTTTTTAAAAGAGGGGAAGAAAATAACATATTCAGCAAGGAGTAAACACTTTCATATTGCTACAAGAATAAAATAAGAAAATAAAATCCAGAAAAGTGCTGCTCTTTTTCAACGTTTTAAATCAAAATTTAAACCCTAATAAAAAAAGAAAAAATTATAACAGCTTTCTCACAAAAAAAGGCTGCATAACTGTTTTCAACATTGATAAAAATAACACAAAAAATGTTTTGTTGTTTTGTTTTTTTTAAGCACCAAATCAGCATATTTTAAGGATTTCTGAAAGGGAAATGGATGCTGAAAATTAAAATTTAGCCTTGCCATTCAAGGAATAAATTATATGATAAAACATATAAAAATCTTATTTTTTTAACTGTATATTTGATTAAGGGGAGACACCGCAGGCAAAAACACTTTTTTCATGCTCTTGTCATGTTTGAAATTTTGGGTATTTCAGTTTTTCATTAAGTATTTTTTTCTGACTAGTGAAAAGAACATTCAAAAAACACTTAAGTGTTTCTTTTATGACACTTTATCTATTTGTGTCAATAGATTTCAATGACAATACTTATTTTTAAAGGCCGTTTTCTCAAAATTAGTTTTTCTTTCTCCTACACTGAGCCATAAATCTCCATTTCAGTAGCACTTACACACACATTTTAATTCCTGTTTATATCCTGAAGGTTTTTACAGAGCAATTTGTTCATATACAATTTGCTTGGTTATATACAACATTTTATTCCCCCCAAAATTGTGAAAATATAGTGTTTTCTGTCTGTCATAAGTATTTTCTGAATTATGGAGAGACAAAAATTAGATACCCAAAATTTCCTCTGTAAAAACTTTTGACTCTAATGTCAAAAAAAAAAAAAAAAAAAATTAAACAAGAACTTTGAAACTGACTTCACCCAGTTGTTCTATAAATGTAAGCAAATTAGCAGTTACTTCATTAAAAAAAAAAAAAAAACGTCTCATTTGCATATTTAAACATAACATTTTAGAAAACTTGCAATGCAAAAAAATGTTCGTAATTATCAATGTAATCAATCAGCTGGGTAAGGTGATAAATATTAGTTGTTTTTTTTTAACCCTTTTTTATCTGCAGTGTCTCGCCTTAAATAAATGCAGCATGTGTGTATATAAATAACTAACTGAAATTAATAACTATTTCAATAGATTTACACATTTGTCACGTGAGCTATCGATCAAATCACTCAGAATTATAAAACTGAAGCATCTGAAGCTGTATATGTGACGACAACGTTCAAAAGTTTTCAAATCGCGCAGGATGTTAAAACAGTTTTGAAGTCATTACATAATATTCTGCATGTAACTGTGTAAAAATTAGGCTTTATTAATCAAAACACTGTGTGTAAATCATACTGTGTGTGAAAAAGAATAAATGTAGGAGTTTTATAGTGTTAATTTCAACTGGAAATTGCAGTGATTCGTACATACGGGTATGTTTTTTTCAGTTCAAAAACAAGAGCAGTGTGCCACAGATAGTTGTCACTATTAATAATTGCCAGTAAATGCAACATTAACATTCAACCAAATCTAATACATTTGGTAGCTAGCACATCCATAGTGGTGCGCTCTGCCTCGGAAGCCCATAGCAACAACCAATAGCAACTTAGACAGAGTTCGCTCATGGTTAAAAACCTTGCTGTATCTTCTTTAACCATGAAAAAATGTGATCCCATTAGAGCTCTGCAGGAGACCCAGCACGTTACACAGGGAGGACTTTGTCAGTTCCACCTAGAGATCTGTCATGACTGAGCAACCTAACAACGCTGTCACCGTGGCTCTGGAAGCAATACGAGGGATTACTGAACAGCCAGAGGGACCCTTCATTATTGCCAGTGTGTTTCAGATAACAGGTGTACACATCGTGTAAGAAGGTTCACCCTCAGGATTACTGTACGGTTTTGCAGATGAGGGTGATGGTTTCTCTGGAAAGCCATCTGATATAAGGTAGGGAATGGGCGACACAACTGATTCAAGATGCTTCAAAGTCCTTTTAAGACAAATCAGTACACTTAAAGGGGAAGTTCACTTCCAGAACAAAATATACAGATATTTATCTTATCCTCTTGTTAGCCAAGATGTTCAGGTTCTTCTTTCTTCAGTCGTAAAGAAGTTATGTTTTTTGAGGCAAACATTTCAAGATTTTTCTCCGTATAGGTACCTGCGAGTTTGAACTTCCAAAATGCAGTTTCAATGCCGCTTCAAAGGGCTCTAAATGATCCCAGCCGAGGAAAAAACGTCTTTTCTTTTCTTGTTTATTTTCTTCAACCCTTTAACTGTCACCGTCCACCCTATGGGAAGTTTACTTCACCATATTACAAATAAATTCTAATCTGATCATGACAAACTATACATCGTTGGAAAGGTCTAAGACTCCTAAATAGATATTTTACCATATTTTTGTGTGACAGATTATGTAGGAAAGGTAATAGATTAATATATGTCAAGAGTGCAACTTAAAAAGATCTACATCATAACATGAGTTCTGACCTTTGTCATAAAAGACTTTCTTTGTTGCCTTTTTCCCTTTCACACTTTAGAAATCATAAGAAATTATATATCAGTTCAAAACTTAATCTCAAAATTCATCCTTTGAAAGGCATTTTAAAATCAGACATTGCATTACCACAGAAAATGTACATCAAAATCATATTACAAAATGTTTCATTCCTGAATTATAATAATTTAAGTCTGGATAGTGCATTTTCATGTCTGTTCAAAAATGGGAGTAACAGTTAAAGGGTTAACAAAATGACAATTTATATACTTTTTTAAACCTCAAATGCTCATTTCGTCTAGCTCTGCGTGAATTCCGTACATTCTGGATCATGACAGTTAGGGTATTTAAAAAAACCCATATCATTTTCATTTCAAAATCATCCTACATCGCTGCAGAAGTACCGATCCAGTGTTTACAAAGTGAATGCGCAAGCAGGGTCAAACACCCTTTACAAAAAAAGGTAAAACAGCCATGTAGGACAATTTTGAAGTTGGAGGAGAAAATGAGATACCCTGTCATGAACCAGAATGCACAGAATTCACGCAGAGCTAGACAAGATGAGCATTTGAGGCTAAAAAGTATATAAATTGTCAAGTTTTAAATAAATAACCAATTGTTTCACTAGATAAGACCCTTCTTTCTCAGCTGGGATCGTTTAGAGCCCTTTGAAGCTGCATTTAAACTGCATTTTGGAAGTTCAAACTCATGGGCACCACAGGAGTCCACTATATGGAGAAAACTCCTGAATTTTTTCCCTCAAAAAACAATTTCTTTGCAACTAAATTAGACAAGGGGGTGGGTAAACTATCTAATAAAATATTCATACACAAGTGAACACAAATACAAACACACACAACTTCCCACCACACACTCGGACGCAATTATAAACACGTATCTGCACTCATACAGTGTACATGTATTCATGCTTACAGTTTTATAAGACCTAATTAGCAAATATAGACTGTAAGCATTGAATTAAATGATAATATCTGAAGGCTATTTAATATTTCTGTTCAATAAAGCCATTTAAGTGTAAATTATATCATAATTTTAATAAAATATAAAACTAAGCCAAAATCTATATATGGGCATAGGCAGAATTATACCCGTTGGTGCATGACGTCCACACTGTAAAAAAGACAATTCGTTAAGTCAACTTAAAATAATTTGTAACCTGGCTGCCTTAAAATTTTAAGTTCAGTCAACTCAAAAAATGTTTATTCCAATTGAAATGTGACAACTTAGATATTTGAGTTGAATCAACTTAAAATTTTAAGGCAGCTGGGTTACTTACCCATCTGTTAAGTTTCGCAAACACAAATATCTAAGTTGTTACTTAGTACAACTTAACATTTCAAGTTGACTAAACTTATTTTAGTTAAAATTCAGTTAAAATTTTAAGGCAGCAGGGTAACAGATTATTTTAAGCTGACTCAACAAATTGTGTTTTTTATTTTTTACAGTGCACTGTAGTGGACAGATATTTTTTTTCAGTCACAGAAAAAAAATGGAGAAGAAAAATATTGTTAAAATGTGGATGAAAGTTTTCTAAAATTTCTAACATCCTATTTAGCTGAAAAATATTTTTGTACCTGTCTGGTTTTCTGAGAATAAAAGAATTTAACACTTATTCCTGAGGCACATGGTGCATCCCCTTTTCCAGCTGCCATTTTGAATATATTATGTAATATCTCAAAACAAAACAAAACAAAAAAAAAAAGATACAAAGATAATTAAATGGAATTGTAGACAGCACTTTGGGGGTTCACCAGTTGGTGTCATTTGGAACATGATGTCCACTGCAGTGACCACAATGCATCAGAGGGTTAAAATAGCTTAAAAGAAACTTATCATGTAATGTAAAATAATTTAAAGTAATGCAAATTCTGCAAATGTCATGCAAGTATGTCTTCCGCTAAACCATCATCATGGCAAGAAACATCTACAAAATGTCTACACCTCAGTCGACCTTGAACAAGTGCGTATGAGGTTCTCATTTGCATAGGACATCACTGGCAATCTCTCATTTAGACATGTCAAGAATAAGTGGAGGTAGACTAATGAAGATGTGCTTATTGATATAGTGGTATTAAACGTTGTAAAATCATCAGCCACAAATGAAATTCTCACTCGCTGTGTAGAATAATGATGCAAGGTAGCTCAGCTCTTTAATCTCTGGCATTTGTAGAAAACACCAGTGTGGTGCAAAGCAGCTCAGACAGTCAAGACATACAACGTGTTTGAAACTTTTGCCATTAATATAAAGGAGGTTGGGAGATTCTGACAACGGCTTCTAATAATTTCCTACCTTTCAAACGGCGTGCATAAGAACATTTATACGCCAAGTACGCAGCGTGCAGAGCGCAACAGTGAAGGTTTTGTTTTTTTAAGACCTTGGTACTGGAAGTATTTTACCCCATTTATTTTCTCCAAAAGGGTTTTAAAAATTCATGGAGTGCTAAGCCTTCAACAAACCAGCTTTGAGATTATTTAAATTATTAGATTTTTTCAGATTTGTTTACTTTTAGCTTTAAAAATTTTCCAACTCCCCTAGAGTTAAACAGTTGAGTTTTACCGTTTTCTAATCCATTCAGCCGATCTCCGGGTCTGGCAGTAGCACTTTTAGCATAGCTTAGCATAGATCATTGAATCTGATTAGACCGATAACATCTCGTTCAAAAATGACCATATATAATGATGATATTTTTCCTATTTAAAACTTGACTCCTCTGTAGTTACATCATGTACTAAGACTGACAGAAAATGAAAAGTTGCGATTTTCTAGGCTGATATGGCTAGGAACTACGCTGAAATGAGAGTATAGTTCCTAGCCATATCAGCCTAGAAAACTGCAACTTTTCAAATTCTTAGTCTTAGTACATGATGTAACTACAGAGGAGTCAAGTTTTAAATAAAAAAAAAAAAAATTCTAAACTCTTTGGTCATTTTTGAATGAGATGCTAATGGTCTACTCGGATTCAATGATCTATGCTAAGCTATGCTAAAAGTGCTACCGCCAGACCCGGAGATCGGCTGAATGGATTAGAAAACAGTAAAACTCAACTGTTTAACTCTAGGGGAGTTGGAAAATGAGCCTGTTTTCAAAAAAAGTGGAGTGTTCCTTTAAGTACATGGTCTTGTTCACTATCTTTGACTCTATGAAGTACATCTTGTACAAAATGTACCTTTAGCTTGTTACTAGGAACAGTACCATCATATTGGTGCCTCATCCCTCCTTAAAGGGTGCATTTTAGTACTCCGAGGTGAAATAAAACATGGTTTTATTTTTATTTATTTTTTTTTTTTCAAAGTTAAAAAGTTGAAATTTCTGACTTGTCACTTCTATAAAATGTAAATGTGTGTTAGAAGGTTTTTTACCACAAGATTTTTTTTTTTTTTGGAAAAAGAATTCTGGGATCCAACTATTGTGCTCTATTCACACTGTGCATGCAATTTAAATGTACCAGGTACAAAAACAGATTTCCATCCGAGTTCCATCTTTCACATATGCACATAGAGGAAAAAAAAAAAAAAAAAAAAAAAAAATGCAGACAGAATGCAAAAATGCCTCCTGTGTGAACAGCCCCTAATCTACCTCAGACAGACTGACAAACTCTATTACAAAATGACTTGCTGTCAACTGAAAGCCAGTGATGTTCAATGATACAGTGTGGGGGAGAAAAAAAAAAAAAAAAAAAAAAAGAAATGATACACAGACTTTTAAACCAGATTTTTTCATACATTCAATTCAATGCTTTACTCATCTACCACAATGAATGGAATGTTTAAAATTATCCTTGTTTAAAGGAGAAGTCCACTTCCAGAGCAAAAATTTACAGATAATTTACTCACCCCCTTGTCATCCAAGATGTTTATGTCTTTCTTTCTTCAGTCAATAAGAAATTGTTTTTTATTATTTTTTTTTTTTTTGAAAAAGAAAACATTTCAGGATTTCTCTCCATATAGTGGACTTCTATTGTGCCCGTGAGTTTGAACTTCTAAAATGCAGTTTAAATGCAGCTTCAAAGAGCTTCCAGCCGAGGAAGAAGGGTCTTGCGTAACAAAAAGATAGGTCATTTTCTAAACAAATTGACAATATCTATACTTTTTAACCTCAAATGCTCGTCTTGTCTAGCTCTGTGTGAACTATGTATTCCGGTTCAAGACAGTTAGGGTATGTCGAAAAACTCCCATCTCATTTTTTCCTCCAACTTCAAAATCATCCTACATCACTGCAGAAGTACCGACCCAGTGTTTACAAAGTAAACATGCAAAGAAAATCAAAACAAAAAAGGTAAAACAGTGATGTAGGACGATATTGAAGTTGGAGAAAAAAAAAAAAAAAAAAAAAAAAAAAAAAAAAGATACAGGAGTTTTTCAAACTACCCTAACCGTCTTAAACCGGAAAACATGCAGTGCATGCAGAACTAGACAAGACAAGCATTTTAAGTGAAAAAGTATATAAATTGTAATTTTTTTTTTTTTTTTTTTTTTTTTTTTTTTTTTTTTTGATTGTTTTGCTAGATAAGACCCTTCTTCCTCTGCTGAAATCGTTTAGAGCCCTTTGAAACTGCATTGAAACTGAATTTTGGAAGTTCAAACTCACAGGCACCATGAAAAGAAATACTGAAACATAATTTCTTTACGACTGAAGAAAGAAAGACATAAACATCTTGGATGACAAGGAGGTGAGCAAATTATCTGTGAATGTTTGTTCTGGAAGTGAACTTCTCCTTTAAGCAATTTGTCAATAAACATGCAATGATTAATACAGTATAATGCAATACTTTTTTTAAAAAAATGAACTTATTTATCAAGTATGCATTAAAATGATTAAAAGTTAAATTGTTATGTAAGATTTCTATTTTAAATAAATGCTGTCCTGTTAAATTTTTAAAACTCAATTTTCAATACAAATAATCAAGAAAAAAAAAAAAAAAAAAAAAGTACAATTAAGCCGCAAAAACTGTTTTAAAAAACACTGAGAAGAAATGTTTCTTCTGTACCAAATCAGCATATTACAATAATTTCTGAAGGATCACATGACACTAAACACTGGCATAATGATGCTGAAATTTCAGCTTAGTGATGACAGAAAAAACATTACATTTAAAAAATTAAAATAGAAAATTCATATTTTAAATTGTAATAATGTTTCACAACATTACTGTTTTTACTGTAAAAATCTTTCAGACCCCAAACTTTCAAACAGTAGTGTGATATTTAAATAAGAATAGAATAGAATAGAATAGAATCATGACAAGGTATTGTATCTAACCTGACCTTCCTCGCACATACGCAAGCAACATTCTATTCTCTGCTTCCCCACATTTCATTGTTTCTCTGGCTCGGCTGTAGTTCACCAAGGTCCAGGTCCCTTGAGCAAACCTTCCCTCAGAAGCCTGAAATCAGGACAGATTAAGACTCCCAGAGATGCATTTCACTTTTTTCCACAGCGATGCCAAACTGAAAAATATTACACTTCTCCCATTTTAGGCACCACTTTGACAGATTTCTTAAAGCTTGTTAGCAGAGCTGTAAAACGGCACATTTCCAGAGGATGTTAATGGCTTTTATATGTTTTGTGTGCAGAAGACACCCTATCTGACTCAGATTTATGAAGCCATCGATTGCTCTGGCAGACTACCTGCTGGCTTGTATGCTAATAGACTGAATCTGCACATAAAGCCCTGTTGTGCTGATCTATATCACATTTGTCTGCTGGTGCAGATACACTGTCCACATGCAGGTGATAGACGAGCATGTCAATAACCTTTGTTATAAATAAAACACACCAACATGCAGTAACTAATATTTGATCAATACCTGCTGGAAACGAGGCCAGCTGATGCATAGTGCCAATAATTAAACATATTACAGTCTTAATAACCTCCCCCTGGCAATGAGTGTCAATATCTTAAATTCAGCTTCAACACATTGGCCATCTTATTACTGTATGTTTTTATGCATGAATCATTATCAAAGGGGAGGAAATGAAACTGAACACACCGCGAGGGTCTGACAGAAACACCCCAGGTAAAATGTGCCCTTCTGTGCTTATGATCTAGCTTCGGCTTCTCCTAGTCAAATCCTAACTCATGACTCATCTGAAGTGAAGTTGGATTAGATCAAAAAAGACAAGCACTATCACAAGTACAAGATCCACTGTCAGTGTTCTGAAAATCATTATAAATCCTAAGCGTGCAAATGCATAAATCAACCTAACAATCTCTTCAACTGCCACATGTTTGGAAAAGAGTCATTAATGGACAGCCAGCACTTCTGCCAAACCACGTAAGCGGTATTTAACAACCAATTGTGCGTGCAATTCACCGAGAAGTTAATGTAGCATGAAGGAATGTCACACATACAGTGCTGCCTTTTCCAAATGGGATTTCGGACACATTCCAGGGCTGTGAGCTATTCTCACTCCCACGAAGCACCCAAGTACCACGACACACTCAAAAAATAACTATTCCCCCCCCCCCCCCCCAAAAAAAAGCCTACTTCAAGGGTGTCCAACTACAGCCCACAGGTCATTTGCAGCCCACCACCTGCTCTTTTGCACCCTGCGAGTTTGCTTTGAAATAGAACTAAATTTAGAATTTTGCTCTTGAAAAAATTATATTCTAAACACTGGGTGTACAACCAAATCTCACAATGAATCACCTCCGGTCGCTCCCAGATTCTTCCACATTCTGAGTAGGGATGGCCGTTTGTGATATACCGGTAAAACAATAAGAATTAGTCTTCCCGCCATAACAACGTTAAGCCTAGTTGTTCACATATTTCTGTGTGCAACAGTGCGGAGTGACATGCTGAAGGTGGATGTGAAACTAGTATATCCCTAAATGAGGAGCTACAATCTGAAACTGGTTTGGTCAAAACTGTGCAGTGTGACAAAAAAAACAACAACGGTATGAGCCTTGAATAACGTTAACTGTAACTTACTAGCAGCAAGTGTGCGATGTAGTTTTGCATGTGTTTGAGCCTGTTTACAAACCTGTTGTCCAACAAAGATATAATTTACTGGCATGCTTTTTCTCCAAATTAACTTCATAACATAGTCAAGTGTTTGAAATAACCTTTTGTGATCAGCCGTGGTTTCATAACACAGAATGAGGCTGAAATTATACTATTTTATGGTATTATAAAGGCTATGTCAATTAGCATTCGCTATATATATATATCCTTTATCCTTAAAAAAAATGCCCAAGATTGCTTGAAGAAAACAGACTCTTAAAAAAAAAAAATAAAAAAAAAAAAAAATAAATAAAAATCCACTTAACGGCCAAATAAAAATAATAACACGTAAGTTCTAGGCATGCAAGTACAGTCATACTGTGCCCATGTACTCACATTCATTAGTGTTTCCATCCAAAATCCTAAATAAATAAATAAAAAGAACAAAGCACACTTCATGCATATCTGCTGAGTGTGCACAGTGGCATGGGCTAGTTTATCGACCACACTTTCCTAGAATGTCCTCTCTCACAAGTACTGCTGGTAAGTTTAAGCATGAATGGTAGGTTTGTTGGCTTTATTGAAAAAATAAAAATGATTCATTAGACATCGCAATGCTACTTGAGAGTAAGGACACGCAGGAGAGGGTACTAAAGCGGTCTTTTTATTAAAAAATGATATTACAGTTCAACAGTTGTGAGTAGGTAAGACTTCTTAATGTTTTTGAAAGGAGTATCTTATGTTCAACAAGGCTTCATTTAATTGATAAAAAGATAAGAGTTTTCCAATTTAATACGTTAAAATCATTGGCATTTTCTTTGAGGAAGCAAGGGAGGCAGTGTCTCCTCAAAATATTGGATGAGAAAAACAAAAAATAAAATAAATCACTTGTTTTTCTAAAGAAACATTGTTCAACAGCAACACCAGAAGGTAAAGTTACAGTGGAAGTCTGTATCTCTCTCGCCTTCCCTGAGCCCATTAAGTTTTAACAGACCCCCAAAAGCGTGCTGAGAGTTTGATGGGTGGTAACTGAAAATGAATAGGGAAAGTCATGTGAGAGGAGGCAACGCCTCCATCGCGATATGATTGGATATGACTGGTTATGATCAGCTGTGATTGGTTCATGCGATAAATCCCACCTCTTGTGTTCATGCTCTTTCTGCATTCAGTCAAAATAAGACTTGAATCAAAAGACTTGAAATGGAATGAAAACATGTTCTGTGGAAGTTTTTAATTGAGTAATCAGCTTGGTGAAATTTATTTCTATATATTTACCAAGCTTTGATGACTAATAATCCGAAAAAGACAAAATAGATAAAACAGTAACTTAATGAGATTCATATGTGGCTTTAATAAACAGAATATTGATTGCATTGTAAAAATGTAAAAATGTAACATAGAACTGTTTTTTACCCTTTTTCTGATAGTGTAAGTAATGTTTATTTAATCAAGAAAATAACAAGGACATGAATTTACGTTTGATTAAAAAAAAAAAAAAAAAGTTGACATTTCAGAACATCAACTCACAACCCTGGTTAAAACGTACACTGTAAAAAAAAAACGTAAAATTTCCGGTAAAAAAAAAAAAACGTTAGCTGTGGTTGCCGGAATTTTACCGTAAAAAACATGTTTCTCATGTAAAAACATGAAATCTGTTTTGTACCTTTGTAATACACTGATAACTACCAAAAGCAGGTGGTGATGAGAAAGTCACATGATGAACCAAAGCCCATCACAAACAGCTTTTAAATATTTATAGGTGCACAGTGTCATTCACGCAAACACGAAACACCATCATGGTAACACCCCTGAAACTAAAATAATGCAATAAACATTAATTTAACAAAATTAGATGTAATATACAACCCTACCAAACTGATCAGAAAAAACTAAGAAAGAAAGAAAAAAAAACAAAAAAAAAAAAACACAACATTAAATAAACAAACAAACAAACAAACAAAAAAGTAACACAGGGGATTCTGGGAATGTCAATTTAGGTTGTTCACTGTCAATTTTACAGTCTTTTACCGTTAACCATTTAACAGGTTATCTGTCCTATCCAAATAAAGGCAAAAATGCCAAAAAAAAAAAAAAAAAAATGTAATTTACTGTATACCTGATCAGTCTTCAGTCTCACACTTCAGAAATCTAATTTGCTGATCTACTGCTAAAGAAACATTTCTTATTACTATCAATGTTGCAAACAGTTGTGCTGTTTAATGAGTGAAAACTTTCATATATTTCTTCGATAAATAGAAAGTTTATTTTTTTCCCCATAGAAATCTTTTGAAATTTAAGTTTAATGCATTCTTTCTGAATAACAATATTCATGTCTTTTAAAAAATAAAAAGTATGCTTAAAACTCACATTAAGCATTTTTAAAATCGCTATATTCGCCATTTATATATACACCTTTAAAATAAACTTTCTTGGTAATTAACTACAACATAATAGAGCACCCATTTCAGTGACTTGGAATGGGGTTTGCAACAGAATTCAGTATATAATCTACAAGCAACTCACATATCGCGCCAGTATTTGAGAGACCCACATTTTAAGCCACACTGGATGACAAAGCCCATTAAAATATAATTACATGCATAGCTCCATACACATACAGGTCTGCTGAAGGATTATAAGAACAAGTATTTGTATTTATTGGTCTTCTGAACCGTGAGGGTAATGAGAACACGTTCGCTCTCAGGGGCGAGCCGGCATGCCAAGAGAATATAGATGTGAAATAATTAAACGAAAGGCCTGACATTGCAGTTCACAGAGGATGCCAGTAATAAAATGTCACACTGCACTCAGAGGAGAGACACACAAAAATTATATGAACATGAATACTGCCATATATAAAGCTATAAACTTATACAATTAAAGCCCAAATAGGGTTAACAGAAAGAAGAAAATGGAAAACATCCGACTAGCACGTGGTTATTCAATGTTTTATATGTGGCACATTCAACAACATGAGGATAAAAACGCCAGCTATTCACTAACACATGGGAAAACGCTGAGAGCAGTGGTTCAGAAAATCATGCAAACGAGGCTTTGGTATGATCACACTGTAGTGTCATGAACAGGATCCTCACACATCCTTTTTGAAAATGTCAGTTTGAATATAATCTGCCATTACATGCATCTGAAGTTGTTCTTGGTACTATGAGTAACCCTTACCATCAAATAACGCCATCAAATCACCATACTCTCATGACTACCCCTTGTCTAAAAATCATTCATGTCCACAGCGTGGTGGCAGCTTATATCCTTTTATTTTTCTGAGGGCTATGATTCAAACACTTGCAGAGGGATTATTGAGACTGCACTTATTTTCCGTCATTTCCTGATATGCAATATGCATACTTGTCAGCTTTGTAGGAGGATGCAGAGACTAAAACCGGCTCTATTCTTGCCAGGAAGCCCACTCAGTTCACCCAACCTGTTGCACATCAACGACCCAGTAGACAGGACTGAGATGAATAATGTGCATGATTGAGAGCAAGGCACATCTTATAATCTGTGTTTGTGTTAATATTCTTACTAAATCACATTGAGCTGCACTGATTTAAGATTCACTGTTCTTTGTGAATTGTGTTATATTAAGTTCTGGCATATTCTCTGATACATCACTGCTACTCGTGTGATATTGCGTTATACAACAGTTAGACGACACGACTGTGTAAATACATAAAAAAACAACAACAGAGTTTCTTTAAAAACACTCTTTTGGGCAGAACTACTTCCTTCCACCACAGATTCAAATCTTAGTCCGACAGTTTAACAGCTGTGGCCAAGCCTCCATTACTAATTCAAAAATGCCACTTTAGAACTAGTAACAAATTAATTTAGAGTTGCTTCTTTGAAAGCTTGTTCTATTACTATATTAAAAGCTCACTGAATTATGCAGAGTATTATGCGGGAGAGAGAGATAAATAAAAATGTGATTACTTGCAGATATTGCACTCATTCTTCAGCACAATCTCATATTCACAAAACATTAGTTTGAATGTCAGCGGAGGAAAGCGATATCTTTATCGTACTATCCTTTCATCTTTTAGAGGTGATTTCCGATGACAGTGCGGCTCAGTGCATTTGTGGGCTGCGTCTTACAAGGTCTTGCTGAAAGTAAAAATATCTGCCTCGTTTACAACCATGTTTCAGTCTCTTTTAATATAAAAGTCTTTACTGCTGAATCACTCATAAAAACAGTCTCTTGCCACCATCTAATGGCAGAATAATGCAACTAAAATCACCATCGTGCACACACACACACACACACACACACACACACACACACACACACACACACACCGATTCCCAAAACTAAATACTATTATTAAATACTACATAGCGCTGGGCGATTTTCCCCATTCTATCAATTCATTCAAATTTAATGTTTTGCCACATTTTTATTTTTTAGAAATCGTGGAATCACGATTTTGAATAAAAATATTACCAAACGTTAAAAATATACAGTTTGACAATATGTAAATGATAACAGTTAAGTGAAAAGATGATCCAATTACATGTCGGCACACTCATATTGCTCGGCGCCATTTACACAGAATGCGCTTTCGCGTTGACAAAAATGCAACGTGGGCAGTGGAATGGGAAAAACCATGCAGAAAGATGGGAGTGAACTTCTTTTAACTTGAGGACCGCGTTTTTATAATGCCGTTTCATGCATCAGATGCAAGTGCAACAGTCAAACGTGTCCATGTTTACATAGAAAAAAAACAATGGAAAAGCAGCGCAATCAAATAATCTATGAAGAACTACTACTGCTTGTCTAATATTTCATATTTGCATCATGATGACAGGCTGAAAGCTGTTGTTCATTGTCTTTACAGAACATTTATAGTTCATAGTGTACAGGTGTAATACCTTCAGTCATTTTGAATTGGAATTACCTTGGCTTTTGAGTTCTTTTTAAAGTATTTTCCTAGTACTATTTCTCAGTAAGTAACTCTTGAAACTACATTCCATAACACAAAAATAGTATTTATTTATAAAATTATAGTGGATTTGGGTGTCTTCCATGACACATGCTGTGAGAAATACTGCAGGTAGAGTGAAACAAACGGTGGAACGGTTGGAGTTCCGATATCACTAGAATAACCGCACTCATCTCATCTTATCAGATTCGAGAACCAGAAAGAAGTGTTGTATATAATACAACATAATACAACATAATATAATATAATATAGTATAATATAATATAATATAATATAATATGATATAAAATAAAATAAAATAAAATAAAATAAAATAAAATAAAATAAAATAAAATAAAATAAATGTCAGTTACAGCCTTTGTACTTTAGGCCTAAGGTAGAAAAGCATGATTTCTGCAAAGATCATCAGTAACCCTCTAAAATGAAATGCTGAGATTTTCAGGCACTGTTTCCTGAGAACAGGACTTCGAAAATGGCTTCCCATCACTTATTATTCTGAGATTCAATCTTGAATGTTGAATTTTGAAATCTAAATGAATTTTTCAGATTCTAACCTGATCAAGGCCTCCAACACCACACCATCTCCAGTAAGCAGTGTGCCCTCTAATGAGACCTGTCCTGACAAGATGGAGGCCTGTTTTCTGTCACCATCATGTTTAAGAGAATTAAAGAGGGGCCGTTTTAATAAACACTAGGAAATTTACACTGATGGATTCTATTCCCCTTGGGCTGCTAGATTATCTAGAAAACAGGGAGCATGAGTCACACAGGACATGTTTCTTGGGACCCAATAACAGTTCACATCTACAGATGCATGTGCGCTGTGGAGATACAATCTCTACTAAAGTCTAAATGGTTCCTGGGGAATAATTACCTATGGACCTGTGGCTCCTTCCCAAGAACAATGACATTTTTCAGCATAATGTTTACTATATATCAAGTTCTTTAAATCATACATGGTGTAGCACAACTGCTTTCCGCTCAGGATGTATCTGTTGTTTTGGAACAGAGTGCTGGACTTTACTTACCAAGTGGACAGATACAAATGTAGTCATTGACCAGATCAATGCAGGTGCCCCCATTAAGGCAGGGTCTGGACCAGCACTCATTCATATTCTCGGAGCATGTTCGACCTGCATGATGAACATTAACACAGACAAAATGGGTAACAAGACACCTGTATCATATCACGGTGGATTCTGTAATCATTTTTTGAAGTCAATATAAATAACCATTTGCAACATGTTTTACTTCTGTAACGTAACATATTTCCAAGTAAAACAAAAGTGGACATTAAATATTAGAAAAAAGTCTGGATAAATGCAGGAAAAATTAATTATAAAGATTTAAAATTTCAATCATTTTAAACAAATGGATCACAGTTAGGCTAATTGGCCACATTTTCTTTTTAATCTTGAGAAATTCAACAATGCCAGATTTTGAAAATCAATGCCTGTCACAAGCTCAGAGATGGTTTCCCGCCTCAATAATATAACATTTAGCTTACCCTTAAATCCCGGAGCACACAGGCATTGGTAACCCGCCACCAAATCAATGCAAGTGGCACCGTTGGCACATGGTCCACTTTTGCATTCATCTGTCTCAAGCTCACAGAACATTCCCTCATATCCCAGCATGCAGTGACAGGTGTAGTTGTGCTGTTGGTCCAGACAGACGGCGTGTTCTGAACACTGATGCCCAGAGCAGAAGTCAATGTCAAGCTCGCAGTGGACCCCGGTATATCCGTGACCGCAAAGGCAACTTGGAATGCATAAAACAGTATCTCTTAATGGAATCGCGAACAAAACAGCCGGACACGGTATGAAAATAAATGGCTGAGTCATGGGGGAGGACAATGTAATTTGCTTTGCTTTCTGTCACAGGAACATGCTATTTGTTTTAGCAACTATGGGTGGTTTAATTCTAGAATAAGACTGTAAACAGCAACTGAACCTGAACAGAATATCAATATTCATTTTAAAATGAGAGAGGCTTCCTGGTTGAAATGGATAAATCCATCTCAATCACTTTTTGAAAAAAGAACCACCACAATAAGACAACAAGATGCTATTACGGTATAGACCAATTTGGAGTAGACGTTACTGTTACATCACTTGCAGCTGTGCGTGCATAGTGGTTGCAGAAAAACACTGGTAATAAGTGGAGGTAAACGGGTAAAATCCATGGAATAAAAGAAAAAAAAAAAATAAATTTTGTGCCTTTTGTCAAAATCGGAATGCAAATAATTTTTATAGAATACTGTCGTCAAAGACGCCATTTTAAGCTAAACGCATATGTTTAAACATACATACTATGGATGTAAACTGCTATAATTACTCTGCTTTTAAAGCATAAAATGTGACCCTGGACCACAAAACCAGTAATAAGTAGCACGGGTATATTTGTAGCAATAACCAAAAATACATTGCATGGGTCAAAATGATCAATTTTTCTTTTATGCCAAAAATCATTAGGATATTAAGTAAAGATCATGTTCCATGAAGATATTTTGTAAATTTCCTACCGTAAATATATCAAATCTAATTTTTGATTAGTAATTTGCATTGCTAAAAACTTAATTTGTTAAACTTTAAAGGCGATTTTCTCAATATTTAGATTTTTTTTTTTTTTTTTCACCCTCAGTTTCCAGATTTTCAAATAGTTTTATCTCGACCAAATACTGTCATATCCTAACAAATCATACATCAACTGAAAGCTTATTTATTCAGCTTTCATATGCTGTATAAACCTCAATTTCAAAAAATTGACCACTATGACTGGTTTTGTGGTCCTGGGTCACAAATTTGATTTAAACAATAGGTCTACATAATATTCACAGTTTAAGCACGAAATATTATTTTAACCCATTACTATAAACATTTTTACATAACATTTATTTATTTTATCTTACAATTCTGACTTTTTTTTCCTCGCAAATGCAAGTTTATATCTCCTAATTCAGACTTTATAACTCGATTTAACTCAAAAATAGTTAGTTTGTCAATTCTGAGGGGAAAAAAAGCAAGAAGTGTGGGATATAAACTCCTATTCTGAGCCAAGGGGAAAAGAGAGAATGACGAGTTATTTTTCCTTGTTAGAATTGTGAGATATAATCTCGGAAATGCAAGAATAAAGTCAGAATTTTTAAAATGTAAAATCAAATTTACCTTTTCTTTATTATTATTCTTTTATTCCATGGCTCTATAGACTGCCTCTTGAAAACTGTCATTTTCTGTCACCGGATAGGCTCCGCCGACAAAAAAACATCATCCCTGTTTCGGATCTGTAAGACTATCCCACTATCTAATGACTCTTTCATTGAATAACAGTTCTTATCGCTGGGTGACAAGCTCTTATAATATGTGGAGAACATTTTGAAAATTACATCTAATCAATACAATCTATAATCTTTTTAAAATGTAACTGTTTTATACCATATCTGTATATGGAGATAATTTACCCAAAAATTAACACTTCCCCCCCAGTGAAACACAAAATATGTTTTTTGTTTGTTTTTTTGTTAATAGAATCTTTACACTTATTTTTTCATACATGTTTACCATAGGCTGTTCAAACTCCAAAAGGCATTATAAAAGAACAATAAAATATTGCGTCTCTGGACCAGAGCAAACTGTGAGCACGCTGCTGGGGTTCGCGTGACACAAAGTGAAACCAGACTTCATTCGCCCCAGTGGAATGCCCATTTACACTGTCTGAATCATTTCCTAACCCCTATAGTGCCATTCACCGTGCAGAAAATAGAAATTCTGTAAACAAGGAACCAATTTCAGCCGCAGCTTCAGCGCCTATTTATAGTGTAGGGGGCAGGACGCTTCGGATTCTAGAGAGCATTTGATTGGACAAAGTTTGACGAGAAGCTGAAGTGCAGGGTGATGTCATTAAAACTGTTGATCCATACTGGCAGAAGTTGGAAACTGTACTATACGCTTATATCTTCTAAATGCGAATTTGGTCATTGTTTTGGAGCACACTAGCTTACAGATAACATTAAAGCTAACAAATTCATACTTAAAGCCAAAAAACTATTGATTTCATGGGGACTTTAACTTCAAAACCATTTGCCA
The DNA here is from genome assembly GCA_036247105.1 of Cirrhinus mrigala. Classification (NCBI taxonomy): domain Eukaryota; kingdom Metazoa; phylum Chordata; class Actinopteri; order Cypriniformes; family Cyprinidae; genus Cirrhinus; species Cirrhinus mrigala. The sequence goes on from CM070019.1 coordinate 27,786,771, forward strand.
GTTTTTTTTTTTTTTGTTTTTTTTTTGCACAAAAAAGACATAATTATAGAAATTATTACCTCCACTGTGGATTGGAAATCAAATTCACAGCCTATGGCAGTACTTTGTTGCAATGACATTTGGTTACAAGACACTGAAAAAATCAATGTTTGATTCTTACATTCAACCAGCTTTGGTGGGGGTTATCACCGAATAAAGACCACATTTTGCCCTGTTCATAACACAACGCTATCAGAAGGCTTCAGAAGACTTGACACATAGAGCGTAAGAACTACTTTTAGGGTGTCCATTTGTCTTTTTGGAGCTTGACAGATCATGGTCACTACAAACTGTTGATGCATGGAAAAAAATGAATTTGTCCAGCATTTGTTTAGCAAAGAAACCATGCACACAGGTTTGAAGCAACATGAAGGTAAATAATTACCAAGATGAGTAAATAATTACAGAATTTTTCAAATTGCATTTGAGTTCATGCTAATATTTATATTGACATTTAAAATGCATTTAATTTGTGTATAATTATCTTTGTATAAAAAACAAATCAGAACCATATTTGAATCCACTTAAGCAAAGCATTTGCTTTACTCTAAATAAACCATGCGTTAAGAGATATGAAAAGAAAAATATCACCCAGCCTCACCTGTACCCACCAACCTCATCCACGCAGGTGGCTCCGTTCTGACACCTGTGCCGGACACACTCATTTATGTTGACCAAGCAGGTCGGCCCAGTCCATCCAGGTGCGCAAACACAACTGTAACTGGTGATGTTGTTAAGGACACAATGTCCTCCGTTGGCGCATGGCTGTCAAAATTAAAATCAACCATTATTCCAGAACGATCCTTCATTTAAATATGTTTGTAAAGGTAATTCTGGTCTTTTGTAAACAGATGTGCTTGGTCCCGCTGTTAAATAAAACATGCTGGTTAATGAAGAAAAGCTAATGCATTTTAATTGCCATTTACGTTAGTGGTGATCATCAACGCAAGTAAAAGAAATCCAAATGATCAGGCATGTTCAAAAGAGACATGCAATTTTCCATTGGTGATATATTTCAGTGACACCAGCTTCACATCTTCAAAAGAGCATAGCTTGCTAAGAACATAACATTTTTAACCTTCTCTTTTCAAGTGGAAAGTTGAAGAGGGTGGTGTATGCATTTTGAATGAGTTCAGGCACTGAAAAATAGGTCTTGTCATTTCTCTAAAAACTGTTTATACTTGATCTGACTCAAATGCATTTTTCAGTCTTGTTGTTGATCCAGTATAAATTAGTTTAGTCGAGTTGGTGGTGTAATATGAACTATTTGCTTCAAATCAAATGCCAAAAATCACATTCCATACAAGCCACATCACAACTGATCAACAAAGTCATTTAAGGTTTGAGAATTCTCATCCGCAGCCATCTTTTTTTTTTTTTGCAAATGTATCAGTAAATGATGGATAAAGTTATAAATGGATATTTTTTTAAATCAATTTAATTCTCACTTTTTGCTACCTTCTGACCTACCTGTAGATAGCGAGGACATTGAGTGTGACATATATGGAGCTGGTCACCTGGTAAATCCACACACAATGTTCCAGGGGGACAGGTGACATTTGGAAGCGCACAGGCGTTTATGTCAACCTCACAGTCAACCCCGGTGTATCCTGGAGAAGGAGATGAGAAACAAACCAATCTAAAGAATCACCTGCACTTCACCATGGCTGCTTCCTTGATTGGGAACCAAAAGAGCCTTGTGCAAAACCAGAATTTAGAAGATTAAACAAGATTGAAACGCCTTCGCTCTTGTTAATACCTTTGAGAACGCACTGCATATATTCCTCAAGTCATTGTGCCTCAATCAATAAGGTCAATCAATGAACATGAAGCAAGCTGGAAATCAAATTTCTTTCTTTTTTTCTCCCTCTTTGTTTCTTGGAAAAAAAAGAAAGTAAAAGAAAACGGCAATCAATTTTTGAAAGCCCATTCAAAGCCCAAAAGCCAGTCAGCCCAAGTGAAAAGAACAAAATTGTAAAGGTCAAAAAGAGGCCAGGCTAGTTTGTTCAAGGGCTTTTAGATAGAGAGAGAAAAAAAAAATCTGGCTTGCTTGCATTTGGTTTACATAATGAAAACCAGTCATTTTAAAATGGAGGTCGAAACGAAAAAAAAAAAAAATAAAAAAAAAAAAAATCACACTTATGAAAATTAAGGATGGGTCAAGATGGTTCACTACAGTCAATTAGAGGTCAACCAGTGAATTTATGTTATTTTTTTTCCCTCTTTAATATTTTTAACAACCTTTCAGAAAGGGTTTTAAAATTACTACATTTATAATTCCATAGTCTGCAAAAAAAAATTAAGACTACTGTCAAATATTTTTATGTCTTGGTCTATTTAAACATTCAGTTAAAAACAACTGACCTTTGAAAAAACATTGAGACCCTTACATTCTGTTCCACTCCAGCTGTTGTTTTTATTTTTTGAATATTTTATGATTTTGCTATCTTGTTTACAACAGCACCAAGAAAAGAAATGAAGAATTTGCAATTCAAAGGGAAAATTGGTCACTTTATTTTAAGGTCAAATTCTTGGTATTAACAAACCATTAACTATGACTTTTAATAAACTTCTAATTTGCTGTTTGTTAATAGTTAGTGAAGTTGTTGTTAAGTTTAGGTATTGGGTAGGATTAGGGGTGTAGAATATAGTCATGCAGAATATGTGCTTTATTAGTACTAATAAACAGCCAATATGCTAGTAATATGCATGCTAACAAGTGGCTAGTTAACAGTGTGAACTGGCCTGAAAATAGGCTAACTTCTGTCAACATAACCAATGTGACCACCTGCTTGCACAGGGAGACTATTTCCAGGCACTGCATAATATCATTGCGCCCGCTGCACATATGGAACGGCAGCAAAGTTTCTTTGATTATTACGCCGGAATGAGAGTATAGTTCCTAGCGTCGGTCTTAGTACACAACGTAACTACAGAAGAGTCAAGTTTTAAATAGGAAAAAATTCAAAACTCTTTAAACACGGAAAAAGTCAGATTTTCATGACATGTCTCCATTAAGTATTTTACATTTAAAACTTAATTCAACTTAAATGTACATACTTTGAGTCAATCATCTTCGCAAAATTATGTCCACTATTTCACAATAGCCTAGCCCAGCTTTTTTATTTTTTAAAAAAGGAAACATCTTCAATCCTTTTATGAGGAAGTCATTCATATGATTCTCCCTTTTGTATCTCTTTCTCTGAGCAGTGAGCACGCGTGGGCAGGTTTAGGGAGGGGGCGTTTGGGACTCTGGGTCGTCTACTCATCGAGCGGAAGGGAGCAGCTGGCAGAGAAGCATGCTTGTAACCCCGCCAGTGAGTTGCCAATCTCTAGGGTGAGCCATCAGGTTGCATCAGTGAATGCAAATCATGCCTCAGAAAGAGTGAGCAGAACCAACAATTACGGGAGGGAACCATATCAATGCAGTGGCCTCAAAAGGGAAGAGCATTTCATAACACAATATTGACACAATTCTGCAGTACTAATGAGCTCTGGCAGTGTGAGAACGGGAGTGATTTGCTCAGCTGTCAGTCAGAGCTGCTGGTGCTGGCACGGTGGGGATTTGTGGCACAGTCAAAAAAAAAAAAAAAAAAAAAAACCAACAACAAAAAAAGCTCATTCTCAGGAGTAAGAGAAACTCATACCTGAAGGACAGGCACATTTGTAGTATCCAACAAAGTCAGTGCATGTTCCCTGGTGCTGACAGGGACTGGAATCGCACTCATTTACTTCAGCCTCACAGTAGCGTCCTGCAGGAAGACAGGGGTGTGAATGGAGTGTTAGTTAAGCTTTTACGCTCCGTCTCCCCCGAAGATATTGACTTCACTTTTGACATTTGGGATTTAGAAGCAAATTTGGAAAATTTCCCCCTATGGTTCAAGGTTTGGTGCCTGTCACAGAGAAGAGAGGCCAAATCTTATTTTAAATTCTGAAACTATTTAGCAACAGTTCAGATTGCCATTTACTGAGTCACATTTCAGACAGTTAATGCAGACTGACAGTATGCAAAGTGATGCAACATATGGAACTTTGAGAGATGCCAGAGAGGGACAGTATATACTGTAAGTGTAACTCAACTTTTGTGTGAAAAAAAAAAAGGCAATGAAAAAAAGTTAAGAGGCATGGGAAAAGAATGTCAAAGTAAAGAAATTCACCCTAATAATTTGCTTAAAAAAAAAAAAAAAAAAAAAAAAAAAAACCCTGTATGAATTTCTGTACAGTTATAGTTTACTTAAATTAAAACTATTAAAACTTGTTTTTGTTACTTGAAATAAAGCTGAATTTAATTAAAACATATACACTAAAAAAATTATTTGCGGGTCTTATAGTTTCCATTTTAAAAAAAAAATGAAGATGATCATTAAAAATAGTGTGGATATTTTATTAAAGAAATGGTGGTATAAAAAAAATATTAAGATCATTTCACTAATAAAACCAAGAAATATGTTTTCATTTTTTTTATTTATTTATTTATTTATTTTTTAAAGGAAACTTAAGTAGTTTTGAGGTTTGGATTAAGGAACTGATTAAGCTGATAAAATTAAGGAAAAAAGGCTACCTATTTATTTTGAGACAATTAGCTCAATTATCCAGTTTTATTTTGTTCAATGAGCAGTAGCTTTGTGAATTCTAGTACAGTAACAAGTTGTTTCTTACTTTAGATATCTAACTGTATACAAAATAACCCAAAGTCAAATATAAATTATGCAAAAAAAAAAAAAAAAAAAAAAAATCACAGACTTTTGAGAATCACTGTATAATAAGAGCACATTTCACTAATAATATTAAATTCATTGTGTCATAGATTAAATAATTTAGGAGATTTGTTCAGGCAGATTCCATAAAGAAACTGAGCTTTAAAAACTACTCAAAAATAGTGTGTGTAATATTATTACCATAATTTCATGGTCAAGTAGATAGCACTTAACATTTTTTACAGTGTATGATGAAAATAAGATAACGTAAGTATTAAGATTACTTCAACTGAAATACAAATAAAATTATGCTAATCAATAAAGCTAGACATATTAAAAAAAGCATGTAATAAAATTGCTAAAACAGAAAATTAAATGAATACTGAAAAATAAAAATAACAGCCAATTCAAAACATTAATAAAGTAATAATATATTAATAATACTATTTTATTTATTTATTTTTTCATGGAACACATGTGAAAACATTTGGCTCATACTGCTGTCAAGCTTTAAAAATGACAGAAGTACTACTGTGCTATATTCCAACAACCAAATTTATGTAATCAGACATGAATTAAGTTCCACAATTCACAATTATCCTAGTTTGTTCTACAGGGGGGGAACAACAGATGTGACCCTGGACCACAAAACCAGTCATAAGGGTAAATTTTTTGAGAATTTATCCATCAAACTGAGATTTATAAATCATCTGAAAGATGAAAAAATAAGCTTTCCATTGATATACTGTTAGGAAAGGACAATATTTGGTCGAGATACAATCTGAGGGTGCAAAAAAAAAAAAAAGTCCTCAGCAGTGCATATTACCAATCAAAAATTAAGTTCTGATATATTTACGGTAGAAAATTTACAAATATCTTCATGGAACATGATTTTCACTTAAAGGAACATGCCACTATTTTAGAAAATAGGCTCATTTTCCAACTTCCCTAGAGTTAAACAGTTAAGTTTTACCGTTTTCAAATCCATTCAGCCATTGACGGATCTTAGCCTATTTTCAGGTGCTGCGTAATATCATTGTGCCTGCTACATCCATGGTACGGCAGCGAAGTTCCTAGATTATTACGCCAGAATGAGAGTATAGTTCCCAGCCATATTGGCCTAGAAAATCACAAAATCAGAAAATCTTTTCATTTTCTGTCAGTCTTAGTACACGATGTAACTACAGAAAAGTCAAGTTTTAAATAGGAAAAATATCGAAACTCTTTGGTCATTTTTGAGCGAGACAGTCTAAATCAGAATCAATGATCTATGCTAAGCTATGCTAAAAGTGCTACCGCCAGACCTGGAGATCAGCTGAATGGACTTGAAAATGGTAAAACTCAACTTTTTAACTCTAGGGGAGTTACTAAGTCTATTTTCGAAAATAGTGGCATGTTCCTAATGTGTATCCTAATGATGTTGGCATAAAAGAAAAATCGATCATTTTGACCCAATGTATTGCTGGCTATTGCTACAAATACTATACCCATGCTACTTACAGTAAGACTGGTTTTGTGGTCCAGGGTTACAAATAAAATTAAAAAATGCTTATATATAATACATTTTATAGTATATAATCATTTATCTTATTTATTTTTCTTTAAAATTACTAATTGCAACATTTAAGATTGTGATTTAAGTGATTTAAGCTGTATCTTTAGGTTGACCTCTGGCAACTTTATAATTAGGGCATATGGCACTGAATCTCAGGTTTCTGTGGGTATTATGGCAGTGCATATTTACAGCAGCAACCCAAGAACTGTTCTGAAGGTCAGATCTCTATTAGATCTTTGGCAGATCTCTATTAATGCTGTTCATTCACACAGTTACATAACAAGCAGCGTAACATGGAATCAAATCAGTCAAACCTTTGCATGGAAAAAGCATGTGGAAAAACAAAAAAAAAATTTGAAAGTCTTATCCAGTGCCAGATCTGCTTCACCAACGCTTTTCACTGCTGTGGAAGAAGTCACATTATCTTTCCTCAACGTGTCGTCTGACTTTTTCGGAGAAGATCATAATGAAAGCACTTGACATTTCACATTGGCCTTCTGGCAATACTGTGGTGAGAAATGGGACAGGGATGGTCGTTTTTAAGTCTCTGGGGTCATTAATCGATGAGGATATCGTTAGCATCATCGAGACGTCTAAATAAAACATTGAGGTTTGAGCTGTGACATGTTTTCTCCTAATAGTATTCTAATCCATTATACAGCTCACAGAGAGGCAGAAATTGTCAGGTGCCTCTTGTTGCTGACAATTGGGATGTGGAAAGATGGATGTCTTCATCTGCTAAGATGGGAAATAGAGCCATCAAGGAGACTGAGAGGTGATAACAAGGACACAGAAACACTGGCGATTATCCTGCTGAAAATACGAGATCTGCTGTGTAGTAGTAAAAGAAATCTCTCAGGGATGGCATTTTTCAAATAATACAGCTTCATAACATGCTACGGTTTATAGGTGCCATGAAATGTAGATGATCTATAATTCATGTAAAGTGCCTATAAAAGACTACGTCACATTTTCCTATGCAAGGGCATTGAACGCCAATGCAAGCTAGTGAGATCAACACGTCATGACTGATGAAATCCAATAAATCATTTGTCTTGTTTGTTTATTTGTTTCTGGGTTGTTTAGGCAAATAGTTCATTCTGTGCTCATGCGCTGGTGGCCAAGCTAATGAAAGATCTTGCTTTCCCAGTTAGATCTGCCGATTAAGTGTTCTCTAACCTCTATTTGCCCTTCATTTAGCAGGCATGATGAAACAAATTATAGAATAATCCAGTTAGGAGGGCAATGTGCAAAGATGAGTTACGGTAAAAAGATGCCTCAGGGCAGTGGGACTCGTCTCTGTGGAACACACACTCTGAGTCACATTTCAGCGAATGATATAGATGTTGGACATGAAACTGTGTCATTCAGGCTAGGGAAAAATTCAGTACCGGCTCCTTTTCAAATTCATGAGTTGGAATTGAATAGATCTGGCCATGCCTCACACAATGTTGAATGACAAGGAGAGCAATTTACTGAACTGCAATTTCAAGAATGGGCCTAACACAAATTTTGTAACGAAACAAATACATCATGACAAAATGTGACTTTCTTCTATAATAGGTACAGTGCCTTGCTAAAATATTTTTAAAACCCTTTCATATTTTTTTTTTTTTTTTTTCACATTTTATGTTGCTGCCTTATGTTAAACTGCTTTAAGATACTTCTTTTCCCACATCAGTCTACACTCCTTAAACATAATGGCAAAGCAAAAAACAGATTTTTAACATGGCAAATTTATTAAAAATAGAAAAACTTTAATGATTCCACCGCATAAGTATTCATACCCTTCTCTGGGACAGTTGAAATTTAGCTCAGGAGCATTCATATTGCTTGTAGATGTTATTATATTTCGAGTAGAGTTAACCTGTGGCAAATTTAATTGAATGGGTATGATTTGGAATGGCACACACATCTTAATAAAAGGACTAACAACTGAAAATGCATAACAGAGCAAAAACCAAGCCCTGAGGTTAAAAAAAAAAAAAAAAAAAAAAAAAAATGCCTGTAGAGCTCAAAAACAGGATTGCAAAAAAAAAAAAAAAAAAAAAATGCTGCACTGAAAGTTCACAGAAACATGTAGTCTTTGTTACTCTTAATGGAAGAAGTTTGAAACAACCAGGACTCTTCGTAGAGCTGGCCTCCTGGCCAAACTGAGCAACTGATGGAGAAGGGCTTTTGTTAGAGTCGTGACCAAGATCCTGATGGTCACTCTAGTTAAGCTCCATGATCACATGTCCAGATAGCAGAAACCTGCAGAAGGACAAACATCACTGCAATACTCCACCGATCTGAGCTTTATGCCAGTGTGACAAGACTCAATCCTCTCCTCAGTGAAGACACATGAAACAGACTTGGAATTTGCAAAAAAGCATCTGAAGGACCCTCAGACTGTGAGAAACAAGATTTACTGGTCTGATGATCCTCAGTTCCAAACATCATGTATGAAGGAAACCAGGCCCTGCTCATCACCTGGAGAGCACCATCCCAAAAGTAAAGTGTGCTGGTAGCAGCCTCATGCTGTGGGGCTGTTTTTCAGTGGCAGGGACTGAGGGACTCAGAGTAAAAGGAAAGCTGATCATAGCAAAATACAGACATAGCCTTAATAAAAACCTAGTCCAGAGCATTCAGAACCTCAGACTGGGCAGAAGGTTCACGGTTCAGCAGGACAATGACCCTAGGCACACAGCTAGAGTGGCTTATAGGCAACTCTGTGAATGTCCTTGAGTGGTCCAGCCACAGCCTGGTCTTGAATCAAACATTTCTGGAGAAACCTGAAAATGTCTGCCAGCCTCCATCCAAGATAACAGAGCTTGAGAGGTGAAGAGGTAAGGAGAAGAATGCTAATGCTGATGTGCAAAAGTTGTTGCATCATACCCAAAAAGTCTTGAGGCTGTAAAGGCGCTTCAGCTAAGTACTGAGTTAAGAGTATGAATACTTATGCAATGTACTTATTTCAGTTGTTTTATTTTTGATAAATTTACAAAGTTGTGAAAATTCTGTTTTTGCATTATGCGTCATAATGTTGTATGGAGTGTACACTGATGTGGAAAAAAAAGGTAATTTAAAGCAGTTTAACATTAGCCAGCAACATAAAACGTGAAAAAAAATGGGGTATGAAAACTTTTGCAAGGCACTGTAGAATTTTTTCCTCTCTACAGATTAAAATGTTCAATACTGTCAGAAAAACAACATGTTTCTAAATAGATTTTGTCAAACAAAATCACTAAATGTTCACACTGTTTACAAAAACTTTGCATTTTTTAAAAATCAATATTGATATTAACATATAAATGCACTGGTTATACGTCAATGCTTGGTTCTATTTTAAAGAGGTTTGGGTAGAGGATTCTGGAAAATTAATCTAAAATAAGTATCCTTTCATTCAAAACCAAATTCTGTATCCAGTCTGCTACCTTACTTCAAATCCAATCATTTTTGGGGGATTCACATGGGCTGTAAATTCAGTCCTGAAGTCCTCAAGTTTGAGTGTCATGTAACTTCCTCAAAAATGTCACCAGAATAACACCTATAGTGGCTGGCAGATATCCTTTATATTCTATATTCAGAATTCCACGGATATAGCTGATATATAAGAAAACAATTTTTGTTCTATACAATCTCTGACATTGCATGAAAACGTGACAATAATTCTCCTCTCCAATCCTACTGTAGAAAAAACAATCTGAACGTGGCTTTAAAAAGCGTCTGCTGCCAAACTCTGTGCAAACTTGAACATAAATCACGATAACATATTCCGGAGTTTGTTGATATAGTTTTCTTTTAACCTGTGTATCCAGGGAGACAGGTGCACATATAGTGCGGGGGTGCAGTTGGCTGACTCATACTGATGCAAGTAGCTCCATTCAAGCATCTGTTTGGATAGGCTAAGCATGCGTTATCCAAGTACTGACAAAACTCCCCCATCCATCCTGATGCACAGAGACACTGTGGGGGAAAAAAAAGACATAATTAACCTTAATTATTAGATATTCAATCTTTCAGCAAAACACTAAAAATATCATATAGTTTAATCATATAGTTTGGTTAAACATGCATTCAAGCTTTTATGTAAAGGTAATTGCACTTTCCAGTCCCCTATGTTGCTGGCTACAAATTAATTTTTACTAAATACCCTTGAAACGGAATTGTTAGCTAATTGAGTCCTAAGAATCATTACTCAGAAAGCAATTATAGCATTTTAGAGTTCAAGAAGTGTAAGGAGGGGAAAAGGAAGTTTAAGAAGAAAATGTTGCTGATGACCAACAGATTCTTCACCAATTTGCTAATGAAGAAATGTGACCTGTTTCCTGGACTACATCAAAGTTTTAATTAAGGATGACAGTGATTAGAAATTAAGCAGCCAGATGTCTCCAAACCGCACACTAATCAAATCAGCTCTCAGAATAACCCATGTTTACATACATAACAGAAACTTCTGCAGAGAAAGAGTGCTTTAAAATTCCAATGCACAACAGTATCTGTGCAGTTTTTCAAATTTCAGTGTTTTTTTTTTCCCCAGGTTATTTTAAGTAAAGTCATATATATCAGCCATAAAGTCTTCAAGAGCACATTTTGAGCTTCCTGGAACGTTATCAGCTCACTGTAACATAAAAAACAGAACTTTTTCTTCATCTTTCAAAGTTAATGCTGACATACTCAAAAAATGTTTTCCCCTTTCATTTTTAAGAATATATATATATATATATATATATATATATATATATATATATATATATATATATATATATATATATATATATATATATATATATATATATATATATATATATATATATATTTTTTTTATTGATTTTTTTTTTTTTTTTTTTTTCAGGCCTTGTTTTTATTTTTATACCTGTAAAATAAACATTTAAATATTATGATGAATGAAATTGCTCACAATGATTTTTGTTTTTGGGTCAATATCACTGTAGGGTGCTTTTTGGTGTCCTGTACATAACTCATTTGCCATGATAACTTGAAAAATGACTGAGAAAGGGTGTGTTACATTAGGTTAAGTTTTTATATTCATAACAAAATTATTTTAAGTTTTGTGTAGGAGGATGCATGTTTTTTCTTTTGCTATGTCCCATACACTGCTCATTTAACTTAAATGAGAGTAGAATATAGTCAAAACATAAAATGTTTACATTTTGTTCTCCTTCTAATATTTTGTTAAATAAGAGGATACTCTATTTGAGTGTATTGACCATATGGTAAAAAAAAAACAATATTTTTATTTAATAATAAAAAAAAAGAAGAGTGTGTCCATGTCCCTTGAATGGTTGTCCACCCTGTCGTATGGGGGAATCCGCCCCTTTAGTCCCTTTTGTCTCTTCAGTGGAGGGAATTTCAACGACTGACGTAAGTTGGTGACTTAAATTGACAAATTTTCTTTGTATGAGTTTGGTTACTTGCTTTTCCTAAGCTTAACATGCCCACCCTGTTGGCATAAAATATGCCTGAAGTGAATACAGTATTTCAAAATTAGTAAGTTTGAATATACCAAATTCTCTTCAACAACCACAGTTTATTGTAAGCTAATATGCTAATTGAAGCTCAAAATGTCCACCCTGGACATAGCATTCATTTGTAGTGAATATTGCTAAAAACTAAGATGAATGGGAAAGGGGGGTTGGTATATCAATGTGACTGAAAATGTAATTATATTATTTATTATTATTATTTTTATTTATTTATTTATTTTTTTTTTTTTTGAAGTTGAATAAATGTTTCATTGTCATATTTTGTAATGCTTTGTGTGTTCTGCTTTATGTGTCCACCCCGTAATGTGCTGGTCCACCCTGTCATCTTGATATTTTAAAATAATATTTTAAATAATAATTCAATCACATCTATATAATCCAGTGTGTTCCATAGCTAGGTGTGGGGGGAATAACATGCAAACAAAAAAACTGCATCCAAATATCAGTTTTCTCATAGTTTCCATAAATTCTTTTATGTATTTATAATTTAAAAGCAAACAAATAACCCTGTTTAGGAAAGGGACATTATGGCTTTTAGAAAATACCATCTGCATCTTAATATTGCAATGAAAATGTATTTAACAATATATATGTCCATGACAGGGTGGACATATCTTATGGTTTATGCTTCAAATAATGGCTTATAATTGGTGTCTACTATTTATGACATGACAAAGCGAATGGAAAATTAAGACCAACTTTTTGAGTATTGTGTGAGTTGAAAGGCACTCTATGGTGATACTGACCCAGTTAATTCTGCATGTTGTTCCAAACCTGTATTCTATTAATTTTTCCATGGAAATTTACAAAATTTTTAGGTGAACTATTCATTTCACAATCAGGAGCAATCATTCATTGCTTCAAAAGTATTTTTGTCCCATATATCAAAACAGCACTTATATTCATACATGCAAACACTTTACATGAATGTGTCAGATCCCCATGTATGAACAACCAATTTTGATAGTTTAACAAATTGCACTTGAAGTAAATCAATTTGTGAGAAGCGCATATTCTAGAGCACTTCATAACAAAAAGAGATGCGATTGCATCAATCGACAGTGTGTAACTGTGACACATCACTCAAAGAGCAGATCTGTTGATGGAAGTGACAGAAAGATGATATTGAAACAGAAGAGGATGGCTGAAACCTTGAGACACAAGCATAAATCAAGGATGCTATAATGTGACTGCAAGACTGAGAACTCTTGTAAATTAATAGACGTGCATTAGCCGCTGACATGGGGAGAGATTTTTGCTGGGGTAATTCTTTGCATTGTCATTTTGGGTAGGAAACCAAATGAACACAATCTGACTATATTATATATGTAGATATTATATATAGACAGCATTTCTCCACCGTGTTTTAACATTTCCAAAGCATCTCTTTTAATCTAAGTTAGATTCTCTATAATAGAGTAATATAAGAAATGCATGGCATCTGAAATTAATTTTTAAAGTATTTTATTGTACAAATAAACCATTCCAAAAATTAAGTTACTTACATTATATCCTCCAACTAGGTTGAGACACAATCCCTCATTCAGGCAGTTAATATTGAGCAGCTTGCAGAAGTCAATTATTTCTTCACAGTTCTTTCCTGAAAAACCTTGTCGGCATCTACAAGAAAATGATATTAGCTTCAGCCACATATAAAAATAGACTTCTAAGGGTAAAAATGACCCCAGAGTAACAAATGCGGCACTTTACTGCATTTCTCACAGGTGTCTTATAATGACCATTATGCTCCTTGGTGACATTTGTGGAGTATTAAAAGATCCTTTAAGCAAATGCATGACAAGAATGTCCCTTAAACGTTCAACCTCTGGCACATATGCTTCATAAATAGAGAATATCGTCTTGTTTCTTTGGCCTTAGTCAGATCTTTGCCTTCCTTCTGCTGTGATAAGACTTCAGTGATCTTATTCTGTCACACAAAGGCAAGATCACTCAATTATTAACACAGACTCCCAGGTGACCAACTGCTATTGCTTTCATCTCTCCTTCTCTTTACACACACACGCTATCATTCTTTGGTCATGCTTTTTCTCAATTTTTAATTCATTTTCCCCCTTTCAATCCCTATCTTATCTTTAGTTTGTCATTTAGTCAGAGGGGCCATCAAATGTATTGATTCAAGTGATCTTTGCTAATAAAAACTAGAAAGATGAACAGGAGCAAGAGAAGACATAGCTATGAACCCCCCAAGGACTTGAAGAACTCATAAAGCAGCCGAAACTGTGGCGGATTCCCTCATTATCAGCAGGAAGTAATTCAAAAGCTGTCACAGACTGAATATTGAACCTTACCACTGGAAATGTAATGAACATTTCAATGTCTACAGCATGCATTCCTATTTCTGGCCAGTAAAATCATATACCAAGAAGAAACACACAATCATAGCATACATGATATTCAGCGGTTCAAAATGGGAGTTTCATAAAGCAATTTATCAATTATACCCTTTGATAAACTATGCAAAGGTACTATACATGATACTTCCCAAAACTCTGCCTGCAAAGACTTTAAAGTCATCAAACCCATAAGCACAAAATGATTCAAAAGGAGAATGTTTCTAACTGGCTAGTTTTCTAGATTGCAGGCCTCTAGACATGAGAGGTCAAACAAGACAATGTAAAAAATCAATGTGAAATCCTGCTTATTTACTTCTGTAAGGTAACCAACATTACATGACCAACAAGAAACTATGTCCCAGAATACATGGTGCAAGAAGCTTAAATTAGTTTGAATTACTAAAACATAAACAAGAAACCATGAAGAGAGACTACCTAACCAAACAACCAATCAAACAAACAAACAAGTCTACAGAGGACAATTCCAGCTTTATTAGTAATTCGCAGCAACCAGAAACAGCACCTATATGTAAAAGAATAAAGTTTTAAATACCACTAAAGTGGCATCTATAAGTTTTATTTTGATAAACACAACACAATACAACATTAAGAGTACATGAAAAATATTATACTGTTATTAAAGCACCGATCTGGGAGTATTTGGGGAGTAACTTGGTATCAGAATAAACATTAAACACACTTTATCGTTAGGTGCCGTCTGCACCTAAAATTACTCTCTCTGTACTTCAATGGCTTATGTCACAGTAACATGGAAGTGGCACTGTCTCAACTCAGACAAAAATTGTAATCGACATGCACTGGTTCAAGTCGGATGATGGTTGGTCTGTGCAGAATCGCGTAAAGTGGAACATACACAAGACAAATAGATTAACAAGACTAATTAACAACATACAGCTCGGATCAATAAAGGGAACAAACCATAAACACAGATAAGAGCAAGAAATCAACATGGACATGAAAACAGAACACCACAACTCTGACGCTGGAATAACCTGCACTAAAGAATCATTCACAATAAGATGAGGAATACTGCTTAAAGGGTTAGTTCACCCAGTAATGAAAATTCTGTCATTAATTACTCACCCTCATGTCGTTCCAAACCCAAAGGATCTTTGCTCGTCTTTGGAACACAAATTAAAATATTTTTGATGAAATCTGAGAACTTTCTGATCCTTCATAGACAGCAACGCAACAGACATGTTCAAGGCCAACAAAGGTAGTAAATACATCGTTGAAACAGTCCGTAGCTATGTTTCCATCACCCTGTTTTTATGTGCATTTTCGCATCAGAAACAAGTGATGGAAATGCCACATTTCGAATAAAAATCCCTTAATTTGAAAAAAAAAAAAAAAAAAAAACACCTCAATCTAGCATAAATTTTTACCGTCTAACCAGTGGACCGATCTCATTCCACAGCATCTGAAATGTTGTTATGGTCATTCTAAAATGCCCGAGCAAAGTCTGTCGTCAAAGTATTTCTGTATAATTGCCTCCCAGAACTGTCTTACATGACTGCGTGCCAAAACAGCAGGCATCCACCTCCGAAAGAAATGATCACATTTATTGTGTTTCGTCTGCTTGCTCTGAGGCGCAAGTAATTTATTGTATATGAAAATTAACAAGAAAAAGTCTTGTAGCTTCATAAAATTAAGATTAAACCACTGATGTCACATGGACTATTTTAGCGATGTCCTTACTACTTTTCTGGGCCTTGAATGTAGTAGCTCCATTGCTGTCTATGCAGGGTTAAAAAGCTCTTGGATTTCATCAAAAATTTGTGTTTTGAAGATTAATGAAAGTCTTATGGGTTTGGAATGACATGAAGGTGGGTAATTTTTGGGTGAACTAAGCCTTTAAAAATTTACTGACTTTCAATGTACAAAATTACTTTAGACCAGAACCTTAAAATTTAATGCATACCTAAAGTTTTCTTTAGGCAGTGATCATCAATCAGTGGCTCTGACCAGAGAAATGATAATAAAACTGCCTTGATCAGAAATGCCAGTCCTGTTGATCTGACCTGACAGGTCTTTATGTACATCATTCTTACCTGCAGTGATACTGGCCATTCTGAGCTATACAGATGCCACCATTGAAACAGGGCAAAGTGCCACACACCTCCACCTGCTCCAAGCATTCCGAGTCTACACAAATGCATGTGGAATTCTGTATAAAAGAAGAAGAAGAAAAAAAAATACCCTAAGGAGGGTTAGTTACTGTAGATGTCAAGAGGAGAAACATGCTGAAATCTAATCACACACTAAGGTGAGCTTGAAACCCTTATATTTGCACCAATTAACACCAAAATAGTGCTGGCGCATGGCCAGAGCTGGGGCTTGTCCCGGGAGATCTGCAAACTTACATTTCCACTAATTTGAAAGCCAAACAATGCAACCGGCTATGTAACCAAGCCGTAAACAAACATAGCGCATCACAGTCTTTATTTATGAGTCTTACTGCTAGTTCTGAGAACAAATTTAAACATTCCAAGTATATTGTTTAGTTTCATGCCATCAAAAGTTGGCCCTGATGTAATGGTCAGACATAAAATAAAAGTGATTAATTATACTTGTAAATGAAATCATGTAATTTTATATGGGTAATTAACAAACTGACTGCAGTAGAGGTACAGTGGGACTAAAAAGTGACTTGTGTTGTTTGAGTTGAGTTGTTTCAAAAACTTAACCCGCAACCACTGACATAACTGCTTCCTACACTGTAAACAAACAATTTGTTGATTCCACTTAGAATAATTTGTTACTCGGCTGCCTTAAAATTTTAAGTTCAGTCAACTCAAAAAAGTTTAGTCAACTTGAAACATTAAGTTGTACTAAGCAATAACTTAGATATTTGAGTTCATTCAACTTAAAATTTTAAGGCAGCTGGGTAAGTCTAGCTTTACCATACCAAATTGTTTGTTTAGTCAACTCAAATATCTAAGTTTTCACTTAGTACAACTTTTTTCAAGTTGACTAAACTTTGAGTTGACTGAACCTAAAATTTTAAGACTGCAGGGTAACAAATTATTTTAAGCTGACTCAACAAATTGTGCGTTTTTGTTTTTTTACAGTGTAGTCTGAGACCAACAGAACCATCTTTGTTTTAGATTAAATAAAACAGCACCAGATTGGACATCAGCTCTGGCAACACCACAGACACCCTGTCGTTAACCTTGGACATCTGCCTACAGGACAAACAAAATTATGTACTTAAACATACTTTTTTTTTTTTTTTTTTTTTTTTTGAGCTTTTGAAAAAACAGGGAAATAACCAGCACTGTAGCATCCAGAGCTGAAAAAGCAGTACAGTAGACAAGTCATTAGCCAGTTCTGCTTTTCAACTTGCACTAACCGATCCTGACATCAATAATATTTCTGACTCAATCGTTCAAAGATGAGTAATAGAAGCAGAGAACAATCCCAGATGAAAGAAAGACAGAGACTCATATAAGCATCGGTGGAGTTCTAGAGCGGCGTGAAGGATTATTTCATTTTCATACAGATGAGCTCTCTTAGGAGGATGTCTCAGACAGACCAAATCAATGTCAAACAAATCAATTTAATGTGTCTGAGTGTGTGTGTATGTGTGTTAGAGAGAGATTAAAGTCTATCTTTACTGTCCATGCTCTCGAATGACTAAAGCATCTCCTGAGAATCTGCTACGGACAGGCCCATGTGCTGAATTTCACTACGAAGTAAATGAAGGTCACATAAGACAATTAGTCTGCCACTGCCCCACTTTCTTCTAAATTCATCTCTTCATTACAGTAATGGTTCATGAGCAGCAGACTGTAACTGTAACAATCTGGGGAAACATTTCTAAGTGAACATGGCAGAAACGTCCCATAATTCTGTTTTTTTTTTGGTCTATACTGAATATGCAACAGCTTGCTCAAGTCCAATCAAAAAAATTGCTACATATGCCATAACCATTCTGCTATCAAAACAATTATTAATGGTTATTGTAACCTTCAACGTGACACAGGCTGATCCGCTTCAGGAGTGTCACAGAAATTTGCATGTGGCATTTCAAATTAATCACATTCTCTCAGGAAAGAAAAACAGCATTATGAGCGATATAGAAAAAAGGAAAAGGCCTCACAAGTTTGTCCGTGGCACAGGCCTCGTCCAGTTGACATCCGTTAGACTTGCAATAGCTGTCAGCCTCAGTGGTGGTCTCACAGTTGAGGCCTGTGAAACCCCCTGGGCATGTGCAAACATATCCATTAGCAGTCTCCTCACAGCGACCGTCATTCCAGCAAGGGTTTGAATCGCAGAGGAGCCTCTTTCGCTCACAGTAAGTACCTGCAATGAAAGAATTTATTGAGAATGAATGAATGTGAAATAATCATAATTTAAATGAATGAAAACACATGCATCTGTCAAAGCGTTTTTGATTTAGACACACGCTAACTGTGCGTATGCAAGCATTTGTGAATAAAAATCACACTGATGCAATCATGATTCATCACTAAGTCTGTATTTTTGCCTCAATTCTGTATTATAGAAAAACAAGTGCAATAAAATAAATGTGTTCATTTACCAGTCCTTCCTGTTATTTTAATTTTTACAACAGTTATATAATATCATGTTATTTATGAAAACAAATTTGGAAATCTATTGAGTTCCAGGGCAATTTATTAAAAAGCTTACTTTGTTGCATAGCAACAACTTGTGGAAAAACTTTGTGTAGATACTAAACATTATACCTGAAATTGTGTTATAGTTTATGTACTTTGATTTAAGATTTTCTTTACTTTTGCTTTATCTTTTCTTTATTAAGTTTGTCTACACTTACGCCGGGTTTGCGCTAAAGATCAAATCATAGCTGTAATCAGATTTGCAATAGCACATTCCCTTTCAGGATCTTTTGCTTAGAAATATATAATTATTTTATTCAAAGGATAGTTCACCCAAAAATGAAGATTAGCTCACCTTCAAGCCGTCCCAGGTGTCTATAACTTTATTCTTTCAGTCGAATAGAAACAAATTTCTATTAAAACATGTCCTGGCTTTTCCAAGCTATAATAGCAGTGAATGGCTGTTGAGATTTTAAAGCAAAATTAAGTGCATCCATCCATACTCCAACGAAGCGATGCCTTTGTGTAAGAAAAATGTCCATATTTACAATTTTATAAACCGTATTCTCCAGCTTCTTAACCGTCACCCCCATTTTTGAACATAGATGTGAAAGTGCACTACTTGTTAGAATTCATGAACAAATACATTCTGTATGATTTTAAAGTCCCATTTCCATGGTAATGTAATGTCTAATTTTAAAATGGCTTTCACAGGATGAATTTTAAGGTTTTATGTTTTCAGTTGACATATAATTTCTAATGATTTCTAAAATGTGATACAGAAAAAGGCAGCAAAAAAGACTTTTTGTGACAAAGGTCAGAACTGTTATGATGCAGATTTTTGAGGTGCACTCTTGTCAAAAATTAATCTATTACTGTTCCTACAAAATTTGTAACAAAAAGGAGTGGTAAAATATCTATTTAGACCTTTCCAAAGATATATAGTTTGTCATGATTAGATTAGGATTTATTTGTAATACAGTGAAGTAAACTTAGGCATCCCACTGAGGGGACGGGTGACAGTTAAAAGGATAATATAACTCAGATTGTATTCGTCTGAAAGAAGACAGACTTATACACCTAGGATGGTTTAAGGGGGAGTATGGGCTAATTTTCACTTTTGGGTGAACTATCCCTTTAAAGCATTTCATTCTGTTTAATAGTGCCTATTATGGCATATGAAGTTAAAGAAATTTAAAGAATCAAAAAAAAAAAAAAAAAAAACTGCAATTGTAGAAAGAATCACGCTTAAATTTTATTCAAATACATTACTAATCTGATTTAAGACTGCTGCTCTTTAGCTTCCAGTTCATCTTCATATTAACTATTAGCTTCTGACTGCTTAGTGAGAACAAATGTTCAAACTTTACAACCGCAATGACAGCGGACAATTGCTCCAGCATATCAACAGTACTGAGTCTCTCAGCGTGGCGTCCCACAGCTCTCATTTGGTGTGATGAAAAATGAGAACATAAAGCTTATATCGCCCTCTCACTTTTCTCAATGCTTCAATAATGTGGAGGTTCAAGGGTCCAAATTAAGTCCCCACCTTCTCTGAACCAAACAACCCGATTAAACAGGCTGAAGGTTTTGGACCGAGAACATCTAGGCTGCTGGTTCCTCTAAGGTAACCGTGGATTGGAACATCAGTCTGATTTCCGCTCCTCGCAGGTTAAATTTAGACTTGACTATGCAGCACTGTAGGTTCAAGGTGAACATGATTTGATTTTATTCCCTAGCGGTGCTCTGTTTGCTTTTTCTTTTTTTCCCTCCATGTTCCTCAGCAGGAGCCAACTCATTTATCTTCCTTGTTACTGTGTTTTCCTTTCCTTTTGTCGTTCAGTTTTTTAAAGCATATTCTAGCGTGTTAAGCTCACAGGATGATACAAAGGTCGTCAGTCCCAGAGGCACCCAACCGCTTTTGAGGACACACCATTGGCCGTCAGTCTAAGTGTATGTCTCTCTGCAGTGTTTCTTTGTGATCCACAGTGGGAAATTGAAAATGAAAAGCTCTTGACATTATAAAACTCAAAGCTCAACATGTTATTTTATTCTTACACAACAGCTATTTGGCAACCCTTTCTCCTAGAAGGTCTTTGAAATAGTAATGCATCATATAAGTACATGATTCAATGTTTGATAAAGGCTGATGACTTCATGAAGGTTGATGAAAATCATAAAAGCAGTGATATGAAACAGTTTGTGACACCCTGCTGTGCGCTACCTTGAGATATCACCCATCCAGATCAGAAGCCAACCTGCTATTAAAACCACTCAGAAACAAGACAATTACAGCACTTGAATTTCCACAAAAACCATGCGGCAGGTGAACAGCAAAATTAATAGAGTATCCAATAGGGCATATCCTATTAATTCTGTAACATGCGGATACAAACACCCCTGGCAGTCTGAATAAGGTACACAGGAGAGTGGAATCAAAAGAAAATCTCATTTGAAGTGTCCCACGTGTGGGGCTCATTATTATGTGTGTGTAGGTTCTGGTCTGTAAGGGCAGTCGGTACTGGGCCAGCCGTTAACTTCACTATGATTAATGGGGTGACAGCTTGGGCAAAGTCAGAGAGCCGCTGGCCCCACAGGGGGCCCAAACAGAGCAGAACTGGAGACCAGTTTCTTTCAGTTCCTTACAAGGTGCTCCAAGAATCTGTGGTGAGAGACTGTTGATGTACTGACGTCACGGTGCAACAGTTCTGTCTAATTGAGCTGAATCATTAGTAAACTGAGGCTGCGGTAAAGGCAAACCGGATGCAAATATATTATTTTCAAAGCCCTACCAGTATTTTAAGATTTTTTTTGGAATACTTCAGGAACAATTTATTTCCAACAGTGATTTATTTCCAACTTATAAACCATGTATTTACACATTCATGTATATTCACTATTGGATGAACAATTGATGTTTTATTTGTTTTCTTTACATAAATTGCCTTTTTGATCAAGCTACTTGATTGAAATAGCTTGTTTGAAAGCACTGTGTTATGCCTATCTGTTTCTAGTTAATTTAATGTGAAGCAATCACATTTGAAAAAGAAACCTGATACAGTGGTGCTAAATCAAAATGAACTCTTTAAAAAAGAGAAAAGTAACAGGGAAAAAAACATTTTTGAGTGTATATAAGGTATACAATAATAAATATTTAAGGATAAATTATAAACTTAAAATCTGAGCAATTACACTATAAAGCACTCTTCAGAACATCCGATTTTAATCCGATTTCATGGTTAATTATGTGGTTCAGGTTTGCAAAAAAGAAACTGCAACTTACAAACTACTAAAAGAGCTTGAGTCAGATACTCCAAAAAGATGCTGCCTGTCTGAAAGCATTAAAGGCCCTTGAAAAATCATATTTGATTTTTTTTTAAACACTAAAGTTGATGGTATTCTCAAAAGAGGCCAGTTTTCGTGATGCAGATTGCAAGTGTTCCATGGCCGGTTTACTGTGAGTGGTGAATCTCAAGTGGAAATTTATCATAAACCGTGATAGTCCTAAATCTGTGTCAGACAAACTAGACATTTTTCTTCCGCATTAAAGGCTGCTATCTGCTTGAACAAACTGCCGCAACACAAAAGTCAATTAATCAACAAGCAAAGGCCACCTGGACCTCAGACTGGAGACTTTATCATGATGTTATTATCAGGAACACCCAAGGGACTGTGAAACTTTTGTTACACATTTGTGGGTGAGATGCTCATTAGCCCAGCAATGGTTTTACAGAAGCAAATGAGACTCATTACTTTCCAAAAGCCTGTCATGGTCGTGCCTTATAAACAGGCTGCGAAGGACAGAGGAGCATAAATTGTTTATTTCTGTCTCTTTTCTACAGGAAAGGCCCGCCCCATTCATGAGTTTTATCAACTTGTGCATATCACTCAAATAAGCCACAGCTAAAGCCTTTATTAAATAATTGGCCATTTATGCACTGAGAATCCTCTGAAGACTTTCTTATAAGAAGGCTTCAGTTGTTCCATTTTTCAAATCTGCTTCTTCACTTAGGAAAGACAGCTTAATGTGAGCAAAGACAGAAAAAGCCTCACTCAGATTTGAGTTTGCATAATTGCACTGCCATTGTGAAAGCACCCAAAATGACCCATCATTAATCACATGACTCATTATCAAAACATAATGAGTCAAATGAAGCCAAACAGTAAAAAATTAAACATCCATTACTGGACCTCATAAAAAACATCACTCTGTTGTATAG
The DNA here is from genome assembly GCA_036247105.1 of Cirrhinus mrigala. Taxonomy (NCBI): domain Eukaryota; kingdom Metazoa; phylum Chordata; class Actinopteri; order Cypriniformes; family Cyprinidae; genus Cirrhinus; species Cirrhinus mrigala. The sequence goes on from CM070019.1 coordinate 27,809,726, forward strand.
TGCATAATTCACAGTGGCTTTCCAAAACAGACTTTTAACTGAATGCTATTGATTTTAAGAATCCTGTAAAAAACTGTAATCATACTTGCCTGCATATCCTGTGAAACATTCACATCTGTAGGAAGTTGATGAGACTTGTACACAGGCTCCTTCTTTGCACCCTTTACTGCAATTTTGATGTCCAATGATTTCAGAGCAGTTGACACCTATGGTGTGAAAATATAGACATTACCTTGAATTCATGCATATTTTCTCAGTACATTATCTGATTCTTGACATGCCTGATATAAAAACTGTTATATAACAATGTGAAACATTTGTGCTGCTTTCCTGCAATCCATATATAACTATATACCTATAGAAATATTGACTTTCACGTTACTAAACTTCAAATAGTGCAGTATGGTTCAAACTTAAAAGGCAAATATTGTAAATATCACTAAATAATAAAGGAATAAATGCTATAATGCAGTATCCAGACATGTTATGCTATATGAGGAAAGTGGACAGTGATTTTAAATGCCAAGCTCGAGAAAACAAAAAAAAGTGTTGTGAAAGCAGCTCATAAAACGGTAAGCAGCTTCCTAAATTCATACGATAGCACTGTACGAAGAACAAAGTAAAATTTAAGCCATTTTTACAGATATCATTGCTATCTATCGTCGCTCACAAATTTCAACTTGCAGCGTTTTTAAATTCAAAGCGCGCCTCGAAGCAATCTGTCATATGACACGCGTGAACCAATTAAGCTTGCCGACAATGACGTCAACGTACAAAAGCACTCCAAAGGCGCCAATTTTGAATTGAACGTAACGCAAAAGTCGAAGGTTTACACATTTTTATTCTGTTCCTCACACAAACATTCATACTGCTTGAATGATTGCTCAGCATTTATTTGGACTACTTTTATTATTTATTTCCTCCTCGTTTAAAATCTAAATCGACTTTTACTGAAGGACATGCCTAATTGTGTTACCGGAAGAAAGAAAAGGATACTGTCTTGGAACGGCAAAAGGTAAAGAATGACAGAAATGTACTTTTATGATGAAGTATATTAAAAGGATATATATAGTTATGGTATTATTTTTTTAACTTACAGTTACTGTGGTATTTGCTTTAATGTTTAACAAATAAGGGAAAGGCATGTATTCAATGTCATTGAGCTGAAGACTGAAGATGCGGGCAAGTGACTTTGTTATGATACAGTATATACTGTATATATTTACCAACTGTGATCAGTTTTGGTTTTCTGCTTTAATCTGACTCAGATCACACTGGCCTAGTTGTGATAACATGGTACCCAGTGGTCTCTAAGGAACGCCTCCAGTGCTTCTGACAGAAGTACAATGAATTATTCAGCAGACATAAAAACAAACCACATTAGCTAGTATGACAACATTACACCACTCTGAATACTCTATTCTCCTTGGTGCTCACCAAGAGACCAACATTTAAACAACATTTGGATGCCGATTTTATTGACAAGCGAGACAGAGAGAAGAAAATTAAATGGCAGGAGGAGGAAAACTATAAAGTATCATGCAATTAAAGAATGCTTTCAGGTGGCACAAAAACATATGAGAATAATTACCATGCTTGGGGAACTAAAGAGATGGGGGTGGGGGGATAAAATCATTTTTTAAATGCTCATTCAAATAAATGGTCCATAGGGGCTCTAGTTTTGAAATAATTGCACAGTGCTAAATGTAGAACACTTGCAATTATGACAGATAAATAATAAATAAGTGTCTTCAAAGAAACTATGCTGTTCTGTAGGTGGGTGGACACCCATTAAACCTCCCCCCATCCATTATGATTGAAAGGTCAGCATGGATTGATAATGGACTCTGCATTAAAGGGATGTTAAGTTCACGTCAAGCTCAGTAAACAGCATTTGTGGCATAATGTTTATTACAACAGAAAATATTTTGACTTGTCCAGTAGTTTTAAAAAAGCAAAAATTACTGGTTATAGCAAGGCATTTTCAGTGGAAATAAACAGCAGCGTTGTGCACTGTTCTCGATTTAAATTCCTGAATTCGATTTGAATATGCAAACATAAATCAGAATTTCATTTTTAATGTAATAAAATTAATTGAAATAAAATGAACTGAAATTCAAAGTTTAAAGTTTAGAAACGTTTGAAGGTTGATAGAAAGGTATTTATTTTATTCATTTCATCACCATTAATAATTTAACTTTTGTGGACCAGGGTGAAAGAAAATTTAATTTTTTAGAATGCATTACATGTGCTTAATTTTTAAAACTGCATTCATAAATTACTCTTCCTGTCATTCCAACTTTCCGTGGAGTTTGGCCAATTCAATTTAAATTCATACTCATGGGTAAGTGCATAACTCTAACTGCAAGTTTTGCTTAATGCAAGAGCTTAACTTGAGAGCTTAACTTGTATTGAGCTTGTAATACGCCTTTAAGTTGCAAAAGGTGCATTAACAGACATATGTTCTTTTTTGGCAAAGTAAACTAGAGTTCCTCACCTGTGAATGGAGCGGGGCAAAGACATTCATAAGGTGGAAGATCTGTGTAGGCTGTTCTCTTGGTCAGGCAGGTGCCTCCATTTAAGCATGGCTGTTCATAGCATCCATCAACGTTCTCGCAATAATGTCCTGAAAAGTGTTCGTGGCACTGACATCTAAATGAATCATCTTTTAATGTAGTTCTGCATTCACCATTTCCTGAACACAGACGAAGAAGAGGTGAACTCTGGCAGTGCTGAGGCTTTACCAGAAGTGCAATGCGTAGGCCAAGCCTACACAGACGACTACTGCCTCTGTGAATGACCGTGAAGTAATTCATACCGGACGTCAGCCATTTCGATTCCACTTGCAAAGTGCCACTAATACTGTTGGCAAACACCAACTGCTCGTTTCGTGGCTCTAAAATCAAACAGTTTTCAAACTCCTCTTTGGACACATTAATTAGGTGGATACCATACTGTTCCAGCGTTCTGTCAGCAGAAACAAACATCACATCTCCAAGCTGAAATTCCAGTGGGCAAAGCTGAGGAAAGTGATATGGCCCAGTTGTCCACAAGTGTCCATTTGTTTCGGTTTGTCTGTTCCAGCACTGGGTCAAGCTGCTGCAGGTGTTCTCCATGAGGGTCCACCTCACGCTGATGTTCTTTGCCTGAGTGTGCCATTCATGAGACGTGGCTCTGCGGCAGGTTACCTGGCTGTAGACGGTACCATCTATTACACAGCTGAGCAGGAAGGCAATGATAACTAGGTCTGGGTTTCTCATGTTTGTCTTTCCTCAACCTTGACTGTTTCTTTATTTAGCCACTTGATGCTTTTCTTCAGCCAGAAGCTTTTCTGGAACTCTGAACTGTAGGTTTTAATCTGAAAACCAGTGTGTAGATGTCTGTAAGTAAATATGTGCAATGCAATAATTAAAAAGTGAAAAACAGAAATGTCAGAAAAAACTTGCTGCTACAGGATTAGTTCACATAAAAATGACAATTCGGTCATTACTTATTCACTCAATCACTCTGAATTTTTTTTTTTTTTTTTTTTTTTTTTTTTGGAAAGAATTGTTATGCTTTTGTTAAACACTCAAGAGCCATTTGCTCACAAATTGGACTACATTATTCACAATGTACAGTTGAGGTCAAAAGTTTACATCCCTTTTCAGAATCATTAAAATGTTAATTAGGGGGATCATACAAAATGCATGGTACTATTTATTTAGTACTGACCTGAATAAGATATTTTAGATAAAATTTGTTTACATGTAGTTCAGAAGAGAAAATAATAGTTTACCTTCCCTTGATTCTTAATACTGTGTTGCTACCTAAATGATCCACTGCTGTGTTTAAACTGCAAGCAGTTTAACTGTTCAGGACAAACAAGGGACTCATGAACAACTATGACTTTAAAAAAAAAAAAAAAAAAAAAAAGCAGTTGTGGATCATTCAGGTAAGAACACAGTATTAACGGACAAGGGTATGTTAACTTTTGAACCGGCTAATTTTTCTAAATTGAACTATTGTTTTCTCTTGTGGGCTTTATGTAAACATATTTTATGTGAAATGTCTTGTTCAGATCAGTACTAAATAAACAATAACATGCATTTTGTATGATCCGTCCTATTTTGGTAAAATAAGTAACATTTTTAATGATTCTGAAAACTTTTGACCTCAGCTGTATATTTGTGGTGTGTGTGTGTGTGTGTGTTTTTTTTTTTTGTTTTGTTTTTTTTTGTTTTTTTTGAATGAGAACTCAATTTGGATTTCTTATGTTACCCGTCCCAGTTTCCAGTTCCAAACATGCTATCAAATCAGAAACAAAAATAGTGGTAATATTCACTCATGTTGTGCAGTAGTACTGCTGAACAGTCATGATTGTAACCTTTATATCTATACCAGGGATGGCGAACGTCGGTCCTGGAGAGCTGCAGCCCTGCATAGTTTTGCTTCAACCCTAATCAAACGCACTTGAACAAGCTAATCAATGTCTAAAGTGTTACTAGAAAGCTACAGGCAGGTGAGTTTTAATTAGAGTTGGAGCTGAACTCTGCAGGGCTGCTGCTCTCCAGGACAGGAGTTTGCCACCCCTGGTCTATACTGAAATCTCCACTGGGCGGACAATGATTCATATGTTCTGAATCATTAAAATATTGGTGTCTGGAACACCATGAGTCAGATGACTGTAGTGTACACTGGGAGTTTTTTTTTTTTTAATTGTGTTAGAAAAGAATAGTGCTCATGAACAGCTGTTGTTATAGTATTCTCACTTAAAATGGAGTAGTTTTTTTTTTTTATTGTATCATTCAGTACAGACTGCAAACTCACATTCACAGCACTAAAATGTGATTTAGTCAAGAATCAGCAAGCAACCTTAACTAAGCAACCTGTACATTTTGACAACATGTACATTTTGTTGTTCATCTTAAAAATGAGCAACTATGCAGTTAAATAAGTTAATATAACACATAGACTGTAAAAAACATGAACGTAGCGTCCGTGACGTCACTCGTAGGTTTCTGAAGAGCTTTTTTGAAGCCTAAAGTGGGCGGAGCTGACCGCCGCCATCTTGGCAGCACTCCAGGATAATCGAAAATGGGCCAAAAGGCGGGACGTGGGTGTAGCTGAGGTGCCTGGTTGCTGAAACCAATGCCTGTCTAACTCGACAGTAGTGCTGCTGTGAGAAAAGCCAAGGAGAAACCAAGGCAGAACACAGTATAACATCAGTTACCACTCTTTGACTTTGTTTTGGAACGCTCAAATTGAGTTACGGTGCTCTGCATTTGTTTAGCCGTTCATAAATATTACTGTTCCGCCCTGGAGTTATACGGTATTCTGCCTTTGCTTTACTGTCCATTAAAGTCTGCCGCATTTAAATGACGGTGTAGCCTAACTTGTGTACTTTCATACATCTGTCTGCACTTCATTAGACAAACAAATGAGATAGATCGCGATCTAACAAACTGCTCCATATAACAAAGCACTGTAAGCAAGCAACGACTAGATAACTTGCCAACAATAATTAATCATAAATCGTCTTTAAAGGTTTTTTTTTTTTTTCCTTTTTATAACGCAGACTATTCACTCTGTTCCAGCTGTCATTCCGGGGCTGCCCACTTCTGCACGTGTGAGGACTCGAATGCCGTGTCAGCGTAGCATGTATTACACATAAAATCAGTAAGAGTTTTCTTACCATTTCTTGTAAATCTATAAAATCCATGGCAATGAACGTCATCGGAGATGTTTAATTCACAATCATTCTGAGCATTATTTCTACTTGTTGGCGTAACGTTGCAACTTAATGTTAGCGAACATTGCAACTTAATGTTAGCGAACATTGCAACTAAATTGGCTGCAAAACGGTATCCACTCACATTTAACTTTTTGTCTGGTTGTTACGGTCAGAAAAAAAAATCGAATCACATTATAGCCTCTTTTGCCTTGTAGGGCATAGCGGTAATCCACCTGTCACTCAAGTGGCCACGCCCTTAATTATGCAGAACTTTAAGGCTTAATATAATTTAAACGGATGAGTTATGAAAAAATTCACCCCCCTCACAGTTGTCATGAAGGAAAAAATTACCTATATAGACCAAAACCATTTTTTGTACCAGTCTGTAAACATATTTTTTTTCTGCTGTAAAATTGGGCATTTTTAACATTGGAAGTCTATGGAAATGGCTCTCTTTGGGAGCCAGCCTGTAGCGGCCAGTCGATGAATTGCAGTTTTAGTTACTTCCGTGTTGGCTTCAATAGAGAGACCGGGGATTTGCCACTTGGGTATAACAGAATGAAGTCACATCAGGAAAAGAACAAGATGAGATTGAAAAACATGGTTATTCTGAACTGCTGTTGTATGGGGAACAGCTTAATTCTTAAAAATGAATTCTTTAACTTTTGTCTTCCACAGAAAAAAATAACAGGGCATAGGTTTGGAATAACATGAGGTTGAGTAAATAATAGCAGAATTGTTATTTTTGGCTGAGTTATTCCTTTAACTTGTAGGTATAGCTCCTGTGGATGAATAAAAAGCATCTGCATTAGTTGTGAAACTGGATAAATAAGGAACTTGTGCATAGAATACAAAATAAGAAAATCTCCAGCGAATATGGCATACATTGAGAGGCTCAAGCTTTAAATGTAGTTTCAGGGCTCTTTCACCACCCTGCAGAACCATGGATTTCTCCCACAGCTTGGCATCTCTCTGCCCCCAGGGAATCAACTTCAGTAAAATGGCCAGCTCTCTGCTCTACCTGCCTGCATGAGGCTAGTCAAACTAATGAGCAGTCACATTTGACTCTCCTTTCCTGTGTGCTCTCAATCTTGGACTGCTTGCCTGGAAGAAACATTGCCCTCAAATCTCTCACCACGAGTGGCAAGGAGGGCAGTAACTGGCTGCTCCACTTGTCATAGTCACTGAGGCTTCTGTCAGGTGTGTTGCACCCACTTTTCCTAGTTGACGGAAATGAGATTGCATTTGTTAAAAATATTGTTAATACCAAATACCATTTGATTGTCAAAGAGATAAAAATGAAAATTCTGTCCTCTTTTATCATATTCCAAACCTGTTCCAAATCTGTATGTGAAACACAGGAAGATATTTTTAAAAGAACATTTGTAACCAAACCATTTTGGTGACCATTGACTTCCATTGTACTGATATTTCTCAAAATATCTTTTTATGTTCCCCAGAAGAAAAAAAAGCCATATGGATTTGGAACAACAGGAGGGTGAGTAAATAACAAAATTTCCTTTTTTTTTTTTTTATGTGATATTCCTTTAACATAACAAAGAGCACTTCTATTGTAGATCAAATAGCCATCACTAGAGGCCTTGATGTCTGTAGCTTAATCACAGAAATGACTTTAATGGCCTCTCACCATGATGGGCAGACAATTTCCACTTTTGATTTGCCATTATAGGATTTACAGTCTATACCACTTTAGCTGAATATAAATTGGTGTAAATTACGTCAATAGCATACCTATGAGGACCTTTCAGAATAAGCATATTAAGAGCTCTTATCTGACTACGTCTATTCACATATGCTGCTGTTACATTCTTAGAACACTTATCTCTAGCTGTTTTTGCCATATACATGCATCTGATCACAAACCCAGATCTCAGATTTTGTAGCCTTGCATTGAAGCCACTACCTAATCGGACCTGACCGGGCATTGCAATTAAAGAAGTTTACTTCCAGAATAAAAATTTACAGATAATTTACTCACCCCCGTGTGATCTGTCTTCGGTCGCAAAGAAATTAAGGTTTTTGAGCAAAACATTCCAGGAAATCACTCTATCTCATGTTCACCTCCAACTTCAAAATCATCCGTCATCATTGTTTTACCTTTTTTTGTAAAGGGGATTTGACTTTCTTTGCACGTTCACTTTATAAACATTGGGTTGGTACTTCCACCTATGACATGTGTGACCTTTCCAATATGATTACGTAATGTGTGAGGTCAGGCTGGTGCAAGGTAAACATTTCAGATTGTTTGGCTAGATAAGACCCTTATTTCTCGGCTGAGATTGTGTAGTGCCCTTTTAAGCTGCGTTGAAATTGCAGTTTGGACCTTTAACCCATTGAAGTCCACTATATGGAGAAAAATCCTGCAATGTTTTCATCAAAAACCTTAATTTTTTTGTGACTGAAGACATGACCATCTTGGATCACATGGATGAGTATTATAAGAATTTTTTTTTTTATTCTGGAAGTGAACTTATTCTTTAAATGTAACACTGTGGAAAAATTAAGTGCACCCCATGAAACATTTTACGCTTTTTTAACATATGTGGGCATATTGATTCTGGAAATTTATTTGGATGATATTGATGGGTGAAGATAATATTGTCACGAACCTGGTCGGTGTCCCGTTGTCTACTCACCACCAGATGTCACTCTCGCTCCACCCACTCACTCTGACTGTCGCTTTGCATCTCGGACTGCATCTCCCATCCTCCACCGCTCTGATTGCGTCAGCCCCCGTGACCAATCAGGCATCCTATAAAACCCCGGTCCTCCTCAGTTGCACTTCCTGGATTGTTGTTTCGTTGATTTGTAGTGTTGTGTTCATATTCCTGTTTCCCTAGCGTGTTTCCAAGTTCCTGGTTTTTGATCTCCTGCCTGGTTTCCTCGTTTACGTCTGTCTAGCCGCCTGCCTTGTGATTTATTGCTCGTGTTTTTCGGATTATTCTCTTGGATCGCCTGTTACATCCCTGTCTGCTCCTGTCTCTACCCAGCCCGTATGACCATGTCTCTGTCTCGTCCCAATAAAAGCTTGCTTATGGATCCGCTCGCCTCTCGTCATTCACTCCTGGTAACAGAACAATCCAGCACAACAGGATCCAGCAGCTTCACCCCCGGACATTCAGATTCAGACGCAGACAGGATTTTATTCAGGATAAAACAAGGATCACGTTCTCTCGACCAGCACATCCGTGAGTTTCTATCCATCGCTAACCATTCCACCCTCCCGGACTGTATAATTTTTGAAATATTTTGTGATGGCGTTAATGAGCCTCTAAAGACTAGACTCAGACGCGAGGGTCCGCGCTCATCTCTGGCTGCTTCCTTGAATTTTGCGTTATTGTGTGTGGGCTCGCCGTGTACTGTGGGGGTCGCGAAGGGGGAACGCGACAACGCGGACACGGCAGCCCCGCGCCCCGCTCGCAGATTGGTGGTTACGCCGGATCACGACGCCAAAACCAAGTTCTCCGCCTGGATCGCTCGCGAGATGGCGGCCGTGTTGGAGCGCGCCCAAGCTACGATGGCGTCAGCTGAGCCCGTGCACCAGATGGCGGCCGCGCCGGCGTGCGCTCACAAGATGGCGGCGACAGCGGAGCCCGTTCACAAGAGGGCGGTGAAAACAGAGCTTCGTCACGTCACAGCTGCCATATCAGAGCCACATAAGGTTGCAGATGCGTTTCCTGAGTCAAGTCAAGCTGCAGATGTGTTTCCTGAGTCAAGTCAAGTCACTGCTGCCACCCCTGAGTCAAGTCAAGCTACAGCTGCTGTTTCTGCGTCAAGTCAAGTCAGAACTACTCTTGCCTCTGTCTCAAGTCAAATTACAGCCATCTTTCCAGAGCCACTGCACAAGATGGCTGCCACGCCAGAGCCACTGCACAAGATGGCCGCCAAGCCACGGCCTGCTCAGGCCATCTCAGTCAAGCCACAGCCTGTTCACGTTGTGTTTTCTGCTCCTGAGTCTGCACCCATCATGGCCGGCCTTCCTGAAGCAGTTCCTGTGTCAAGCAAAGTCTCAGCCGTGGTTCCAGAGTCAAGTCACGTCCCGTCTGACATCCCAAGATCGCGGCCTATCATGATGGCCCACTTGCTGGATTCACCCCTCATGGCTGTATGGGCAGTTAAAATGGCACTCCTCCACGCCGCGGCTGCTACCCCAGGGTCAAGTCAAGCTTCCAAGTCCGGTCAAGCAACAGAGTCAAGTCAAACCAAAGCTGCTGTTCTCCATGAGTCAAGCCAAGACACGGCTGTTGTTCTCCACGAGTCAAGTCAAATCACAACTGTTCCCCACGAGTCAAGCCAAATCACAACTGTTCCTCACGAGTCTAGTCCTGTTACAGCAGATCTTCATGAGCCAAGCCAAGCTGCTGCTGTTTTTCCAGAGTCAAGTCAAGCTTCAGCCACTGCTCCAGAGTCCAGTCAAGCTGCCGAGTCCAGTCAAGCTGCCGAGTCCAGCGACGCCAAGGATGTTGTCCCTGAATCAGGTCATGTTGTAGCGGATTTCCATGAACCAAGCCCTGTTACAACTGGTCGTCACAAACCGAGTCAAGTTATGGCTGATCTTCAGGAGCCAAGTCAATTCATTACTGATCTCCACGAAGCAGGTCAAGTCACAGTTGGTCACCACGAACCAAATCATATCCTGCCCGACGGCTCAGAGTCCCATCACGCCTCGTCTGACCGCTCAGAGTCAAGTCATGTCTCGTCTGATCGCCCAGAGTCAACCCACGTCCCGCCTGATGGCCCAGAACCTCTCCATGTTACTTCAGACCTCTCAGTGCCTCGTCATGTCTCGTCTGACCTTCCAGAGCCGTGCCATGCCTCGTCAGATATCCCACGATCACGGCCCATCATGGTAACCAGCGTACTGGACCCACCACAATCTCCCGCTGCTGCTCTTCCGCTAATGGCGGTTGCCATCTGGTGTGTGTGGGCTGCTCACTGTGCCCCTGAGGTCACGTCTGTTCACAGATCAACCCCTGAGGCCACATCTGTTCTCCAGTCTGCTCCAGAGCTCCCGTCTAATCTCAAGCCTGCTCCAGAGTCCCTCTCTGATCTCAAGCCTGCTCCAGAGTCCCTCTCTGATCTCAAGCCTGCTGCAGAGGCCTCGTCTGGTCTCCAGCCTGACCCAGAGCTCCCCTCTGATCACAGGCCTGCTTCAGAGGTCCCGTCGGGTCTCAAGTCTGCTCCCGAAGCCTTCCCCATCGGAGAAGCTGCGTCAATGCCTCCAGAGGTGTCGGCGTCGGCCGTAGAACCTCTTATGGAGGGGGCGTTAACTGCTAAACTCTCTGCTTCTCCCTTTTTCCTGTCTGCATCCTCTGTCAATGTTCTCCCCAGGTCCCCGTCCAAGACGCAGCCTCCTGTTCCGCCCCGGAGGGCTGTTGCGCCTCCCGCTCCGCCCCGGAGGGCGGCTTCGCCTCCTGTTCCGCCCCGGAGGGCTGCTCCGCCTCCTGTTCCGCCCCGGAGGGCTGCGGTACCTCCTGCTCCGCCTCCTGTTCCGCCCCGGAGGGCTGTTGTGCCTCCCGTTCCGCCCCGGAGGGCTGCTTCGCCTCCCGTTCCGCCCCGGAGGGCTGCGGTACCTCCTGCTCCGCCTCCTGTTCCGCCCCGGAGGGCTGCTGCGCCTTCTCCCCCTACTCTGTCTGCCTCCTCTGTCCCTGCTTTCCCCAGGTCCCAGACCGTGACGCAGATTCCTGTTTCTCCCTGGAGGGCTGCTCCGCCTCCTGCTCTGCCTCCTGTTCCGCCCTGGAGGATCGCCCCGCCTCCTGTTCCGCCTCAGAGGGCTCGGGTGTCGCCTGTCCCGCCTCCGGTTCTGCCCTGGAGGGCTCCTGCGCCTCCTGCTCTGCCTCCGGCTCCGCCCTGGAGGGCTCCTGCGCCTCCTGCTCTGCCTCCTGCTCTGCCTCCGGCTCCGCCCTGGAGGGCTCCTGCTCTGCCTCCTGCTCTGCCTCCGGCTCCGCCCTGGAGGGCTCCTGCGCCTCCTGCTCTGCCTCCTGCTCTGCCTCCGGCTCCGCCCTGGAGGGCTCCTGCGCCTCCTGCTCTGCCTCCTGCTCTGCCTCCGGCTCCGCCCTGGAGGGCTCCTGCGCCTCCTGCTCTGCCTCCGGCCCCTCCCTGGAAGGCTCCTGCTCCACCTCCGCCCTGGAGGGCTCTTGCTCCGCCTCCGGCCCCACCCTGGAGGGTACCTGCTCTGTCGGTCCTGCCTCAATCTCTGGGCTTCCCTCATGGACCTGGTCCTCCAGCCCTCGCCCTGTTTCCCCCCAATCCCACCGCTCCCCTGGACTGTTGTTTCTTTCGAGCGTCTGGAAGCCGCTCCTTGGGGGGGGGCTATGTCACGAACCTGGTCGGTGTCCCGTTGTCTACTCACCACCAGATGTCACTCTCGCTCCACCCACTCACTCTGACTGTCGCTTTGCATCTCGGACTGCATCTCCCATCCTCCACCGCTCTGATTGCGTCAGCCCCCGTGACCAATCAGGCATCCTATAAAACCCCGGTCCTCCTCAGTTGCACTTCCTGGATTGTTGTTTCGTTGATTTGTAGTGTTGTGTTCATATTCCTGTTTCCCTAGCGTGTTTCCAAGTTCCTGGTTTTTGATCTCCTGCCTGGTTTCCTCGTTTACGTCTGTCTAGCCGCCTGCCTTGTGATTTATTGCTCGTGTTTTTCGGATTATTCTCTTGGATCGCCTGTTACATCCCTGTCTGCTCCTGTCTCTACCCAGCCCGTATGACCATGTCTCTGTCTCGTCCCAATAAAAGCTTGCTTATGGATCCGCTCGCCTCTCGTCATTCACTCCTGGTAACAAATATATTTTGACAAACTGCAGTGGTAATATGTCTTTGAAGTATTTTCTTCAACAAGAATGTCTTCAGTTCAGTTGTGTTCTGGAAAAAATAAGTTTAATATTTCCACCCTATTTTCCTGGTGTTCGCCCCTTTGGCATGAAACTTAGAAACTCATTACATAACATTTTCAAAAACAAGTCTCAGTAACATTTCTTTTGGTAGACTAAAGCAGCTGTTTTGATCTTGGCATGACGGTACCACATAGTTATGAGCTGCATATGTCCAAACAAGACTTGTAGGTAAGAATTGTAGATAAATTAAGTCACTTCAGAGTTTTTTGTAATATTTATTGAATCGCCCTGTAAAACATCAAAGCGTTTGTCCCTCTTTTTTAATGCCCATTAGTTTTTCCATCACAACTGTGAACCATAATTTACTACTTGTTGTTGCTTGTAAGTGCCATGTGGTATTAGCAGGATCTACATTCTCATTCAAAAGAGTCTGATTGGGGGAAAGATGAGTCATCTGTATTTTTGGAGTACATTACCATTTAGAAGGACTCAACTCTAACAAACATGGACTAAAAGGAAAACCTGCTGAGGTTTTCATGTACCTCTTGTTTTGTTACTTACACGCTCATATCTCACATCTGACCACGTGTTATGTTAGCAAAGCTCGAGCTTCCCTATGGTAGAAACAGCAAGTGACAGTGCTAAATAAAATATTCCCTCTCTGTCTCACACACTTTCTGCAACCTGATCCCTCCATGTCATCCACAAAGAGGAGTTAAATCAGACTGAGTCTCTCACTCCCTCAGGTCCTGCTCAGGCTTGTAAGGCAGATAAAAGAATAGTGTTATGTAGATATCTCTGTGGCTTCAAAATTCCCATCTTCAACTGTGAATGATGGCAAGAATAACCAATAGACTCATTCTCACTGGATGTGACACATTCTTATTGGATAAGCTGAATAAAGAAGGAGGAGCTAAGAGCTCTGTGTTTGACAGCAAGTATATGTTCTTAGAATATAAAGTTTTATATAATGCAAACCGCAAGATTGCTTCTGATTGGCTGGCACTGATTGTGTTGCAGTGTGCAACAAGCCTGGTTAGGACATGATCTGGTAAATTTGCCAACCAAAAGTGTCAAACGATTTTGACAGTTTGAACAGTACATTCACTGTTTTATAATTTAAAATCTTCCCAAAAACTTTTGTGAAATGTTTTCCTTTAAAATGTGCTTGTGCTAGCTCTTTTTTTTTTTTTTTAAATAAATGCCACATGGTTTGACATTTTGTTATCTGACAGTAGCTTAAGTGTCCAGATTTTCCTTGGAGCCAATGTACTGTGTGTATACTGACCATGACAGAGGAAGGTAGCTCCTATTTGTAGTTTACTGATTAACAAGATTCATTAGATTTAGAAAAAAATGGACTCAAGGTTGTCATTAATTGTTCATTGAGTGGTTCTGCATGTCCAAACCCGTCTCTTGCCCCTGCATTTAACTTCCAACTCTTTTCATATCAGTCAAGGAACTGTGTGTCCCCTCGACAGAGAAGCGATCTCTATCCCAGAGCTGTGTGATCAAAGCGTATAGATGGAAGGCTGACAGATATAGAGAACTGAGAGTCTTCCTGTGCGTGGAGCCAGAGGCAAGACTGCACTATCACCACGTCGTCTACTGGCAGATGGATGCCACAGGGACATGAGAAAGCTCAGATTCAGCAGTTCAAAGCCAAGACACCCTGAAAACAGCATGAACACTGATGGGAGGAATGATGACATTATGCTCCAACTCAACAAAGGCAAGTGGAATGAGGCAACACATTGAAGCAAGACTATGAAGTAATGGACACTGAAAGAAATCGGTCAACTTCCGATTTCTAATTATGTTCCTTCGAGCTTTGGCATTTCAAAGTGTATCAGAAATTAACAGCCACTGCTGTGTAATGTAATTATGCAAATACCTCATCTTTCCCGAAAGTATGTGACTTTAATTAGAGCACAGGGTCTCCCGCCGAAGAAGCGGACACACTGGTTGGACACATCCTTAATCTGTTTGGACAGATATTATCTCACTGTACAAAAAGCATATTTTTCTATGGAGCTTGGACCAGTCGCTCTGGAGGTGGGGATGTTAATCATAGCGCAATCAGAAGCTAATTATTTCCGCTCCGAAGGAAAAAGGAGACCTGAAAAAGGGCACTTCTGTGCCAAAAGAGTGAAGTGTTGCTTTACACTGAGAAGCTAAATGCAAAAGCACAATTTAGTTGTTTTTTTGTTTCAAAAGTATGTGAAACCATTAAAAATAACCTGATTGACTGAGGCAGGGGGTTTGTTATGGGTGGGTTAACAAGAGCTACAAAGAGGCCTAATGGTCTCTTACAAATATGGGCTGCCAGATTGGCCAATGATGTCTCTTCACTGTTCAGCCTGGATAACAAGGAAGCTGCTCACACATGCACAAAACAGACAACAAATCAATAGACCATCTCCAGTGACCCTCATAACCTACAAGACCATTTATTGGTTACAAAAGAGAGGTCCTAAACAGTCCATCACATCAAGATGTTAAGAAAGACAAATAGATTGTAATGAACTGTAGTCGTACCTTTGTTCAGATCTGCAGCATAATTGCATACACGTACAAATGATGCAGGAAGAAAAAAATGAAAATAAATAAACTTCTATAAGATGCATCTTCGTTTTCTCGCGAATGGTGGGGGAGACTGACACAGAAGTCGAATGAAGTCGTTATTTTTGTTTTCTTTGTGCACAAAAAGTTTCTCGTAGATTCATAAAATTACAGCTGAACCACTGATGTCACATGGACTATTTTAACATCGTCCTTACAACCTTTCTGGACCTTGAAAATGTTAGTTGCGTTGCTGGATTTCATAAAAAAATATCTTAAATTGTGTTCCAAAGATGAACAAAGGTGTTATGGATTTGGAACGTCATAAGGGCGGGTAATTAATGACAGAATTAAAATTTTTGGGTGAAGTATCCCTTTTATATTTATATAAAAGAAAGCTTATTTCTCCCTCAGAGGGCAAGTGTTAATTAATTTTTTTATAATTTAGGTTTTTGTATGTCACAGTGTGACTGTTTCTTGAAATTGTGACTATTTTTAATGTAGTGTTTTTTTTTTCTCCCTCATAATTTCAGCTGTACACCTCGCAAATAGGACTTTTTCCCCATAAATTGCAAATACAAGTCTCACAATTTGACGTTATTTAATATTATGTCGTTATTACCTGTTTTATTCTTTTGCTTTGAGGTGCACAGGTGTTTTCAACTCTTGAAATTCTACTGTATAGGGTTCTAGGTTCCTTACTAAACCTATTATTGAATACTATAAATGTTGTTGGTTCTATGATGGATTGCTTGTGATGCTACTCTTTTGTAAGTCATTTTGGGTAAAAGCACCAGCTAAATGAATAAATGTAAATGTATAGTCCTGTGAATCTAAACTGAATCATGTTTCCCATGTCTGACACTCTTTTAAGGACATGGAGCATTTAAGTTAACTCGTTTAAAGAGCCGATGAACTGAATAAGGTAAAAGATGTCCAAGATGTGCAATATTGGGGGGCCTCCAGAACCAGGATTGAGAATTATTGATATAGATCTTCAAGTACTTCATAAATCTTCATAAATACACTTACTACAGCTTCTCTTTAGAATATTGCTGTTCAGATTCAGATCTCATTTTTCTGCTCTGAATAATCTTCAGTGCTCCCATTTACGTCCAGTGTTCAAACCAAAAAGAAGAGCCTTGGAAAGTCAGAAAGAATCGATGCTATGAAAGTCCCAAAGATAAATCATGATTAACCTGCTATTTGAACAGCCATGCAGCACTGGCAGTCTAAGCCCTTCTCAAGAGCTGAGTAGTAACCTTTTGACTACAGATAGACGTGTTTCTGACACAAGTCTATTAAATTCAATATACAAGGTGCATTGTAGTTCATTTATGTGGGCCTTCTTATCCAGATGTTATGCCTGGCAAACCATAGGCATTTTATACAAGGACTCTATTTGGATAATAGTACAATATCTGAAATGTTTTGAGCAAAACATCACATGCTGGGTTCATTTAAAAACCCATTTGCAAAATGTTGACTGGCAGTTCATGAAGAAATTGCTATCAACATTTTGATAGCAGCAGAAAAGCCAATATCTGAGCGCTCTTTACCACCTGATGCTCAACTTTAACTGTGATAATCGCATTTTCAGCCAGTATAAAATCACGTCCCACATTAGCATGCAGGCGAATATTGCTTCAGCTCTCATTCTCAAGAGACTGAATCAGCAAAATCGCTACCTGGACCTTAAGAATGAGAGAAAGATTGCAGGTTAAAAAGGCTCTGAGGAGAACATGATGAAGTAGGCGTTAATGGCTATTCATATGATCACGATATCGATTTTTGAATCAATCCAATTATCCAAATGCTTTTATATATGGTTAATCATTTCTTGAAGCACTCAAAGTTGTGAATTTATTGTGTGCCTTCACACTCTGTCCGGAGTAATGTTAAGGGTAAGCATATGCTTCAGGACTGCAATCCATGTAATTCTTTGTTTTAAAGATATTACGGCAGTAAAGCCACTTCCTGCACAAAAATATTGACCCACATATTAAATGTTTAATAAAAGGCCCAGGCCAGGAATATGAGCTTTTCAGTTAATTCAGTAACTTTATCTTTCCCACTGACAGCCCATCAGCTCTATAAATATGATATATGACACAAGCGCCATATTGATGAATCTACTGTGCGCTCTGTAAAGACACAAAATGATACCAATGACTATTTTTAGTATTATTCACAATTTATGACTTACCTTTTAAGCTGTAATCAGGACACATCCATCGATTATGACGTGAAACATCTCTGAAATCTCTGAATTAATGCTTTTTCTGGTATCCAGGTGATGGGTATGACCACAATACAGATGTCACTGAGAAGCCATTAACTTACTTTACAAAGTTCCACCTCAGACCAAAAGGATTTTGTTTTTCCCGCTGGGTTTTCAGACAGCTCTCCAGGTGAATTCAAAGCACTGAAACTCGTTTAACATCTTTTCCTGACTGTCACAGTCTCGTCACGGCTTTGTGTGCTTAATCTGACTACTGAAGCGACCATCTGTTCATTATTGTCTGTTCCCAGAACGACAAGTGCTTGCTCCTTAAGTTCATGGTGCAGACCAATGCCCGACATAAAGAGGTTAATAAATCCATGCAAGCATTTTATGCAAATTATGCTGTGACAAACTGGAGTGTTTATTGTGATGTTTGCCAGTGGGCGGAGAATTTGCAGCATCAGCAGCACGAGTTGAGTCTGTTTCTATGGATACCTGACGCTCACGAGGATGCATCTGCTCGACGCTTTCAGTGGTTCTGTGCGTGAGAGGATGCTAGACCTTTAAAACCTCTTTGCTGTGAAATGCAAATGCTTCCTCCAATTAAAAAAATATATATAAAAAAAAAACATTAAACATTTGGGGGTAATATTATATAACAGAAAAGCATATGCTACTGTAATTAAAACTGTATAAAAACTGTATTTTCCCTTCAGAAAAGTTGTGTGGTAGAATCATAAATGTTCTTAATGCCATGATACGCTTATGTAAATGCTGATATGCTATATAAAGGGATGGTTCACACAAAAAAAAAAAAAAAAAAAAAAAAATTCTGTCATCATTTACTCACCCTCAAGTAAACACAAAAGAAGCTATTTTGAAGAATGTTTGCAACAGTTGCTGGTCCAAGGACAGAAGACTCCCAACAACTGCTTGGTTACCTACATTCTTTAAAATACCTTTTTTTTGTGTTCAACACAAGAAAGAAATTTGGAATAGCATTTTTAAATGATGACATTTCCCTTTACCATTTCTTCATTCATGATTAGTTTTCTTATTGTAGTTAAAGTAGCACAGTTTTGCCAATTTAAATGCATGTGGATTTATGAGGCAAGTTTTAGAAGAATATTGTTTCACATACTTTTTATTGCTTAATAGGCTAAACTTTTCTGAGTTCTGATTGAATCTAACCTGTCTGGCTCACTGAGCTGTAAATGTTACCAAATAATGGAGATTTATGAGGCTATGTAAATAGTTTTAAGTTTAATTTAAAATCAATAGTAGTATCAGCTCTTTTTATTGTTGTCTATACTGTTTTGTTGTGATTTTTTTTTATTGCTGTTGGGTGATTTTGGTGCACCCTGTGCATTTCAATTTCTCTTTGCATAGGAAATTACTTTACAGTAGATCAGATATTATCCTTACAGGTTCAGTGGCTGGTTCCGTAAAATGTTTAGACTTGTCTTACAAGTTAGTCATCTGATTTTTATTTTTTATTTTTTGTCTTTAAAGGTGCAGTCCAAATTAAATACATTGGTTTCTTCCACCTCCTCAGACAGGACGCTCACAAGGGTTGTTAGATTGAGGATGTACAACAGGAATAAGTGCAACTAACAATGGAAGGCAATGAGTCTTACACTGTAAGTTTGATTTATCCACATTTTTTAATATCCATCTTGTCATAGAGGTTTTTCAATGGATGGCAAGGCTTTTTAGGTTGGGTAGAATGTGCAATCTCTGAGCCAGTTCTTTTGCTGCCTTATATGGATTCAATACGCTGTGTTTTCCACTAACTGGCAACCCAGGGTGTCAAAATACTGTTGGTTAAACTAGCAATGGGCAGAGTCACACAGACCAAAACAAAAATAGACGTTCTGACACGGAATGCACATTTTTAAAGTAGAATAACTGTCAGTAGCATTATTTTTCAGAGAAACAACTATGTGAACTTAGTATGTTTCCCAAGCTAAAAAACCTAGAACTACGTTTTTATAAGCTGTTGACCCAAAAAACGAGCTTTTAACCTTCTATGGTGCGCATTATGTTCAAACCATTAAATATTTTTTTTACATATGTGTTTATAACATTAAATGGCTTCAGTTATACAAAAACAAATAAATAAAAATAAAAAAAAAATAGTGAAAAAGATTTTTTTTGGGGGGGGGGGGGGGGGGGGGGTATTTAGGAAAACGTTTCTATAAAATTATGATTTTCTTTTCAATTCAAATGCAAATCCTTTTAGAAATTGATCCATCCAATCTTAATTTCTATAAAAATATGCCACACACACATGCAGACACATGTACACATGCACACACACTCATTGTTACGGTCACTGAAGGCTAACTCATCCTCATTGTTATTGCACGGAAGAACCAACTCTGCACTCTTCTGTGAAATAATGTTGTATTACTTTTCTGAAAAGACTAAATAATTTTCTTATTTATACATAAATATACATATACTACAATAAACACTTCAAATAAATAAATAACTGCAATTAAATTAATGATGTTATTATCTAAAAAAAATTCCCAGTGGGGAAATACATTACTTCAATTCCACTGTGGTACACCGTTGCCATATGGCAACATTGATATTTTCTCATTTTACAGAAAATCTGTTACATAATGTGGATTTGTGAATAAAAATATGTAATTTACTAACCAAAGATGATGCAAAAAAAATTCCCCTTGAGAGGAGACGTTCAGAAATTAGGTTTACAGAGCAATTTCTGGAGCACTTCAACAGGTGTCCTCCATGTTGGGGTGACGGTGGAAAAAAAGTATTTTGGAAGAACATTCAAATGTCATGTGGCTTAAAAACAGCACAACATTGACTAACTTTAAGGCCGACCCTTTTAATTACCATATTGCAATATATTGTATTTTTTTTTCAGAATAACAATGAAAAAAAAAAAATATTTGCCATACACAAAAGTAGAGTGCAACTACACCCACTGGAGGGAAACTTAATTGCAACAGGAAACAATCATTATTTTTTAACCATGTGAAAGGATTATTTCACCACCCTATGTAAACCTGAGAGGAGGAGATATATTGAGAAGCTAAATTTTATTGGTCTATGTCAGTGCTCCTTCCTTACCTTTCTTTTGCTGGAGAAATTATCCAACTGGATGGCTCAACGTAAAAAACCATGACATTTACAAATATTTGTGTTTGTAAAAGCTTGATTTTCGGGTTGACAGCTTATAAAAATGTGGTTCTGTGGTTTTTAGCTTGTTTACTATACACATTGTCACATAGCAGATTTTAGACATTGTTTTTTGTTATAAGTCAGAAATGACAAGGAGGCAGCTTCCCACAATACAAAGTCAATGGAGCAATGCCTAAATGCACTCTGTCTCTATGTGAATGTACTTTGATGTTTTTATTCTTTGGTACAGTCAAAAATTTACATACAGCACCTTTAAGACTGGTCATAACTCTTTTTAGTCAGTTGCATAAAAGCATGGATTAGTCTAAATTAAATCTGAAAATAAGTCTGGTTACCCTGCTTTCTGCTGTTTGGTCACACTCATGCATACAAATCTCATGTCCAGTCAGGTAATGCTTGTTTTAGCTAATTCATTTTTAATCCCAATCCACAACGTTGACATCAGCAAACCGCTCACCCACACGACGCCATACACGCTGTCTGCCATCTGCCTTGTACAGTGAAAACCGGGATTCATCCGTGAAGAAAACACCTCTCCAAAGTGCCAGATGCCATAGAATGTGAGCATCTGCCCACTCAAGTCGGTTATGGCGACAAACTGCAGTTAGGTTGAGACCCCGATGAGGACGACGAGCATGCAGATGAGCTTCCCTGAGACGGTTTCTGACAGTTTGTGCAGAAATTCTTTGGTTATGCAAACCGATTGTTGCAGCAGCTGTCCGGGTGGCTGGTCTCAGACGATCTTGGAGGTGAAGATGCTGGATGTGGAGGTCCTGGGCTGGTGTGGTTACACGTGGTCTGCGGTTAAGAGGCCGGTTGGATGTACTGCCAAATTCTCTGAAACGCCTTTGGAGACGGCTTATGGTAGAGAAATGAACATTCAATTCACGGGCAACAGCTCTGGCGGAAATTCCTTCAGTCAGCATGCCAGTTGCACACTCCCTCAAAACTTTCGACATCTGTGGCATTGTGCTGTGTGATAAAATTGCACATTTTAGAGTGGCCTTTTATTGTGGCCAGCCTAAGGCACACCTGTGCAATAATCATGCTGTCTAATCAGCATCTTGATATGCCACACCTGTGAGGTGGATGGATTATCTCGGCAAAGGAGAAGTGCTCACTAATACAGATTTAAACAGATTTGTGAACAATATTTGAGAGAAATAGGCCTTTTGTGTACATAGAAAAAGTCTTAGATTTTTGAGTTCAGCTCATGAAAAATGGGGGCAAAAACAAAAGTGTTGCGTTTATAATTTTGGTCAGTGTATTTTCTGTTTCGGTTCAGATCAGTTTTGTCGCAGCAGTAGTATCAGCTCCCATTTTATAAAGAGAGATTATATTTTCTGACTTTATGTTATGCAAAGGTTGCATTGGTTTATTTGTCAAAAGTGATCATCTTTTATCCTGTGCCTGGAATCATAATACTGAGCATGCAGACATCATGTTAAATTAGGGAGAGAAGAATTCCATCATATCAGTTTTTATGATCTTCACTATTATTTTTGTGAGTTAAGAGAAGAGTATGATTTTAAAATAACATTCAAACTTGTTCATAATGACATTATGAACAAAACATTAAAATGAGTCTGTGCATGCATCGCATATATGATTCCACTCTCATGATTCTGTTTTTACATGAGAGAAAAAAAAAAAATCAAGTAGCTTTAACAATCAAAATGCACGGCGAGTGCCTCTTCTTGATTATTGCTTCTGCTTGCAGTGAGATTTCATTCTATTAGCACTTCTAATATTCTTGTGAAAACTCTCAGTTTATCAGGACTGACATGTCCAGAATGTAATGGGATTTGTCTAAATTCTAGTCTTTTTTTAAAATCTCCTTCATCTCTGTCTGCTTCTTTGAACAATCACCTTCATGCTACCTTAAGCCTAACAATGATTGCTTCAGTAAAATAAAAATTCATTAACTGAGGTCATGCCCTAATAATAATAAAAAATGGCTCTGTTTTATGGATCAGGCTCTAAATAATGCCAGCCATTTAATATGTAACGATACAGATACTGAAGAAAAACACTTTGTGACATCATACAAATACATTACAATGCCATCTAAACATACATCTGTTTTCATTCAACAGTTTTCATTCTAGGTTGGGCAGGATGGCTGTCACTAACACACGTTTAATATTATTCAGTATTATTATTAGTTATATATTATTAATTTTTTTTGTGTGTTTTTTTTTTTTTTTACACACACACACGTTAGATTGGACGTTATATGACGTTATACGACTAGTCCCTATAACAACCAGTCCTTTGCTGGAATTGTAAACAACCAGCAAAAGACTGGTACTGATACATCTAGTACTGAGCAACTCTGTCTGCAACTGGACTTACTAACAAGCAAACTTGTGAAGATCAGCAAATTATCAACTGCACTGACTGTGAACACTGGGCACCCCAAGCGCTCCAGAAAGTGCTCACTGTTCACACATGACTGTTCAACCAATTATAGCAGTAACTGCATAATTACATCGCGTAATTACGTTTACTGTGATTGGACTAACAACTGAAAATAATCAAGCTCCATACAGAATCGAGGTGAAGGTTTTGATTGCACGTGGGCTCAGCAGCAACCTGGCCCTGAATGTCAATAAAAACTAGAGAACACATGAACAGAGTTAAGCACCCAATCAACATAATTTTTTGTTGCAAATAACAGCTTACATACAGCTCGCATGTGCGACCAAAATAAAAAAAATGTGCTAAGTAAATAAGTTCAGACCGCTCATTTGCACACCAATATAGTTGATGGCTGTTAATGCACAGTCACCGTTTTAGATCGACAAAGTGTAATAACATTTACATAAATCCAGGCTATGTGCTAGTTTCAGAGCTTCACTCTTTAGTGCTAATACTGCCAAAATAAAAGTTTGCATATTTTAGTTTTGAAAATGTTGAAATTTCATATTAAAAATCCAAAAAATTGAAAATGTAAGTATCCGTATTCTATTTTTTTTTTAAGCGTACTAGAAAATAGTTGAATTTTTATTTATTTAATTTTAAAAAAATAATTGTATTACAGGGTTCCTACAGGGTTTGGAAAAATATGCAATTTGATTTAAGTATTTTCCAGATCTGTAAAATTATGGAAAAAAAAGCAGAGTATAGAAAACTATTTGTGTTCCAGACTTTTGCAGTATTTCATTTTTTATAATAGAAAATGTAAGAATTTAATGAAAATTATTTATTGCACAAGAAGTGAGATTTCATGGCAGCTTTTTTAATGATTCTTTAGTGATTGTCAAATATGCACTTTTGGATTGCAAAATACAGGTTATAAACGTTATAAACTTCTCAATATTCATAGCACACTTCACAAAGTATGCATTAAAAAAACCTAAGGCCACGAAATACTGCATATTGCCCTAATGAAAGCCAAATTTTAAACTCTTTTTAAAGTACCAGTCTTTTTTATAGACCCTTGAACTTTGTGAATTTTATGTCATCAGCCCATTTCGTGTCATGCAGCCACAGAGGATGTGTTAAATTTGACATTATGCCTTGATATTAGAAGTAATACAATAAAAAAGGCAAATTTTGAGCAAGTAGATCTGTTAATTTGTGCATCCATGCGCTTGTTTTATTCATAGTGCTGCACAAAGGAATATAAAATGAAGTTGTAATGCATAAGCATGCAAAAAAAAAAAATCCCATGCGCATATGAATAATTTCTCGAGGGCACAAATTTTTTTTTTTATTTTTTTTTTTTATTTTATTCACTTTGAGAAAATCAATGAAAAAGTCCCCTGAGAAATTAATAATATTTACAGATGACTGTACTATATACCAAATATAAAGTTAAAAAAATGGTCTATGAACAATTTATGCTAAATATGGTCTGAAAATCAACTGAGAGGTTTTTAAATTTGAGTCTGGAAAAGTTTGGAATTTTAAAATGGAAAAATAAGTAGGAACCCTGGTATTATCACACTTTTTTTTATTTATTGTTTTATTTTAAAGTAAGCTAAATAAATCAAGTGCAATAACACAATTATTACTACTAATTATTATTTAATTCTGATTTATATTTAATGAGTCACTGTGTGCAGTGTGAGCACCAAACTAGTACAAGTAAAATGTACTTGTTTTATCTGTGTTGGAGCATGCATATTTATATACAATATGCAAGCTGTATGTCAAATGTGTAGGATGTATAATTATGCTTTATTCTTGTAACAGTACAACAAAACCCGGATCACGACACTGAGACGCCTGCATACATGCAGGATGTGCTGTACTTCGTTAGAGGTTGAGAAGTAATCAAATTTAGTACACTCTGAAAGTATGGAAAACATACTGTTAGAAGTGTGATTTACAGATGATTTGAAAATGCCCCTCAAACCCAGTGAATGCCATTTCAGTAAGCACATGTGCAGTTGCACACACAATAGAAAGAACACCGGGTTTGCTGTGGAAAGCCAGTCAGTGAAACAGTACAGCTGACAGCATCAATTTGTTTCTCCATGTGATTACAAGCTCTACTGCACATTTGGGACCACCTCAAAGAATTAAACATCTTGAAATATATCTGAAATTCATGCATGGATGAATGAAATGGATAAATTGACACATAAACTGTGTCAAACTTATTCAGTCGGTGATTGGGCAATTAATTTAATGCAACTCGTTTTATTCCTCTGTGACTTGAAAACACCATCTCTGGGTTTATGATGTAAATATTTGCTTTTGACCAAATTGAGATTATGTATTCTATTTGATCGTGTTATTTGCAGTCGTGTTCACATTTGTTTGTTTATTGGAGCGCTGGGATAAACAACATTTCTGATTGCAAACGATCTTTTAACCAGTGTAGGGGGAGGGGTCCGTGTTACAGAGCATGTAAAAAATAAATAACTTTATTTCTAGGGCACTTGGCAATGCTCAGCTTTAGCGCTATGGGTTTTCCTTCAGTTTTAGGCTAGATTAACGAGTTGCCCTTTTGCTTTGAACGTTACCCATATTTCTAATCCCTGCAGCAAGGGGAATCTTCATTAGAGAGAGAAATATTGACCTTCAAGTGTCTTTATGAGAATGTATAGCAGTGTAAAGTAAACATTTATCCATGTGACTCCTCAAACTAGCATCATCATTTGGACCTTAAAATGCCTCTTACTACCTTTTTCATCATATTGGGGTCCAGGAATCGCGGCTCTGCTAGAATGGAGGCACATGCTAAATGTCAGGCCTACAAGGATATTGGTATATTCTCAACAGTGTTAGGGAGTAACTAACTAGAAGTAGCGACACGGTACTAACCTTACTGCATTTATCAGAAGGGTGACAGTAGGTCAGCTGTTGTTTAAAAAAATCTGTAGCTTTTCCAGTAAAAAGGTGCTTTTACCAGAAAAAAGCAGCGTAGTGTGACAAAACACAGGACACCTATTTCCGGGGTTCTAAGTAGCAGATGTCATCATAGTTGGGTACACGGTAAAAACAACACTTTTCTAAAGACGGAAATATATGAAGAGATTTACTGTATTATGTTGATCAGAATAAGGACAAAGATTTAAAATTTGTAGTCACTTCCTCAATAGTAAAGGGATAATTCATCCAAAAAAGGTAGTAAAGGAAAGTCCACTTCCAGAACAACAGGATAATGTACTCACCCCCTTGTCATCCAAGATGTTCATGTCTTTCTTTCTTTAGTTGTAAAGAAATTGTGTTTTATGAGGAAAACATTTCAGGATTTTTCTTTATATATTCTTCAAACGATCCCAAATGCAGTTGTAAACGATCCCAGCTGAGGAAGAAGGTTCTTATCTAGCGAAACGATCGGTTATTGTCATTAAAAAATATAATTTTAATACTTTTAAATCTCGAACGCTCATCTTGTCTTGCACTCCCTGAACTCTTTGTATTCTGGTTCAAGGCAGTTAGGGTATGTCGAAAAAATCGTATTTCTCCCTCAACTTCAAAAATCATTTCAAATCATTTTACATCGCTGCAGAAGTTCCGACCCAGTCTTTGCAAAGTGAACATGCAAAGATGATCAAACATCTTTAACAAAAAAGGTAAAACAGCGATATAGGACAATTTTGAAGTTGAGGGAGAAAATACTTTGGAAGTTCTCGGGGGCACCGTATCAGTCCATTATATGGAGAAAAATCCCGAAATGTTTTCCTCAAAAAAACATAATTTCTTTATGACTAAAGAAAGAAAGACATGAACATCTTGGATGACAAAGGGGTGTCGTACCGAACGGTTCGATATTATATTGAGAATTGTAACATCCCTATTATCTGGAAGTGGACTTCTCCTTTAAAGTGCACACTCTGAGCTTTAATTTAGGGGTAGTGTCATCCAAATTGGAGGAAAGGAATTACAGCTCTTAAATATGTACCCCCCCCCCCCCTTTTTTTTTTCAAGGGATCATAAGTAATTGGACAGTTGTGGGCTATTCCTTTATTTTTGTCTACATCAGTTAAGCAGATGAAAGGTCAGGAGTTGATTCTAAGTGTGACATTTGTATTTGTAAGCTGTTGCTCTGAACCCACATCATGTGCGAACATTCAGAGTGGCCAAATCAACAGTTTGGTACATTCTGAGAAACCAAAGAACACACTGGTGAGCTCAGCAACATAAAAAGGCCTGGATATTCACAGAGGACAACAGTGGTGAATGATTGGATGATCATCTCCATGGTAAAGAAAAACCATTTCACAACATCCAGCCAAGTGAAGAGCACTCTCCAGGAGGTAGGCATGTCACTGTCGAAGTCTATAATCAAGAGAAGACTTCACCAGAGAAAATACAGAGGGTTCACCACAAGGTTCAAAGATTAGCCTTTGCCAAAAAACATCTGAAAAACCCAGACCACTTCTGAAGAAGCGTGCTTTGGATGCCTGAAATTATGATCAACCTGTATCAGAATGACGGGAAGAAAAAAGTATGGAGAAGGCTTGGAACAGCTCATGATCCAAAGCATACAACATCATCTGTGAAACATGGTGGAGCAGTGTGATGGCATGAGCATGCATACATAGCTTCCAGTGGCACTGGGTTACTGGTGTTTACTGATGATGTGACAGAAAACAGAAGCAGCCGGATGAATTCTGAATATACTGAATATAGAGATATACTGTCTGGACAGATTCTGTCAAATGGAGCAAAGTTGATTGGGTGGCACCTCATAGTACAAATGGACAATGACCCAAAACATACAGCAAAAGCAACCCAGGAGTTTTTGAAAGTAAAAAAAGTGGAATATTCTGCAATGGCCAAGTCAATCTTCTGATTTCAACTTGATTAAGCATGCATTTCACTTGCTGAAGACAAAACTAAAGGCAGAAAGCCCCACAAACAACAACTGAAATCAGCTGCAGTAAAGGCCTGGCAAAGCATCACAAAAGAGGAAACCCAGTCTCTGGTGATGTCCATAAGTTCCGGACTTAAGGCAGTCATTGCCTGCAAAGGATTCTCATCAACATATTAAAAATGAACATTTTATTTATTTTTATATTTTATATTTATTTGTCCGACTACTTATGAGCCCCTGAAAATGGGGGCCTGTGTATAAAAATGGTTGTAATTCCTTAGCATTTAATGGTATATATTTTTGTTCAACCCCTTGAATTAAAGCTTAAAGTCTGCACTTTATTTAAGGTGATTATTTGAAGCCTGTTGGCAGATATTGTTAATCTTTTAATCAAAAGCTATTTTCATTTTGATCAGTTACTCATAAACCTAGACTTCGTCATTTTGCTTCTTAGTATATTTTGATTTAAGAAACTTATCACATTGGGAAAAAAAGACAAAAATACTGAAGAAGTATGTTTTTTTTTTTTTTTTTTTTTTTTACAGTGTAATCAGAAGGTACAGTCAAAGTTATGTCCATATTATAGAGAATTTTTTATTATGTTTTTGTAACAACTAATTTTCTACATTTACTTTTAGAGAACATATAGGCACATTGTGTTCCGGTTCGGTCCTTAAATTCTTTACTTGGTCTTAAATGAGTCTTTAAAAAGTCTTAAATTGACCTTCATAAAACCTGCAGACACCCTGATTATGGTGTTTAATAGCGTGTAAATCTTTTTGTTCAAATATGCTCTCACTAATTGAGATCCTGTGACATTTTATTCAATATCCTATCTTTTGTATTAGAAGCTACCATTGTTTGTTTACAGTGTTAATTAATACAGAACATATTCAAATATCTTGTATTCAAATGTTTGGTTCATTATCACTTAAAACCACAGAGACAGATTGAGATACATAATCTGGCAAAACAAGGCAAGAACAGATCCATGAGGGATGCTTAGAAACACAATCTTATTATCTGCGATAGCGTTATACATTTAATTAAGAAAATAACAGAATAGCCTGTGAATTATATTACCATCTGTGAAAATGCCAGTCCTTGTGAGAGATGAATCAATCGGTCAGTCTTTCAATTCCTTTATTCAGTCGAGTTGACCTAAAACATTTCAAAAACTCTTCATGTCTTTTAATCTTGCAGCAGGTGGCATCTAGGGAATTTCTGGTTGTTGCATTATGTATTTAGTAAATAATAATAAAATGAGCATGTAAATGAGCTGTCTTGGATATTAGAAGAACTACAATTCTACAGAGAGTGATGTTAATCAGCTACCATGCAGCTTGAGCAGTTGTATAATTTTCTCACCATCTCTTATTAGTTTGAAAGTGTTAATATCACATGAATGTTTATTACTGTGCATCTAGGCAATTAATGTATGCTGACATGAAATGCTGAGGCGCTGCGATAAACCAATGCAATTACCCATAATATCAGTGACTACTATCAGCGATGATGCTTCGAAAGACACTGTCATCATCTTTTAAAATTCATAAGACAGAGTGAATTCATCCCTGAACCTCCTACGTACATCCAGAAGACTGTCGACAGTTTTAATGTTCTTGAAACACTCACTGCATACTGCTCATAATGGCCGAGGGAATCTGAATGCAGAACACAGTTACTCAGAATTGTCCTTCTTGGCAAATCATGATTGATCTAATTGTCTCTTGCATTATAGCATGCAATCAACCCATAAAAGGTTTTGCAGTTACATCCCAGCAATAAAATCCTCTGTGTGAATGGTTTCCCCACTAAACAGGAACTGTGTGAGATATTACACACTCTGCTGACCTTTTTATTGTACCTTGTAATTAACACAATGCTAAGTATATATTATGTTGTCAACACATGATGATTAATTAGCAGAAGGTTAAAACATAACATAGCTTGACTTTAGCATTAATGCTAATGAGATTACTTCTTCGTGGCATGATCCGTGTTTACTGAGAGAATGAAATGACCATCTGTCTCACTGCTTAGTATCTGAAAAGTCTTAGTGGACAGATCATGATCACCTGGGAAGCGTTATAATACGTCGCATGTAGATTTTGTTGCATAATTCCAGTCCTCGCGTACTACTGCTCTGCACATTTTCTATGTATCTGACATTTGTTTTGTTCCACCGAAAGTGCCCTGCGAAGTGGACTTCACAGGATATGCCAGCATGATTCCTGTTCGAAGGGTGTATATACTCCATTCAAAGGGTATTAAAGTGTGTGAGACATGAATTTAAATTGTGTATTTACAGTGGTATAATATGTCACTCTAGTAAGTTTTGTCTGTGTGTGAAGACGCTGCAGGCCATGGTGTAGCGTAAATCCGTGAATGAATGTTCTTAAGTAAAGTAAACTTCAACGGATTTTCTGTGCTCAGTTGAGAACCACTGCATTATGGTACTGTGGCAGATGAAAGCATTGACTGGGCATTATAGAAAGTAGCATTAAAAGTCAGTATATTGTTTTATTTCCAT
Source organism: Cirrhinus mrigala (assembly GCA_036247105.1). Taxonomy (NCBI): domain Eukaryota; kingdom Metazoa; phylum Chordata; class Actinopteri; order Cypriniformes; family Cyprinidae; genus Cirrhinus; species Cirrhinus mrigala. The sequence goes on from CM070019.1 coordinate 27,840,073, forward strand.
CGAACAAAGTTGGCACACTGTTACTCCCAGGCAAACTTTTTATTCACTTTGACATTTTTGTGATACATTTTTCTTTTATACCATTTTCATATAACAGAACAGAAGTCTGTCTCTGGACTACAGTTCACAGCAATTGATTTTCCAATCAAGGTTTTGTGTTCCCAACCGAGGACCCGCTTCAAGCAAAGTTTGGATTGGAGGCCTCGGCCCAAAGTGCTCTGTCATCAGAAAGTACAGGTTTACTCACCAGTGGATCATTTAAAGGGACAGTTCACCCAAAAATGAAAATTCTGTCATTATTTACTCACCCTCATGTTGTTCCGTAAAACCTTCGTTCATCTTCGGAACACAAATTAGGATATTTTTGATGAAATCCGAGCGCTTTCTGACCCCTGCATTGACAGCCGGAAGGACATGGTTTTTAAAGTCTTTGGATCGTTTTTCATTTCACAGTACATGACTATTTTGGGTATCATGAAGTTGCTGTGCACTTGTACATTATGGATCAACTGGTGGTCACACATTACACAATTTTTCACTAGGAAGAATCTATGACAACTCTGTCTTGTTTACAAAACACATGTGTAAGAATTATGTAATTTACTGGAATTCCTCCAAATGTAATTCCCCCCAAAAAAACGAACAAAAAACATCAGACTATGGTGGAGAGAATGGTTGTGGGGGACGACTCCTTCCCGTGGAATTCTCCTTGCTCTCTCATTGGCTATAGGTCATCGCTGATGTAATTTCTTGTTCATTTTTTTTTTTTTTTTCAGTCAAAGTCAAAACACATTTTGCCATGCAAGGCTCTAAAACCCAGACAGGTCCAGATATTTAGACTGCTAAAAATTTATCAGGCATTGGCTCTTCTCTCAGATCGCATCTTTAATAATTCACACTATGCAATCATCACTCATTTGAATGAGCACCAATTTGCCTCAGATTTTTTTTTTCTTTTGCCGCAGAAAATTGTCGGTGAATGGGAATTTGAACGTAATCTCAACTGATGCATAGAGCCAAGTCCCCGTCCTACTGTACATCTTTTCTTTTCCAATACTCTGTTCCAATTTCACAATGCAAAACAGAAAATCTGCCACTACTTCTGATTCAGTGCGACTTTAAGGGTCCTGCTTGTATTTACCGTACAAAGGTTTGAAGACCCTAGGAGCTGGGTTGATAAGCAGCTTTCTTTACTGTGTTAATGTATTTCGTATAGAAACAGGACATTAAAGTAGCAGTTCACTTCCAGAACAAAAATTTACAGATGATGTACTCACCCCCTTGTCATCCAAGATGTTCATGTTTTCCTTTTTTCAGTCGTAAAGAAATTATGATTTTTGAGGAAAACATTTCAGGATTTCTCTCCACATAATGGACTTCTATGATGCCCCAGAGTTTGAACTTCCAAAATGCAGTTTAAATGCAGCTTCAAAGGGCTCTAAACAATCTCAACTCCCATGTCATTTTCTCCTCCAACTTCAAAATCGTCCTACATCGCTGCAGAAGTACTGACCCAGTGTTTACAAAGTGAACATGCAAAGAAGGCCAACATCCCTTTACAAAAAAAAGGTATTTAAAAAGGTGTTGTAGGACAATTTTGAAGTTGAAGGAGAAAATGAGATGGGAGTTTTTAGACATACCCTAACTGTATTGAACCAGTATACATAGAGTTCATGCAGAGCTAGACAAGATGAGCATTTGAGGTTAAAAAGTGTATAAATTGTAATCTTTTTAAAATAAAATAACCAATAGTTTTCTCTAGAGAAGAACCTTCCTCGGCTGAAATTGTTTAGAGCCCTTTGAAGCTGCATTTAAACTGCATTTTGGAAGTTCAAACTCAGGGGTACCATACAAGTCCATTATATGGAGAGAAATCCTGAAATGTTTTCCTCAAAAAACAACTTCTTTATGACTGATGAAAGAAAGACATAAACATCTTGAATGACAAGGGGTTGAGTACATTATCTGTACATTTTTGCTCTGGAAGTGAACTACTCCTTTAAATGGGCTTGAGAAACATGGCTCATCTTTTTAATTAAAATAAAAAGTAGGCATTTAGTTTACGTTATGGTCATGAATTGAGCAACTTGCTGAATATAGCAACTTGCTGTTGCTAGTCAGAGACAGGTGGTTGATTTATTAGGGGAGAGACAGTTTCATTTTAGAGAGCATTTTAGTGGACAACAATTTAGACACCCTTGACTGCAGAATGAGTCACCAATATTTTTGGTCCATTTTCCCAGAAAAGAGACTAAATTTTGTGTATTTCTGCTTGTTTATTTTTAGCTAGCACATGCCTTTCAAAGCAAACAAGCATTGACTAAAAACCTCAAATGTCTAATAATGATTTATTGGGTTAAATTTTATGCTTATGCAGTCATGCATTTCAACTGATTTTAAACAAAAAGTTCATTTCTGGGCCAGCAGATTTTCTCAGTGCAGTTTAGTGCAAAAGCATTGGAAAGACTGGTAAAAGAGAAAATGTGAAAACATTACATAAATGCAGCTCATCTGAGCTTCTTACCTGTCACAGAGAAATTCAGAGGAACCCTTGGGGTAAAGAAGCTGTGAAATATTTATCAAGCAGTGCCTTACTGTGTCATTCCAGTGGTGGTGACAGAACTAAAAAGAATGTGCTGTCCTTTCTACAAATCCCTGTCTTGCGTAAAATTACGTGCATGTGGTGATGTCAAGAATTGGATGAAGTTATGAGTTGCAGTGAATGTAAGAATTTAAAGATAATTTGTATATGATTTCAGTGCAGCTATGCATTTCTTACACGTTTCAGAAATATTTGTTTCTGACTGGTCCATGTTTTTGTGTGCATCCTTCAAATCTGAAGGAGAGAAAATAGAGGAAGAAACCAAGAATGATGTGGATGGTATTTGAGAGGTTTTGAACTAGGATGACAGTGATGTTTTGCTGACTAAACACCTTCTTAATGGAACTTGTTCTCACAGTTTCCTTCACAGGGTCCTGGGAGAAATAGCTCATGAACAGATATAATTATGTTGTTGTGAGATATGACACTCAAACCGTAATGAGCTCAGTGAACAGAAAATGTGTATGATGAATTTGTTAATAATACTCCTGGTTCATTTTCAGTGTAATGTTCAAACTGAAACCGGAAATCAAACTGGTTGCTATTAAGATGACATTATATTAGGCCTCACTTGTTCTTTTAATGCTGCTTCATCAATCAGTATAGTTTTGTGTGTGCGTATGTGTGTATAGAACTTCATTGTTTGATCAGGAGGCTGTGTATTATCATTCTCATGAATAAATCAGCATATAATTGTAGTCTAATTATGGCATATAATTTGGATTCTGTGGTCACATATTTTCATATGACTGCTAAACTGTATTTTTGACCACTGTTTCTGGCAACTGATTCCCTGCATAGCTACTTTCTTGTAAAAGCTGTCTTTCTTCTCAAAAATAATTTGTGAATAAGTATTTACTTAATGTGACAGCAGCATTATGCTTTGTAAAGTATCAAAATGTAAGTAGTACATGGTCATGTAAATCTTTTGCTTTTTGTGTCACAGTTTATTCATTTAAAATAGCATATTAGGTATATAAGTCTAGGCTAGATACTTCATTATTGACATGACACTTAAAAGATTTGGCACATAAATTTGAAATAATCCTTTGCAATTAATGCTCATGGTTTTAGACAGCGACTAAAGTTTTTGAAAAAATGAGCTTAATCCTAATCCAAATCCTGACTCCAACCCATCAATGTATTACACATGTTAAGGTTTTGTCATAATCTCCATTATGCTTCTATTATCTATTTATATATATATATATATATACAGTGCCTTGCAGAAGTATTCATTGTTGCAGCCTTATGTAAAACGGCTTTAAGTTACGTTTTTCCCACATCAGTCTACACTCCATACACCAAAATGACAAAGCATGAAACAGATTTGTGACAACTTGTGGCAAATTTAAACCTGAAAATGTCTGCCAGCCTCCATCCAAGCTGACAGAGCTTGAGAGGTGAAGAGGTGAGGAGAAGAATGGCAGATAATTGCCAAATGCTGATGTGCAAAACTTTTCACATCATATCCAAGAAGACTTGAGGCTGTAAAGGTGCTTCAACTAAGTACTGAGTTAAGGGTATGAATACTTATGCAATGTACTTATTTCAGTGTTTTATTTTTAATCAATTTGCAAAGTTGTGACAAATCTGTTTTGTGGTTTGTCATTATGGTGTGTGGAGTGTAGATTGATGTGAAAAAAAGTAATTTAAAGCAGTTTAGCATAAGACTGCAACATAAAACGTGAAAAAAAATGAATACTTTCGCAAGGCACTATATTCTTTCTTTTCCTTTCTTTCTTTGCTTGCTTGCTTTTGCCTATGGTTTATGGTGCTCATAAACCTACTGTGGTTTGCTGTTGTGTCAGATACAGTTTTTATTTTTTATTAACTGCGAAGTCTGCATCACATTGTAACACAAAAGAATGTACGCTGAAATAAACAGCAGTAAACAGCGGTGCCAACATTTGCCATCATTATACCACAAAACCTCTTCTGTTTTCAATGAATAATAGTATATAATGTAACTCCTTTTCTCCATGGAGGCTGCACCTGAAGAAAGTTGCAAAAGTCATTTTTGATGTTCAATAAAAACATGCTGCGACTTTCAGAACTCCAAATATTTTCCCCAGCACAAAAAAAAAAGAGGGGAGCTGGGGAGGGAACGTTTCAGGTTCTGAATGTTACAGTATATTATTATAGTACATCAAGCTATTTTACGATGAACATTTCCTAGCCTTTTTGAGCCCCAGGGTTGCCCGACCTCTCTCAGCAGTGCGGTAAGCAGCATCTTTGTCTGGCACGATGCCCAAAACAGCATCCAGGACACGGGAATGCAGCATTCCATACATGCACGGAACAAAATCATTAGTCTAATTAAAGAAATAGTTTTCTTAAAAACAATTCTGTCATTATTCACTTACCCTCAGGTCAATCAAAAACCTGCGTGACTGTCTTTTTTAGAATTTGAAAGTCATGGAATGACATTGATGGGTAAATGAAGACAAAATAACAGTTTTTCTTTTAGCATAACGATTGCTGTAAGCAAATCAGAATTCAATTTTTATAAAACACAGTTCAACTTAGTTATTTCATGATTATGTTTCAATTCAGAAAGCGTTGCAGACGCATTCCTTTGGATGTTTTTTTGGAACAAATTGTTATGATGTAGTTCGCAGTTTAGCGCTAATTTTCCAGTTATCTTTTTTCAAAAGGTTTACCCTTGTTTGTGGTATTTGCTTCATTCATGTTTTATCCTGTTGGGAAACAGAGCATAGCCACGGTGCTTAACGGTGAGTGAAGAGGAAAGGATACACAGCAAGGACACACAGCACGTGCCTCCATGGACCTCTGGGATTAAGATATTAAATGTGAATTATGGCAGATGAGTACATCCGTCACCTTGCCGAAAGCAATGATGTTCCGTTTTTACAGAGCCATCAAAAACCTGCTGTGTCAGAGATCAGCATGATTTCAGGTCTTTGTCACGCTGCAGGAACAATACATCACTTCATTCTTGTCCGGTTCAGCGGTAGAAAAGCCTAGAATCAGCCGATCGTGCTAATATGGATGAGTTGATAAGGAAAAGGAAATTTCGTATACTTCCCTTGTGCAAGGAAAATACATTTCCTTATATTAAGTTATTTCATTTATATTGAAAACATGTGGGTCATTCTATAATTAGGGGTACATTTAGAATTTGACAGTGTGAAGAAAAAAGTTTTCCTGTTTCGCAAAAACCCAAATATGACCTTACATCACTGCTTTGAAACAATCTATATTGTGTAAAGTGCTATATAAATAAAGGTGATCTGTAGGAATATGTGCAAAAAATACCATCTGTGTTTGCTACTGTACACCATGTTACCTTTACTGGGTAACACAGTTGACAGGTAACTTAATTTACATTTTTAGTGTTTTGGGCCTATAGTCAACATGGAAGCCTAGAACTACTGAGCATATGGTATGTTTCGAAGTATGTTTTCATAAACAAAACATGTTTTAGTTAAATTGTCTTGTTAAAATGTACAGCAATAATACTTGTGTAACACTGTTGACAGTCAGTTAATCCACTCTTGACACAGGTTTGCTAGTTTAGCCAATATTAGGGGAAAGAGAGAGAACATAACTTCTAGTGTTTCATCCATGTGCTTCTAGAGGAAATATCATCACACTGTGCAAATTATGTGAGAATGGGACAAACCGTTCCTTTTTGAGTGGGGGCTTTCTAGTGGGTAACTTAGCTGATGCTTTTTCAGACACAAATAAAACAAGCTATATCACAATAAACACTTATTATTTTTGAAGCGCACACCCAAATGTCTTGATAACCTAATCTAACTGAAGTCAAAACTATGAAATTAATTTATATTTGAGGTCATTTTCATGCTTAAATGCAGTAGAATGAGCAACTTTCAGCAATGAGCAAACTTAGACAGCTGAATACCAGGGTTGTATGTAATATGAACATCATTTTTAAACAAAAGATATGGCTTTTTCAACATATAGTAGTGTGATTGGGAAAAATATTATTGTGTACTGGAAAATTAAGCATTGGGGCTATATTGATGAAAATGTACTTCACAGACATTAGATGTAACCACAATTATAGAATGACCCATATTGTGTGTATGTTACAATATAGGTTGAAGATAGCATATTCAAATATATTTTAACATTGTAAGGGTCAGCATATACATCATGTATTTTCCCCCTAAAAATAACCCTTGTTATGCTATTCAAAAGAGAGAGAAACTTGCAGCAGGCACCACAGTGTAGATGCTTGGTTTTGGCAGATGAAATAATGTGCTTGAATTATTCAAAACAAACATAATCAGTGGCAGTCTGGCTCTCACTCTCACATCCTGTGAAAAGTTGTTGTGGTTCCAGAACTTTTTTGACATTCTGTTTGTGTGGTGATACTGTAGCTCTCCAACTAAAGCTTCCAGACTCTAAACTCTACATGTAATATAGCAGGATGTGGTTTGTGAGTTATAAACACATCAGACGAGTGATCACTCACTGCAACACTGAAGATGAGGTGATTTAGTCTTTGGTTTGACACTTGATTAAATACCAAACACAAAACAATGCTGCTCAACTGAAATGCCAGATAAGAGTCTAAACTGCCTGCCATACTTATCAGGAGAAATGAAATGATAGTAATTTCACAGTTAGCTGTCTACCCAGGATGATGATTAGTCACTTTGTCATTCGTTGGTTGCAAACAAAAGTATATGAAATGATGAAGACATATAAACCATTCTGCGTATCAAATGCAAAACACTATAAATATACATTTTGTGAAAAGTAAAACTGATCTATTTTGTGGCAGAGAGGTAATTTCCACTATGCTTGGGTTCAGAGAAAAGAGTGTGAAAATTGATTTTAAATCAATCACAGTTCTATCAAATACGCTATTTTTCTCAGTTGTGAAGTTATTTACCTTTATAGAGAAGCATTACTGTGTCTCAGCATAAAAATATACACTATTATATAAATTTTTTTATACAGTGGCATGTGAAAGTTTGGGAACCCCTTGCAGAATCTGTGAAAATGTTAATAATTTTAACAAAATAAGAGAGATCATACAAAATGCTGAAAATATTAAACTAATGCCCTTTAAAAGTTTGGGATCCCTTGGTTCTTAATACTGTGTATGGTTACCTGGATGATCTTTTTTGTTTGTTTGTTTGTTTTTTTGTGATGGTTGTTCACGAGTCCCTTGTTTGTTCTGAACAGTTAAACTGAGCACTGTTCTTCAGAAAAATCCTGCAGGTCCTGCAGATTCTTCAGTTTTCCAGCATCTTTTGCATATTTGAACCCTTTCCAGGAGTGACTGTATGATTTTGAGATCCATCTTTTCACACTAAGAACAATTTAGGGACTCAAACACAACTATTAAAAAAGGTTCAAACATTCACTGATGCTCCAGAAGGAAACACGATGCATTAAGAGCGTGAAAACTTTTGAAAAGGATAAAGATGTCCAAAATTTTCTTATTTTGTTAAAATAAAAATTTTTCCCCACATTTTGTACTGCCCTTTGGGAGCAACAGAAGATACTTGCATGATTCCCGGAAGACAAAATTAAGTACAATTTACCTTGATCTTCAAATTCAAGAAGTTTTCACCCCCCGGCTCTTAATACATCATATTTCCTTCTGGAGCATCAGTGAATGTTTGAGCCTGTTTTAATAGTTGTATTTGAGTCCCTCAATTGTCCTCAGTGTGAAAAGATGCATCTCAAAATCATACAGTCACTAAACAAAAAATAACACACATTTTGTATGATCTCTCTTATTTTGTTCAAATTATTCATTTTCACAGATTCTGCAAGGGGTTCCTAAACGTTCGCATGCCACTGTATACTGTAATCATGCCAATGTGTTGCACCTTGCAGTAATAAATTCTTTTAAATTCTAATTAAATTCATGCATTTGAATTGAGATGGCAAAAAAGATGTTGAATTGTAGAATTAAATGCAATTAAATCAGGAAAAAAAAATAAATAAATAACTGCTGTGCACTATTAATAATTTATTTTATTTGATTCTGAGTTTCTAACACATGAAGTTTCCTTCAGTTCCCTTGCAGACCCCCTTTTGGGAAAACTCTGTTTTGATGTACCCCAAAGTCAGTGCAGTATATTTTAATACTGATTTTAAAGTAATGTGGAGGGAATTTTGTGATGCCATAAGGAAAACCTAAAATTGTTTAATGGCTGTGTTTTGACTGTATTCAACCTAGGTTAAAGAAATTGTCAGAGAAAATAATGCTACCTACATCTCAATTGAGAAGCATGCACACTTAGTCAAAATTAATTCTATTATTATTATTCATGTAGCCTTAAAAATGCTGATATTCTTTGAATTTCAATTTTCCTGTCATTTCTGCCCATGCATATCAAAACTGATCTTGTATTTATCAGATCATATATGCACCATCGTTCATCTGAGGGTGCTGCTGAATAAACTATATAATACATTAAAAGCTGGTTGATAAGATATTGATTTTATGACACAAAGTAGAAGTTTCCAATTTGTGAACTGAAAGAAACTTTTGAAAAGAAGAAAAAAAAAAAACTTTACTGTCGTCTTTGAAATCTGTGCCATATTTTGATAAGCCTGTGATGATTCTTTGTTGCCATACATCTAAACTGGTGGTAACTGTAGTGAAATATAGGGAAAAGAAACAGGCGCATACATTCACAATACAATTTCAGTAACCTAAATGTTGATAGAGAAGTTCATAAAATAAAGTGAGAGAAAAACAGAGCAATTATATATAATAGTACAGCGTAACATGAGGCAGTGTGGATCAATCAGGTCAGTGAAGTATTAGGGTACATAACTATAGATGACAACACGCGGAGAAAAGCACAGAAAGTCACGCCGGAAAGCGAGTAATAGCTCTAGGCTAATAATATGGAATTAGCAGTGGGAGTTAAGAGCTCTGCCTGCACAGGAGAAGAAACTGCACTTAAATTCACTCTTTGAGAATATCCATCACGTCTTCCTGTAGGGATGCTGGAAGAACTGACAGGCTGATGAGAGGACCGACCTGTGATCTGTAGTTCTGTAGTAGCTTTCAGTTTGGCTCGAGCCAAACAATCCACAGCTGTCACAGTCACAGATGTGAGGGCTACAGGTTAGTGTAATTTTGCACAACTCAGGATGCCTGTGCAAAAGGATAATTGCAGAATGCCCACAGCATTTTGGAGCTGTGCATTATCATAAAAAGGTGTTTAACACTTCGATACACGGGTTGTTGTTTTTCTCCTGTTGTAATGAGGAGAAAGGTTTATATGTACCCCGGGTACAGAGCTGAGCAGGCCTGTTCAAGTCCTTCTCTACTAGAGCTGAGAGGCAGGCTTGCAGAGGTGATTGTGGGATTGACAACTGAGCGGAGCGAGAGTGTTGACAATTGGTAAATGTTGAACTGTATGCAAATGAGAAATTAAAAACACCATGTGGCAGAGATGCACTACTGTTCAAACACATCTTTACAAGAAATTAATACTTTTATTCAGCGAGGACACATTAAAATTATTAAATATGACAGTACATTGCACACAGTACGTTTATAATGACATCTTAGAATGATTATAATAATTTCTGAAGGATCATGTGAAAGACTGGAGTAATGGCTGCTGAAAATTCAGCTTTTCCATCAAAATAGTAAACTACATTTTAAAATATATCAAAATTTTTATTTTAAACTATAATGATATTTCACAATGTAACTATTTTACTGTGCTTTTAATCAAATATAGGCAGCCTTGGTGAGCATTAGAGACTTATTTTAAAAACATCATATATATTATATTATAAATACATTATAAATATCTTACTGACCCCAAGATTTTTAAACAGTAGCCTAGTGTATGCACTGAGATGGTGTTTAAATCATATAGTTAAATAATATTTAATTCAGATTTCACATGTAGTTTTTATTGTGGATGAGTTAGCTAGTGCATCAAACTGAATGTGACAAATTTTTTCAACATGTTACATAATTACACCAGTAGGAGGCGAAAGTATGAGTAAGGCATTGAAACTTTAATTCATGCAGCTCTTATGGAAGCCTGTTTCCACCACTGAATAAAAAAAAAGTATTGCGAAGTACTGAGAATTGTGAAATTAAGTCAGAAATGTGGTATATAAACTCGCGGTTCTGACTGTTTTTCTCGCAATTCTAACTTTTGAACTGGGCGGGGCGAGCAGAGCTCATTTGCATTTAAAGCAGCCTCGACCAGAATGAGATGATTTTTGCAGAGCTCATTTTGGCAAGGTAAAAAGGGTGTTGTTTTACACTACCTTTGAGAATTTTTAACCAAAGTATATTATAGACTTTTCATTAAGACCCTAAAGAATCATATCAACTTGTGGAAAATGGGCATCCGATGACCCCTTTAATAACTCAGAATTTTGTGTTATAAGGCATTATTGCGAGACATAAACTCGCAATTCTGAGAGAAAAAAAGGGCAGAAATAATTGCAAGTTTAAATCTTGCAATTCTGAGGGAAAAAGTCAGAAGTGAGAGTTTGTATCACGCAATTCTGAGCGATTCGCAATTTGAGACGTAAAGACGTCAGAATTGCGAGATAAAAGTCACAATTACCTTTTTTTTATTCAGTGGCGAAAACACAGCACCTCGAATCATTCAGGAACAAGACGAAACTTGGGAATATTGTGTCAAAAATGTACGTTTCTCAATATTAACATCTTGTTTATTGAGCTGTTGTATAAAATTGATATCACTCACAAGCGTGCTGGTGGTCTGACTCTGAACATCAACACTGCTGTGACTCAGATTGGATTTCAAAGTAAAAACAACAGCATAAATGTAAATTAAGTCAGTAGCCCTGTTGTTTTAGTTAAATATAGGCCTACTGGTGACTTTTCCCACTGCTTTTTATTACACTATATTTAGTGCCTCTGTCTGTCATTGACTGCCATATTCAAAACTTTGTTGAGGAGTTTAAAAAAATACAGAGACAAAACCTGAAACACAATGACTTGTTTGCAGTATTTTCTTGAATAGCATTTGCATAATTGTTAGCAAAATGTTTCGTTTAATTTGGCGAGTTTGACTTCCCAGAACAGTACAGGGAAAAGTTGCATCTGATTATTCTGTAGGAATAAATTATAAACCACAGAAAGAAAACAACAGCGACGATTTGCATTAAACTCTTGGCTTGTATACCATATGAAAAGAGCAATGGTACATTCCCCTGCAGAATTCAAGATTAACCCTCATTACAATGGTTACAAATGTTATCCTAGATTTAATAAAATGTCCCAGAGAAGTTGGTTTAGAATATCCTCCTACTTGAACTATCAGGTCATGGCTGAAGCTATTTATTTATATACAGTACATCCTCCTGACTGTTGACTCTGGCAGCTCATCTTTTAAATGCCACATCTAGCCTCAGGATTCGATATATGTTGTGATACAGATTATTAAACTTCCTTTTTTTTTATTCAAACAAATTGGTTTAGAAACCTTCAAATACAGCATTCATAATCCCTAATGAAAGCGGAGCTGCAAAGCGAGCCCTTAACATGCTGGGAACATTTCCCTTATTCAATTAGCATATTTTACAGGCCTATCAAGAATGCAAACACCGGGTGCCAGACGAGGAGGAGGAAAATGGAAAACATAAAGAGCAATGTTAAATGGAGGGCGAATGTAAAGTTAGTTATGCATTTAACTTGAGCTAATGCATCATATATTGACCACTGACATAATAGGACACGAGGTTACCTGCTGAAATATATGACTTGTAATAAAGCTTCCTTACAATGCTCAGAACACACACACACATACACTAATACATATGTATGTCTCTCATTATGCTATGATATCATTTTGGATTCAAACTTATTGTTCGTAGGCCATATTGATCTGAGCTCATGCTCTTCAGTTCTGAGTGAAAAAGAAGTATTTGTGAATAATTTTGACAGTATTTGCCCAAAAACAAATTTGCATAAACTCTCATCAATGAGACATACAATCAATCCGTTCCAAAAGAACCTGTGCTTAAATAAAGAAAGCAAGTTGATAACAAGATTGAATCCAATATTTGGTAATAATATAGCATAACAAGAAATGTATAAGCAATTTTTTGTAAGCTGGTCATTTTTGACTACCAACAATGCAACAAGGTGGAAAAAAGGCCTAAAAAGAAAGTTTTTATTCCATGTGTGAGCAAAGTCAGTAGGTTTTCCCAGAATTAGCAACTAGCATTTTCAGCAATAAATACATAAATAAATGAATAAATAAAATCCTCTCCAGGTCAAAATGATGTTTGTTTGAGTTAGTGCGAAGTATGACGTATCCTGTTGCCAACAGGTGGCGCTATGATTATAACTGAATATTGGCCTTTAGATGTCTTTAGGCCAGGACTCTTACCAAACGTGAAGTTTGGGGCAGATCAGACATTGCATGTTTAAGTTAGTGTAAAACTTAAACTAGAGAACTTTACAACTAGAGAACTACTCGGATGCGATACAAAACAGTTAAATTTAAAAAGATGAACGAAATTGATGTTAGATAGTGGGATAGTCTTACAGATCCGAAACAGGGATGACATTTTTTGTGGGCGGAGCCTATCTGATGACAGAAAATTACGGTTTTCAAGTGGCAGACTATGGAGCTATGGAATAAAATAATTTAAAAAAAAAGGTAAATTTGATTTTATATTTCAAAATTATGACTTTATTCTTGCAATTCCGAGATTGTATCTCACTATTCTAATAAGGAAAAACTACTCGTCATTCTCTCTTTTCCCCTTTGCTCTTAGGAGTTTATATCCCACACTTCTGGCTTTTTTTCCCCTCAGAATTGACAAACTCACTATTTTTGAGTTAAATCGAGTTCTAAAGTCCGAATTAGGAGATACAGACTTGCATTTGCGAGAAAAGAGTCAAAATTGTCAGATAAAATAAATAAATGTTATGTAAAAATGTTAATAGCAATAGGTTTAAATAATATGTCATGCTGTACCTGTAGGGCTAATGCAATACATCCCCTATGAACAGTATATCTGAATATTATATAGACATATTGTTTAAATCAAATTTACGCTTTAAAAGTAGAGTAATCATAGCAGTTTTCATCCATAGTATGTGCGTTTAAACGTATACGTTTAGCTTCAAATGGCATCTTTGATGACATTATTCTATAAAAAACTATTTTCATTACGATTTTGACATCAAAAGGCACAAAAAGTGTTTATTTCTCTTATTCCATGGATTTTACCCGTTTACCTCCATTTCTTACCAGTGTTTTTCTGCAACCACTATGCACACACAGCTGCAAGTGACCTAACTGTAACATCTACTCCAAATTGGTCTATAGGTGGTGCCATCAAGCCATTTTGCCACACCCACTTTTGAAATCCATATCAGATGTAAATTTTCACTACTTTTGCCATGTGTGCAAAGTTTCATGAGTTTTCGAGCATTTAGGCCCTCAAAAATGTGATTCATTTTGGAGAAAAAGAAGACGAATCTGAGCAATTCCAATAGGGTCCTCGCACCATCGGTGCTCGGGCCCTAATAACTGAGTGGACCAAGGCCATATTATATCAAAATTACACACTGTTTTTGTGTCTTATTTCATGTCTTTGGGGTCCATATTTCAAACATATTCATTTTAATATTCAGTGTATGTAATAATGAATGAATTCCATCAATAGCACTAATCAGGTGGCAATTGTTTCTCAGGATGATGTCTGTATAGGAACATTTGCACCTCTGTGTTCCTCTCATTTCTCTGAAACGTGCATTTGTTGTGCCAAATACCCAAATTCTCATTACCTGCAAAAGTGTTAAATAGCAGCCATACGGAGCTTAACAGTGGTCACAAAAATGTTCACAACTTTTTGGCCAATTCCTCCATTTAAACTCAGAGGTGAATTAAATTACCACAAAAACTTTGTGTTAAATTACACAAAAACTTCATATTTCCTATATGTATGTGCATAATTAAATTATTATTATTTTTTTTCTTCTCCAGATGAAGAGCACTCAATGCCTGCCCTAAGAGACTTTGCTTTTCAACAGACATTTAAATACATAATGCTTTACACATTTCAGCATTTTATTTGTTATTGCGTTTGTTATTGTTTGTAATTATTTGTTGATCCCTCTGGTATATTGCCCATGTCAGCTGTTTTTGCATTCTGGTTTACTGAGGAACTACATCTATTTCTGCTTTTAAACTAGAGGCATGGCAATAAAAAAATACATTTGCAAACTCTTTGACTGTTCTCACTTTGTATCTACAGAGACCACAAAAAGAAGTTCATTGGTAGTTGAAAAAAGACACTGTGGATTAAAAAAGGCATATTTCGCAGCAATAAAACTGCCAAGATACAGTAACTTTGTTGAATTTTAATGGTTTTATAGTTCATTACATCAAAAATTCTCAACTGCTTCCAGCATTCCTGGCAAAGACTTACACCCAGAGACAATTAACATGAGCTCAGCTGTTATTTTAATCTTGATAAGAAAATGAAGTTCTTGCAGATTCCATTGTTAGCATTCAATGGAAATCCCCAGGTGAGACGAAGTTAACAAGCAAAGAGATGAGACAATTACATCTCCTGATGAGCCCAAATTGCATGGACACTAACTTTTTTTATGGAAAGCTTTGTAGATAACATTGAAAATCTTTCTTAATGTTCTTTTCCAACACGTATTGTGCATTGCAAACCTCTATGACCATAAATTCCAGAAGTTACAGTGTTATAGAAAATAATAACTGCTGTAATGTAAAAACTTTGTAATGTTAAGCATTACCTTTTTCATTTGTATTTCTTAATGATAATGCATTTTAATATTTTCTTTATTCAAGATTGAATACATTGTTAAATTTGAAATGTAACCTCTGATCCGTGAAATAACTTTGATGTGAGCATTTGATCTTCAGCTAATGTTTGCTTTAGTTTATACTGTCCACCCACACCATTCATTTACTGGAAACAATTTGACACAGATGTCAGAAAACTTTTAGACCTCTAAAGTAAATCTGACTTTTAAAAATCTTACATTTTCTTTGGTTTAACAAAGACTTTATTATGTTATCAAAAGATGACCATTTGTTTGTCTCTTCTATTGGACATACAGACATCTCAGCTTGACATTTGGACTGTTTCCCCAGTTTCCCCACAAAGTTTTTAAAGTTATTGTTCTTTCAGTGCAGTTTGCAGTTGCAAAAGCTCATCAGATCTGCAATGAATAAATCATCATGCATGTTCTGGATTTGCTGCTCAGCCCTGAGGGTGATGCTCACTGAGCCCAGGCTGCAGGTGTAGGTTGCTCTTTTCCTGTAAGACAGGAGGTAAAATAAAGCACAGGTCCAGTGTGACCTAGTTATCCATAACCCTGCTCTTACCATCTCTCTCGCCCATTATATCAATCCAGAGATCTGAGACACCTGCCACAGTTGCCCAGAAGACACAGGTGTCTCTGAGTCAGTGTGGTAGTCACTTGTGGCAATCGGGTCCCCTGACGTATTTTGGAATAGTAATTGGACGGGGACCAGACGTGTCTCTGAGAAGCTACCACATGAATCAACCTGTACAGGGCAGTGCTTTTAACAGGATATAACACTTTGGGTGGTCCCAGTCGCCCCAAATGTTCCATTCATCTTTCTCCAACGCTCTCCTTCTCTCACACATTTTCTCCTTCTGGTTCTTGCCAGAATACCTCAGTCAAGGTTGTGAAAACAACAAATTTCCTGCTGTTTTCTAATGCCATTTTGAGAAAAAAACTTTAAAAAGCTGTAATCCAACCCAGGATTGTTGGTAAAAATTTACAGGCCCAAGATGAATAGACTATCATCACAGGGCTTGGGACAATGTTGGTTGTCCCCCCTGACGATGGCCCTGATTACCCCAGAAAAAGTCTCTGGAGTGCAGCTAGACTCTGCTCCCAGATTGAGGACAGCTCTTCCAGATGGCCTTCTGCTAAGTTCAGAATAATTAGCCTTAAATATATAAGGAGTTTCCCTTAAATTGGCCGTGTGTATTTAACTAGGGAATTCTCATAATAGAGGAAGGCCGCCCAGCCAGCCATGGTGGACAAGCAGTGTGATGTTAATTATTTTTCAAACGGGGAGAGGAGAATGCAAATCATATAGAGCAAGAAATATGGAACAGATTCTGCTCAATATTGCAGAACTTCATTATTATATGACAATTAGATGTGACGGTAAATTACTGGGAGGAGAGGAAATAAAATAAAGAGAGCATAATAAAATCAGGGTGTTTCTTCAGCTGTGGGCACTTTTGACCCAGTGGACTTCCTAAAACATGCTTTTTAGACTCTAGCTGTTTTAATTTGTCCATTAAAGCGATTGTATGAAGTTTTATGTATATTTGCGACTTTGGAGCCCCCTACAGTTAAGTTATATTGCCGTCGCAATTACAGTGAGTGGATAGCTGTATATGTGCATTTGTTTTTGCGGAATTTTGCATGCAGTTGCTTTAATTGTGAAGTTTGTAAGGTTTTATATGTTATAAATGTTATACATTTTCCTAACCCAGTTTATTGTTCATTAACTTATATGCACTAAGTATGCCATTTATGGGTTTTTCTCCACCAAAAGTGTAAATATTGAGTTTTCTATGCACAAATTAAAACATTTAGAGCGGTCAGCTCAGATCTGTCAATCTCTTTCCAACTCAACCAATAGTGAGAGTTTGGGGCGTGGCTTTTGTAGCAGGCTGAGCCAGAGGCTGTTTACAGCGTTGCCAAGTTCACAGTTTTCCAGAAGACTTGGGCTACTTTAACGCTGTTTCCGCGGGTTGTTTTTCCATGTCCACGGGTTAAAGCGACTCCAATAACGTGACATTTAGCCCCTGAAATGAGAATTTTATGGATTAGGCTAGTTTTGGGCTAGTTTTGAATACCAATTGGGCGGGTTTTGTTGTGAAAACCTGGCAAGCTGTTTATCCCATAGAATACGTGTCTACAGTTTAGCGCCCATTGTGGGAAACGTCACTGATGTGTTACATGAAAAAAAATCTGATTTATTTACAGAATTGCAAGTAAAAATTTAAAGACTTGCCTAAAAATGCAGAGGCAGACAACAGGGTAAAACAAGGGTAACACTGGCAGTGTTTTTACAAATGGAGGATTTGATTAAATGCAACTCTGGACCACAAAACCAGTCATAAGGGTCAATTTTGTGAAATTGAGATTTGTATGTCATCTAAAGGCTGAATAAATAAGCTTTCCACTGATGTATAGTTTGTTAGTTTGACAATGTTTGGCCGAGATACAGTTATTTGAATATCTGGAATCTGATGGTGCAAAAAAATCTAAATACTGAGAAAATCGCCAAATATACCCATGCTACTTGCGACTGTTTTTTAGTCCAGGGTCACAAATGTTTGGGTTTCAATTATTCTTCTTGACAGGTAAGATAAACTCAAGTTTTTGCCACACATGTTGGCTCATTACTGTCAAGTCATAGAATTGAACTGTCAAGAATAATTGTGACATGTGAAAAGGTGTGATGAAATCAAGCTGCATTTACAAAGGTTGTTTTGAAAATATGTTTTATTTTTGTAACCACTAGGTGACACTTGTATGCGTCACAGGAAAAAAAAAAAAAAAAAAAAAGAAAAAAAAAAGTAATTTCTGTGATTTTTAATTTATTTATTTATTTATTTTTAATATATTATTATTTTTAATTTATTATTATTGTATGGAAATGGAGATAATACTTTAAACATTTGTAGTCATGCTAAGGCTAATTTCATACCATTTTATGTATAAGCACATAATTAGACAAAATTAGAGCTTGATTACAAATGACATTGTTAAATAGAAATGTATAGTATGAATACAATGTAACTTGTTTTGTATAAAATTGGAATCTGCCAACTGTGTAAATGGAAAGGCTTTATGATTTTGAACCCAAAACTTTACCAAAATTGATTATGATGGTTATCTATTTATTTTCACTAAGTAAATATAGAAATAATTTAGAATATTTGTACTCTTAAGTTATCATATTTTTTAAATATAATAATTTATATTTTTTATAAATGTGGCAAAGTAATACTTAAGCATAAAATGCATTGAATAAATAGCAGAAATAAATGATAGAGCATGGGAAAAAAAATGACAGGACAAATAAAAGGTTTCATTTATATGACAAAAAGAAACAATTGAAATCTATTTTAAGAAAAATCACCCCTAGGATTTAGAAGCACCGAGTTGGTTGAGTTGTGCAGGTTCATTTTTGAAAGTTCAGTGGGTTTAGTTTGGACTCAAAGCCCTCACTTTCTAAATTTACAGACAAATTGCATATAAGTGCAAACTTTCTGACCCCCGAATACAGACACGTGTCTTTTAGATGGGAAGACTCAGAGTCCCTCTGAGATGCGGTCAATAGCAGTTAACAACTTTAAAATTAAGTTATTGACAGCATCCACTGACTTAACTATGTATAGATGATACCTCCCTTAAAGTATCCTGATTTGGTCATCCCAAACAGAAGATGTAAATAATTAAAAAAATAAAAAGGGAAAACCCTGGAGAAGGGCCCTGTGTTTCAGCAACCACTCAAAAAATGTAGTTGTCATGGTCACAGACTATAAATTGTCAACTGTCCATGTGCAGCCCAGTCCATTAAGATGCTTGAGTTCAATTAAAGTTCTTCTTATGTTTCAGTTTTCCAGGAGAAATGTGACTATTTCAAGTGCCAATTAGGCTTTGCATTTATCTCTCGGAATCTGGCTCTTAACCCGACTGCCTGAATGAATGCCGTGTGCACCGGGCTGTGTCGAGACAAGGAACCTTGTGCAATCCATCTACTGCAGCAAATCTGGCTCTGATTTCTACTCGCTGTCCATCGGGGTTTGGCATCTTCTAAAAGAAACCGCAGGCACACGGACTGGCAGCTCCCTGAACAATCAATATTGACTTCCAGGCCTGATCTATTTTAGGGCCACTCATGCTGCAAACTATAGATCTTTAGGATTACTAGTCTTTACTCTTCCCACTCTGGAAGTACTGTGTATTCTGTGTGTGCAGAGTACTCACAGTGCCATCAAAGCTCAGCTGGTGTTGTTTGTATGGCTACAAAGTCAAATATATTGATATAGTTTTAAAATGCATGTTGGCACAACGATCCCAACCATTGCACAACAGTTAGTTCTAGTCCTTGAATCTGATCGAGCAGCGTTCAAAGAGTGCTGATAACAGCACTTTTGTCCTTTTACTGTTCGTATCAATCTCTACGTGCAGTGCATTAGTGGTAGGGATTTTTCAGTGACATTCTGTAGGTCACATCAGTGCACCAGTAGGTGGCGACAAGTCACTGTGCTTATGAGTGAGTTAAAAATCGAATCATTCAGTCATCCGATTCACTCAAAAATGCTGATGGCATGTGTTCCACTTCAGTTTTAGACACACACTTGCTCATGAAGTTCCCTAAACACTTCCCCTCAGGGAAATCTTTTGAAGTGCATTCCACTTTGTCAAGTGGATGAGAGATGTTTATATGGGCAGACCCAAACACAATTAGTCATTCAGAAACAAAACAAATAAATCATTTGGTCAAACAATTTGTTCAAAAATTCAGAATCATTCTGGAACGAAGCAATTGGATTTATTTTCTTTTTTTTTCCCTTTGATTAATTGAAAAACACTGATTCATTGTTTTGTGTGTTCATAGATGCAAGTTCATTCTTTGTTTCAAAATATTTCCACTGACAGCAAGAATAGAAAAAAAAAACTGACAATGTTTCAATTCATTTATCAGTTGATTTATTGAGAAATATCGCTGTCACAATCACAATTCACCAAAAAAAGAAAATTACCCCATTATTTACTCACCCTCAAGCCATCCTAGGTGTATACTGTATGACTTTCTTGTTTCAGACGAACGCAATCGGAGTTATATTAAAAATGTCCTGGCTTTATAATGGCAGTGAATGGGTGTTGAGATTTTGAAGCCCAATAAAGTGCATCCATCAATCATAAAAAGTACTCCACATGACTCTGGGGGGATAATAAAAGCCTTCTGATGTTAATCAATGCATTTGCGTAAGAAAATATCCATATAGAAACTGTAATCTCTAGCTTCTGCTAACTGTTGTACGGGTGTTCAGGAGAGAGTGGCATTCCAGTGGATGACTTAGCATGTAGGCGAACGTGTTGACTACGCAAAAGCGCACTCGAAAGAGCAAAACAATGGTTTCGAATTAGAAGTACAAAGCAAGGGTTTGTAAAGAAAAATGTTTTAAGATTTCAATATATGCTGAGACTGGTTTTTCTGTAAACAAAACCTGGTTCTCGCGAGACTAGCATATTCTCACCGAGCTTAACAGTTCATGAAACCACAGACTACTTTTTCTGAGATTTGAACAGAGGTGTTTGTGTTGCACATCATAGATGACAATGTTAGCATCCATTAATTTTAATTGTTGGAGAAAACTGGTTAATTTTAAGCTTTTTTGCTCCATTTTCTTCCGGGTTTAAAATCTACATTGTGCTGTCATCACAGTTTGTGACGTGGCAATGGACTATAGTAAATCAATGACCCGTCGGTGTCTCATAATTATTCATGAGGGTGCGCGTTCTTATCCTATGAGAAGACGCTTAGTCTAATTATTCACGACAGCCCGATGATTTGCTATGACAGACGCTTCAGACTGTGAGATAGTTGGTACAATAACTGAGAGAAACGTTAATGGATGGAAGGAGACTGTTTTTTTTTTTTTTTTTTTTTTTTTTATTTCTCTTTCAAAAACAAAGAGACTGTTTTTGTTTGCTTTGTTAGTAAAGTTAGGCACAAACGCGATTCATTCATAAGGTGAGTGTAATAGCGGTTTTTACAACTCCTTAACGCAGCCTATCAAAAGGATTATAAATGCTGCAAAATAAGCCTTAAAAGTTAATAGAGGTGCAACAGCACGCTCATATATATGTTTTCGATACAGAGTGCAAATGCCTGTGCATTTATTTGTGTTGTTAACTCAATGGGAGCGAAATGAAAGTGTCTGAACCCGAAGTTGATTCTCTCCCCTCTTCCCCCACCGCTCCGCAGCGCACCACGCCCACTTTTACAGCATTTTTTAAAACTATGGTGAGATCTAACCAGTGCTGCAACAGGGGGGGTTTCATGACCCTTTTAGCCTATTGTCCTATGTCATAGGCTGGAATGCCTCTCTCTTGTGAATGTGCAAATGCATTGATTTGCTTCAGAAGGCCTTTATTAACCCCCCGGTACGACGGCATTTTAGTTCCACATTACAAAAAAAAAAAGAAAAAAAAAAAAAATTCTAAGATTACGAGAATAAAGTCAAAATATTACTAAAATAAAGTCGAAATTCTACGAGAATAAAGTTGAAATATTTCAAGAATAAAGTCGAAATACTACGAGAATAAAGCTGAAATATTTCAAGAATAAAGTCGAAATGTTTCGAGAATTTAAGAAATTAAAGTAACAATATTTTGAGAGTATAGTCTGCGCAAGTTGCCAGTCAAGAAGTTGCCAGGCCACCGGAAATTATTTGAATATTGTTGCATCCAAGCAGCCTCATCATACTACTAGGATGAGGAAGAGCCAATTTTAAGGACTCACGGAAACAGCTTAATATCAAGAATATGATATTTATTAACAGACTAAACAGGAACAACTTTTTATTCAGTTCACACACACCCAATGGACAGTCCCTTGGGGGCGCCAGCTCTCTTATTTAACCCTTTTTAATACACTACAAATATATGTGGGATTATTAGCCAAAATCATACCTTGTGTCATACTCGCAGGGACAGTATGATTGAAAATATTTCATGTCTTTGATTGCATTCATTATTTGCAATGCAAAACAAAGTCTCAGCTTTCAAAATCAGTTTTATAGTGAAATACTTTTCACATGTGCCTTACAATGTGTTTTTCAACTCACATTGGCATGACAGATCGCTGTATTCATGTGAATCAATTCATTAAATTATACTGTTTTCTTTATGAAAATTTCACAACATATGCAAAGATGTCTGTTGCATCCAACCTTTCATTTCTCACATGTATTTAATTAAAAACAACAATTAAACATTCTAACGGTTGAAGCGGGCTCGTTATAACATTGTTCTATTGTTGTCTTTTCTGAGGTATAGCCTATAACGTTAAGTGACTGTTCACAAGTTGTTTCATTCAGGGTATAATACAGTAAATGATTGGACATAATATTTAATGTTTTCCATTCATTATTTGCCACTCAATAATCGCAATACTTTTGTGCTTTGTTGTTTTTTAATATAGCCTAACACAGCTCAGATTTCTAATTCTGTCAATTTTATCACAAAATGCAAATTATACATATGTTTTTCCTCTTTATTTCAAGTTTATAGCAAGATATAAAAGTGAAGGAATATCGGAAGGCATAGAAGAAACAAAACAGTATAGCCTAATTTAATGAAACAAATGTCTCATTATTGTAATCGAGTGGTTCTCAATCCTGGTCCTGGGTGCCACCTGCTCTGCACATTTAGCATCTCTCCCTTATTTAACACACCTGATTGAGATCATCAGCTCATTAGGAGAGAGAACCATGAACTGAACTAACGAGCTGATAAACTCAATCAGGTGTGTTAAATAAGGGAGAGATGCAAAATATGCAAAGCAGAGGACCCTGAGGGCCAGGATTGAGAACCAAATTGGAAAGACGACCGATTCACATGCCGCTTAAACTGAGGCGAATACAGCGGCCTGTCACGCCACATTAAAAAGCACAAAAAACACATCATTGTAAGACATATTGTTTGTATTTCGATATAAAAGCTGACAGATTTTGAAAACTGAGACTTTGGAATATCTCCAGGTACTCTCAATCTGTGCTATTTGCATGCACAATACACCAGAAAATATCTTTTATCTCTTTAATCTCTTATAATAACTTTAATTCTCAAAATATTTCGACTTTATTCTCGAAACATTTCAACTTTATTCTGGTAATTTCAACTTTATTTTTGAAATATTTAGACTTATTCTCATAATATTTAAACTTTATTCTCATAATATTTCAACTTTATTTTTGAAATATTTCAACTTTATTCTTGTAATATTTAGACTTTATTCTCATAATATTTCGACTTTATTCTTGTAATATTTTGACTTTATTCTCGTAGTATTTCGACTTTATTCTCAAAATATTTTGACTTAATTCTCATAGTATTTTGACTTTATTTTCTAAATATTTCGACTTTATTTTTTCAAATATTTTGACTTTATTTTTTAAATATTTTGACTATTTCGGAATTTTTCAACTTTATTTTCGGAATATTTCAACTTTATTTTTCAGAATATTTCAACTTTATTCTCAAAATATTTCGACCTTATTCTCCTAATATTTCGACTTTATTCTCTTAATATTTCGACTTTATTATCGTAATATTTCAAATTTATTCTCGTAATATTTCGACTTTATTCTCAGAATATTTCAACTTTATTCTTGAAATATTACGACTTTAATATCGTAATCTTACTGTTTTTTTTTTTTTAACGTTGCACTAAAACACCGTCGTACCCCGGAGATGTGTGGAATACTTTTTATTATGGATGGATGCACTTTATTGGACTTATTGGACACCTATTCACTTCCATTTATAAAGCTTGGATAAACCAGGACATTTTTTTAATATAACTCCGATTGCATTCATCTGTCATATTCAAAGTCATATACACCTAGGATGGCTTGAGGGTGGGTTAATCATAGGCCAACTGTCATTTTTGGCCGAACTGTCACTTCAAAGCCAAAAGTATACATCCCTTGACTTTGTGATGTAGGCTAATATTAATTTCATTTCGTTTAGTTGTTTCTAAAGCACCTTTCAGGCTACACAGTAACTCCAAACTGCTGTACATTGCAGATAATGCAAATAATGAATAGGAAAAAAAACAACAGCAGCGCATTTTTTAGAGAAAATTGCTTGAAAATCAAAAGTCCACTAAGTAGTGTGCAAGCACCAAACACGTCAGCAGTGTGCGAAATGGATTGGAACATGGTAAATTAAGTATACATAATGTGATGTTGTTTAAAACCCCATTGTTTCTGCACAGAATGTTTTCAGCAAGAAAGAATGACGTTTTCTAGAATCTACAAGCTGACCACAGTAATTTTATTGTATATGCAAGAAGAACTTCCCCCACTCTGTAAACAATAACAATTTCCCTATAGTTCATGGATAGAGAGGAGAAAAATCGGTTTGGAAAACATTTCCTTCACAGGCTCTCGACAGCTCAGTGAAGCTAAATGATTTCTCTCAAGCACTGCTGGATCAAGTTAAATGTCTTGCTCGCAAACATCAATCCTGTTTATCGCATGGGGGCTAGGAGGTGTTTGTGCACTGCTGTTTAACACATCTCTCCCTCACAGGCACAGCCTCTGAAAAAGCACAACGGCGGAGTGGCATTTCCCTTCCCTCCCCACTACGGAGCTGCCGGCTCTCAGCACACATTTATCTGTGATTGATACGCGACTCTCACAAGACGCGTGAGACCCAGCTATCATACTGTGTCAGGCCACTATCAAACAAATAGTGTTCATTTCCCGGACAGTTTCCGGCACTTTTGTCAATTGCGAGGTATATACGACCGGCGATGATGAGCTAAATTCGTCCAAAAGCATCATTAGCCAGGGGTGGTCCTCAGAAAGTGTTTAGACGGGTTTCCTGAAGGAGAACAAACAGTTAGCACACTAAAGTGCTATTAAAAGAACCAATGACTCGTTTCGGCAATTCTAACGTTCCATTAAGCTTTCGTAGAAAACAAACTTCCGCCTACCTTGAGTGAGTGAGTGTACAGGAAGATATTTTTAAAAATATTTATCCCCATCCTTGACTTTAATGGGTTTAAATGTCTAAATGCCCATTGAAGAAGTTCAGTGAATCATCTTAAGTCTTTTAAATTCAGTCTTTCTGTTTATTGCATGTCAGTGTGAAACTAGTATTAACACAAGTGTGGGATGTTGGGCCACTTCATGCCAGTTAATAGCGTGACATTTTGTGCCAAGCCAATTAAGTCATATCCACTGCCTCTTTGATTTTTAGGAAGGATCCCTGGTTCAAGCTGGGTAGAATACTGTTATTTTAGGAATGATGCACTTTTTATGCCTTATGTTCATTATATTTATCTGTATAGACATTAAATAGTTTTGGCAGATGTAGCAATAGTTTGGACATTGTGTGGGAGTAGAAATGTACATATTTAAAAGAGTTCATTTATAAGGTGAAAGTGTATAAATAAGTACTTTTTTATTTTAATTGATTTTTATTTACAAACATGCATTTGATTTAGATCACTTTGGGTTTTATAGCTCCTTTTTAATTTAATTAATTTAATTTTATTTTATTTTACCAGCTTTTAATATTTATTCTTATGATGACGTTTTAGTGCCACGTTAAAAAAAATCTAGATTACGATATTAAAGTCATAATATTTTGAGAAAAAAGTCAAAATTACGAGAATAAAGTCATAGCAATACAATAAAGTTAAAATATTTTGAGAATAAAGTAAAAATTACGAGCATAAAGTCGAAATATTTTGAGAATAAAGTCGAAATTACGAGAATAAAGTCATAGCAATACAATAAAGTTGAGATATTTTGAGAATAAAGTCAAAATTATGAGAATAAAGTCAAAATTACGAAAATAAAGTCGTAGCAATACAAGAATAAAGTCTAAATATTTTCACAATAAAGTCAAAATTATGAGCATAAAGTCTAAATATTTTGAGAATAACGTTGAAATTATGAGAATAAAGTCAAAATTACGAAAATAAAGTCATAGTAATACAAGAATAAAGTCGAAATATTTTCAGAATAAAGTCAAAATGACAATGAAGTTGAAATATTTTGAGAATAAAGTCAAAATTATGAGAATAAAGTCTAAATATTTTGACAATAAAGTAAAACTTATAAGAATAAAGTCAAAATTAAGAAAATAGTCATAGTAATACAAGAATAAAGTCGAAATATTTTCAGAATAAAGTCAAAATTACAACAATTAAGGCAAAATATTTTGAGAATAAAGTCAAAATTATGATAATAAAGTCATAATTACAAGAATAAAGTCATAGCAATACAAGAATAAAGTCGAAATATTTTGAGACTAAAGTCAAAATTACGAGAATTTGTAGAAAGTACGAGATTAAAGTTATTCCCATGCCGCTGAGGCGAATACATTAATCTGTCATGCCACATTAAAGAGTGTGAAAACCACATTTTTGTAAGACATATCTTTTATATTTCGCTATAAAACTAACAGAATTTGAAAGCTGAGACTTTGTTTTATATTAAAAATACCAAAAGCACAAAGCTTATCGCTATTTTGGGTGGCTGCTGCACTACAAATAATGAATGCATTCAAAGACGTGAAATATCATTTTTCAAGCACACTGTCCCTGCAAGTATATGACACATGGTATGATTTCTGCTAATAATCCTACATATATTCAAATCATTTGCCAGGCCACCAGAATTTCTCCCAGTGCTCCCAATCCTGGCCATTTGCATGTGCAACATAGGCTATATTCTCCTATAAAACTTTAATCTCGTACATGCTACAACTTAATTCTTCTTCGTTGTAATTTTGACTTTATTCTCATAATATTTTGTCTTTATTCTCGTAATTTCAACTTTATTCTCAAAACATTTTGACTTTATTCTTGTATTGCCATGACTTTATTCTTAAAATATATTGACTGTAATTTTTACTTTTTCCCAAAATATTATGACTTTAATCTAGTAATTTTATTTTTTTATTTATTTATTTTTCTATTTTTTTTTAACGTGGCACTAAAACGCTGTTGTATATTATATACTCTTTGGGTCTTGTCATGAATTGGCAGGTTTAGCCTCAGTGAGGTTTTGTTTAGGTACTGCTATATCTGGAAAAAAAATATAATCTACACATGATCAGAGGGTCCTACAGTGCTGCAGCCATTTGTCTGTGTTACCTTTTTCCTGCATTATTGGTGACATGTTGCATGGTGGATTACCAGAAGCTCGGGAGAGATGCGTAAGTCCCTAGTAAATCAAATTTAGAAAATAAAAAATGTTGCTCTGTTGCGCAACCAGCTATTAAGCTTGAATTTCTCTTGTCGTGCCCCTGTAATACTGCGTCGCTAATGGAGATCATGACATTTTCTGCTTGCTGCCCGACAGCCAGAGCAGCTGGTAATGCAGGAAGGTTGAATGTTTCTTTTAACACGGGCACTTTGAGCTATTTTCCAAGCCCATTTGTGTTGCCCAGACACAGTTGTTATTTGTCCAGCTGGGTGAGAGGGACATCCTTTCAGGTCAAGCCTTTGTTGATGCAGCATCTCAGTGGGTTGGATACCTTTCAGAGCACACAAGTAATAAATTACACCTTTACCAGGAATAATCACAGCTGGCTTAACCATACAGACACTAGCTTTTGTGAAACTTAATGCATTCTGATCTAGTGATTATAAAGCTGCAGAATGGAAAATGGTAATTAGCGGCTTTCAGAATGCGAGGTTAAAATAATAGAATAGAATGTGAAGTTCAAATAATTCCTGTACTTGGTTCACACCATTATGCCATCTGTCCGAGTGGCCATATCTCATAGTTGCTTTTAAATATCTTCATATTTAAACACACAGCCCTCCAGGAAAAACATTACCAAGTTACACCAACAAATGTATTTTAAAATGTCAGGCACTGTTTTATACTTGTCGAAACAATATGTTTAAGATAAGAATTTTTTAAAAAATATATTAAATATAAGTTGCATTTTACAGCATGAAATGTATGCGACAACATAAACAAAGTGTGTCTTGAAAGTATAGGCCTGTGACTTATCTCATTACTGATTTCCGATTAGAAAGCTAATGCGAAATCACTTGATATAACTATCTGTTCCTCGGAAATTGTAATATATGGTAATTATGCTGAAAATTGCTATTCCTTTGAGGAAATTACTATAATCAAAACATTATTCTCATAACAATTATTCCGTGACAATCATATTTTCTGTAATTACATTAACAGCAGTTGCTGCCGTGTGACTCAAGAGTGCATGAAAGCAAGATTTGGGATCTAAGACTGTCGAATAGGCCGTGGTCCTGAAACAAAGAGATTAATTGCAAAGTGATAACTAATTTGTTGTGAATCCATAAGCTTCCACAGACGTAATTGCTCTTCAATTGCTGCCACGTTCTATAATGCTTAATTTGCGCGCTTGTGCACGCTGTCCGACGCCGTGCTAATATTAACAGACAGCCATTTCCAAGCCTTGCTAATGCAATAAGGGGCTCATGTAGAATAACACTCTAAGTATAGGGAAGGTAATCAAGGCTGAACAAATTCCTCATTCCCAGCGTTTCACTTAAAGGAAAGACTGGTTAATGCGGGGAGACTTTTTAACGAGAGCCTGTCCTTGGTTTTATTGAAAGTCTTATATCCAGTGATGGCTTTTCTCAATTGTCAACAGTTCCAGGAAGCTCTCCAACAAAGCTAAACCTCTGTTAGCAAGTTACAGAGCTGTGAAAAATCCCATAACAGCACTCTAAGCTTGCAGCTCGGTAATTATTCCCCTCTGTTATACTTTAGAGCACTGCTGATTTTGTTCAAGAGAATGGGGAGTATTTCGTAATGCTCCAGAAGTTTGAGACGGTCCTACATTGACAGTGTCTGACAAGAAACAGAGCCACCCAGACCCCTCGCTGAGCCTTTCATTTTTTAGACAGTTTATGCTGTCCGTCTGTTAAGTCTGGTCCTCAAATCTGATTGGTCGAGCGGCTCCAAGTGTGCTGATGTTACTCCGACAACACTGTCTGTGACACTTTTCACCGTTTGTAGCATCTGTTGGCTTTCGCATTGTAGACAGACTGTCAGTCTAGTTAGCGGTGGGGATTTTTTTAGTCACTTTTCCTGCAGGTCTTGTCGGTTTACAAGACAAGAGACTGTATTTATGAGTCACTGATTAAGATCAGCCAACAATTTGTTAAAATATGTACATTCATTCAGGAATGTAGTAAGTAATGAGAATCATTGAATCATAAAAAAAAAACACTGAAGGAACAAAACAATCGCCTTATATATATATATTACCATTTTTGCTTTCAATAAGGACTTTATGATCTTTTTTGATACCATAGAATTTTCCTAATTTTTGTCACCAGTCAATATCCCAAAATAACAGGACAAAAAAGCTACAGTAAAACAAATAATAAGAAATACTGCATACAATGTATAAAGTAATCAAATGTATAAAAACACTGCATATTCTTCATTGTGTAAATTAAGCATATATTTCTTCTTATTAAAGTTACAAAAGTGATTTAGTCAAGAGCAGTGCAAGATTTTCTCTCTTTTGTTGTTTGTTGTTGAACATGAATTACAGACAGCAGGAATATTATACTGCTGTCACTTTAAGAGCCAATATGCTATTACACGTGCTTTCTTTCTCAACTGTTTGCTTTTACTTAAGACCTAAATTACTGTATTTATGAGGATACTTGCAAAGACAGGCATTTTGACAAATACAAGTGTGTATATTTAACCGCTCAATGCCTATAAAGTGGCTAAAATAACTCTGAGCACTGTCTTCATGTGCTCTTTGACAGTGCTCAGAAATGAACTCTTGGTTCTCTTTTGCTGCTGATTGCCTTTCAACGTCTTAAAATCACTTGTTTTTAAACTGCAATGTTTCAAAATGTGTGCAAACGATACGTTTTTGGGACCACGTAGCATAGCAACGTCACATGAGATTTTAACCACGATAGAGACAATAGTCAAAAATCTCTACTGGTTGACAAATTTATACTGGTTAATTGTGTCTACCAGTATATCACCCAGCCCTAGTAGGAATGATTCATTGAATCATTTGCTCAACCAATTTGTTCAAAAATGCTCACTCATTCAAGTACAAAACACAAGTCTTTTTGAATCATTGAATCGTTTGCCCAAATGATTCATTTCAAAACTCTAATTCTGTAAGAAACAAAACAGTAGACCGTCTTTAGGATTATTTCATTTAATCATTCGCTCAAACAGTTGACTATGACAATTTGTTCAAAAATTTTGATTCATTCAGAAATGAATGAAGAATTGACTACCTTAGTATAAATGAGTCACTGAATCATTTACTCAACCGATTTGTCAAAGTACTGATTCATTTAGAAACATTAAAGGAGAAGTCCACTTCCTGAACAAAAATTGACAGATACTCACCCCTTGTCATCCAAGATGTTCATGTCTTTCTTTCTTCAGCCATAAAGAAATTATGTTTTTTGAGGGATAAAAATTTCAGGATTTCTCTCCATATAATGGACTGATATGATGCCCCGATTTTGAACTTCCAAAATGCAGTTTAAATGCATTTTGTCAGTTGTAAACAATCCCAGCCGAGGAAGAAGGGTCTTATCTAGTGAAACGGTCAATTATTTTCATAAAAATAATCCAATTGATATCCTTTTTAATGTCAAACGCTCGTCTTGTCTCGCTCTGCCTGAACTGTTTTTTTCCGGTTCATGACAATTAGGGTATGTTGAAAAATTCCCATCTTTTGTTCTCCCTCAACTTCAAAATCATCTTATATCACACGTGCTTTCTCCTGAGAATAATATGACATCATTAAACCACGGAGAAGTATCGAATTGTCACTGGTTTAATGCAGTACAGAATACAATGCCTCAGAAAATCCGATCTGCCTGTGTATATGACAGTTGCATTGGAACATATCTGATTTATATCTGATTTATTTCCACATATGAATGAAGCCTGAAACCGATCTCGAAATATCCAAATGCATGTGTTTTTTTCCTGTTTACACAGTCATAGAACACGTCCGATCTGTGTCACATATGAGCAAAAAATAAGAATTAAGTCACGTTTAGCTGACAGTGTAAACGAGGCTTAAGTATATGAGTATCGGAATGATCAAAACAAAATTGCTTTTGCTTGAATCTGTTGACCAAAAAAGAATATGACAAGCTATGCAGGGAAAGCAGTCGTTAATTTAAGCGGATTCGAGCTGCATGTACTTTCATTATTTAGATATTAAGTGGACAGACTATGAATATTGCATTTGTCATTTTACAAGTCTAAAATCTGAATATTTTCATGGTTAAGCCTTCCTGAAACTCGTGCAGCATTATAATAATGTGATTTTGTAATGGCGTCACTTCTGAAGGACCTGAAATGAAATGGTTTCAGACTACTAGCTGTCACAATCTTCAAGTGAAGACACTCAGGTTCAAGTTTAACACTGATGAGTGCAGCGTACCTTAATCTAACTAGGGCAGCCAATGACATTAAATTCTTATCTTGCAGAGAACCTATATTTGAGCACAATTGAACAGAGGTCTGGCTGAAGGGGCTATTCAGACTTCAGCAAGAGTGGGTCACAGCCACAATGAGATGTGAACTAATATAAGCTCTCTAAAAAAAAAAAAAGATGGATCACCTTCGTGAGAAAATTTTTACAATAATTGGGGGAGATATCTGCTCTGTCCCCATTCAAGCAGTGGACAGTCTTTGGGTGGCATTTCATTATCCTGACAGGAATTGTCACTAGGACGAATTCATCAGCAGACAAAAAAGCCAGATAAATGGCTGGATGAGAAATAGACAAGCCTATCTCCTGAGCTGATGTGGAGAAGACTTTTTTATACATATATCATTATGTTAGAAGAGTGGAAGCGGCATGCTCTATATGAACATCTTTTTCAATTTAGTGTGTTTCAAATATTAATGGCAACATGATTTGACCTATTCGCAAGGCACAGGCCATGCAATGAGAAAGATGGCTCATTTAGTGAGAGGAGACCTCTGGCCCTGCTTCGGCTCCCCATATGGTAGGAGATGAACAATGAATGTGAAAAAAGCCAGCTCATGCATTTTAAATTCCCTCTCATCGCTCTATCTGAGCCATGGAGGAGTGCCCAAATGCTTTTTTACAAATGGAGATACATGTTTGTGAGATTATTGACTTACACGCAGTGTGGTTATTTTGAATATATCTGAATATTTTGAAGCAGATAAAAGGTGACTACTAGTAATGCAGCTAATTTGATTAGGAGCTTACCTAGGCAATATTATAAATGCAGTTTTTCGGGTTAAATGTTTAAAAACCCTTAAAACATGATCAATTTTGTTGAGAAAAAACTCTGCGTGAGATATTAATGGAGAACTCCACTTCCAGAACGACAATTCACAAATAATTTACTCAACCCCTTGTCATCCAAGATGCTCATGTCTTTCTGTCTTCAGTCATGAAGAAATTATGGTTTTTTAGGAAAGCATTTCAAGATCGCTTCATTGGTGCCCCGGTTTTGAACTTCCAAAATGTAGTTTAAATGCAGCTTCAAAGGGCTCTAAACGATCCCAGCCGAGGAAGAAGGGTCTTATCTAGCAAAACGATCTGTAATTTTTTTTCAGAAAATAACATTTTTTATACTTTTTTTTACCTGTGCTATTTGAGCTTTTGTGCTTAAAAAGTATACACATTTTTATTTTTGGAAAAAAATGACAGATCGTTTCACTAGATAAGACCCTTCTTCCTCGGTTGGGATCATTTAGAGCCCTTTGAAGCTGATTTTAAACTGCATTTTGGAAGTTCAAAATCGAGGCACAAATGAAGTCCATTATATGGAGAAAAATTCTGAAATGCTTTCCTTAAAAAACATAATTTCTTTACGACTGAAGACAGAAAGACATGAACATCTTGGATGACAAGGGGGTGAGTAAATTATTTGTAAATTGTTGTTCTGGGAGTGGAGTTCTTCTTTAAGACTTGATTTTAAAGCATGTATCTTGGATACAAAAAAAAAGGAATTGTTTAACCAAAAATGTGAAATTATACTCACTCTGAGGATATCCCAGATGTAGATGAGTTTGTGTCTTCATCTGAACAGATTTGGTGAAATTTAGCATTAAATGTCAATGGATGCTCTGAAGTGAATGGTGCCTTTAGAATAAGAGTCCGAACTTCAATTAGAAGGAAGCATTATTGTGGAATATGGATTGGTATTTTGGCCAGAAGTGGCAGTTTAAAGGGGTCATCAGATGCCCATTTTCCACAAGTTGATATGATTCTTTAGGGTCTTAATGAAAAGACTATAATATACTTTGGTTAAAAATTCTCATTGGTTGTGTAAAACAACACCCTTTTTACCTTGCCAAAATCAGCTCTGCAAAAATGATCTCATTCTGGTCGAGGCTGCTTTAAATGCAAATGAGCTCTACTCCCCCCGCCCCTCTCTTCTCTCTGCTGCTCTGAGAGATTGTTTACTTTAGCCACATATAGCGCGTTTAGCTGCTAAACTTGCTAACTAGCACATTATTAGGAAAGGCAATCAAAAAAATTCATTAAAAAAAACCTTATACTAACTTCTGCTGTAAGTGAAGCTGGATCATGAATGATTTGCGCGAACATAGACCGATATATGTAGATCGGGAGGTGCATTCCCTTCACAAACAAACGTAATCCACTGCATCTTCAGCGGCTCAGATGTCGGGAGTAAATGAGGACCACCATGTTAATTATTACATCCAGCAACACAACACCTCAATCGCTCAGTCGGAGATATTCTTGTCTAACTTACATCCCTGCTCCAGCATTGAAACAAAGAGGGCGGACTGTTACAACTGATCTAAGGTAAGAAGCTCATGTCAATCAACTATCATCGGAGCGGCCTCTGTCGGTGTGACGCCACAACGACAGGCATCTGAGAATGGCTCGATTTGAAAAAGGGATATTATTTGTACAGATTAATTAAAAACCACGGCATGGATTTTTATCATTATAGGGTAGATTTGTACATACACTGCCAACACACATTAATGTTCAAACAACATGTAAAAGTGAAGTTTGCATCCGATGACCCCTTTAAAGTTAACCCGGCACCCATTCACTGCATAAATATTCAGCATTTTTTCCTTTTTGGGTGAACTACTCCTTATGCAGTGCTTCTGTAGTAAATGTATCATGTTTTAAGAATTTTTAGATTAAAATAATATTTAATTATATAGTTTTATGTTTATTTAAAACAGCTGGAAGGGGATCTGAACTGACTTTGCAGACAATGAACTCAAAAGGCAAACTTATTATCTTGAAGTGCATTGTAAATGTCATCAAAAACACCCACTGTTTGTCTAAAGCTAACAAAATCTTGCACGTTGGCATAAAAATACACCTTCAGCCCGATTATAGATTGTACATCTATACATCCTGACATAAATGTTCAGTTTTTCTCTATATTCCATGTGCATACTGTATATTCCATCAAGGCAGATAGAAAATGAGATTTTCACAGCAAAGATGTTACAGACAGCACTTGGTCTCTCAACTTTATCTCTCATTGCTTTGGTCTGTTTTATCATACTCTTTCTAAGTTAAGTTTGAAAATTGTACAATTCTATTATCTTGGATTTGTTTTTTTCTCCGGCATCCAGGCCATCTGTGGCTGCGTATCAAGTCACAAACAAGAATAAGACAACAAGGGGGCAAAGAAGATTTTCATGTGTGTGGAAGAAGTAGGTTGTATTAAACTTGCATAGAAGTGGAGCTGTGCAAAAGTGAAGGACAGTCTTATAAATTATGCAACAGCCAAACAAACAAACAAAAATGAGAGGCTCCAGGAAAAAAAAAAAAAAAAAAAAAAATCCATCTGGTTGCTACAGTTTGAAACGGCATTCCAGCAGTCCCAGTATTATTTGTTATGCTGTTTGCTCTTTGAGGCAAGCAAGAACCTCAAACAGGAACAAGTCCTTTAACATGCCACGTAAAAATGATTGCACGCTCTTTGAAATATTGTGCTGTAATACCATGAGAAGGAATACTGTTTGAAATGGGCTGTGATGCTATAACTTTGGGGGGAAAAAAACAGTTGAGAAATCAAATTCAGTTTTGATCACTTGATCAAGACCCTATTTGATGTCTGACTTTTGTAATATATATTTCTTTATAATGCTAAATGTATACAAAATGGTGTCTTAGATATGAGATGTAACAATGTTTTCTGCTCCAAACAATTAACATCAAGTGTCTCCACTGAACTGTGTACCAAGAATAAAAGCCATCCAGCTAGTTTTGTGAAAATGGTAGTGTTTCTTAAAAATTAAAGGGATAGTTCACCCAAAAATGAAAATTCTGTCATTGATTATTCACCCTCATGTCATTCCAAACCTGTAAGACTTTCATTTATCTTCGGAACACAAATTAAGATATTTTTGATGAAATCTGAAAGCGTCAGCAGTCTCATGAATGCACATTGACAGAATTTTCATTTTTGGGTGAACTATCCCTTAAAAAATGTTGTTGGGAATGTTGACAGTAAAATTAGCTTTTTCTGTGTACTCTCCATGAAGAAGAGTGTTAAAGCTTCTCAGAAAACAAGAAAATCCTAATAATTTAATTGGGAGCACAGAGGACACTTTGCTAAAAGCACAAGTTACACTCATAATGCGTTGCTTTGGTTTTCATTGTGTTGCTGTAGCTCTAAATAAAAAGCTTGTTAAATAGCTTGTAATTATACATATAATTATAAATGCATGTAATTATACATAAGGTATGATTAAAACATTATGTGTATAATTATGGGAATGAATTAATTAAAATGGCCATACCTGATGCTGCAACTACAGTTTGCGATGTGTTTCTCCTTACTGATCGAATTCTACTTTTAACCTCAAAAAAACAAAAAAAAACTTATAAATACTTCAGAAAATTTAAACGGATATTTTAAAAATGTCTCAAAACCAAGGTCAGAAATGAACTTTTCCATTAAGGGGTAATATTTGCCCCCTAGAATTGATTTCCAGGGGCATTTTATTTACAGTTCAAAGGGTCAAAGTTTGCATTAGAATCATTAAAAATATTAATTATTTTACCAAAATAAGTTGGATCATACAAAATGCATGTTATTGTTTATTTAGTACTGCCCTGAATAAGATATTTCACATAAAAGATGTTTACATATAGTCCACAAGAGAAAATAATAGTTGAATTTATAAAAATGACCCCGTTCAGAAGTTTACATGCACTTAAATTCTTAAAACTGTGTTGTTACCTGAATGATCCACAGCTGCTTTTTTGTTTAGTGATAGTTTTCCATGAGTCCTTTGTTTGTCCTGAATAGTTAATCTGCCAGTTGGTCTTCAAAAAAATACTTCAGGTGCCACAAATTCTTTGGTTTTTCAGCATGTTTGTGTATCTGAACCCTTTCCAACAATGACCGTATGATTTTGAGGACAACTGAGGGTCTCATATGCAACTCTTACAGAAGGTTCAAAGGCTCACTGATGCTCCAGAAAGAAAAACGATGCATTAAGAGCCAGGGGTATAAACTTTTGAACAGAATAGAAATGTGTACAATTTTCTTATTTTGCCTAAATATCACATTTTTTTCATTTAGTACTGCCCTTCAGAAGCTATAGAAAATAGTTACATGTTTCAGAGAAGACAAAATAAGTTACATTTACCCTGCTCTTTAAATGAAAAAAGTAGTACAAAGCATCACTAAACAAACACAGCTGTGGATCATTCAGGTAAGAACGCAATATTAAGAATCAAGGGGATATAAACTTTTGAACTTTTTTGTTTTTATAAATTCAGCTATTATTTTCTCTGGTGGACTATATGTAAATATCTTTTATGTGAAATATCTTATGCAGGTCAGTACTAAATAAACAATAACATGCATTTTGCATGACCTTTTTAATGATGCAAACTTTTGACCTCAACTGTATATTTGTGAGGGCAATTTTTTTTTAATCACCTTATTATAATCAGCATACTATGTTGTCATTAATGTCAAATACTTAAATTTACCCAATTACTTTAATCAATATTTTAAACTGTTGTCAATAACAATAAAAAAATTGTATGTAAATTATCCATGTAAAAAAAACAGGAGCTCATAGGGCTGCAATATTATGATAAAAAATGTTATTGTAGATTACTGCTCTTTATTTTGTAATAATGATTATTTATATCAATATAGAAAACAATATAAAACATTTTTGTTTGGGCATGTAAAAATCTGGGTTCAGAAATAAACATATCGATCCACAATGTTACCCTACTCTAGCACAAGTTATGTAAAAACTCCCATTATCATCACTGAAGCTACGAAGTTAATTTTTTATTTACATCGTATCTGCACTGTGTTGTTTATGATGAGGGAATCTGCGAGTACAGCTCCGGAGTTTTTAGCGCTGACTAATCTAAGCGTCTCTGATTGGCGCGTTTTCAGCGCCGACTAATCTAAGCGCCTCTGATTGGCACGTTTTCAGCGACGACTAATCTAAGCGTCTCTGATTGGCGCCTTTCAGCGCAGACTAATCTAAGTGTCTCTGATTGGTGCGTTTTTAGCGCTGACTAATCTAAGCGCCTCTGATTGGTGCGTTTTCAGCGCAGACTAATCTAAGTGTCTCTGATTGGCGCGTTTTCAGCGCTGACTAATCTAAGTGTCTCTGATTGGCGCGTTTTCAGCGCTGACTAATCTAAGTGTCTCTGATTGGTGCGTTTTTAGCACAGACTAATCAAAGCGCCTCTGATTGGCGCATTTTTAGCGCAGACTAATCAAAGCGCCTCTGACTGGCGCGTTTTTAGCGCCGACTAATCTAAGCGCTTTTGATTGGCGTGTTTTCAGCGCCGACTAATCTAAGCGCCTTTGACTGGCGCGTTTTCAGCACCGACTAATCTAAGCGTCTCTGATTGGCGCGTTTTCAGTGGCGACTAATCTAAGCGTTTCTGATTGGCGCATTTCAGCGCAGACTAATCTAAGTGTCTCTGATTGGCGCGTTTTCAGCACCGACTAATCTAAGCGTCTCTGATTGGCGCGTTTTCAGTGCCGACTAATCTAAGCGTTTCTGATTGGCGCATTTCAGCGCTAACTAATCTAAGTGTCTCTGATTGGCGCGATTTCAGCGCTGACTAATCTAAGTGTCTCTGATTGGCGCGTTTTCAGCGCTGACTAATCTAAGTGTCTCTGATTGGTGCGTTTTTAGCACAGACTAATCAAAGCGCCTCTGATTGGCGCATTTTTAGCGCCGACTAATCAAAGCGCCTCTGACTGGCGTTTTTAGCGCCGACTAATCTAAGCGCTTTTGATTGGCGTGTTTTCAACGCCGACTAATCTAAGCGCCTTTGACTGGCGCGTTTTCAGCACCGACTAATCTAAGCGTCTCTGATTGGTGCGTTTTCAGTGGCGACTCATCTAAGCGTCTCTGATTGGCGCATTTCAGCGCAGACTAATCTAAGTGTCTCTGATTGGCGCGTTTTCAGCACCGACTAATCTAAGCGTCTCTGATTGGCGCGTTTTCAGTGCCGACTAATCTAAGCGTTTCTGATTGGCGCATTTCAGCGCTGACTAATCTAAGTGTCTCTGATTGGCGCGATTTCAGCGCTGACTAATCCAAGCGTCTCTGATTGGTGCGTTTTTAGCACGGACTAATCTAAGCATCTCTGATTGGCGCGTTTTTAGCGCCGACTAATCAAAGCATCTCTGATTGGTGCGTTTTTAGCGCCGACTAATCTAAGTCTCTCTGACTGGCGCGTTTTCAGCGCTGACTAATCCAAGTGTCTCTGATTGGTGCGTTTTTAGCACCGACTAATCTAAGCGTCTCTGACTGGCGCGTTTTTAGCGCCGACTAATCTAAGCACTTCTGATTGGCGCGTTTTCAGCGCCGACTAATCTAAGCGTCTCTGATTGGTGCGTTTTCAGTGCCGACTAATCTAAGCGTCTCTGACTGGTGCGTTTTTAGCGCCGACTAATCTAAGCACTTCTGATTGACGCGTTTTCAGCGCCAACTAATCTAAGCGTCTCTGATTGGTGCGTTTTCAGTGCCGACTAATCTAAACGTCTCTGATTGGCGCATTTCAGCGCAGACTAATCTAAGTGTCTCTGATTGGCGCATTTTC
Organism: Cirrhinus mrigala; assembly: GCA_036247105.1. Classification (NCBI taxonomy): domain Eukaryota; kingdom Metazoa; phylum Chordata; class Actinopteri; order Cypriniformes; family Cyprinidae; genus Cirrhinus; species Cirrhinus mrigala. The sequence goes on from CM070019.1 coordinate 27,879,537, forward strand.
AGCGCTGACTAATCTAAGTGTCTCTGATTGGTGCGTTTTTAGCACAGACTAATCAAAGCGCCTCTGATTGGCGCATTTTTAGCGCCGACTAATCAAAGCGCCTCTGACTGGCGCGTTTTTAGCGCCGACTAATCTAAGCGCTTTTGATTGGCGTGTTTTCAACGCCGACTAATCTAAGCGCCTTTGACTGGCGCGTTTTCAGCACCGACTAATCTAAGCGTCTCTGATTGGCGCGTTTTCAGTGGCGACTAATCTAAGCGTTTCTGATTGGCGCATTTCAGCGCAGACTAATCTAAGTGTCTCTGATTGGCGCGTTTTTAGCGCCGACTAATCAAAGCATCTCTGATTGGTGCGTTTTTAGCGCCGACTAATCTAAGTCTCTCTGACTGGCGCGTTTTCAGCGCTGACTAATCCAAGTGTCTCTGATTGGTGCGTTTTTAGCACCGACTAATCTAAGCGTCTCTGACTGGCGCGTTTTTAGCGCCGACTAATCTAAGCACTTCTGATTGGCGCGTTTTCAGCGCCAACTAATCTGAGCGTCTCTGATTGGTGCGTTTTCAGTGCCGACTAATCTAAGCGTCTCTGACTGGTGCGTTTTTAGCGCCGACTAATCTAAGCACTTCTGATTGGCGCGTTTTCAGCGCCAACTAATCTAAGCGTCTCTGATTGGTGCGTTTTCAGTGCCGACTAATCTAAACGTCTCTGATTGGCGCATTTCAGCGCAGACTAATCTAAGTGTCTCTGATTGGCGCATTTTCAGCGCTGACTAATCCAAGTCTCTCTGATTGGTGCGTTTTTAGCGCCGACTAATCTAAGCGTCTCTGATTGGTGCGTTTTTAGCGCCGACTAATCAAAGCACCTCTGATTGGCGCGTTTTAGCGCCAACTAATCTAAGGGCTTCTGATTGGCGCATTTTCAGCGCTGACTAATCTAAGTGCCTCTGATTGGCCCTTTTTTTAGCGTCGACTAATCTAAGCACCTCTGATTGGCCAGTGCATTCCTAAGTTCAACAGAAATGCATTTGATTGGTTATTGCACAAATCAGAGTGCAAAAGCAATCGAATCTAAATGTAGTTCCACAAAATGACACTTTTCATTAATTTTCACATTTCATTTGTGACAGGAAATAAGGCTGCTCTGAACTTTTTTATTGTATGGGCAAAACAATTGAATTCAAGCAATTCTTTAAAATATCTTTTATGTTTTCCAGAAGAAAAAATATCATACGGGTTTGAGGGTGAATAAATAAAAGTTTTCCGTTTTTTAATGTGATGCCATGCAGCACTACTACGTCTACCAACTGCAATTTACTCAGAATATTGTCAGAAAGGTCAAAATACATAATGAAGGTGCACCAGGCAGGACAACGATAGATTTGGCTTTAGTTACAGTATTCAAGAAGGTCAAAATAAACAAGAAGCATTGTGAAAAATAGTTTTAAAGGGATGGATCACCCAAAAAATGAAAGCTGTAATAATTTATGTACTCACCCTCATGTAATTTCAAAGCTGTATAACTTTCATTCTCAGTGGGATGCAAAAGATATTTAGAAAAATAACTTTTTTTCCCATACAATGAAAGTCAATGGGTCCAAACAACACTGACTTTTAAAAATATCTTCTTTTGTGCTCCACTGAAGAAAAAAAGTCATACATATTTGGAACGACATGAGGGTTGAGTGATTCATTTACGGTACGCCTGACCCCTTACACTTTTCTTCCACTTTCACTCTTGTGAGGACGTTGTATATACGAACACTCCTTCCCGCCCCCTTCTCCGTGTCTGAGAAGCATTCTCTTTAGATCAATTACCAGCCGGAGCTATCTAGGTTGTTTCAGCATCATGGCAAACATGGGATTAATTACTGAGGACACACCAGCACCACGGTACAAGGGCGCCTCACCAAAAGAAGGCTTACAACCTCTCTGTGCGGGCCGGAGCTTGTTTGTCAAAAGAGGAGAGCGAAATCCAGCCGAACCCCTCGTGTGGCGCTGTCTCGCAAGCCAGTCATTAATTACACCGTTTCCTTCATCCAGAGGCAGCATCTCATGAGTAGCATGCCGTACCCCTATTGCTCCCAGTTTCGCCCTCTGGTGGGTGTCAAGCTCGTATAACTTTATATACTAGGACAGGCTTACTTTTCAAGCGGCGCACTCAAGTTTTCCGCTTCTGCTCGCAGCAAAGGCGTGTCGTGTCTTACTCGAGACACAATATTGAGGGTGACTTCCTTTGCATGATTATAGAGTGCAGATTATTTGGAGGTTAGGTTTAATTGTTATCCTCGTGGAGCCCGGGGTTGTCTAATTACATGGATTTGTTAGTGGCATTTGCGTGGCCAAAAGGTCATTCGTTTCTCATTTTTCAAAAGTAATTTTCCTTGCAGTTATTTATCAGCATTGTGAGGAGGCCAGTGACTTGCAAATGATGAAGGAGCTCTAGGGAAACTAGCGAAGGGTCAAAATCTTCAGAGTTGCCGTCAGCTGTAATTTGTGCATCTGGTGTTAACCGTAATGGTGGAACTTAAATGACCTGTGTCTGAATGTCATTTCAGAGTTATGGCATAAGCTTGAAACATTGTTTGTTTTTAAATGCTATTTGCTCTGCTTTTCTTTTTTCCTGAACACCTTGAATGTTCCATTTCCTTCAGAACAACAACACGCTTCCTTATCCGAGACCCCGGAGGTATCTCGGATTTTCAGGTAAAGTAATACATTTCTGCTTTCCGCAGGCGGCAGGCTGTTGGGATGTGACCTCACTCGTTCTTGGCACACCTTCGTTTTTCCTTTATGAAAGTCTTAATCTGGTTGGACGCCAGCATGCGGTCCCTCTCGCTCTCTCTCTCTCTCTCTTGTTATGTTTGAAAGAGTGAATTAACATGTGTTTTCACACATTGACAGCAGAGCTTACTTGATAAAAGCGTAATCGGTAAACTGTAACTGCATGGTAATGAGTGACATGACAGTGACAAATAACTTCAGAAATACATTTCATTGTGAGGGGCTGGTTGAGCTAATTCCTGTCACAGCAGAGGAGTTGTTTTGAAAGCATGCACATTAACTGTGCATATGCTATTAACACAGCTCTCTGTTGTTTCATGCGAAGATGATGGAAAATGCACTTTTTTCATATGCTGTAAATGTAAGGCATAATGTACAGTCATTAAAAAGAGATTTATTTACGTCACTTATGGATATGAAACCATTTGAGTTTTGTTATTTTATTATGTGAGAAAAAAAAAAAACAATACAGGACAAAAAATAATAAAATAAAATAAAATAAAATAAATAAATTTGTCTCAAACATCCATCCCGCTGGCCAGATTCATTCATTCATTCATCCATCATGAATTTCTAAAAATATTTTGTAATTTATTTTGTAGTTTCAACCTACAAAAAAGGTTGGGATTTAACTGTAAATTAAATAATAAATTCATACTTTTTGTGTTTTGATACCTTTTATATATTCATATCAGCTCAGTTCAATTCAACTGTATAGGGATGTAAAATATTTTGGCATCATAACTACTACACTGTGAAAAAAACAAGTCAACTTAAAATAATGTTACTGGCTGCCTTTAAAATGTTCAGTCAACTCAAAAAAGTTTGGTCAACTTGAAATGTTAAGTTGTACTAAGTGACAACTTATATATTTGAGTTGATTCAACTTAAAATTTTAAGGCAGCTGGGTAACAAGCCCAGCTTTTAAGATTAACAAACCAAAATGTTAGTTCAGTCAACTCAAATATCTAAGTTGTGACTTAGTACAACTTAACATTTCAAGTTGACTAAACTTATTTTTACTGAATTTACTGAACTTAAAATTTTAAGGCAGCAGGGTAACAAATTATTTTAAGTTGACTCAACAAATTTTATTCTTTTTTTTTTTATTTATTTATTTATTTTTTTTTTTACAGTGTATCTGTCAATGTCATATTGTTTTCGTATTTATTGATATTTGTTGATATTTAATATTTTTACATTTAGATTATCTTTGCTGTCATCAAAACTCACTTAAAGTTAATATTTGAAAACAATAATAATTTAATAACACAAATTTAAGCAAATCTCTAATTGAATATCCATTTTTTTTCATACTGATCATTAAGGGTCGACTGATATGTGTTTTTCAGGGCTGATGCCGATACCTATTATTACAATTCAAGTAGACCAATAACTGATATTTTGAACCGATATATATGTCTGGTGTAAAAATTCAAATTAATGTCAAAATTAAGAATAACAAGGGCTCTGACAAAAGCTTTCTTTAAATGCTTTTACATTTTATTAGCAAATTGGTTTTGAAAATGATTGATGCCTATAACCATAAAAATGCTTAATACCGGCGAGTATTATAATGGTTTGATGCTTAAATGTACTTTTCGAATGTCATTCATTCACAAATGATTGATTATAGTATTTAGGTTATGTTTATTTATTTAGACAAAATTGTATATAATTTAATATTGTTATTTCTGAATTATTGTCCAGCTTATCAGTATCAGGCAGAATTTTACTATCAGTGCATTCCTACTCTGTTGAGTTTGAGATTGCCGGTTGCCAGTGAAAAAAAAAAATAAAATTAACGTTCAGTACGGAAAAATATTTAAATTCAGAATTACATGACTGTCCGATCAGAAAGAGTTAACGTCATTACCTAATTCATTCCAGAGTTGTGATTATATGTGCAGTGTTGGAAAGAGCCGAACGTGGCATTACTGGCATCCTGATTGCGCCAAAGCTTGTTCTATTGGAAGATGGAGGTGATGAAGGTGTCTTATAAGAAATTGAACACACAATGGCCAATTTGGGAAATTATTGCAACAGCTGCTGCTGGGTATGGTGGAAATGAGGAGAAATATGAGGGAATCTTCCTGGGCCAGAATCGTAAATATCTCCTTCATTAGTATGCACATCTATGCCCTACCAATGGCAGCTATTCGTGTGTTTCCAGCCAAAACACCTTGGAAAGAAAAATATATGAAGATATTGGTTGTTGACTGGCTGCTGTGGGGTCTGTGCATGAAGATTTTCTCACAAACCCCCATAACATGAAACATCAGCTGTTCTGCTGCATATTACCGACATACTGAAGATAAACACTGCCGCCAATGAGATATGACAAAACATGTCAGAACGTGTTCCCAAAAAGGTCATGCCATTAAGTGTTTATGGAGATAAAACTGATAGTTTGCATTTTTGGCCTTTGCATGACCTTTCAGTGACAGTATATGTTTAGAGTCAAAGTGTCTCATTATCTCTGTTCTCCATGAGACTCTTTTAATTAAATCGGGCACTGAATAGAGTTAAAAACAAAATAGGTACCACACTTGCCACCCAATAAAACAGCATTGCATAAAAAGAATATTCTTAAAATAATTAAATAATGGGAAATTTTGAATGTTGGCAGGCACAACTTGGAACATAAATGCAATCATATTTAACAACAGGAAATACTCTCTGTGTAATTGTTCTGCTGTGAGGCAAACAACCAACACACAATGATTTCATTTATGAATGATTGTCAAAAATGTAAACATTCTGTGGCACAACATACTGCAGTTATTTTCTTAATTAGTATTTCTGTTATGTTTACAGTATCTAAATATTTAGTTGATTACTTGAGAAGAAAAAATATATTAAGACTTGTTTAAATTAATTTATTTTTCATACCCAATTGGCAAATAGCAATGGTAATAAATCTATCAAAAAAACAAACAAAAAAAAAACAATCAAAGCAAAACACAGGTTGCCAGTTGAAAAGGAAAAATAAATGATATGTTTTAATGATATTTAGATATTTTACTGGAAACAAAAATAAATAACACAACATTTTCCAAATGAATAAATTGTTGATATTTTTTTTTTTTTTCATTTTTATTCCGCTATATTGACTGCATATATAGCCTACCTATCTGAGAATGCCCAGGTATATGATGTGTGTTTATTTAGTTAACCAAATTACAGTCTGCATTAATGTAAAAACAATATAAATATTTGTACTGTAGTGCAAAATGTAAATTGGCCAGTTAACCTGTCAAATGTAGCCAAGAGTTGCATGTGTTATTTTCGAGTGTGAATTGTGTTAAGAGGATGATGCAGTTCAATGGTCTGTACATGTTTGTTAGTTTTTGCCTCATTAAGCTTCATGTGCAAACTCCATATTTCCAATCAATATTAGAGAGGATCACTGAGCAGTCAACATCGTCTTTGTAACATCACAATATATAAATATTGCACAGCTATTGTCTTGTTAAAGGAAAAATTCACACACAATTAAAAGTCATTTCTTATTTACTTACTTTCAAGTCATTAAAAAACTGTATATTATTGTTTTCCATAAAGCATGAATTTTATTTTATTTTATTTTATTTTGGAGGTTTTTTTTTATGTTTTTTTGGATACTAAGGAGCTGTAGAAATATTCTATACATTCCGGCAGGCGAGTTTTGAAGGACATGACATGAGTAAATAACATTATTTACATTTTTGTGTGAAATATTCTTTTAACACTAAGCAGCTAAGTGTTTGGTTGTGGTAAATGTTTTATTTCAGCATTTCATCAGAGCTGGAGAGATGAAGCAGTTGTTTTGAGGCTATGAATGCCACTGCTCTGTGCTGCTGTGATAGTGAGTAACTCATAACCGCTGAGAAGAAACATGGCAGAGTCTCCAAAGCACCGAGGGGAAAAAAGAGCCCCTGACCCCAGCCACCCCTCCATACACATTGTCAAATTTTGATTAATCGCCGCTTGCCATCATTTATAGATGAGTCGGTTTACATTAAGATTCAAGTTCCCCCTGGTGCGCAGAGGGTCTCACCTTGGTTCAGGTAGCTGGCTGCGCAGCGGCCTGGGGGAAAGGCTTTCGGCCAGCTGGAGGAAATCTACTGTCCTAGATCCTGGGATAGTGCCACCACACCTGCTGCGATTCACCTCCTGTCCTTGGGTTTGTGAACCCACTGGCCATGTCGACTTCAGCAACGATAAAAAAAAAAGCTGGTTACTGTAATTCATGGTAAATTGTTCAGCACTTTATGATGAGCATCACCAAATGTAAAAGTTCAGAGTTCACTAACAGTGCATAATTCACAAAGGCGCAGCAGACCCTCACAAAGGTCTTACGAGTTAATTATAGTCTGTGCGGCAAATAGATGATGAGTTACCGCAGCTAACAACGTATTCCAGAATCAACGAAGCTGGCGGTTGCTTAACTGTTTTTTGGAGTGACTGTCACAATTTTTTGACAGAAAATGAAGCGTTTTGATCAATAAGGAGTCAATTAAATGTAATTAGTTATAATTAGACAATGCTCACAATTATGTTGCATGCAATTTTCCAGTATTGGAGGACTAGGCCAGCTTGTTTAAAAAAAAATCCAGTTTCTGCACAAGAAGTTCCACCCTTTAATTATTGGCATTCCAAGTGCAATTTTCAGCACTGCTCACAAATGAAACAGCTCTGCTGTTTGTAGCAAACCGCTCAAGCTGGATTGATCTTACTTCAATGTTTCATTCCATGTGGCAAAGCCTCCAATAATGATTACACATCGATTTGATGTCCAGATAAAATTAGCTGAGGGCTGCACTGCAGAACATCTGTTTTGACGACGCCTCTTGTCAATAAGGGCTGCGAGAAACAGAATAAAGATTTGAAATCATAAAGCAAGCAGAAAGCTTTTCTCTATTGACGCCTCAAAAACACTTTGTCTGAGGTGCTGACCACACCAAAGGCCTGCACATGAAAAGATGTGCTACATGTTTACAATGTAATCAGGTTTAGAATGTGTTCTTGAATGTAAATTAGAACCTAACAGATGGTTTGCAGAAATAGAATGCGTAATATACAAGTGAGGCATGTACAGTATAGACTAAAAATAAAATAAAACTTGAGCCAAAAATTATTTGTCTAAACCAAAGCAGTTTATCTCAGTTTTATATATACTGAGAGAGAGAGAAAGAGAGAGATAGATAGATAGATATAGAAGTATAAATCTCATCAAGTTAGTGTTTTTAAGCATTTTACATGTGTTAAAATAACTCAACGAAGTAACGATTTAAACAATATATTTTATTTGTGAACTTATATTTAGTTGTTCTTTTTAATAGTTAACATTTAACAAAGCCTGTTTTTGAATTTTTCAGATCATCAGTCATCAAAGCTCAGTAAATATTGCTAACAGACAGATATTTACATTAAATTAAATTTCACCAAGTTAATTACGCACTAAAAACTCCCAGATTATGTTTTTGTGCCATTTTAAGTCGGATTTTGATGTGGTTATATGTAAGTGTGTGAGTTGTTTATTTCCTATTTTTTAAATTAATCTTCCCATAATCACCTTTATATTGTTCATTCGCAAACGTGGAATGCACATGAACACAAGAGGCGGGATTTATCGCATGAACCAATCACAGCTGAACATAACCAGTCATAACCAGTCATATCCAATCAAATCGAGATGGAGGCATTACCTCCTGTCATGTGACTTTCCCCCATTCATTCTCAGTTACCCCCACCAAACTCACCACACGCTTTAGGGGGTCTATTAAAACTCAGTGGGCTCAAGGAAGGTGAGAGGGACATGGACTCCCAATGTAACTGTTTTTTTTTTTTTTTTCTTATCCAATATTTTGAGGAGATGTTTATTATAAGAATGGTAGGTCATGCTAACCAGGTAAAATGTAATCCCTTTAACTAAACTGTTCAGATTGAATAGAAAGTTCAAAATGCTAGTATCCATTATGTTGGAATAGTGAACACTAAAAAATAAACAGTAGGGTCAGCAATATCAGCTAGCATTAGTCCCACTTTCTGATTCACAGGACAATTCAGTCAAGCTTTTTGCAGCCAGGATCTCCACACAATAGCTTACTGCACCATGTAATGATTTAGTGAGAGAAAATCACTAGGTAACAATGCATCCTGCTGCCAGCTGTTTATCTTCATATGTTATCTAACGGATATTATATATATATATATATATATATATATATATATATATATATATATATATATATATATATATATATATATATATATATATATATATATATTATTTAGGTAGAATTGCAGAAAAATGTATTTCTTGTGTGTTGTAGCATGTTTCTGTGTCTGGCCCTTTAAGAAGGTGACCTAGTTTCAGTTGCTCAATTAACTTCCTGTCTTGACCCTGCCTTTTCCTTTCTGGATGTTTTTATTAAACTCCAGTTATCTAATTTTATCACTGATTTTAAAGATTTGATTTTTTGCATTTTTTTTTATCATTCTATGTGGGTTTGTTATATTATTATATTATTCTTATTTCTAAGGGTTCACTCAAAAATGAAATTAATTACTCACTCTCATGTCGTTCCAGACCAGTAAAACATTCGTTCATCTTTGGAACACAAATTAAGATATTTTTGATGAAATCCCAGAGCGACGGGCTGAACCCAGCATTTAGGTTAAAAAATAACCCAGCATTTTTTAGAGTGTAGTTATGAAGTTATCAAATTTATGCAAATGTTATGAGTCATTTCTGTAAATTCTGTCTTCTAGACTAGATTTTCTAAATTTCAGTATCACATTGATGTGATGACAAATGAACATAATAATGTATATAATGGGTTAAATGCAGAGCACAAATTCTGAGTATGGGTCACCATACTTCCACCACACGTCACGTCCTTTAAAGAAAAAAAAAAAAAGATATTATGTCAAACAGGTGTAAGGTATTTTTTCTTTTTCCTTTTTTTCATTTTGGTAAATGTCAGGTTAAGGCAAGCTGTCTCACATTCTTTTTGTAAATTTTTTTTTTCTTTTTTGGAATTTTTTTTATTACAATTTCCATCAAAAAATGACCTGATATTTTTGTATATTACTCTTTCCACATTATTTTTCTGTTTCATTTACTGAAAAGGCTATTTAATCAAGATTCCCACTGTGGCAACTTACTCCATGTAGTTGACACCTAGTCTTGTTCCCCTTTATAAGTTTCTGCCTCATAGATAAATATGATTCACATTTATCATATGTTCACCACACACGTTATATATATACTGTTACTTGTGTTTAACAGAGCTGAAGGGTGACAAGGCATGGCTGATTTAAATATTTAAATATTCATTACTGCTTTAGCATTAGACAGCCATATGTTAATTTATATTTCCTTATATTATTTATATTATTCTACATCAGAATATACAGCAAGTCAACACACTTAAAGAGTGCAAGAGAAATTTTAAACCCATACAGAATATTTTACATTTGTTTAAAAAACTTATGAATTTACAGAACGTGATTTATTTTTTAAGCAAACACAGATAAAGATAAATAACATGTGAAGTTTATTTAACATTATGAGGAGGTCTGAAAAAATGGACATCCCTCAAACGAAATCGACAGCCATATTGTGTTTGAATTTGCAAGGAACTAAATTGACACAATCCATAAGTAAAAGGACAGACAGCAGGGGATTGATGGATTTTGTTCAGTAATGGATTTACAACAACTAATGGGGTCTTTGACTGTAGGGCTTCGAATTTTCTATATGAATTGAATGTGTGCTGTATGCACACACATTTTGGGACATTTGTGACACTCTTGTACACATCAAAATTGCATTTGCAAACAAATTATTTTTATTACTATAGAAAAGTTAAGCAAAACTAATGGGAGAATTAACCACTTGCAAAGACTTTTCGTGTTAATTTGCTTTGAATTATCACTAACCTTTGATTAGAAAATATCACGATCGCTTATTTAAAACTGACCGCAAGCCTGCTTCATTTTACTGCCTGCAGGAACATAAAGCACTCTAGTTGCCAAGACAATCGTCTCCAGTGCTATACTTCAGTTAGTCTTTTGTAGTCTATTTTCAGTACAAGATGAGCAAATCTCTTTGTAGATGACATGCAAGAATCTCAGGATTGTATTTCTTTGCGGCGCAGGGTATTCTGTCCTCGCACAATGCCTTCTTTCATTCTCATTATTAGATTAAGGTCTATCATTTTGGAAACTACAATCAATTCCATGTGATCAGCTGTAGTTCTATTTCGCAGTCTGCATTCACATGGATAATGAAAAAGGTTTTGCTGCTGTCATTTGTCACTCTGTCAGTATAAACCCACGGTCTATAACTCATTCAAATGGGTCAAGGTTTCTCCTGTGAGTGTACATGTTTAATGGGTGGAGCTATACGGTACATTTCTACAAAGTAGACAGCATCTTTTCACTTTGCTTTAGATGGAAGGACTATTTCCACCTAAAGGGGGACAAAGCTGCTGTAATCACAGCAGAAGAACGAGGCATGAGGTTAAACCTACTATGCAATGCATGTACAGTATGGCCTGCTTTATGTAATATATTGAAGCTACTGAAGTATAAGGACAGAAATCTTTTTTTTTTTTTTAATCAGATTTAACAGAGTGCATTTTAAAATGTCTTTTGCAGCTTGTGTTTGAGTAATGACATAGTTCTCTAATGAGTGACATTAACATAAAATCCTGGTACAATTACAGAAATCGCTATGACTATATAATTTTCACAATAATTCTGTTTTCAGGTTAGGTTCTGGTATGTGCTGGTAAGTATTTTTTTTTTAGAATTTTATTAACTAGCATTAAAAGGATTAATAAATGTAAAAATACTTCGCACATTGCTAATGTTAGCTAATGCATGAACTAATGTTAACAAATGAAACCTTAACTGTTACCAAATTTTGTCCAAACCTGCTTCCTTTTTCTCCTTGTTTCTATCTCTTGCGACAGAAAATGGCAATCAATGTGCTGACATTATGAAAAATAAAACAGAAGTTAGATTTGATGGCCTTGAAGCAGAAGTTGGTTTAAAATTTCTCTTCATCTGTTCTCTAGAGCTTGAAAGTGCAACATAATTTCTCCATATTCCTTTTTTCCTGCTAGTCTTTATGAATTAACAACAATTTCTTTCCCCTGAATTCTGTTAAATAGTATACATTTTTTCTTTTTGTGTTTTTAATGTTGAATATGACTTGCAATTTAATTGTAGATTGCTTTTATATCAATGTTTATTTATAGTAATTTCCTTCTTTTTTTTTTTCATTTATTTGCAGAGAGGACACTCTAATTAACATCCTCATGGAGACAAAACAAACACAGCACTCTGAGTACCTTAAAAAAAAAAATATTTGCAGAAGTTGTAAACATCATATCTGTAAAGTCCTCCACAACCCATTAATGCATGCTGAAGGTTTTGTAAATATTCATAAGGACATTTACAAAGAAAATGAGGCTTGAGAGTAATTCCAGTGAGATGAATGAGCCTGGACAGAGACAGCATGATATAACAAGAACAGCCAATTAATAAAGGGCATCACAACTTTCCTCCATCCCTTTTCCTTTTATGTTGTTCCAAACCGCTTTGACTTTTGTAAAACACAAAATGAGTTATCTTGCAGAATGTCCAAGCTGATATTTTCCATTGCAAATGAAGTTGATTCTCCTAAACATCTCCTTTTGTTTTCAACAGAAGGGAATGTGGTTTCCACCATAAACGTGAGTTCATAATGAGGCAATTTTAATTTTGAAGTCCTTTGACTTAAAGGAGAAGTTCACTTCCAGAACAAAAATTTACAGATAATTTACTCACCCCCTTGTCATCCAAGATGTCCTTGTCTTTCTTTCTTCAGTCGCACAGAAATTATGTTTCTTGAGGAAAACATTCCTAAATTTCTCTTCATATAGTGGACTTTAATGGTGTCCCCAAGTTTGAACTTCCAAAATGCAGTTTAAATGCAGTGTCAAATGGCTCTAAATGATCCCAGCCGAGGAAGAAGGGTCTTATCTAGAAAAACAATCGGTCATTTTTAAAACAAATTGACAATTTATTTACTTTTTAACCTCAAATGCTCATCTTGTCTCGTCTCTGCGATGCACATGCGTAATCTGTGTAATCCTAACAATGCAGTTACGGTAGGTTGAAAAACTCCCATCTCATTTTCTTCCCCAACTTCAAAATCATCTTACATCGCTGTTTTACCTTTTTTTGTAAAGGGCGTTTGATGTTCTTTGCATGTTTACTTTGTAAACACTGGGTCGGTACTTCTGCAGCGATGTTGTAAGTTCTGTATTGGTTTTCATGCAGTTTAACAAAAATCAACAACATTGAAAAAAACCAAAATGATACCTGATCTCATGATGAAAACATACACGAAATACGTACCAATAAGTATATGTCACTGCAGTTTCCAGCAAAAATAAACACTAGAGGTGGTAAAACAGCGAGAACTTGTAAACATTTTCATACACAGTTATGATTGCTTGCTTTCGGACTTGGGTTGCAGAATCCTTGGGTACGAATCTTGTGAAAAACAAGACTCATGATGAAAAAGCTGAAAGATAAGCGATCGAAAAACAAGCTAAAACAGCATGCATGCGGTTGCGTTTTCACTTTTGTTTATACTATCGAGTAGGTTTAGGTGTAGTGCAGATGGTACGTTATTTTCAAACGTCACAGAGAATTAAATTTATAGCGCCACTCAACGGACATTTCAAGTCTGAACTGCGGTGACACGTACAAAACCAACCCTGGTGAAAAAACCAGCATATGCTGGTAGGTATGTTTTGATGCTGGAATGCTGGTTAGGTAGGTTTTGATGCTGGTTTAAGCTGGTCCTTTGCTGGTTTTTGCTGGTCATGTTGCTGGTCAAGGACCAGCATGAACCAGCAAAGGACTGGCATAAACCAGCTAAGGACCAGCTTAAACCAGCATCAAAACCTACCTAACCAGCATCAAAACATACCTACCAGCATATGCATATACCTACCAGCATATACCTACCAGGGAATTTCACATAAAACGTACCATATGTACGTTCATCTGTTCCCTGAAAAAAAACACAATTTAGCGCCACTCAGTGGACATTTCAAATCGAATACCTCAAGACACGTACATGTCGGTACATATTTCGCGTCTTGCGAAAAAGCTACCGTGGGTATGTTTTCGTCATGAGATCAGGTCGAAAAATTGATATAAAAAACAAAATCTCTGTTGTAGCTTGTGTATAATTTAAAGTAAACTTTGAGGATATTACAATAAAGTTTTTTGTTTTTACCTCAACTCTTTAGTGTTTTTCAAAGTTCATCCCTGGTGAAAAAAACAGCATATGCTGGTAGGTATGTTTTGATGCTGGGATGCTGGTTAGGTATGTTTTGATGCTGGTTTAAGCTGGTCCTTAGCTGGTTTATGCTGGTCCTTTGCTGGTTTATGCTGGTTTTAGCTGCTCATGTTGCTGGTCAAGGACCAGCATAAACCAGCTAAGGACCAGCATAAACCAGCATCAAAACATACCTAACCAGCATCCCAGCATCAAAACATACCTACCAGCATATGCTGGTTTTTTCACCAGGGATGGGGTCAATATGTTAAACTTTCCATGCACATTCATGATACTAAATAATAAAAAGTCACAAAATTTCAAGAAGAAATAAACAGACCAATTTTAAAAAATGTTAAAACAAATGCTGGTCAAATTGACCCCAACACAACTGTAGGGCTGAGCAATATAAAACTACCAACAATACAGGTGAATTTTAAAGCTTACAGTTTTTCTCAATTGCTTAAACACATTTCTTGAAATTATGCCTCTTTTTTGCGAAACTCTAAACACAAATCCGTAACTTCTAATTCAATTCCCCGAACCTACTATATTCAGGTCAAAATGAAGCTCTCCACTCAAAACAACTCAATCTTGCTGAAAAACAACCTTTGCTCTCAGACATGACACACAAAACCTCAAAAACACACACACTACAACACAGTTTTACACACTGATGAGATCAATTTAAAACAATACTACAAAAACTGGTAATAAGAGTTGCTTGGGAAAAAAAAATTCATTTGCATTTGCAAGTGTTTTAATCCTTAATTTATTGTACTGTAGAGTACAGCACAAAACAGCAAACAATCGCAAAAATTCTGCCCCAGCATCCCAGAACCTCCTCAACATCACAGACTTAATTGGCCTTGGACAAGCAGTGGGGGTAAAATCCTCTTGCATGCCTGATCCAACCCTGGCATGCATCAACTAAAATATATGAGACTGCTTGTTTTCTCACCCTTGCCCTTCCTATTTCTCTTCCATGTTGTTGTTGTCCTCCTCCTCCTTCTCCTCCTCTTCTTCTTTCACCTCCTACTCTTCCTCTTCGAAATTACACATTACTGTATGCGGGATATTGATTGAAAAAGACCAGATAGGATTCACAGTTACACTTTTACTAGTGGTCTGACAAAAAAAAAAATATAAAGATAAAAAAATAAAATAAAATAAATAAAAATACATTACAAAGTCATTGTGAAATAAAAAAGAAAAAGAAATATGGGCAAAGGCGAAAATAAAAATTAAAAAAGTCCACTGTCAGAATCTGTAACTCTTGTGTTGTCCTCTGTCTATATGCTTTCCAATTGAAGGTTCATGAGATGTTGAGATGTACCTTTGAGCTATTTCAGAGAACTGCTTTATCATTGGTTGATCTGTAGTCTCGACATTACAGTTTTTCACAGTTGCTAAAACAATAAAACCCAATCTTTAAACCAAATTTTCAATAGCCTAAACCAATTTGTCAAATAAATCACTCTTTCTGCAAAACCTTAAACAAGTTTAGGCAGTTTAGACACTGTTTTCATATCTCATGCACGATTTTGCAAAACTTTAAACACATTCTCACTCACTAAGACAAAGTTTGCTCTATGATGAACTTGTGATGCAAAACCCTAAACACAAAAAGCAAAAGTTAAGCACAGCTGCAACACGGCTGTCATTGTTTACACACAATAATTCAAAAATTTTCACACTTGTTTCTAAATATTTAAATATACAAAATATCAGCCAGTTGAAAGTGCACAGAAGGCACAGGTGCATAGAAATAGAAATCATACCTAAAGAAATACCTAAATTTGGTGAATATACAAAAAAAAAAAAAAAAAAGGAAAAATACACACACTTATGTATGAGTATATATATATATAGATATATATAGTATGAGTATATATATAGATATAGATAGATAGATAGATAGATAGATAGATAGATATGTACACACACATATATGTACATGCATACACACACAGACACACACACACATATATATATATATATATATATATATATATACATACATACATACATACATATGTGTGTATTGTTCCTTTTTTTCTTTTTTGGTATATTTACCAAACTTAGGTGTGATTTCTTTTGAGTGTGTGTATGTTTTTGAGTGTGTGTATGTTTATGTATCTTTTATTGCTAAATAAAATTACCATATACAGTAAACATTCTTTTTTTTTTGTAACTACATGCACTGGACACTGTGTTCTCCATTTTTTGATGTAGTGTCTAATGAATGATCTGTAGTGCCTATACTATTGACTAATGTGTGTGTGATTTGAAAGCTTTGTTTGATTTTGAGTACAGGTGAAATGGTTTTGAAGCGATTGTTTGATTTTGCCAGAAGAGTCAGGGGTTCTGTGAATTTAGTTTGAATATTTGGATTTGTGTTTAAGGTTTTGAGAAAATGAGTGATGATTTCAAAAAATGTGTTTTAGCATTTCAGAAAAACTGTAGCGAAAGTCAAAATTCACTTGATCTTTGTGTTGAAGTTTATGACAACTAGATAAAAAATGTAGCATTTACTGTAAAGAAATACGATGAGCTAATTTTAAGCAACATGACAATCGGAAATGATAATGCAGAAAACCACAAACAAAGCAGTTGCATAATCAGTTGCATGAATTTACCAAAGCAAACGCAACTTGTTCAAAAAAATTAGAAACATTTTATGATGTGCACAAGTGACTAGATGATGTGGAGGTTGAACAAGTAGTTTTGAAAATTTCATTTCTGGTCTGAGAAATGCACCACACTGTAAGCTGACTTTGGCCCTTTTATCTCCATTGAAGGTTCTGATTGGTGTGTGATAAATTTTGACTCCTAGTGTTTCCAGTTGGGTAATTGTGTGCTAACTGAGCTCAAACTTTGCAGACTTGAGTGGACAATATCGAATGCTAGTGCTTTCTAAATGACCACATGGTGTAAGCACTGAAAAATGTGTAGAGTTTTGCCATAACAGTTCACCAAATCTGACTCATGTGTTAAAGCAGGGGAATAGTGTTTATAGTTTAGGGAAATGGGTATGCTTTTTAAAAAAATGGCATTATGGTTTTGAAATTTTAGTTCAAAAGACTGGTTATAGTGTTTTAGCAATAGAGAAAAACTGTAATAGTTAGTTTTTAGATTCCCGTTTACTAATGATTATATTATGAAGACCGACATTACCACATGTTCATAATTTAGTTAAATGTTCAATGATTCAACATATTTCCATGTTCGCTCTAGACCTTTAAAGCAAATTTATCCTAACACCCCCACTTTTAGCAAAACAGCAACCAAATAAAATGGGTCACCACCGTAAGAAGTCCCAGCAAAGCATACCTATAAAATCACTATGTCAAAGTCACCGTGAACAAGTCCTTTCCTCCTCCAGTGTTTTCATTTACCTCTTGCAAGCGGCCTTGTAACAAATGTGGAGGCAGAATTCTCTGCAAGTGCATTTTGTCATGCTGTTTTCTTTAGGCCAAATCCCATTGGTTCACTGAGTGCTCATGCATCAACCACAATTTCACCTCTTATGTATTGCATGCAAGCAACCCCTGCAGATGGGACCTCCGGAGGTAGAGCGCTTACAGTTTGGGCATGAATCACCGGGGCCATTGTGTCACAGCATTAAGATCACCTGCAATGGGTTTATTTAACAGGTCTGGCCACAGATGAATGTCAAACCTCTGCTAAATTGCTTTAATCCATGTAAATTCAATCATTCAGCATACAAAGACACACCAGTGACCTTTCACTACAACAGCAGAAAGCAATCACCGTATTGATTTGCTAATTAAAGAGAAAATTCAGTTACCTGTGTACTAAATCATCGATGTATGTTAATAACATGAGCGCATCTGTCGGGCTGAGGAAAGAAAGATCCGCAGTATTATGATATTGCATTATCTTCAGACATCAATGGCTTTTTATGAAGTCTCTGAAAGCTTTGGTATTGATTGAGCAAAGGACACGATTATGACAGAAGGATGCTGTGCCCTGTGCTTGTTTGTTCCTCCCCGGGAACACTGAAGATTGCTTCGCTATTTTGCTCAAACTGCATTTGGCCAGTTCTGACACTTAAACCAAGCTGTGTACATCGACGGAACTGTGCCTTGACATATTGTAAGTCTTTTCAGTGTAGAAATCGATAGTTTTATTGAAAGTTCACTCCTCTTAGGGTTATTTTCTGTTGCCTATTGATCTGCAGGTGAATGAACTCATAACAAACAGCTAACTGCTTTTAGGTCGGACGTCGGCCGTGCCAGTTCTGACAATTATACACTTGTGCGATTTTGCGTCGGCAGAAATGCTTGGAAGTCTGTGGTGAGCTAGTAGTATTCTTTTATACTTATACTTATATGAGTTTATATTTGGTAAAGGGATAGTTCACCCAAAAATGAAAATTCTGTCATTAATTACTCAACCTCATGTTGTTCCAAGACCTTCGTTCCTCTTTGGAACACAAATTGTGATAATTTTGATGAAATCCGAGAGCTTTCTGAACCTGTATAGACAGCAACGCAACTACCACATTCAAGGCCCAGAATGGTGGACGTCGTTAAAATAGTCCATGTGACATCAGTGGTTCGACATTAATTTTATGAAGCTACAAAAAAAATTTTCGTGCGCAAAGAAAACAAAAATAAGGACTTTATTTACAGTAAGGTCTTACGGGTTTGGATTGACATGAGGGTGAGTAATTAATGACAGAAATATCCTTTTAACTATATTCAGTGCAATAATTATAACACACTTCTGCTAATTTCCATTGACTTGGTACAGTATCAATATGAATTTTTATAAATTCAGCTATTATTTTCTCTTGTGAACTATGTGTAAACATCTTTTTATGTAAAATATCTTATTCAGGTCAGTACTAAATAAAAAAATAACATGCATTTTGTATGATCTCCCTTATTTTGCAGATTCTACAAGGTGTATGTAAACTTTTGACTTCAACTGTATAGCTGCCTTTACATTTTAAATTGCACATGATATTTTATAATCACCTTATTTATATACCTGCTGGTGTGTTCTCTAGATTCAACAGATGACTTTGTGAGCCTTGAATGTCTTTATTAGGTGATGCCATACCTCCTTTGAAATGACCTGTGGATATTATTCAAAGATCTCACCGAAAGACATCACCATATGAAATGTACAAGAACTGTACAATGTATTCATCCACTCCAAAGGCTGAGCCGACTATCTGCTTCAATTCTAGAGGCTGCTAGAGGAGCTCCCTCAGGCTGGACTTGCCAACAGCCCTAAAAAATGCCACTTCAGACTGCTTGAAGAGTGTTACCTAGACTTCTAGATCAACTGGGGACTGATAAAACCTTCAAAAGCAGATAGAAGCTGTGCAGTTTTATACTTCCTGGCCTGTGAGTATGAAATATGTATGCCGTTTCCAAAGGAAGGCAGGTTACCATCAATGCCTCATGCCTAGTTTTTCTAGTATATCATCTCTCCTCTCAAATGTGACCAGTAATGGACAGCAAGAAAAAAACATACTATGAACATCTAAGGTAGAGCCAGCTTTTAGCTTACTTCCTCAAAACCCTTTCAACTGGTTTTACATGCTCCAAGCTTTAATCTAGCCTTCACTCTCCATGTTCATGCCAAGCTGCTTTTCATGCAGGTGATGCAATTCACTGTCTGACACCAGCACTGTACATGTCTTTGACATCACTTTAACCAATTTTTTGACACTTGAACCAACAGCCTTCTTCCCAATCCGCAACACATGTCTTTACATTTTTTTCTCAGCTTTTTCAAATGCCATTGCACAGTAATAATTATTCTCATGTTTAGTTCTTGTTAGTGCTTCAAAATACCACTACCTTTTTGGAGCTTTGATGGATGAATAAAGTCGATTAATATGTTTTCAAATCAATTTTTTTAAATAAAAGTGTTATTTTACATGGGCAAGGTCTAAATTACAAATAAATCAAATGAATACAATTAGTGATTTTTTTTCCTTTTAAATAATTATTCATTTTATGTGAACAATATAAAATAAGTAAAATGCATTATTTTGATAGAAAATAATCCTTTAATATGCATTTCTACAATGGCAGTGGTAACTAAAACACTCGGTCCCATTTTATATTAAGCGGCCTTAACTACTATGTACTTGCATTTAAATTAATCATTTGGTGCAATGCACTGTTGTGTACATTCATGTTTTTACATTGTACTTATATTTTTAAAAATACCTATATATAATTACATCTGTAATTAATTTCTGTAATTACATTTATAATTACACTGTTGACCCATCTCTTACACCTTAAGCCACCCTTAAACCTACCCATACCACCAAACCTGTCCCTAACCTTACCTGTATCCCACCTTAATAGAAGCAAAATTGTTTTGCCATACAATAAGACAACAATAAGTACATTATACTTTTTTTTTTTTTGAGGTAAGTACATAGTAGTTAAGGCCACCTAATATAAAGTGTAACCAAAAAGTTTGGTTGGCCCTACTTTTTCATGCTAAATTAACATTATGTGTCAAAAAATGTCCAAGTGACCACTGCATCAGTGAATGTAAAACAAAAATTAAAATGCATTTTTATGTGTTGATATGTTTTTTTAAGGGGGAACATTGGATGCCCATTTTCCAGTAGCTCTGATGTCTCGAGAAAATGAAGACTCTTATGTTCACTTTTACATCCAAATACAAAACACCTGCATTGCTTACAAGACACTGCTGTTGCTACAGATGCTCGAGCGCGGAGAAAAAGGCGGACAGCATACAACTGAAATATGCTTACAGAGAGTTTGTACTAACGTCACGGTTTGGTCAGTTACCCTAATGCGTGGCCATGTCGGATGTGAAAGTAAACAACAGCATGGATTGCACGGTAAATGTACTACTGAATATGTTATGCTAATTTATGCTATCTAAACCATAGTAAAAAAAATGTGTGGAAGCTGCTAAATCATATAGAGAATGACTTAGTAAGCAGGAAAGGGTGCAATATTTTCACAAACTAAAGTTAATAGGTGGTAAAGATACGTACAAGCGGTATTAATTAAGATATTAGCCTAATATTTCACCTGCCTGACTGGAAATGATAAGAACAAACACAAATGTTGTCAAGATTGTCAACATTCTTGCCCTGGAAATCCTGGTTCAGTTTGGCCAACTACAAATGCAAAAAAAATAAATAAATAAATAAAAAATTTGCACTCTTCTCTTTGCATTTGTTAAAATTTTGGCAGTCTATAATACTCCAAATGTTTTTCCCAGTCTGACCGATTAGTACAGCTCAAAACATGACAATAATTGACCATTTTCAGCAGCAATAATCAGCAGAGTTTTGCAGGACAAAGAGGAAACTGACAACATGGCGACAGACAAGACAGAGCAGGTTAATTCTGGTATGAATAATTCAAACTTTGTCATTTTGTAAGAAATTCAAACAATAAATGCGGTTTTGTGGCTTCTTAATATGTCGTGACAGATCACTGTATCGCCTTAGTAGATCAATGACACGTGAACCAATCATCTTTTCATATTTACATAAAGCATGAAATAAACATGAATGAATATCTGAACGCATTTTATTTCAACCACGGAAAGACATCAATATACACAGTTTTTTAAAGTTTAAATCCATTGAAGTTAATGTGTACTCTCCAGTCTAATTTGTTTGTTGGACAAAATGTCGGATTTGGCATTATGATTGATCAGATCACCTGTCAGTCAAGCTCTTTGTGAAGGGTCAATTGAGACTGTTCAGGTTTTCTGGGGATTAAAAAAAAAAGAAAGAAATGAATGGATTTTTAACATTATGGTGTGGTTGTGTCACTGCAAAGACACATTTACACAGGTATGCAAACATCATGTAAAAGTGAATTTTGCATCTGATGTCGCCTTTAATTTATTTTTATAGTCATTTCTTTTTTTGCATTCATGTATGACTCATATTTGGTTTTGTTGTTTTTATTGGTTCTGCAGATGACTGTCTAGTCCAGCAGTACAAATTTACAGGTCAAACATGGCCTGAAAAACAAACAAACCAAAAAAAAAAAAAAAAAAAAAAAACGGTTTGGGTGTTGGTTAAATGTTGGTGAAGTTTTGCAATAAGTAACATCCTCCTGACACATTTCCTCTACTACGTTAGTTGATGTTAGTCATGTACTGTGCTCATTCACATTGAAACATGGTCATCTTTATGCTTTTTTTTTAACATGTTTTCCTTGCATCATATGAGGTCACGTTCCTGTAGGAAATGACTTGAGTTGTCACTGCAATCAGCAGTTATTTGGGACAAATCAAGTTTCATATCAGAACACATTAGGTAAGTCATTTCTGATTTATTCATATTTATCCTTTGGATTTAGGTTATTAGACTAATGAGAATTTTTAAGGGTGAATTCACTGAAGAGTTTTGCCACTCTTGTAAATACGTTTTTTTTTTTTTTTTCTTTTTTTCTTTTTTTCCTCTCTCTTCAGTGCAGTGCAGTTTAACCAGGCACTAAATGTGCTAAAATAGTCCTGAACCACATTAAATGAATTCACTGATAAAAATTTTATCCAATGGGTTTGATTCCAAAGGAAACACATGCTGATATGAAAATGTATATCTTGGATGTCTTTGTAGTTGCTTTAGGTAAAAGGATCTCTCAAATGCATAAATGTAAATTCACAGCTTGTGAGCATATTCTGCCGTTACCTGATTTGAATGATTCCACATTGGGAACTAAAATGCCGTAATTCATTTTTAGTGAATTCCCCCTCAAGTGTTTTGAATAGCTTGTTCTGTAAATGTTTATTTCCCATGTATAATGGTGCATATATTTAGTCGGTGCTTCATTTAAAAATAAAACTGTTGCATAAAATGTTGCTACTGGCAGTGTTTTGTGAACCATATAAACAACACAGTACCACTCTGTCCTAGACGAAAGATGAAGAGCCACTTCAATGTTAGTGCCCTCACCAGCCTGGGCTTCCCAGCCGTTGTGGGAAATGCTTGCGGAATCGACTTCAGTCAAGACGCCATCTTCCTTCCTGTCCTGTACGGGATGTTCTTCATCATCGGCACCCCTTTAAACCTGCTGGCGCTCTTTGGGCTCTACAGACTCATCCAATCGGAGAACGTCCTACCCGTGTATGTCATCAACCTTCTGATCGCAGATCTAATTCAACTCCTGACTTTGCCTTTATGGATAGATTATTATGCCAACGGACACCACTGGCGCTTCGGACCCCAGAGCTGTCAGTTTATGGGTTTGTTTTTTTACATTAGCATTTACGCGGCCATCTTCTTCATGTGTATCATCGCTCTAGAGCGTCACCTGGCTATCGCCAGACCACTCAGTTTCAAGCATCTCCGTAACTTGAGGTTTGCTCGCTGGATAGCACTCAGCATTTGGATTCTAATTGCGGTCCCACCTGCCATCGCATTCGACAAGCTCTTTCCCAAGCAGGAAAATTACACTCTTTGTATCGAGAAGTATCCCTCCGAGGGCAGTTTTATCACCTACAGGCTGATTACTCTGCTTGTGTCCTTCATCATACCCCTGAGCTTCATTGTTGGTCTCCACAGAGAGACTGTCCGCTCGCTGATGGCAATCAACTCGCTTTTATCCGAGGAGAAGAGGAGTATCAGGGGTCTGCTCACCCTTCTGGTGGCCGTATTTGTCACGGTGCTGGGGCCCTATCATTTCATCGGCTGTGTGAAGTACATCGGACTGCTGATACACAGCAGTCCGTGCATTTGGGAAAAGGCTGTGTTTGTGCCCTATCAGGTAGGACGAGGCTTTCTGAGCCTTAACAGCTTGCTGGATCCTGTGTTTTACATCTTTCTCCGCAGAGACTTTCGTGCCGCCGCTGGGAAGTACTTGCCCTGCCTGAGGAAAGTGAGGAGCAGATCGTATCGGACAGAGAAAGCGACAAGCTCCACTCTAGACTGTGATTGAAGATTTCCCCCGGTTATGTATTTGAAATACACTTTGGACGAGGAACTGAGAAACTAAGCCAAACTCGTACAAAGGCCATTTAATTAGATCAATGGTGGCGCCATCATCTAAGACTTATGTTTTAGCATCATTCTTCATTTATAATCAGCAGACATTTGGTATATACTTTTAGTCTAGCCTTGCTAGCTCCTGACTTTTGTTTGTCTGTTAATCATTTCCATGTCTGCTGGACTGATTTTTATTTTATTTTTAATTTATCTTAGTTTTTGGTTTAGTTGGTCTGTCAATCATTTCCATGTCTACACTGCTGGAACTAAATTAACAGTTTTATTCGATTTGATAATGGACATGATTTCATTGTCAAAACAAAGATTATTCATTTTCTATTTTATTTTCATTTCTTTTATTTTATTTTACTTCAAGGCCTCAGTCTCTGTCCTCTTATCTCTCATAGTATTACTTTACTTCCTCTTATGCACGTTCGCACTTTGCTGATACTGTTTCAAGTGTGAAACTGAAACCACAGATAGACAAATACATATACACATCCTACTTATAACTAACCTCAAAACCAACAATTATTTTTCTTTCCTATCCAGATAAGGCACTTCTGAATAATTT
The DNA here is from genome assembly GCA_036247105.1 of Cirrhinus mrigala. Classification (NCBI taxonomy): domain Eukaryota; kingdom Metazoa; phylum Chordata; class Actinopteri; order Cypriniformes; family Cyprinidae; genus Cirrhinus; species Cirrhinus mrigala. Next base: position 27,904,199 of record CM070019.1, read on the forward strand.
GTTCGGACTTGATGTTGTTTGTATAAAATTGATCTGTCATCCTAAATAAAGTTATTTTATCTTAGTTTACTTTTATTTAGTTTATTTGTCTGATGATCATTTCCATGTCAACACTACTGGAACTGAATTAAAGGTTTTATTCTATTTCATTATGGTCCTAGCAGTAGACAGAGTACAGTGTAAAAATTACATTTTAAACAAAACAATTTCACATCAACAGCCAAATTTGTCTTTTTTCCTGTTTACATTTTTATTGTCAAAAGATTTATTTTTTTAGTTACCCAATTGGCATATCGATCCATCTTGACAACAACGGAGTGTCTATTTACACTTGTTGGCAGAAGCTATTTATACTAACTCCGCCCACCAACCTGTGATTGGACTAATCATCATTACAACAGATGGCTGCTAAAGCAACCCCCTGGTGGCGTAGATGATAAATTGTGTAGTGTAGTCTTTTTGACGCGATTGACCCGAGTTCGAATCTGCCTTTTGCTAAACTCGTTCTTCTCCTTTTCACATCTCATATCACATTGGAAAGGCATTTACTATCAATAAAAATGATGGAAATAGTAAAAAAAAAAAAGTAAAATAAAGTATCGGTTTGGGTTAGGGTTAGGTGTAGGAAGGGCTTTATTCTCCCAATAATGCGGCATCCATTTAATAATAATAAAAAAAAAAAAAAAGAAAAAAAAAAACAGTTATTATTGCATAGTGTTTTATAATGTACTACAATAGTGATATTTACCACTATTTGCAAGAAGTGGTATGAATAGCAGAATATGCTGCTGTTTTTACATAGTGTAAATAGAATCTATGGCTGGGTCATTCTGTAATTAGGGGTACATTTAGAATTTGACAATGTGAAGAAAAAAGTTTTCCTGTTTCCCAAAAACCCAAATATGACCTTACATAGCTGCTTTGAAACAATCTATATTGTATAAAGTGCTTTATAAATAAAGGTGATCTGTAGGACTATGTGCATAAAATACCATCTATGTTTGCTACCGTCCACCATGTTACCTTTACTGGGTAACACAGTTGACAGGTAACTTAGTTGACATTTTTAGTGTTTTGGGCCTATACTCAACATGGAAGCCTAGAACTACTGAGCATGTAGTATGTTTAGAAATATATTTTCATAAACAAAACATAAGTTTTGGTAAATTGTCGTTAAAATTTGCAGCAATAATACTTGTGTAACACTGTTGACAGTCAATTAATCCACTCTTGACACAGGTTTGCTAGTTTAACCAGTATTAGGTGAAAAAAGAACTAGTGCTTCTAGTGTGTCATCCATGTGCTTCTAGAGGAAATATCATCATACTATGTAAATTATATGAGAATGGGACAAACCATTCCTTTTTGAGTGGGGGTTTTCTAGTGGGTAACTTAGTTGACAGTGGTTTTTCGGATACAAATAAAACAAGTTATATCACAATAAACACTTGTTTTTTTTGTTTTTTTTTTAAGTGTACACCCAAATGTCTTGATAACCTAATCTAACTGAAGGCAAAACTGTGAAATGAATTTATATTTGAGGTCATTTTCATGCTTAAATGCAAAGTAGAATGAGCAACTTTACAAAATCGGACAGCTGAATACCAGGGTTGTATGTGATATGAGCATCATTTTTGAACAAAAGATATGGTTTTTTCAAGGTATAGTAGTGTGATTGGGAAAAATATAATTGTGCACTAGAAAATTAGGCATCAGGGCTTTATATTGATGAAAATATACTAAAAATATACTTCACGGACATGAGATGTACCCACAATTATAGAATAACCCAGCTAATTACAGTTTTAACACAAATAGCAATTAGCAAATATTTAATTGATTCATTTTTTATTTTATTTACAGCTCAAAAGAGTTGCTAAAGAGTTGGGACTGTGTGCATTCTTGTAGTGCCATTAGTCAATTAGCATTGTCATGACATCCTTTTCTTTTAGCTCCAGTGTAATCACATGACATTTATGACTCAAAAAAATCTAGAACATCATATTTCAAATCACATACATTCTCTAAGTATTAAAGACCACTTAATTTAGATTCAGCCTAAAAAAAACATGACCATGCCCACGTGAGCTAGTGACTCACGTTCATAGGAAGCTGAGGTTTGACCAGTAAAATAAGTTCCCAAATGATTTCATGTTCAGTATCCGAAAGCTCTGTTCCCTTGTGAAATGCCAACATGTCGCTTTCAAGCAATGTCTTTTTGGGAAAAATCAAGCTGGCAGAATTTAAATCTCCAACTGCAGTATGTCACTCTGAGATTTTTATGCCAGAATTAATAATTACACCCACTGCCATCAACTGCAAAAGCAAGACAGAGACGTGTCTTGCCAAGGGTCGCAGCTTGCATCGAGACCATTAGAAACACTCTGCAATTATAACATTTTATATTGATTTTCATCACTGGCCAACTCTATCTACATACTCACCTCTCAGTTTAATTCAGATGTGCATTGTTAGGGCATAAAAAATCATTCTTTTCTTTTAGTGCAATGAACTGAGGATGAAGTCTACTATGAAGGACTGTTTTTGGCCATAAATTCCCACAAATGCAATAACTCTAGAGAAAGCCATTGACCACATTTTGAAATGTCACAGTTCAGCACTTTACAGAGTGAACTTTGGAAACTTTGTTATATTTGTGTTATTGCTGTGTGCCATTAAACAGTCGCAAAGTTTGTTTATGCATGTCTTATATTTGATATTCTGTCTGGAATGTTTATTAACTCTTAATTTGTAAAGTGGATAGTTTTTTCATTTTAATTATACTATTTTAATTTTTTGCACATTACTCTTATATCATATTTCCGTTTCCAGTCATAATAGGAACCACAGTTTGCCTTACAGAAGCATTATGACCATCTGATTCATTACATTGTAATTCCTGTCATAAATGCTTTAAACCAAGTTCCTCAGCAATACAGGAACTGTTGAGACATTCTGAACGTGTTTTATCATCGGTTGCTTTCCTCACGGTCTCCTCAAAAATCTGAACACCTTTGAAAAGCATTGCAATTCAAAGCAAACAATACGTGTTCACGCCAGCCGTGTTGTTAATGTGCTGCTGCTTTGACTACATCTTCAAAAGTTGTCAAAGTTTTCCTTCTATTGAAGTCTGCATTTGATCATATTTTATGGAAGAGTGTAGGCCGACCAACTATAACATACAACTACCCACGTGCTATTCTCTCAGGGAAAGAAAAAAATCTGTGGCAGTGTTCCACGAATCAAATCTTGTAGCTTTCTTTGTGCTTTATATGATCAGAGAATTAAAAGAATAAATGCATTCATGTATTATTTGAGATGTTCCGAAACCATAAGGGGTTTTACTATAAATTTATACTTCTTTCTGACTCTTTATACTTGCTTCTGTACTTTGACACAGTAAAGGAGTGGGACTTCACTGCAATACAACATAGAAGAAATAAATGGCATACACAAAAACACTAAAGGTTTATTAGTACAAATATGAAGATCAGTATTCTTTGAACAAGTTTGCTGTATTCATTCTGCTGTCCCAGTATACTCATTAGACTTTTAAGGCTTTAGAGAAAATATCAGAGAATTTCTTTAGCACACATAAAATGCAGACAGACACCCTTATCATCTTGATGGAAAATACAGGACACATGAGTTTGCTTAAATATTGTGATGATGTAGCATTTGTCAACCTCAATACTACAATAAATCAATAAAACAGCTTCTTTACTGCACTGTAAAAAAAAAAAAAACATTTGTTGAGTCAACTTAAAATAATGTGTTAACCTGCTGTCTAAAAATGTTAAGTTTAGTCAACTCTTAGTCAACTTGAAATGTTAAGTTGTACTAAGTGAGAACTTAAATATTTGAGTTGAATAAACTAAAAATGTGGTTTGTTAAACTTTACAGGGGTCATCGGATGCCCATTTTCCACAAGTTGATATGATTCTTTTGGGACTTAATGACAAGTCTATAATATACTTTGGTTACAAATTCTCAGTGGTAGTGTAAAAAAAACACCCTTTTTATCTTCCCAAAATGAGCTCTGCAAAAATCATCTCATTCTGGTTGAGGCTGCTTTAATTGCAAATGAGCTCTGCTCGCCTCGCCTCTCGTCTCTCTGTGGATTGACGAGCCTGTTTACTTTAGCTGCATTTAGCCGCTAAACTTGCTAACTAGCACATTATTAGGAAAGATGATCGCAAAGATTAATTAAAAAACCCTTATACTCACTTCTGCTGTAAGTGAAGCTGGATCATGAATGATTTGCGCGAGCATAGATGGATATATGTAGATCGGGAGGTGCATTCCCTTCACAAACAAACGTAATCCACTGCATCTTCAGCGGCTCAGATGTTGGGAGTAAATGACGACCACTATGTTCATTATTACATCCAGCAACACAACACCTCAATTACTCAATCTGAGATATTCTTGTCTATCTTACATCCCTGCTCCGGCATTGAAACAAAGAGGGCGGACAGCTGGTTTGTGGTAAGACGCTCATGTCAATCAACTATCGTGGGAGCGGCCTCTGTGGGTGTGACGCCACAACGACAGGCATCTGAGAATGGCTCGATTTGAAAAAGGGAATATTATTTTTACAGATTAATTAAAAACCACTGCATGGATTTTTATCATTATAGGGTAGATTTGTACATACACTGCCAACACACATTAATGTTCAAACAACATGAAAAAGTGAACTTAGCATCCGATGACCCCTTTAATGTTGGGTTTGGTACCAGTTGCATTAAAATTTTAAGTTAAGTCAACTCAAATATCTAAGTTGTCACTTAATATTTCAAGTTGATGAAAATTATTTGAGTTGACTGATCTTAAAATTTTAAGGCAGCGGGGTAACAAATTAAGTTGACTCAACAATTTTTTTTTTTTACAGTGTGAAAAACTACATTATTTACATTAACTGAGAAACAGTAAAACAAATCGTTTTGCTATGTGTAGTGATACTTGTTACTGCTCAGTCCTGCACTCAGTGACATACAGCTAAATGCCACATTAAGAAAGTGAAAATGAAAAAGCTCTGCAAAGATCCATGTTTATGTTAGAACCAAATTAAACCTTGTCTTTTGCTCACAAACATTCAGTCACACACATTAACAACCTAGGCACATTGGAAAAAAAAAAAAAACAAAACATGCGTGTACTACATTTAGCAAAACTCCATAAATTTAACCACAGTCTTTAGTCAGGGTACACGCCATGTTAAATTTTATGCAAATGAAAGCAAGGCTGTGAGGGAAAGACAAAAGCTGCAGTCACAATAGAAGAAAAAGAAGTTGGAACGAAAATTATAGTGTGACCGGCCCCTTACATCAATGGGACACACTGTATACGGTCCTAGATCACATAATTTTCACATCTGACAATTTTCAAAGCTGTTTTATAGTTTTTGTCTACTGAAAGAGATTTCATCAGCTGATCGATTGCCATGTTGTTAAACATGTACAATGCGTTGACTGGACTGTATTTCTTTTCATCTCAGCTTGGTTTTTCTTATCAAAAATTAAATATGGCATATCCTACAAGTTCACTGCTGCTTCCAGCTGAAATGAACACTATAAGGACTTGGACTTGAACTTGGACATTTCAGACGCAGAAATGTTTTAGAGTACAGATGAATCTACATCATGTGCAATATAAAATCTACACAAATAAGTAACAACATAAAATAAAAAGACATTAATAAATGTCTTCCGTTCAAAGTCAGCTGATTTAAAAACTAGGACTCAAAGGTAGACTCGGACCCAGCACTACTAATTGCAATAAAACACTAACCAATTACTGGGGAAGATTAATAAAGACTTAAATTCAGTTTCTTGCACAACAGACTATGTTATGACCTTAACACTTTTACCAAAATACATGATTTGTAGACTTAAGCCATAATCTGACAGAACTAGTTTTCCAGGGGGACGTTAGAGAAATTTGTGTTTCACAGACTTACTTTGCTATTTTAATCCTGTGCAAATCTGCCAAGACTGTGTTTTTCTCACACAACCTCTGTAAAAATTCCAGAGCAAATTACCTACTGGTTTTCGGCAAACTCAATGGTCCTCTGAGATAATCCCGTCCGAATGCAAATGTCTGTGATTGCTAAATATTGTATTATCCCAATGCTTAGCCTTGTGTTTTTGGCCTACCTGAGCTACCATTTGTGCACCAACCTTATGCATACTGCACCTTTTACTATGGATGTTCTCGGACGAAAAAATAAAATAATAAAATTAATAAGCAGAACCAAATCGCGGAAACTACTAAGATTGGTAAAATACTAGTCTAGATTTCTCTGCTCACTTACTTTGGTTTATTAGAGTAGCCAGTTCTATAAATGATTGTTTTTTAATTATGTTTTTGTAATAAATTAAAATTATATTATTACATATTTCATTAGACACATGCGCTGTCTAGAAAACACAACCACCTTTGTAATAAATACAGAAATGTTAGTCCCGTCCAAATTGGTACATGAAAATCGCAAACGTTATGTGATAAGTGTTAAAACAGAGATTAGAAAACTAGTCCTGTCCGAACAGGGCTTTCAGTTGAGTTGAGATCAAAAGTTTAGATACACCTTGCAGAATCTGCAATATGTTAATTATTTTACCAATATAAGAGGGATCATACAAAATGCAAGTTTTTTATTTAGTACTGACCTGAAAAAGATATTTCACATAAAAGACATTTACATATAGTCCACAAGAGAAAATAATAGCTGAATTTATAAAATGACCCTGTGCAAAAGTTTACATACACTTGATTCTTAATACTGTGTTGTTACCTGAATGATCCACAGCTGTGTTTTTCTTTGTTTAGTGGTAGTTGTTAATGAGTCCCTGGTTTGTTCTGAACAGTTAAACCTCCGACTGTTCTTCAGAAAAATCCTTCAGGTCTCCCAAATTCTTTAGTTTTTCAGCATTTTTTTGTATTTGAACCCTTTCCAACAATGACTCTATGATTTTGAGAGCCATCTTTTCACACTTAGGACAACTGATGGATTCATATGCAACTATTACAGAAAGTTCAAAAACTCGGTGATGCTCCAGAGGGAAACACAATGCATTAAGATCCGGAGATTTTGAATTTGAAGATTAGGGTGAATTTAACTTATTTGTTCTTCTGGGAAACATGTAAGTATCTTCTGTAGCTTCTGAAGGACAGCACTAAATGAACAAAAGTATTATATTTAGGCAAAATAAGAGAAATGTACACATCTTCATTCTGTTCAGAAATGTTCACCCCTGGCTCTTAATGCATTGTTTTTCCTTCTGGAGCATCAGTGAGTGTTTGAACATTCTGTAATAGTTGCATATGAGTCCCTCAGTTGTCCTCAGTGTGAAAAAATGGATCTCAAAATCATACAGTCATTGTTGGAAAGGGTTCAAATTCACAAAAATGCTGAAAAACCAAAGAATTTGTGGGACCTGAAGGATTTTTTCTGAAGAACAGCGGGCAGTTTAACTGTTCAGGACAAACAAGGGACTCACGAACAACTATCACTACACAAAAAACAAAAAAACAAAAAAAAAAACAGCTGTGGATCATTCAGGTTACAACACAGTATTAAGAACCAAGTGTATGTAAACTTTTGAAAAGGGTCATTTTTATAAACTCACCTATTATTTTCTCTTGCGGACTAAATATCTTTAATGTGAAATACCTCATTCAAATCAGTACTAAATAAAAAATAACATGCATTTTGTATGATCTCTTTTATTTTGGTAAAATAATTAACATTTTGCAGATCCTGCAAAGTGTATGTAAACTTTTGACCTCAGCTGTCTGATATTATAAACTTCCTCGATAGCTCACCTGGTACAGCATTGCATATGTAATGTTAAGTCCTATGAAAAACGAGTAACACAAATATCTCAAAAACATTTGGAAGTAAGCTAAATTGTTATGGTTGCTTCAGCAAATACGTTTTTTTGTAAACTCTTGGTTGCCAGATTCACGTTTATCTGTTTCGTTTATCATTTATATTGCTTTTAGCCACTCTTTGGACATTTCACTTTCCAACTGCTGCAAAACATACAACATTCATGTAATAAAACATTGGCAGATTCTCATTCATCTGTTTTGGATCAAATAAATGTGCTTTTAGCGCCACTCAACAGACATTTATTTGAATGTGCTGTGAAACGTGCAAGATGCAATGTTATACCATTTTTCAGAAATGTCGCCACAGGCACGTTTTTCTAGTGAGTGTGGTTGTGCTTTATAGTTAGTATATCAAGCACTACAGTATTGATTTTGGTCGGTATGTAGTAGATTGTCTCACGAAGGAATGGCAGCATTTTGATTTTAGATTAGCACTTGTCTGTTGCTTTAACCTGCCTTGTCAGTCACTGGGTCACGCAGACCCAATTTGTCAATGAGCTCATTGTAAAACCCCTCAGTAATGACGTGGGTGGGCATGATGGGCCTGTGCTGGTCCTGCATCAGAGCTTATTGATCCCCACACCTGAAATGCTCCTAAGATATGTATCACGTCAGGTGGGCTTCTTATCAGTGACTTGCAGGCCCATGCACGCCTTTAATGGAAAAATTTAACGCAAAACTTTAAAAAGACTCGAGAGACCTGAATATTTCAGAGAGTGTGCAGCTGCTGGTGGATAACCAAGCCAACAAGTCACCTTTGAACGCAGCCCAAATATCCCTCCTGTTTTTTCTTTGTAACATTAATCTTGTTGCCTTGCATAACGAATTAAAAATTATCATGAATAAAATAGTATTTTGGAAAGAGTTGACTGGTCTATTAATTTACATTTTTTATTTTATAATAGATAAAATGCTTGGCCAGTCTATCACACTAAAGCTAAAATATTAATTATTAATTATGCCCCTTTTTTAAGTCAGTTCAATTAGTGGCTATCTTGCAAAAACAGCTCCTTCTACTTCTCCAATGTACTTGAATGAAAAAAAAGCTAAAAGCTTTGAAACTGTCTGTCAATGTCATGTTTTAATAATACATTTCAAATCAGAAATGAAATCTGATAACCACAGCATCATGAATTGTCCTTTTTAGCTCAAATCCTGCAGAATAATGATTATTTTTGCTTAACTGGGCTAAGTGCGAACCAGCTTATGATTTCTTAGTGAAAGAGGTGATTGGCTAATTGAACTGTAAGGCTTGGCTTCTATTCCACTATTACAAAGTGCAAAACACTATTGATTGACTCTTGTTAGTGTAAGGCGGGACTGTAGCTACTACGCAGGGTTTAATTTGTAATTATTGGTGACTGACTACTATTTGTTCATTATTGAAACACAGCAATGTGCAGTCCTGTACCAGGACTTCATATGTCCTGGATTGTAGAAATGCTTTCATCATGTGTACTTAAGCAGCACTATTTATCAACATCTTACACAGGAAATCATAGAGGGTCATGAAAAGCACATCTTGCCATGCAGTGGAAATTTCTCACTTTCAACATAAGTGAAAGTTTCAGCATGACAAACAGTCACAGGGTGACGTAGAAGATGTTGTCATTTTCTGGAAAGAAGAAACAGAAGCATTAAATTTAGCTAAATGTAGCTATTTGATATTGTTGTGGTGAAATCTTTTCTCACTCACAGTATAATTCACGTTCTGAGCTGATGTCTGACTAAAACAACCAAACAAAATGCATCATGTTTTGTTAGGAGTTGTCGCTGTCTTGATGCGTCTGGGCCCAAAGCCTTTGTCAATGACTCATCGCTTTTTGTTTTCTTTTTTCCCCTCCAGATTGGTGTTTGTCTTTTTTTATTATTATTATTCTGTCTGTATTTTTTCTGTTCTCTTTCTGTAAAATTACTACATTCTTTACACTCCATTTAACCAACAACCTCATGTTTAATTCATTATACCCACAAACCCATAAGTAATGACTGAAATATAAATATAAAGCACTGATATAGTCTCACAGTGGAATTCATTATATTTTGATACGTCTATTGTGTGAAAGGACTACGTGTTTGCTAATAATTATCTGACCTCCTACAAAGAGGAAAACGAATTGAGTATGTTGTAAAATGTGTTTAACATAATGTTGTAATTGTTTATATAATTTAGTGTACATAACAGATGAATGATCATGCCTCTAACCAATGAAAATTATTCGTTATTATGTCTTAGAAGAACAATATTTATTTTTAGTATCAGAGACTGGAACATTGCATTATATGCTACGCATGTTTGTTGTACAATTTATTGCCTGTGGCGTTACATACTGCAAATGACTAAACTGTTCTTGGTCCATTAGTTTGTGTAATTTGTTGGTTTCTTCAAGCAGAGTACTATGTTGTTCAGTGGAGCCAGAAAGTGATGAAACAAGAGGACATTTATTCCTTCAAACAATATGTGTGTGGTACTATTTCATTTATTTCAATTAGATATTTCAATATGAATTTAAAATTCGCTTTTTTTTTTTTTAAATGTTGGTTTATGCACATCTAGGCTAAAATCGGTATCACACATGGCTGTAACAATCATATACATGTATTTAATGTAAAAGTAATTTAAAAGTTATTTTTTTTAGACTGCTCGTCATTTTCAAAGTGATTGAGATGACCAATCAAATCAAAGAAGGCGGACTTTACTGTTCAGTGAAACCGAACGTAAACAAGTTGATTCCAGCGTTTGCCAGCTAAGATGTAAGTAGCTAAACATGTAGCCTAATCGTTGACAATAGTTTTACGATAAAACTGTTATACAGTAATATCCAGTGATGTTATTTTGTCAAATTTCACCGTTTGGAATTTAATATAGGCTGTCATTTACGTGACCGAGTTACGTTTCATTCATAATTGAATACACTCTCAGAAAAAAGGTACAAAAGCTGTCACTTGGGCAGTATCCTTTCAAAAGGTACACTTTTGTACCCTACCTTTCCATTAACGGCTCATATCGGAATCTTAAAGGTACGTATTAGTACCTAAAGTGTACATGTCAGTACCTAAATGGTAAATTTTACTATCTTTTGAGAAGTTGCAGCCCCAGTGACAGCTTTTGTACCTTTTTTCCTGAGAGTGTATGACCAGACAAGCATTTTCACTTTTGCGTTTTCAGAATATTAGGCAAACAAATAAGATTGATTTCAAATTTCCTGTTCTTGTTCTATATCTATCTATCTATCTATCTCAGAATTAACCATGCTAACTTAATGTGTCTTGGGCATAACTTAATATCAGTATTCAGTCAATATTGGCATTAAGGCAATCTTATATTCCACCCGTAGTAAGAAAGAAAAACTGGAGAAACTAGCATGAGGTTTGGTGTTTGCATGACCATTTCTGTGAGGATGTCTGAGAAGAACGATTTGGGGAAGAAGCTGTACTGTTAACTGCAGTGTTTGATGAATGCCGAGGAGCAACAAAGAAAGCTGTTCAGCGCTGTCTAGCTAATTGGCAGGTTTTTAAAATTTATCACCAGCCAAACAGCTCAAAGCTAAGAGTGTCCTGAAAAATGAATACAGAAATTATCTGGGAATGTTTACCGTCAACATGCAGAATAAAATAAAGAGGAAGAAAATCAATGTTTTCTGAAACAGGAAAGACTAATGGGTTTGGATTTAGCCATGCTAATGTCGTTTTTGACAGATTGTCAACAAAATACATTCAACAGCAATGTTCAATACGTTCAATATTATATTCTTCTACACATTATTATGCAATCTGCTGGTCAATATAAGAAAAGCAGCCATTGCTTATGGCTGGGTGTTTACATGTTGATGGAGGGTGGAAGTGTGGCCGGGTTGGATGATGGAAGTGCCAGCATGAGTAATGAATTCACAGCGTTGTCAGTGGAAATATGGGTGACTGCCTAAATCCATTAGGAAAATGATGATGGATGAATCAACAGACTAGCATGTGCTTGCTTTTGTTGTACATACAGCTGTTGTTTAATACCCTTTGTAACCTAATCAATGATCTTGTGAACCTTCCCAAGATGTGATTCTGAAGAAAACATTACACTAAAACACATTTTTTTGCTGCCCGCTTAGTGCTTTACTCAAGTCAAATGAAGAAATTCAACAGTTAATTTCACAACAAAATGGTCATTCTATAATTAGGGGTACATTTAGAATTTGACAATATGAAGAAAAAAGTTTTCCTGTTTCCCGAAAACCCAAAAATGACCTTACATAGCTGCTTTGAAACAATCTGTATTGTATAAAGTGATATATAAATAAAGGTGATCTGTAGGAATATGTGCATAAAATAGCATCTATGTTTGCTACTGTCCACCATGTTACCTTTACTGGGTAACACAGTTGACAGGTAACTTAGCTGACATTTTTAGTGTTTTGGGCCTATACTCAACATGGAAGCCTAGAACTACTAAGCATATGGTATGTTTAGAAATATATTTTTATAAACAAAACATAAGTTTTAGTTAAATTGTCTTTGAAACACAATAATACTTGTGTAACACTGTTGACAGTCAATTAATCCACTCTTGACACAGGTTTGCTAGTTTAACCAACATTAGGAGAAAGAGAGAGAACATAACTTCTAGTGTTTCATCCATGTGCTTCTAGAGGAAATATCATCAATTATCAATTATGCGAGAATGGGACAAGCCATTCCTTTTTGAGGGGGGGTTTTCTAGTGGGTAACTTAGTTGACAATGCTTTTTTGGACACAAAACAAGTTTTATCACAATAAACACTTATTATTTTTGAAGCGCACACCCAAATGTCTTGATAACCTAATCTAACTGAAGGCAAAACTATGACATTAATTTATATTTGAGGTCATTTTCATGCTTAAATGCAGAGTAGAATGAGCAACTTTACAAAATTGGACAGCTGAATACCAGGGTTGTATGTGATATAAACATCATTTTTAAACAAAAGATATGGCTTTTACAGCATATAGCAGTGTGATTGGGAAAAATATAATTGTGTACTAGAAAATTAAGCATCGGGGCTTTATATTGATGAAAATATATTTCACGGGCATGAGATGTACCCACAATTATAGAATGACCCAAAAGTCTACATGTTCCGAGCATGCTTTGCCTCAGACCTGATGGGAAGAATGAATGTTTAAATTAAGTGCTATTCTAGGTTTTTGTGATGTTTTTGAGTGAGATGGGGACTTGTTAGTGCTTAATATTGGATTTGGAAGAGTTCTTGTTATGTTTCATTTTTAGGGGTTACCGTTGTAGTGAAGACTGGAGCTTATGCTAGGCTGAAGGTAGGACATAACGCTTTCTTTTATATTGATAGAAAGAAAAACATTAAGCTCATTTTATTTGGATTTACTCCCCATCAGCATGCCTTAGGTATGGATACCTTTTTATTTCTTGTTGCTTAGTGAAAAAGAAAACATTATTCTTGTTAGCATGTGCCATTTTAAGCTGGTGATTTAAGGTACACTAATGCGTTTCTGGGCTCTCTATTGCCATCTGTGGTTGAAGTGTAAAAGTGCAATTGGAAGATCCATGTGTATGCTAGTTGTGTTTTGGCACTGCTGTTTAGCATTGACGATTCAGATGTTTTGAAGTATACCTTGCGGTCTATAATCAGTATATTAGAGATGTTTTGAATAGCTTAACCAAGGTTACTTACCTTAATAAAGTTTTAAGCTGTTTTGAATACAAATCAAGTAAATTTCATTTGATTAGTGATTTTCACATTACGCAATGTTTCAAAGCTGTTTTACAGTAGTGCTACATGCCTAGAGACTAGAACTGGCTGATAATAGATAATATAGTATATTTTGCATTGATATAGACAAAAATTTGAGATTCCCATATATCTCACGTGAGTATACTGCATGTACATCTGCAAAATGTTAATTATTTTACCAAAAAAGGAGGGATCATTTTAGTTTATTTAGTACTGACCTGAATAAGATATTATTCGATATTAAGCGTTTGAGATTAAAAAGTATTTAAATTGTATTTTTTTTATTGAAAATAACCGATCGTTTCGCTAGATAAGACCCTTCTTCCTCAGCTGGGATCGTTTACAACTGCATTTGGGATCATTTGAAGCCGTATTTAAAGTTTTGGAAGTTCAAAATCGGAGCACCATAGCAGTCCATTACATGGAGAAAAATCCTGAAATGTTTAACTAAAAAAAAAAACATAATTTCTTTACGGCTGAAGAAAAAAAAGATATGAACATCTTGGATGACAAGGGGGTGAGTACATTATCTGTACATTTTTGTTCTGGAAGTGGACTTCTCCGTTAATATTGTAAAATATTACTACAGCTTAAATTTTTTTTTTGCCTATTGTAATATTTTGTAAAATGTAATTTATTCCTGTGATGCAAAGCTGCATTTTCAGCAGCTTCAGTGTCACGTGATCCTTCAGAATTCATTCCAAAATACTGATTTGGTGTTTATTATTATCAGTTATTATTGGTAACCGATTCTTCTTTTTTTTTTTTTTTTCAGATTCTTTGATGAATAGAAAGTTTAATCAACAGTATTTATTTACAATATATATGTTGTAACATTTTAAATGTCTTTAGTGTCACATCTGATTAATTTAATGCTGAATAAAAATATTAATTTATTGTTTTTTGTTAAATCATACTTACTTCAAACAGTTAAAAATGTATTACTAAGGACTAGCATTTGCATCGCATAAGGCATACAGACAGTATATGCATAGATACAAGTTGTGAAATAGTGTCATATATGTGATGAACCCCCTGTTTTTAGACTATATAATAATGATCCTGTCCTTCTTTCATCTGAGTTAATTTGGAGTTTGGCTGAAAACGTCTGCTGATCTATTCCACCATTGTGGTGATACATTCTCATTCAGACGCGCGCTGTGGTTCCCATGGCAATGTCAGCTTTCATTTTCTCTTAACTTATGCCTGTTTGCATGCATTCTGGCTCTATTTCTTCTCCCTGGGCAGCTCTCACTTTTATGACTGATTAGCCAAACTGATTTCCTATTCCGTCTTGTGTCTGAGACGTTCAGACATCCCATCAACTGCAATCAAACGGCGAGGTAGAATTGATGGACAGGAAAGAGACGCAGAGACCCTAAGGATTTGAGTGTTCTGCCCTCCTCTAAACTGATCAGATGCTTGTGGATGGGCAAATGTATTCATTGTCATCTATATTTCAGCATCATACAGATTCAGGAAGTACTACTAGGAAACCTAAAAATCTGATCAATAACGTTTGAGGAGATGCTTTTAAATTTACTACCATCCGCTATATGAGCTTCCCGTATCTGATTTCCAACTACGAAACAGTGTAGGGAGGTCTAGTTATTAACTTTCATTTTTCTGTGTACAGTGTGCATGTTGTTTTCCATTCTCACAGCAAAGGTCAACTTATTCCCATGTGTTTTCTATGCGTTATCTATTCCTGTAGTGTTCTCATTTATGTTTAGATTAAATTGACTCTATTTGACATGATGTATATTGTATAATCAATACTGTGCAAACTGCAAGCATGCAGCTGTGAGATTCATTGCTAATGGTTACTCTTAAGGGTGCACATTTCATCAGTGTCGGACACAGAGCTTATGATGGAGGAATAAATCATTTGAATGTTTTAAAGGGACAGTTCACCCAAAAAGTCAAGTTCATGTCAGTCCAAACCTGCTGTTTCTTTTTTTTTCTTTATAGCACAAAAGTGGACATTTTTAAAGAATTGTTGCACAGCTCTTGCCAAACATTCATAGTGTCCAGTCCAAAATGGACTGTAAAAGTGTCATTAAATTCCACTTACCGACTCTGAAGTTTTGGTTACTTCAGTATCGACTGGCCATTTTTTTTAATCTGAGCAAGGTCTATGGACTTATTTTGGCCTGTTCTTTAAACAAATGTAATATAGCACAGATGGCTTGGGAGTTTTCAACAGAAAAGTTTAAAAAATGGTGTTTAAAAAATCTAAATATAATTTTTAAATAATTATTTTTATTTATACTGTTGATGGTTGCAAAGTACATACAGTATCAGCTTAAAAAATATTATTTTATATTTAGGTAATATATTTGTATTTATATATTTCTTATATTTTATATGTATTCATATTTCAAATTAGCTGTTGTTTTTATATTCTCAGTTTTTATTTAAATTTAGGTTTCGGTAATTGTATGTGCTTTTGTAATTTTTATCAGCTGTATGGAAAAATATTTGAATTTTTCTTTATTTTAGTTTTTGTAATTTTGCTTCAACTTAAACTTTATTTCAGTTAGTTTCCACAGCAACATTTATAATCAAATATAATATAATATAATATAATATAATATAATATCTAATATTTTATTTTATTTTAATTTATATTATGTTATGTCAGTTTAATGAAAATATTATTTTAAAAATGTATTTAACAATTAAATGATTTCAGTTTAAAATGTTCAGTTATTTAATAATAATATAATATTATTTTATTTTATTTCAATTCAGTGAAAATATTTTAAAATTATTTAAAAATTAAATTATTTCAATTGAACAATTTCAATTATTTAATAATATTATAATATAATATTTAATTTAAATTAAATGAAAATATTAAAAAATTATTTAAAAATTAAATTATTTCAATTTAAAATGTAAAATTATTTAATAATAATATAATCTTATTTTATTTCAATTTAATGAAAATATAATTTTAAAATTCTTTAAAAGTTAAATTATTTCAATGTAAAAATTTCGATTATTTAATAATAACATAATCTGATATTTTATTTTATTATTATTTTAATTTAATGAAAATATTATTTTTAAATTATTTACAAATTCAATTATTTCCATTTAAAATGGTCAATTATTTAAAAAATAAATTATTTTTAATAGCTTTAGTCAACAGTATCACAGAATAAATGGGTTTTACTGTTTGATAATATAATATATTACGGTAACACTTTAGAATAGGGAACAATTTTCACTATTAACTAGTTGCTTATTAGCATGCCTATTCATAACATATTCGCTGCTTATTAGTACTTATCAAGCACCTATTCTGCATGACCATATTCTACATCCCTAATCCTACTTAACACCTGAACTTAACAACTACCTTACTAACTATTAATAACAAGCAAATTAGATGTTTATTAAGGCAAAAACCATAGTTAATGGTTTGTTATTAGGGAGAACTGGACCTTAAAATAAAGTGTGACCTATATTACTATAAACTTTTGTACTTGTATGGGAAGAACTGCATGAATACTGAAATAACCTAATATGCATTTTTTGTGATGTGTAATTTTATTCATTTAGGATTATGAGTGTGCCTGCGAAGTGTTGGAATGTGCATGCAAAATTTTTATTGCATTTGTAATATTTTATCATTAAAGACAGCTGCATCCAATTAGCGAAAAATAAACACATATTTTTACAGAGTACAAGGGTTAAAAAAAACAGTGTTTCTTTTCAGTGTTGTAAAACAAATAGCATTTTGATCGGTCACTTTTTTTAAAATTAATGCAATCATATATAAAAAATCTACAGTTAAAATATAAATATGATATGTAAATCATAATTTAAGCTTGAACCTCATTCAATCCATCACCTCTAACACCAAAAGACAGATGTGACACTTTCTGCTGTGGTTATATTGTGAGCGTAACAGTTTAGCGCAGATGACATGGCCTATAAGAAACTGGTTCAGTGCACAAAAACATTGACCTCATCCCCTCCAGTTAATCTGACGATTGCACTTGTGTAGCATGCTGGCCTCCGTGGGACCATATCTATTTTCTCTCAGCACTTTGAAACCAATCTGGAGCGAGGGATATCGAAAACATTGGCCCTGCCACGTACCCTGGGGAGACCTGGCAAGCATGTTCTCCTCAGACTGACAGCCAAAAGTAAATTTAGCTGTCTTTGATGTTAGACTTGTTGCCACTGTATGCTAGTACCCTCAAGATGTGCCCCCAATTGAATAGAAGTGTCCCTTTTGATGCCATTGATGACAATAAGTCAGCTGACGTGTAGTGTAAATAGAGAAATGTAGTAAAGTAAAGCTATAGACATGTAATGCAAATAAAATGATTGTCATGCTCGTTCTGTGAGCTGACCACCTTCAAATGTCCTCTAAACCATTTCTGCAACTACAAGAACAAAACAGATCCATGTAAACAGTCTAAACAAAGTCAGTCCAAGCGTTGCTAATTAGTCAAATCTCCGGCTATTTGGTAATGCCACATTCATTTGACTTGTTCCACAGGACGAAGGGCTGCAATCCGTTTTTGAGCTGTTGCTTGGAGCCTGGTATTTAATATTGAATGCGTCTTCACTGGTCTTTCAGGTCCAGCCAGCTTCGCTCTCACCTTAAACCCCATATCAAACAGCCACAGCTGTAGCAGAGCCCCAAGCAACGTCTTCCTAATTCAATTCAACTGCTTGTCACTCTGGGCAATGCTAGATAGAACATTATGTGAAAGGATAAACCTTTTCACTCTGCATTAGAAGAGAGGTTTTATCATTTATTTTTGACTTTGCCGAGGAAATAAATTAATCAAACTCTCCCAGCATTATTTCCACAACCGTCAGGGCTTTCCACTTATCCAATTAATAATCCAGCAGTGTTTCCTCAGACGCAGACAAGACAATTATTAATAAAAAAGAAGGAAATGGAAGAGCCGAACAGTTCATTTTGAGGCAGTTATAGCATTCCACTATAGCTAATCTCGGCTGCGTGATTGTTTATATCATCGCAAACTGTATTATCGTACAGCTCTCTGTATATAGAGGTGGATATATTATATTCAGCTTTACTTGTATGCATACACTCACATAAACCAATACATACTGTAGGCTTGAGCAAATTTCAACAGATTGATTTTTCATTTTGTCGTAAAATGTAACTATATTATTGCCTAGCTCTTTATATGAAGTTGGATATATATAAGTACCATACACATATACATATCTCATACATACAATATCAGAGGTGGGTAGTAACGAATTACATTTACTTCGTTACATTTACTTGAGTAATTTTTTGGGGTAACTAGTACTTTTAGAGTATATTTAAAGATAGGTACTTTTACTTTTACTCAAGTACATTTTTAGTGAAAAAACTTTACTTTTATTTCGCTACATTTGATGGCGTTCCTCCGTTACTGACAAAATTGTAATAAATATTAGACGTTGGAGAGGCTGCTTCGTGAGAATCTGCTACGCATCTCCGCATAAGTTCAGCGCGCGTTTAGAAAGATGATGACTGAAGCAGAGGATGATGTGTGTGAGCTATCGGGAGCAGATCACCCGTGGCCTCAAATCAACTGTATTTTTCACTTAAAGATGTGAGAAAGAACAGTTTATAATGCGATGCATTCTTTCGTTTAACCGTTCCGTTCCGTGCCGATCCGGGCCAGTCACCACGGATACGGTTTCATTTTCCACTATGGTGCCGATAACGGAACTCTTTGGAATGTAAATGCCTTAGTCGTTGCCTTGGTAACGCAATTGTAATATAAACAGAGATATGATCAGATATTTCTGTTTTTGGGACTTTGTTAAATAACAGAAAAAAGGACACAAATATAAACAACGCAAAAAAATAAAATAAACAGAAGGCGACGACAGGTATAACGTTACCATCAAATGCTGAGGGGATATGCATGTCAATCGAGACGGACACAGAAGGTAAAACCTTTCTAATACTAACACATTTATTGACAGTATTAATGCATGAGCTATGAACGCAGCGTAACAGCTGTTTACTTGGCTGTTTGATCATACAGCGCGCTTTCGCTCAGCACACACATTCTATCCCGATAGTGGAAAAGCGGCTAATATGATGATGCCTATTTGAACCCTATTAATGGTAATTTGGTAACTATGGGCACTTTGACCTTATAGTACCATATTTCACACACTGTCCGAATATTTTTCCTCATATGCGCGCTTGTGCAAGCAATGATAAATATCTTGTGAACCTTACAAACAACATACGTTCGTAAAAAAACGTTCATTCCAAACGTCTGCATGTTTTCATATCCATTTTCCAAAAATCTAAATAAACTGAAGTGCATACTGTGACGTTATACACAAATTCGTACACTAATGTGCCCATCACAGGACTGAGATAGGCTACTTTACTTCAGCCTATGTTTTATATAAACAAAACAAAGAGACTTTCAAGGAGAGGTGTGTTGAAGCTTTCCAAATAGTTTGAAATTCAAGGTTTTCGCTTCATATCAATCAGATCAGAAGTAACTAGTAACTAGCTACTTGAGTAGTTTTTCCATCGGATACTTTTTTACTCTTACTCAAGTAACTATTGGGAATGTTACTTTTACTCTAACTTGAGTAAATATTTCCATAAGTACTTTTACTTTTACTTGAGTACAAATTTTGTGTACTCTACCCACCTCTGTACAATATACTTGCATATGGCAATATATACTATATAGCATATCTCCACTAATTGCTTGTATCTTTTGAAAATGTAAACTATATGATCTTTCAGTTCTAATACTTTCAAGCTTAAAGATATTACAAACAATCATTATTTTCTGTGAAGCTGATCTATCTACCTATCTATCCATCATCTATCATCTATCTACCTATCCGTCTGTTCGCATCAGGGGTCGACCGGTTATCGGCCTGCCCAATTATCAGCGCCGATATTGAGCATTTTTAATGGTTATCCATCATCACAAAAACGATTTGCTGATAAAATAATTTAAAAGCATTTAAAGAAAGTTTTTGGCAGAGCCCTTGTTATTTTTAATTTTGACATTAATTTTAATTTTTACACCAGACATATATCGGTTCAAAATATCGATTATCTGTCTAATGGTCTGTATTAATCTGTATCGGCATCGACATATCGGTCTACCCCCAATATGTACAGTGGCATGCAAAAGTTTGGGAACCCTTTGCAGAATCTGTGAAATTGTGAATAATTTTAACAAAATGAGAGAGATCATACAAAATGCTTGTTATTTTTTTTTATTTAGTACTGTCCTGAGTAAGACATTTTACATAAAAGATGTTTACATATAGTCCACAAGACAAAAAAAATGCTTAAATTATTAAAATAACCCACTTCAAAAGTTTGGAAACCCTTGTTTCTTAATAATCTGTGTGGTTACCTGGATGATCTATGACTGCTTTTTTTTATTTTGTGATAGTTGTTCATGAGTCCCTTCTTTGTTCTGAACAGTTAAACTGAGCACTGTTCTTCAGAAAAATCCTCCAGGTCCTCCATTCATCTTTTTACACAGAGGACAATTGAGGGCCTCAAACACAACTATTAAACAAGGTTCAAACATTCACTGATGCTCCAGAAGGAAATAGAATGCATTAAGAGCTGGGGGGGTGAAAAGTTTTTGAATTTGAAGATCAAGGTAAATTGTACTTAATTTGTCTTCCGGGAAACATGCAAGTATCTTCTGTTACTTCCGAAGGGCAGTACTAAATGTAAAAAAAAAAAAATAATTATTTCAACAAAATAAGAAAAATTTGGACATCTACACCCTGGCTCTTAATGCATCATGTTTCCTTCTGGAGCATCAGTGAATGTTTGAACCTTTTTTAATAATTGTGTTTGAGTCCCTCAGTTGTCCTCAGTGTGAAAAGATGGATCTCAAAATCATACAGTCACTGCTGGAAAGGGTTCAAATATGCAAAATATGCTGGAAAACTGAAGAATCTGCAGGACCTGGAGGATTTTTCTGAAGAACAGTGCTCAGTTTAACTGTTCAGAACAAACAAGGGATTAATGAACAGCCTTCACAAAACAAAAAAAAAAGGTCATAGATCCAGGTAACCACACACAGTATTAAGAACCAAGGGTAATATATATGCACACACGCACACACACATATAATATGATTTATGTATCACTTCATCTGCCATTTTGGATTTATGTGTTCTTTGAATGAAGTGATTACAATATATTTTACAATGAGCATATAGACAAACAGGTGTGGACTTTCTTTTTAGAACAAAAACTTGTCTTTTGAGTATTTTTTGGTTAATTTTGACAATTATCAACATGAGATCAATCTGCTGTAATTGCACACCGAGTCATTAAGAGATTCTCTTCAGGCTAATGTGCTTGAGTTACTTACGTGGTGCATCACAAGCTGCATATGGTTGTGGGAGCATTCAATCTTCCGTGGTAATGGGACTCTTCAGCCAGGGAGGAGGCTCGAATCATGGTTTGGCAAATCCATGCCAGCATATCAGACATCTGTCACTCCTAGCGGCCGCCTGCCGTGTTGGGAGCCGTTCCTGGCAGCATCTCTAGCAGATATCCCAAAATGTCTTCGACATGCACGACTTAGCCACAGAATTTATCCTCGACCTCCTGTGGCAAACCATAGATCAGCCAGAACTTTTATTAAGTTTAGCTAGCAAACATATTGGCTTGCAACACTCAATATGAGATGTGTTGACAGACCGGTGCATCACTGTTAATCATTGTTTGTGGGAAAAAAAATATACATGTCATTTATGGTGGGACATTTTGGATGATTTTATCCCCACCAATTTATGAAAACAGGTTGTGGCAAGAATGTACAGTATAGTATCTAATACAGATGAAGCATCTCCAGTTGTTGAGCCGAAGTTTTCATTTCGTTAATGGCTACTATAATGAGAGGCAATTGGGCGCCAGAATTTGTTATATTTTATGTTTTGCTAAGTGGTCGTTGTGGTTGTCATCAGTTGTGGAAAGCAATAGCGACTATGTTTTCTACCACACACACAGCTCTTTTTCAATGAATTGCTGCAGTATCCAGCTTGATCTCTTGAGCATATGTACGCCACTTTTAAGGCCTGTCACAGCAAGGATGATCACTAAAACTATAAAGTTGTAATAATCATTCTAATTCTATGAGAATAAACATCCACACAGCAACTATAATGATAATAACACAGAGAAAAGACATTTTTTGCTTTTTATTCTCATCGCTTTCAAAATGATTTTTAATTTTTTTTTTCAATTGATAAAAACTGTCAGAATCCACCTGGCTTGAGCAAATAAAGTTACAGACGACAAAACTGCAGAGCATGTTTATGATGATCAGAACATTGTCATCCTTTTGTGTGGATTCTAACATAATTATTGTTATAGTTATCTTTATGGTTATTGTTCTTTGTGCAAACTGGCTTTTACACATTCGTACATAAAATGTACAATATGGACATACAGCACTGACAGCATTTACAACATAAATGTACACTCTAAAAAAATATTTTATATTTTTTTTAACCCAAATGCTGTGTTCAGCCTGTTGTGTCATTTTATTGGGTTGTTTTTAATATTTTTACCCAGGTGTTAGTTTTTTTTTTCTTGTTGGGTCATTTTATTGGGTTATTTCTAATACTTTTTACCCAGGTGCTGGGTAGTCTTTCTGTAACTGAGTTGCTGGGTCATTTTTAGCGCTGGGTTATTATTTTCTACCCAACTGCTGGGTTAAGCCTATCTCTAACGAAACAACCCAGCTGCTGAGTTACAATCAGAGCGCAGGTTTTTTGAGTCCTCTACAGGAGAGACCAGTTCTCAGCACCGCCTATTTTGTGCACTTCTTCAGTGAAATAAAGGTTTGTATACATTTTATTTCATTTATAACATCTTTTCTGTGCTGTAAATTGTATTATTTTATGCAACACAGCATAAGGACGAGACGTCAGTCAGCTGCGTTTGAATTTGATGTTAAAATATGTTCTATAATTTCAGTACTGTTTGTTTATGGACAGGTCTTGGAGTCTGTCATGGCATCTTTCAGCTACGAGGTCTGAAGTTTGCAGTTACCGGCTCAGATTTTCACGACACACTGGCATGGGAATCTGCACTATTTCAAAAAAAGCAATTACAGAGAATGGTTGAATACACTAAAATTAAAATGCTGCTCTTAAATGGTACATTTTTTATGGCTAAAATGCTTATTAAATGAGTTTAAATGTATGTAATATTGTAAACTATGCTGTATTCACCCAAATAAATTCAGTTTGTCTTGAATTTTGTCCATGTGTTCTTGAGTAATAATAAATGTTCATCTTTTGATTATTGCTGTTGCCTTTAGTAATTCTGTGTGTTTTTTTTTTTTGGTGAGTTCCAGTCCATTTTAAGCCAGCAATATAATAATTTTTAAAAAATAGTTGACTTAAAATAACCCAGCATGTTTGGTAAAAACATTTACAGTCTAGGCTGTTCCAGTTCATTAAATGACTAACATTCATGCCTTCATCTTATATTATCTGTTGATGAACTTTTCAAACATGAATATAAGATAAGTTACCTTGTGCCATCTTGTCTGTCAGACATTTAAGTTTCAACCAAGTCAAACGTATAGCATGGCCACAGCTGCAATAATGGCGCACTAGGTCAATAGCACTCCTAGGCCGTTTCTCAAATGGAAGACTGCATCCAGGTTGCATTTGCAGGCTGCATACGTCATCAAGCCTGGTTTATTTCAGTTAACTGAGCATTACATTTGTGAGTCATAAGCATATTACAACAATTTACGCTTCACTAAGAATAATGGTCAAATTTATAACTGTTAATATTATAAAATAAATCTTCTTTATGACATATGCAGCCTACAAATGCGACCTCCAGAGGATGCAACCTTCCGTTTGAGAAACGGCCCGATTGTAGTCAGTGGAGCGCACAGAAACTTTGTTACATATAACAGCAAAGTCGTGTCGTGTTCCGGTCATGGTCGCGCATTCGTTTGGTGGTAGATTAAACTTCCACGGTGCCGCCTGGCACATCATTCGCTTTGAGTGTGGATCTGGTGGATGCTGCGTTTGAAGAACACTAGCGCACCAAGCAGATGTTAGCTGGGACTTACATTTAAACCAAAAAAAAAAAAAAATGTGAGACTACAGATGTTAATAATTTTGATAGGAATACAATGTAATATATACCTTAATTTCATTCAGGAAGTGTCCAGTCAAGTTTTCTCTCAGAACAGAACACAAAATGACCCCTGACATTGTCAGGCTGACAAATGTATCTGCCCAGAGCCTGGGTAACAAATATTGGCTAACAAAAATAACCCAATAAAATGCCCCAAAAATCTGAACCCAGCATTTGGGTTAAAAAAAAAAGAAATAATAATAATAACCCAGCATTTTTTAGAGTGCAGAAAAACTACCCAGCACCTGGGTAAAAATATTAAAAATAACCCAATAAATGATCCAACAGGCTGAACCAAGCATTTATTTAAAAATAAAAAAATAACCCAACATTTTTAGAGTGTATATATTGATGTATTTTTCTCTTTTTTTTATGCACAGATTGGCCTTGGCAAACAAAAAAAATGAATAAATGAATTTGTAAAAATGTATACATATGTAAAGTTGTTTTCAGGGTTGCCAGGTCTGTGTAACGACACCAGCCCAACTGGTATTCAAAGCCCAGTCGCGTTCAAGGGAAATTACACTCAGCGAGGTCAAAACCTATTTCCAGGGGTTTTCACCTCATGGGGGTTTAAGCTGAGGTGTGTTGTGGTTTCGCTTCAACCCACGGACTAAAAAACAACCCACGGCAACAGTATAAAAGTAGGACAGACTTGGCAACACTGGTCATTTTCTACAACCGCTTGTTTAAATGTTGTTCTTATTTTATGTCTATGACAACTTACATTAATGTATGCATGCTAGAACCAAGCTATCTATAAATACCTACGATTGCTGAGGTCATGTTGTGACACTGTGCTGTGTCATGAAAACTATCTTGTCTATCGACACCCATTTGTCTATAGTCCAAAAAAAGTCTATTAGCATTTAAGAGTAGACATTGATTGACTAGTGCTTGGGACCTCTGCTCTTTTCTAAAGGTCAAATGATTGCAATAATTCCCTGTGGACTATCAGAACTGGCATTACTATATAGTCTGTCATAGTAAATATGTTGTGGTGTCTCGACGGCTGTCTCAAATCGACAATCCAATGTTGGCCTAGAAAATGCAGTACATTTTAACTCTGCATGCAGCAAGTTGACTTTCCTTATCTGGAACTCTCCACCTCCACACCTCCATTCTTTTTGCTGCTGTCAGCGTTTCAACCGCACCTCCAAACCCCCAAATGATTTTGGCAGCTGGAGGAATGCGCGAACGCCACAGCTAGAACATTTGAGGTGATTACTAATAGAGTTTATTATTGCCGATTTGGCAGGTCATTCAAGTGTTGGGGCATATTTCCAATGGCAATGCCCTGGGTTGCAGTGCAGATGATGTCTGCGGCAATATCTCTGGACCCTCATGAGCAAAAAACCCCTATCACCCAGAGAGTTGGCCTCACACAGACTACCTGCTGCTTTTAAATTTGGCCAAAAAAGCCTTTGAACAGTTCTGTTTTGACAGTTGAATGTGGCCAAGCTTCTTAGCAGCTTCCTGGGTTTAGTTCCCTGAGGTGGCAGAGACAGAAAAAGCAGATATTTCTATGAAAATGGCTGTAGTTGGGAATTAACTATATATATATAAAATGCAATAAAGAACAAAAGGGGGAGGGGAGGATAGGTTAAAAACATAAGTGATTTGATATGTTGGAACACAAAAAGCTTTGGCACCCTCTGGTGTTAACTTTATTTTTCATGTTGATCCTGTTTTAGCTCAGCCCTGCGCGGCAAACAAAGACTCCCTGGTGTTGTATAGCTATTACTTGATTAAAAGCCCAACATGGTAATTCCCTGCAGCCCAGATCCGAGTCTCGGACTTCACAGAGAATATGAAGACATGCTGCAGATATGAGCATGAATGAGAGGCTTTGTGCAAATGCAAAATCTCTCCAGTATTATGCCACACTGCTATTAAAATCTGCAAGGCTGTGTGCAGAGTATCATGCCCTGAAATGGCTTCATTTTTTGGTAGTGTTATGAAAATGGAAGAAAAATCTGTATTTAGAGCTCTTCGGGCAAGAATTTGCTAAATAGTTTTGTGCATGGTATTTTTCACTAGCCACTCACAAACCATTTAAACCAGGTATTAATGTGAGGGAATAGCTCTGCACCAGGAATCTTTAAAAGAATTTGCGTTCTTTTCAGTGCAGATAGATACCGTTTTAGTGTACAGTAAATTAGCCTTATTATAGTTGCAGTCTGTCTATAAAAAGCCTGATGTGATGAACGTTGCACTATGAATTAGGAATTATAGGAACAGTTCACCCAAACATAAAAAGGGAAAAAGCCCATCACCCGTTGTTTTCTTGCTTCAGAAAATCCACCAATTTATTTGTTTTGAACAATTTTAGACAGTTTTTACTTGTAAATGCTGATTGGTCTGTGCATATTTCTCTTTTGACTCAGATGAGATGATTTTTTTCATTAGTAAAATATATAGAGGACCCATTTTAGGCGAAAACAATGGTTTGGAGTTAAAAACACGCAGCTTTTTAATTCAAAGACATTAATTGACGGAGTTATGTGGATTATTCGTGGACTATTGTGATGTTTTTATCAGCTGTTTGAACTCTCTTTGTGGCGGCACCCATTCACTGCTGAGAGATCAATTGGTGAGTAAGTGATGTAATGCTAAATTTGTCCAAATCTGTTCAGATCTGTCATTTATTCCCCTTCGTGGTGTTTTAACCCTGTATGACTTACTTTATTCTGTGGAACATGGAACAAGATCATTTGAGAAATGTCTCTCTGTTTTTGTCAGTGGTAACGAAAATGATTTGGTTACTAGCATTCCTAAATGTATCATTTGTGTTCTGCAGAAGGGCAAACAGGTTTAAAACGACATGAGGATCAGTAAATGATGACAGAACTGCTTTTTGGGTGAACATGTGGTTAAAATGGGTAAATAGATTATAGCAGATACACAAAAAATGTTTTTTTTGAAGTAGTAAATAAAAAGATTAGCTGAGTTTTTACAAGAAAGTACAATTACAATAGTTTGGGGACCAGTTCTTACTATTAACCTCTGCTGAATTATTGTTATTCCCGGTGGGGATAAAAACATCCCGAGAACCCGCTCTTAAGTCCCGTTCTGAATCAAATGATTTGCGATACGTGCTTTAAAGTCCCGTTCTGAATAAAATGATTCACCATACGCGCTTTGAAATTCCATTTTGAATCAAATGATTCGCGATACACGCTTTTAAATCCCATTCTGAATCAAATGATTCGCGATACGCGCTTTTAAATCCCATTCTGTATCAAATGATTCACGATCCGATTGGAGCGCTTCGAAACAGTGAATCTTTTTGCGATGCTTTGGTTTACTGATTTGGAGTTTTAAAAAGCTCCGTTGATACTGTGTTCTTTGCAAAAATAAATTTGACCAAAATCACTTTCTATTCTGATGCTTCTGGAGCATCAGTGAGCATTTGAACCTCCTGTAATAGTCGCATATGAGTCCCTCAGTTGCCCTCAGTGTGAAAAGATGGATCTCAAAATCATAAAGTCATTGTTGGAAAGGGTTCAAATACACAAAAATGCTGAAAAACCAAAGAATTTGTGGGACCTGAAGGATGTTTCTGAAGAACAGTGGGCAGTTTAACTGTTCAGGACAAACAAGGGACTCACAAACTATAACTAAACAAAAAAAAAAAAAAACACAGCTGTGGATCATTCAGGTAGCAACACAGTATTAAGAATCAAGGGGATATAAACTTTTGAACCGGGTCATTTTTATAAATTCAACTATTATTTTCTCTTGTGGACTATATGTAAACATTTTCCATGTGAAACATCTTATTCAGGTCAGTCCTAAATAAACAATAACATGCTTTTTGTATGATCTCTATTATTTTGGTAAAATAACATTTTTGATGAAAAATGTAATTCCATTAAATAAAACTAGATTTAAATGCTCAGACGTTTAGCCAACTAAAACTTGACTAAACAAAAACAGGACAAGGTTGACTAAATATGATAATAACTAAAAAATACATTTGACACAGTACTATGACCAAGACTAATTTAAAAGACCAAGACTAAGACCAAATAAAATAAAAAAATGGCAGACAAAATTAACACTAGTGAGAATTGGTCCCTAAAGTGTTATGGAAAATGCTATTTCAGTTTTCCTACTTCAAAATTTCATGTTTATTTCAATGTTACTGATTTTTTTTTTCTCAGTGTTGTGCATTCAGTTTAAAAAAATGCCATTGGCAGGCCCAATTCATCGAAATTGAGTATTTTAAGTGCATGCAAACGCACTTGAATATTAACATCAGGGTGCTTGTATATTGCTTACATCTGTTCTCCTTGGTCTCATGCTCTCATAGACCCAAGCTAATTATTATTTGTCAGAACACAGCACGCTTGTACAGACCACTGCCCTGTGCCCATCCAAGGTGATCGCAGGCTGCATTTAATTGGTGGCGGTGAGCATGTCTCTGGACCCTCTGCTGAGAGCAGCATGTGATATGACTCTGCCACGTTCACCCTGTCAAGCGTGCCATCCAAAATGTTCCCCGACAGCTCGAAGTTTTCATCTTTCAGTTCCTGGGTGGCATTCATCAACCTCTAAATGAGAGGACGCGACACGCCGCTGACTGATGTGGTTTCTCACGCTGCGACTGTGGGCTGAATGCGACCCCGAACCACCAGCGACCAGCTCCAGAAATGTGGCGATCCCACTTTTTCTCAAGCCTAGTGGCTGTAATTTCAACATTTAATGAGTCCGGTTTTAGTCCAGCTGCATAAGTTCCTCCAAAAGTGAGGAATGAATCCTCCTGGAGTTCTCCCATGAAGCTCCCCGGGAGATGCACAGCACAAATTACCCCATTAATATCTCCAAACTATTCGCAGAGGGATCGGAAGGAAATAATCCTTTTGAGAGTATAAATTCACCCCCAGGTGAGCAGTATGGGGCATTTATATGTTCCCCCATCTGGTTCCATTACATTTCATGCGCAGCCACCGCAGGGCTGTATGTGGGGAGGGAGAACCGTGTCATTTTGTCAATAAAGACCGGGCAATTGATCTGCCCTCTCCGGGGGAATGATGCAGTCCGACGTGCTCTGTCAGAACACTGTAAAAGGAGAGAAAAAGAAACGTGCCAATGTTACCTCGGCTCATTTAATGAGTATTGATCACAAATAAATAAATAAACTAAATTCTGTGAAAATCATTAATATTCATAGAATTAGCATCATTATGCTGCACACCGTTGCCACTTGACTCTGTACACTGGTCTCCTGGTGATCATTAGAGTTTCTGTTGAAGTGCTGACAGGAACAACAACATTGTGAGTATTTATTCACAAGTCTGGCCCTTTTTTGTGCCTCCCCTGTTTTCATCTCCAAGATGCAGAGTGCCTTATCTCTGCTGGTGGAGGGAAAACAAATAGAAAAAAAAAGCCTACAAGCCCATTTGCCCTTTCCATTTATGCCCTTTATGACGACTTTATCTTTCAGTGGAAGAGCTGAGTTGAAAACACAGTGTTATTACGCTCAGCAGTTGCTTAACGAATGAGTCGAAATGTGGTATTGAGAAGGAAAGTGTTCTGAATCTATTGAAGAAAGCCAGAATGTCATTGACGGTGACAACAGGGATAAAATGTTCTAGTGCCACTGATGTTAACTGCTCTACAGTATAACAGCATTTTAGTGGCATATTGAAAGGAAATGTTCGATTTAAAGAATAAAGTATCATTACGACATTTAGCTATTTTGAGAATCACTTCAAAAAACCTGAAAATGAAACGTTATGAGTCATAATATTATTTGAATAAAGTCACAAGGAAAGATGTCCACTATTGGAGTGTAGGCAATGAACACACTATTCAATAGTATCAGTAGTGTATATTATTTATTAATTTAAAATTTTGGTCACACTTTGCAATAGTTCATTAGTTAACGTGAACTAAGAATGAGCAATACCTCTACAGCATTTATTAATCTTAATGTTATTATTAAAATCACAAGTTCTGGTTGTTACCATTAGTTAATGCACTGTGAACTAACATGAACAAACAATGAACAACTGTATTAGCTAACATTAACAAAGATTAATAAATAGTGTAATAAATGTATTGTTCATTGTTCGTTCATATTAGTTAATACATTAAAAATGTTAACAGATGTGACCCTGGACCACAAAACCAGGGTATATTTGTAGCAATAGCCAAAAATTATTATTTTTTTTTTTAATGCCAAAAATCATTAGGATATTAAGTAAAGATCATGTTCTATGAAGATATTTTGTAAAATTCCTACTGTAAATATATCAAAACATAATTTTTGATTTTGATGCAATGCTAAGAACTTTATTTGGACAACTTTAAAAGTGATTTTCTCAATATTTAGATTTTTTTGCACCCTCAGATTACAGATTTTTTTTTAAATAGTTGTATCTCGGCCAAATATTGTCCTATGCATCAATGGAAAGCTTATTTATTCGGCTTTCAGATGATGTATAAATCTCAATTTCAAAAAATTGACCCTTATGACTGGTTTTGTTGTCCAGGGTCACAAATGACGCCTTATTGTAAAGTGTTACCCTTTTTTTTTTTTTTTTTTTTTTTTTTTTTTTTTGGTAATACTGTACAATAAGGTTTCATTTGTTAACAATAATCAATGATATTAGTTTACATTATTTTGTGGTCTCCTTTTTACAGCGTAATTATACATTTAAGTACTGAGTAATATTAATTAACTACATGTACTTACTATATGGTTAGGGTTGGGATGAGGATTTGGTTTAGGGTTATGCATGTGTAATTATGCATAATTTATTGCTATTACTAAAGTATGTGTAGCATGTGTAACAAGCACACTGTAAAATAAAGTGTTAACCAATATTTATACAGCATTTATTAATCTTAGTTAATATTAAGTTGACTAAAAAATTAACTAATATATTAACTGTTAACATCATTAAATGTACTGTGAACCAACATGAAAATGAACATTAGCAAAGATTAATAAATGCTGTAAAAATACATTGTTTATTGTTAGTTAACTAATGTTAACAAATGAGATGAGATAAGAAATTATTAGTTTTATTTATCAATACATTAAATTGAAGTAAGAGTAAAGATTATTGTTATTAGAAACATTTCTATTTCTAATAAATGCTGTTCTTTTGATATTTCTGTTTATCAAAGCATGAAAAAAATCCACGGAAATATTAAGCAGCACAACTTTGATAATAATTAAAAAATGTTTCTTGAGCACCAAATCAGCATTTTAAAATGATTTCTGAAGGATCATGTGACAAAAAAGACTGGAGTAATGGGTGCTGAAAATTTTGCAAAATAAATTATGGTAACACTTTATTGTAAGGTCCACTTCTTTCTATTAACAAATTTGCTGCTTATTAATAGATAGTAAGGTAGTTGTTAAGTTCAGGGATATAGAATGAGGTTGTGCAAAATAGGTGCTTTATAGGTACTAATAAACAGCCAATATATTAATAATAGGCATGCTAATAAGTAACTAGTTAAGTGAGAATTGTTCCCTATACTAAAGTGTTACCACCAGATTATATTTTTAAGTAACTAGTAAAGTAACATATTACTTTTAAATTTACAATGAAATATCTGAGTTACTTTTTCAAATAAGTAACACAAGTTACTTTGTTTTCCCATTTATTGAAATTGGGAGCGAGTTGCAGAGGCACTTCTTTCAGCCTGAGGCTTATTTAATTTCACTTTTGGTGTGAAAAGGCCTTTACAGTTGCCAAAAATATGACTTTTTTTTATTATTAAAAATAAATAAGCAAGCCCAGTGCAGGTGACAAAAAGTAACACAATGCATTACATTCCATAAAATGTAACTAATGCAATTACATTTTTATGGAGTAACGCAATATTGTAATGCATTACTTTTAAAAGTAACTTTGCCCAACACTGTTTCCCCAACATAATAGTAATAATGTTTCACAATATTACTGTTTTTACTGTACACTCTTAAAAATAAAGGTGCTTTAAAAGGTTCTTCAAGTGATGCCATAGAAGAACCATTTTTTGGTTCCACAAAAAAACATTCAGTCAAAGGTTCTTTAAAGAACCATCTCTTTCTTGCCTTTTTATAATCTGGAGAACCTTCTTTCACCACAAAGAACCTTTTGTGAAACAGAAAGGTTCTTCAGATGTTTAAGGTTGTTTATGGAACCATTTAGGCAAAAAGGTTCTTCTTTGGCATCGTGAAGCACCTTTATTTTTAAGAGTGTATTTTTATTTTAAAAGCAACCTTGGTTAGCATAAGATAATTTTATTGTGATATTCACTTTTTTTTGTTAAAATGGTAATGCTTTACAATAAGGTTCATTAGTTAACATTAGTTAACTACTTTAGTTAACATGAACTAATAATGAGCAATACTTCTACAGCATTTGTTAATTGTTCATTTCAACATTTACTAATGCATTATTAATTGTTAATATCATTAATATCAAAACGATTTTTTTTTCCTCTTAACATTTGTGACCCTGGACCACAAAACCAGTCTTAAGGATCATTTTTTTTTTTAATAAGCTTTCCATTGATGTATGGACTATATTTGAAATCTGAGGGTGCAAAATACAAAATATTTACAAAATATTGTTTTGGAACATGATCTTTAATTAATATCCTAATGATTTTTGGCATAAAAGAAAAATCTATCATTTTGACCTATGCAATGTATTTTTGGCTATTGCTACAATATACCTGTGCTACTTAAGTTTAAGTTGGTTTCGTGGTCCAGGGTCACATTTAGAGTTTGTTCCTGTAACATTATGACTCAAGTCTCAGACCATAGTAATTTGTGGTGGGGATGTTAAGGACATGTTTCCACTTGTGGCCGAAGCTGTTTTTGTCCCCGCCACTCGTGACAGCTATGTGTCTAATACAATGTGAAAGGGGCTTCAATTGACAAGCAGCCGTTTTCATTTTGTTTATGCATGTTATAATGAGCGGTGATCCAGAATTTCCAAACTCCTTCGAGTCACTGCTGTCAGACTGAAAAATGTTAGCCATCTATTGTGCTACTTATACATATACACTTATGCTACCAGCCAACTAGCAAAGTGGCTTATATTATTATCAATGCGGATCCACTTGTTAAAGGATGATAATTCTGTCAAAAACAGTCATGGCTAATAACAATGTAAATGTGAAGTTTGACATTAATTATAAGACAAGTGTCTCTTTTTATGCTAATAATGATAATACTAATAACATTACATTAATTAGCTACCATTAACATAAAAATGCCATTTGCATAATTTGCACTGACAGTGCATTAGAAAAAAAACAAGTATTTCCATTTACAGAATAAACTGGGCAATGAAGTGCAGTTTAATAAATAGTGGAACTATGAGACATATATTTCAGGATGGGAGTGTGATTTCTAAAGTGCGGCTATTATCTGCGCTATATTAAAAAGCTCAGACAACTAGATATGTGGCAGGCAGCTTCCTGAGAGCAACCCTGCTCTATTTCTTTCGTTATTTATTATTTAGCTAAGAGTCCCTAAATAGCCATTGTTCAAGGCAGGACCTGGATGTGTTCACATACTTTGACACACTAATTAGTCCTGCTTGTGTACTGGCTGCTGAACTGGATGGCATCAGTAAACAGACATTAAGCTGAGCTAAAAGGAAACAAAACATTGCTTGCTAAAGAAGGAACTCGTTTGGGTTTTAGTCAAGTCAACGCATGGATGATTCTTTTGAACTGCCACAGTTATTTGTATCAAGCATCCATTTTTCTTCAGTCTTTAGTGTAACACGTTCCTAAAGAAACATTTCTTACAAAAAGGTTGTGCTGTTTAATATTTTAATGGAAGCCATGCTACATTTTTTCAGGATTTATAGATGAACTGAAAGCATTTATTTAAAAAATGCAAATATTTTGAAAC
The DNA here is from genome assembly GCA_036247105.1 of Cirrhinus mrigala. Taxonomy (NCBI): domain Eukaryota; kingdom Metazoa; phylum Chordata; class Actinopteri; order Cypriniformes; family Cyprinidae; genus Cirrhinus; species Cirrhinus mrigala. The sequence goes on from CM070019.1 coordinate 27,938,883, forward strand.
ACTATAAATGTCTTTTTTCAAAAACCTTTGGGGATAAAAAGGTATATATTGTGTACAAGTTTACTGAAAGTTAAAGGAGAAGCAGTAAAAGATGCCTTGGTTTCATTCTATCAGGAATGCACAATATTTTGAGTTTAATATGAGAATCAATGAGACATACTATTGAATTTGCACAGTTGAAGGTGACTGTTCTTGGAAAAAAATTTACATCCGTGCCGGGAATACACAAGACAAAACTTTATTTTATATATATTGTGATATGGTGATGCGAGCAGGGAAATATAAATTCAACAGATTTAGCAACTTTAGCAATATTCCTTTGTTCGCTTGTTTGCTTTACCAGGTGTGCAGAATGTTTGGGAAACCTGTTTGAAATCTATTGAAACATATTTGCAGTTAATTTGATGCCTGTAGTATACTTCACCTTACTTTTCTTTATTGCAGTATAAATGCTGGTTAGCAATTCTTAGCACATACACACTCTGCTATGCTGATCTCTAATGCCTAACCTATTTATTTGCCTCCTCATATGGAAAAAATATCCTACCATTCATTCATCAGCAGTGTTGGGCATGTTACTTTTAAAAAGTATTTAGTTATAGTTACTACTTCTCACAAATAGTAACTGAGTTACATCATTATTAAAAATTCTGTCTATCTATCTATCTATCTAACTGTGTTTAATGGCACAGATTTTTACATATCTCAGTCAAGCGTTATAATATGACATGATAATTTAGCCTTAAACTTTAATAATTAGAAGGTAAGTAATTAGAATAACCATGTATAGAAGCATATTTGTCATGTTGACTGAACTTAGGACTGGTAGCGGTGCTTAAGATATTGTTTGTAATTTAGTGTTTCTATAAAAAAAAGGGAAAAAACTAAAAATAATACTAATAAGATAAAACTACTACGAATTCTGCTACTAAAAGCAATATAAAACGCAACAAGGATTAATAAGCTGCTGTGTTTATGAATATTAATCACGTTGTCTGCGTTCGCTCAAGCTGATTTGTTGAAATCAAAACAGGGACGATAATAGGTGAGCGCCAGCCAATGAGATTGCCGTTTGTGCATTAGTTCCGCCTACTACCGGAGAAATCGGTCGTTCTTAAAAGCTGAAGAATTACAAAGGAACTCTGTTTTTTGACAGGAAAATACAACAAAGAATATCGTTTACATGTAGCGCGTCAATTCTGCATGGTGTATGAGACTCTCTCGCTCTGTATCTTTCTTTGCGTGTGTGAGACAAAGCAACGGCTGGTCGTGTGCCTTCACGCTAGTTTAGGGTTCGTCAAACACAGGTTCGCTGCGCATCCGTTCATATGTACGGAAATATAAAATTACAATAATATTAAAATACATTATAGTAACGCCGCATTTTATTGTAAGTAAGGGTAACGGCGTTGTAACGGGGAAAACAGTAATTCGTTTTTTTACTCGTTACTGAAAAAAATAATGCAGTTAGTAACGCCATTTACTTATGATGCTGTTTTGATTCCCATCACTGTTCATCAAAGGTCTCCTGCTAAACTTATGGAGCTTGATGCTGTTCATAAATGCAGATAAAAGCCTTGTATTGTTGTAAGATGTAGCTGTGTTTTATGAAAGCTATTAAGACAGTAGAAATCAGATGATATTAAATGATTAACGAGTGGCACTGGCAGGTAAAACGACTATAAATATATGGTTTTATATTGTGAAGGCTTGTGCTTTTAGTGAGCCCTCAACCTCTTGTAAACACACACACACACACCAACACAGATGTCACAGCAGCGTGTGTGTGTGTGTGTGTGCATCTGCGGGTTACAGACGTAACCACCTTTAAATCATGACCTGCAGAAATGCTATATGTTTTTAAGAGTCAGACAGCACCGGCAGACCTTCTCAGCACTGCTCCAGATCTTAAAATATCTCGCAAAACCTGGCGTTAACAAAGGCGTACAAAGACACGCAGCTTCATTTACATGCAGCTGCCTGCCTCGAGCTTACACAACAAGCAGCCCCACTGAAAAGGAGTTTGGTAAATATGAGGCTGGCATGGAGTGACTCAGAGCGTTTGTGAATGGGAGATCTCTCTCTCATTCCCAGTCTTGATCAATTACACGCGCATACCCCATGCCGAGAAGATTTTTGTGTTTGCCCAATAGCAGTGCATTAGACTGAATACGACGTTAGCAAAGTAGCCATTATGCTTTGAGTTGAGCGGTATGTTGGGTGTTTCGGGATTTTAATCGCGTTGCTTTTATGTTTATCCAATTTGTTTGCAAGAACGGACTAAAAAGCACATCTGAGGGACATCAGAGGTTGCCACGATGTGGTCTACGGTTTGAATAATTGGAGATGAAATCTGCTCATTTGTAGCCGTTAGCCTATTGCCCAATGTATTTCATTAGCATAATCACAATCCATTTGAAAACACTCCCTTTGTATCAATAAGCGTGAATAAAGCCTGAAACCCCCTGGACTTGAAAAATTACACAAAATCAAGCCAAACTCCTCTCATATCTTCATGCACAGGAATGAAGACTCAGTAGGAGGCTTGGAAAACTTTGTAGCTACTTTTTCACGAATCCCCTGAAGAAAATAAACACGAACGGCATGGATGTACTCGCATTTCCCTTTAAAGTTCAGCTTTGTTAATGAGATAAGCTAAATTAAGCCGTATTCCCAAAGTCTCACCTAACAGTCTCTTTGTTTAATACGCTTTAAAATCATTGCAGGCTGTGATTGTGAGGTATCGTAAAAAAAAAAAAAAAAAAAAAAATCCACAGGACGATATGGAGGCAATCCAGATCCTTTTCCAATGCTTTTAGTGAATAATTGGTACCTAATAGGGTCATTATAAGACAAGAGTAGTATAAGAAGATTTTTTTTTTCCATTAAATGAAATGAGAACCTGTTAGTTTGCTGGTGCATGAAGATTCCAATGGAAGAACTTCATTCTGATAATAACAACATATTTTAATGTATAACCGGCGGAATGTGTATGAAATCCTTTTTTTTTTTTTTTTTTGCTCATTCCGTTTTACTTTTTCCCAAATTCCATTTTTTTCCTTTTTAATTTTTCTTGACTCATTTTTCTGAAATTAAAAAAATAATCAAAATCATGTCTAATTACCCTTTCAAAATTAAAACCATAGTTACTACACTTTTACAATAATAAAACCATGGTTAATTTTTGCAAGAGTAATTAAAATAATAAATGAATCAATTGTTTAACAAAATTTTTAAAGAGAGAGAGAAAAGTTGCCCTAAGAAAGGCCCTATGAATTTATTTATTTATTTATTTTTTCATTTTTTTTTAACCAAATTCTGTTTTCCATTCATTTTCTGTATTCAATTTTAATGGTTTAATGAAATTCTAATAATCAAAAGCATCTCTAATTAACTGATTTTATTAAAAAAACAATGCATTATTATTTTATTTATTTCGTTTTTAAATAAATACTTTTTAAGTATTTTTTTTTTCTGGTAAATATTCCTTAAAAATTACTTTTCAGTAATAATTTTATTATTTCTGCATAGCGGAATTCATGGGTTTTTCTGGATTCCATTTTAATGGTTTCATTAAATTGTAATAATTTAGAGCATCTCTAATTAATTGATTTTATTTTTTTTTTAAATAATGTATTATTTTTTATTTATTTCTTTTTAAAAGAAATACTCTTTAAGTTTTTTTTTTTTTTATATATATATATTTATATTAATATTAATATTCTTTAAAAATTACTTTTCAATAATAATAACAATTGAGCATACGTTTGTATTCTGATTTTGCATGTGTAATGTCCATTTGTAGTTACAGTCAGAGCTGATTTTATTTTCATTGGCCAGACTGATAGAGGACTAAACTGAGCTCTGAATGAATAACTTGTCAACTGATGTCTAAGCAGTCAACTTTCAGTCAAAAAGCATGGGCTAAGCAGTCAAAAAGCATGGGCTTTTTTATAAATTACTTTCTAAAAAATTAAATAAACTTTCTGCTTCATTCATACTTTGGGAGATTAAAAGAACAGAGAACTCTCCAAGGATTTCCCAAAAGGGAGAAACGAGAAAGCCTTTTGCTTTTATCCTACATGATTTCTTTGTCTTATGTCTCAAATTTCTGCGTTAACTGGTGTGATTGCAACAATGCTTCCCTTCAATAGCGGAAGAATAATCCACAAGTAGTTATCAGAGCTTCCGCAATAAGCTCGTTCTTATCATAACATTCCGCTTCCCCCCATTTTCTTGGTCTTGATAGATTTAAGCAATACAATACAAGAGAAAATTAAATTGCAGTGTTAGAAGGAGTGAGGCTTCATGCAGCCTAAATACAATAATATGTCAACAGGAGACAGTATATAAGGTGCTGGATCATTAAAGGAGCATTTTGCATTAGATCATGACCATCTTTGGCAGATAGTACATCATTCTAAGACTGCCTGCATGGGTCATAAAATTTCACAGCATGGAAACACGCAGAGATGTTTAGTGGGTGTTGGATCCGGCTCGGATTTGAACGCCACCCAAACTGGCATTGTAAGAAGGCTGATGCTAAACGCTAGTTTTTTGATTAACAATATTGTATTGCAATGTGTTAAAGTGCAATATTTTCACAGCTGTCACTGCAGTCATTTTTGATGTGCGTTCATATTTCTTGTTGTGACAGATTTTTTTTTTTTTTTTTTAATACACAACATTTGTCAGGGTTTGCTGCAAAGTTTTGCTCGAGAACCCCCTACAGAGCCCTTTTCCTAAGATAATTGAGCTTCAGGTTTGACAAAATGTCATTTATTTCATGACAAAGAAAAGGTTTTATTCGACAGGGAACCCTGCTTTTGTTCTCATAAGAATATTCTGTTTGAGAGAGCACAGGTTTCGCCTTAGCAGGGAACCCGATAATGCTTTTAAAAAGATTATAAAACTATTCCAGTAGTAAATGCCGCCACTTTAATCAGTTTCTGAGGATTATATACTGGTGTTATTCGTGTATTGATGCATTTATACTTTTCTCAATGACGCATATTGTTACAAAATAATTGTCAAACATGTACCCAGCATGCTTTGCACAAAAAGCTGCAATGGATTGCTGCCACACTCTTCACAAAGACTATTTCCCTCTTTCTTATCTTCTTATTTTAATTATTAGGAAGAGGAATTTTCCAGCCCATTGTCTGCAAGTGAGGCTAATTATTTTATCACAAAAATTTTAATTAGCTGCATCTAGAGCAGCGCTTACCGCTGAAAGTCTCTTACACAAGTGTTGATGGATGTCACATGTGACATACTCAGAATCATTTATTCATTACCTTAGGTTAGCTGTGAGTGAGAGAAGTTTCCCAAACCTTGAACAGATGCCTTGTGAGCGAACTCTGACAACCTGTGCAGATGACTAAATAAATGTTACTGCTCACCAGTGAATTGTTCTTTGCCTCTAAATTTTGCTTTAGAAGATGGTGCCCTCCTTTATCTGCAATACGTTAAGACTTGCGACTAAAAGAACTTAGCTGTTAATGTAAGGTTCATTTGTTAAACTGAGTCGTTTTTGTTATCAACATTGTGAGAAATCACTTCCGTTGTGAGTCATCAGATGCGTAGATTAGAAGCAGTTCAACTGTTAATTGGCTCCTTTCAGTAGGAGAAAGTAAAATGCAAGGTAGGAGGTTTTTTTTTTTTTTTTTCACAGAAAGCTTTTCATATTAACAAGTGCATTATTCAAGAAATGAAGGGCAGTGATTTGCATTGTCTTTGTTTCATGATGCTTTGACTTCTTCGGCATTAGAATTATGTATGCATAAAATGCATTATGTGTGTTTTTAAAGTGCCCCTATTATGGATTTTTGAAAATTACCTTTCATGCAGTGTGTAACACAGCTCACATAGTGAATGAAAACATCCTGCAAAGTTTTAAACCTGAAAGTGCACCATGTATAAAGTTATTGCCTCTCAAAAGAAAGAGTCAACTCTGAGTCATTTAAACCCTAACTGTTTCATAGTGACGTCAATATGAAACATTACCATATTGCCCGCCCACTTGTTGACCCAGGAAAACTACGGCCCCAATTTGACAGGATAACATCTTGTCGAGAAGACACTGTGAGGGTAAATCTGTTATCCAGTTTACAATTAGAGTATGTTGAAAAACTCCCATCTTATTTTCTCCTTTAACTTCAAAATCATCCTACATTACTGCAGAACTACTGACCCAGTGTTTACAAAGAAGTGCAAGGAGGGTCAAACACCCTTTACAAAAAAAGGTAAAACAGTGATGTAGGACAATTTTGAAGTTAAGGAGAAAATGGACCCTACCTGTCTTGAACCGGAGTGCACAGAGTACGCATGTGCATCGCAGAGCTAGACAAGACAAGCATTTGTGTTTAAAACGTGTATGAATATAATTTTTTTTAAGAAAATGACTGATCGTTTTGCTAGATAAGACCCTTATTCCTCAGCTGGGATCATTTGAAGCTGCTTTGAAACTGTATTTTTGTCAGTGCCTATAGCTGTGTGGTTAGCGCACTGACATATAACGCAACTGCGCCTCTGGTCAACCTGGGTTTGAATCCCGACCCAGGGTCCTTTGCTGATCCTGCTCCTCCGATCTCCACCCAACACATTTCTGTCAATCTCCACTGTCCTGTCATCAAAAAGGCCAAAAAAAAGCTGCATTTTAACCTTCAGTCTGTTGAGCACCATTGAAGTCCACTATATGGAGAAAAATCCTGGAATGTTTTCATCAAAAAACTTAATTTCTTTGCCACTGAAAAAAGAAAGATATGCATATCTTGGGATGATGGGGGTGAGTAAATTATTAGGAAATGTTTATTCTAAATGTGGAGTAATCCTATAAAAAATGTTGCTCTAATGTAGCATGCAAAATACTTATATTTGTGTGTGCTGTGTTCACTCCGTGCAGCTTGTAGGTCTCTGGCTAACCGGCTAACAGCAATATTTGTTCGCTCGCAATTGTCTAGAAATGTGTCGATGAATAGTGAATGTTTGTTGTTATTTCTTGGGGTTATGATAAAGAATAGAGCAATACGTTAGTGTACAAACTGCAATGCTTTATCAGTACGTTTCTGCATTGGGCTAACGCATATACTATGGCTGTTTGGGTGTTTAATGTAATGGTGATGGACATTCAGTTTCCGAAATGGGCTGCACGCAGTAGACCAATCACAACAGACTGGGTCATCGGACCAATCGCTGCAGATTAGTGTCAAGCAAAGAGGAAGTTTGGAAAAATTAATCACTGAGTGAATCGTTTGGGAGTAGTTGAGTAAATAAGGTAAAAATAAATGCATATTGTAAGACAATGAAAGTGTTTTTTGACCTTGCATGCGTGTCAACCTGTTGTTGGGGACTCCCAAAACCAAAATATGAACCTTTCATAATCCACAATAGGGGCTCTTTAATGTTTGAAGTTACAGAGCTGGTTTCAAAGGTACATGCTATTTAATTTCCATTGATGGTGTACTAAATTTGGCTTAGAATGGATAAATTGTGATTTACATTGTCTTTGATGCACAATTATCTGATATTTTTCTTTATATTCCATGTTTAGACCATATAAGTGGCTCCCTGGTTTCTCTCAAGATTTTTTCCCCCATTTCTGATATCTGATTCCTTGCCACTGTCACCTTTTGCTTGCTTTAAAGACACTTAATACTAAGTAATATTATCGATTTGATGGCACTGAAACTGTCGAATGAGAACAAAACTGAGCTGAAAGATGACTCTATTGTCTTCTGTAGAACTGCTTTATAGCTGAATTGAATTAGTTTCACAATTAACAGATTTTTCGACATTGACAACTGAATCAACACTAAACTGTTGAGCTGAATAACCACACTGTTGTCTTCTGTAGAGTAGGGATGGGGGATATCTTATCCTTTGTGATATACCGGTAAAGATTTTCCCCATGATAAGAATTTGTCTTCCCACGATAATAACGAAAAAGTCTACAGCAGCATCTGTGGATACAGTTTGCATGTGTATGAGCCTGTTTACAAACCTGTCGTCCAACAAAGATATCATTTATTGACATGCTTTTTCTCTAAATTAACTTCATAACATAGTTGAGTGTTTGAAATAACCTTTTCCGATCAGAAGTGGCTTAATATCACAGAATGGGGCAGAAATCATGCTATTTTATAGTATTATAAAAGCTATGTAAATTAGCATTGCTTTATAAATATACTTTATTCTTATAAAAATACCCGATTGCTTGAAAAACACAGAAAAACCATATATTGTAGCAATCATATGTTTATTGTCAAGTTTCCTCAGTTAAAACTTCTCTATCTGCGTTTTATTCAGCTACAGCGATAACTGGATTAAAGATTTCCTGAAGCGTCGTCAGTACTATTACTTCTGCTATAAAACATACGTGGAGTTTCTGCACAAGGGTGCCCTCTGGCTTTCAGTGAATTAAACAGTCATTACATTGTACGTGTGTACTCAGTTATGCTCTATTTTGGGTAAAAATAGAAAAAATAATACTTTTCTCTAAAGAAACAGAGAGTCGTCATTGATATCATTATCGCAATAATACCAGAAATTATTGTGATGAATTTTTAAGCCCATATCGCCCATCCCTACTGTAGAGCTGTTTAGCTGAACCATAATATCCTAGTTATATTTGCTATTTGAGTAATGTGGATTACTATATACTATATATATTATTTATCTACTGAGAAATGCAATCTAAAAGCTCTCTAGTCTCAATTTTTGGCAAAATGAGGGGATATTTAAGATGCACAAGCATAGGAGTTGTTGCAGAATTCACGAGCATGATGGGAATTGTAGTTCTAGAAATTTGAAATAGCAGGCTATATTGTAAAGAAGCAAATAGACATTGCACAGCGAACAGAGAAACATAAAACATAAAATTACCTCAGGAATTCAGCGTTAGTTTGGACAACATTGTCTTGCCTCCTTTGAAGTTGCAGAAGAAAAGATTATCGTTATCGTTCTTGTTGTGAACGGGCCTTAAGATTTTTTTGGGAACAGCAAGGCCTCAGGACACACACAGAGAGAGAGAGAGAGAGAGAACCGGAAACTGGAAAGTCATGATCCACTTGAAAGTGTGTCTTGCTAATGCTTGGGTATTACCTGCCGTCAAAGTCGAAAAGTCAATGCATATTCACTCTGGAGGAGAGACAGTCTTAGGTGGCAGTGAGAACATTTTCACTTTCTTCGAATTGGCTGTGAAAATTCTGTGAAATTTCTTTCTTCTTCTTTCGAATCCGGAGATTTGTGCAACAACTGAATCCAAAGCATTTTCATCCACTCTCTCAAAATTGACCTCCAAACAGCCACATCTGCTGCCGCCATATGCCCGTTCAAGGGACCGTTTCGGCCTCTCGTGAGAAACGCTGATACTTTCAGATGCATCTGGTCTCTCATCCGTACGGTGAGGGGGCAGCTTCTGGTAGGATATTTGCATAGACCGTGTTGGAGGTCTGGGGCAGCCGAGGGCCCAGTGGTTGGTGTAGTGTTCAAAGGAAAAAGACGAAAGACCCAGAGGATTCATGTGGCGCTGGAGCATTGTCTCTGAAAAACAGGAGCACTGCTGGGGAAGAAGCGCCTTGATTTAAAATTCGCTTACAAATCCAGCCATGGCTCGGGCGAACACCACAAGTGTGCAGAATGAGAAGCAGAGTGGGTGAATAAAATGAAACATGCTCTCAAAATCTCATTTAAGGTCATTTTCTCAGCATAGGTTTCAATTTAATAGTGCTAAATTTAGTATGATGATGTTAGGTAAGAGATGGGGGGGGTAAACAACAAAGATGCTTTGAGAACACATTGTGTGATAATTATAGGCACATGTTATTTGCTCTGGGTGTTTGGGACTAGCTTTCTATAGGACACAACAAAAAATAGCATTTAAGTATTCATATATTTATGCGGTCAGAGGTTCCTATTGCATTTAAATATGTTTCACAATACATCACAGAGAAAAAAATTCTACGATTAGATCAACTATGTCTGTGTTGCATAATCATTGCTGACAGATTAAGAGGCTGTGAATAAACTCTGTGTGCTCCGGAGATTATTCTCACTCAGAAATTGACCTATTTGGCTCAAAACCACATTCATGAAAGCGTCAAATACAAAGAAACCTCTTCTCAGTAAAAAGCTTATTATAACTTATAAAAGGAGATAAGTACAAGGGAAGGTGCTGTTTACGCTCACTAATAATTAAAAATTAAATAACATTAGCCCTGTGTTATGGGGAAATACTGCTATTCTTACTGAAAACTCAAATTTGTAAGTGACCTTAGCCTTATTCAGAATGAAGAGCTTTATAAATGGTTAAGGACAAGGAAAAACGATGCCCATTGGTAGATAAATAGTAGGAAAACTACTTTAAAATATGATTAGCTTGCAGCTTCAGAAGATAGTTTCAAAGTAGCTACAATACAGTCAGGCTATCCATTTGCAAAGTAGTTAGCTGTACTAGAAGATAAGCCCATTTTGAATTGGTTCATTTGAATCAAACCAGTTCATTAAATGAATCAGCCTTACAAATGCTCATTATAAGATAAAGCGCTTTAATGTTTTGTCATGCCTACCACTGCTACCGCTTAATATAATTAAAGGAATTGATTCAGATCAAGAATTTAGAATTCTGTGATTTACTTGTCCTTATGTAGTTCCAAAGCCCACATGGTGATAGTTGACGGGGATCAAAGACAACCATGGTCACTGTTCGCTTCCACTGAATGGAAAGAAGCAGCATATATAGGTAACTATATACTATAGCGGTAGAAGCAGTATATAGGTAACTATATACTACAATTATCACTCAGCAATCCAGACAAGGGACAACTTTTAAAAACGTTTTATGGTCACCAATTCTTTTTCCTCCCATAAATGTATTGTTAGTTGTTAATACGTACCAACAACTGTGATCTTTATTCTTAAAATATAAAAAAATAAATATAAAATATAAATGTATTCATTCATTCATTTTTGCGTTTTTTTTTTTTTTTGTTTTTTTTTTTCTTTTTCTGAGTGTCTAAGTGCAAATAGCCTGTGTTGTTGGTAGAGGCTATTTACACTAACTCCGCCTACCAATGTGTGATAGGGCTAGTCAACACTACACTAAAAGAAGATGATTATTAAATATCAGCTCCAGTGGTGCAGATAATAAAGCATGTGCTGTAGTCTTTTCGACGCGATCGACCGGGGTTCGAATCTGGATTTTGACAAACTTTTTTTCTCCCTTTTAAAATCTCATATCGTATCAGGAAGGCATTTATATTCAATAAAAAAGAGGGAAATAAATTATTGGGGAGTTCTAGGGTGGATGTAGTCCCAATAAGGCAGCATCCATTTAAAAATTTGAATTAAAACTATAATTTACACTCAATACGTTATTGCATATTGTTTTATAATGTACTACCATACTGAGGTGCAGATAATTATCTCTATTTTGCATAAAATCCTATTATTTTAATATAGTGTAAATAGAATCTATAGCTATTTGCACTTAGTGCAAATAGAACCCATTGCTATTTTCGCTTAGTCTAAATACCATCTAATTGCTATTTTCTATTGCTATTTGCACTTAATGTAAATATCATCTATTGCTCTTTGCACTTAGTGTAAATAGCTTCTGTCGTTATTTGCATTTAGTGTAAATAGCATGTATCATTAAGAAAATATGCTATTTTCACTTAGTGTAAATAGCTTCTATTGCTATTTCCAGTTAGCGTAAATAGCATCTATCACAATAGTGAAAGAGACTATTTACACTAAGTGCAAATAGCAAAAGATGCTATTTACACTGTGTAAATAGAAATTAGACACTATTTACACTAAGTGAAAACAGCATATTTTCTTAGCAATATATGCTATTTACACTAATTAAAGATGGCAATAGATGCCATTTACACTAAGTGCAAATAGCAATGATTCTATTTACACTAAGGCCCTGTTTGCACTAGTGCGTTTTAATTTTAAAATGGTGTTTTAAAATGAAAAGAATCCTCATCTACACTGGCGTTTCACTGCATTTCAGAAACGATCTCCGTCTACACTACACAACTAAAAATCCATGTTACATGACCATTCATGCAGGTGCAACCATAGATATGTATAGGTGGATGCCCTATTATTTAGATGGCGGATGTGTTTACGTGCTTGAAGCGGTCGAATGGGAATCTACCTATACATATCTATGGGTACAACAATGAGCATGGTGTTATTGTTTACACAGTTGTCAAGGATACGCAGAGTGAACGTGGGCAGCAATGCCATCGTTTTCAAAAGTTTCTGTTTTGCTCCGTTTACACTGATACGCAACCCTGGAGTTTTCAAAGTAAAATGGGGTCTGCAGCGTTTTTTTTTTTAAATCTCCGTTTTTGAGGGTCGGAAAAAATGGAGTAGTGAAAACGATAGGCGTAGCAAAAGTTATGCGTTTTAAAATTAAAGCGCACTAGTGTAAACGTAGCCTAAGTCTAAATAGCAATGCATTCCATATACACTAAGTGAAAATATGCTATTTACACTGTGCAAATATCTATGGATTATATTTACACTATGTTAAAATAGCAGGATTTTCTGCTGTTTATACTACTTATTGCAAATAGTGGCAATTATCTGCACCTCAGTATTGCAGCAGCCTACATAATAAAACAGTATGCAGTAATAACAGATTGAGTGTAAATTATAATTTTAATTCAAATTATTAAATGGACACCACCTTACTGGGACAAAATAAGCCTCCCTACACCTACCCTAACCCTACCCGATACTCTATGTTCAACTTTTCGATTGTTTCCTTTATATTTATTGAAAAAAAAAAAGACTTTCTGATGTGATATAAGATTTTAAAAGGGAGAATCAGTTCGATCTCGTCAAAAATGACTACGGCGTACATTTCACCATCTACACCACTGGAACTGTCATTAGCCTATTAACTAGCCCAAATCACATGTTGGTGGGCGGAGTTAGTGTAAATAGCCTCTGCCAACAAGTCGGGCTATTTCCACTTAGTGTAAATAGACACTTTTTTTTTTTTTTATCTTAACTACAAAACTACATCACTTTGTTTCTTTTTTGCCTTTAACATTTTTTTTTCACAAAAACCCTTTAGTCTTGCCTTATGCCACTTTGTTCGACTCTGTCTGGCGATCCATCTTAGCATGTATAATAAATGTTCTAAGGTCAAATGTGACTACTGAGCCTCAAAAAGATTAATTTTGTCTAAACAAAGTGCATCTCCAGTCGGCATAATATATAACTTTGATACTATTTTATACTATAAATAGATCTGGCTTAGATTTTTGTGGGCTGTGAAATGGTCCTTGATACGCTTGAAGGGACTGCAATGCCTCAGGTGTGAGGGGATGAAGCGGAACAGAGACGCCACACGCCAGAATTGCTCGTAGGCACCATGGCATCTTGACAGAGGAAATTAAGCTGCATCAGTGCTGGCCTAATGCTAGAGCCTGAAGACAAACATGTAAATGTCAGCTCTTTAATAGACATGTGAAATAGATCCTGTCAATTTTTTTTTTTTTTCCATGGTAGGATCCAAGATTGGCTGAATGGCAAGCTACAAATGCGTAAAACATGCACATGTTCACATGTATGATGTTTATGTGCCTCGGCAGGGGGGAAAAAAACAATCCTGATAAAGAAAAACATGTTATGAATTGGCTGTGCATGTTTTCACATGAAGGAAGTGAAGTGTAAAAATAAAAATGAGCAATGCCAGTGTATGTTAAAGGGAATAATTGCTTGAGTACTTTTTTTTCCTTTTATAGGACATATATAATTGCAGTTCAGTTGTATAAAGTGGTCTCAGTAATTAACCTCCTTATAAAAGTCTCATTATGCGTGATTTTCATCAGAATTTATATCGGATGTATGCGAGTCATATCCTTTGTAACCAAGCTTAAGTTAAATTACAGCTTCACTCCTGAGAGAGCCAATAAAATCTCCAATAACATTTCAAAGTAGGAATGCAATATCATAGCATAAAATAAGATGCAAAACAGCTGAAACAAAGCTTGATTATCACTTTCAGAGTCTTCTAAACACTAATTGGCACAATAAGATTCATCCACGTGATGAAAGCTCAACCATCTGCCAGAACATTACAAGTCATGATGTTTCATCAGCGGTCAGAGAAATTCATTGCGCCGATGTTCGACAGCTTCCACGCTGGGCCTCCAGAAATGTGGAGCAATCGTTTTCTAGAAGAGGGCAAAAAGTCAGACTAGTCCGTAACGTATTTTTTGCCTCATATGAAATTCCGATACAACCCTGTCAGGCTTCGTTTCGTTCTCTGCCGGTGCTCCCCACAGTTCCTCTTCTGTCATGAAGCAGACATTTTTCCAAAGTTTTGTTGGCAGCATCCCACACTGTGTAATTGATTATGTAGATCTATTCATTTCTCAAAGCATGTGAGAGATTCACCAATTAATTCCACCGCTCTGAATAATAGCTGCTGGTTCATCTCAGGGAAAGCAGTGGGCTGAAACAATAACGCTGGAAAATAAGAAGCAAAGTAATAAGAAGTTGGACTTCAGGGGGAAAGCTGACACGTCATTGGAAAATACCAAGTCTTGCTTCAGGGGAGCCATTTTTCACCCTTCAAACACTAAGAAAGGTATTACGACTAAAATATCTAAACTCATGTCTGTCAAAGGTTGCAGACGAGGTTATTTGCTGGACAGAATGCACTTGAGTTGTCTTAGATTTGCCAGAGAAGATCCAAATGTTTTTAGCAAAATACAGTACACTTAAAATTAAGATTCTTTATTGGCATACAGTGTTAATTTCGTTGCTGAATAATATTCGTCATTGACATTTTTTTCACAGACCAAAACGAGATTATAACGAAACAAAAACCATAATGAAAATCTATTGACTTTTTCGTAAACAAATAAAAACGAGACAAAATTTTTAAGGAGGGACGATTTAGAAAGAGATTCATTCAGAACGAATCTGCGATTTAGAAATAGATTCATTCAGAATGAATCTGCTGCGTGGTTAGGAGTTTAGATGCGTACATTTGAGCTGCATCACGGGCTATTCATCTATCCGGCGGGACATGAGCTAATGTACAGTAGCTGCACGTCTCATAAAACGTTCAAAAATATCAATATCTGGGAGTAAGAGAAGAGCAGACATATTTGATGATGCAAAAGAGAGCTCAATTTGGTCCGGTTTTCTGAGCACAGACACCATAGCAGCACGTCTCACACAGCACACGAGTACTCTTTTGCGTCTCATGAACAGAGAAATACACACAAAATTGTTGAATTGTCCATTTTGACTAGAATTCACATAAACTCACTCTGTTACATCTTGGGTGAATGTAAACAGGTGGGAGAATATCAGACGTGTATCAGTAACGTTACATTGTGTCCGTGAATTCAGTTTTAAAGGAACAGCAGTCTAATTTAGTTGCTGTTGTGTGTGGCATTGACGTTAATCAAGCAACAAATGAAAGACAGAAAATCATTCACTGCTGTTGACTGAATCACTTTAGTAGCCCTAATACAATCTAAATTTATTTATATAAAAAAATATGTCTGCTTGAAAGAATGAAGAATGTGGTAAACAAGTTGTTATTAATATATTATGTTATATATGTTATATAACCATTGGTATTTCATTGAAAAGAAAACCATGTTCTTGTTTCTGTATGAGAAGTGGTTTCATTTCATTTTAATATAAAGGGATCATAAAATGTGCCATGTGTCTATCATAAAACCTTAATATCAAACCTATACAATAAGTTTGTTAATTTTAGAGAAATGCTTAAAAAATGCATTACACTGTAACTAAACCCAGTAGATTTTAGCCGACTAAATCTACTGTTTTTTTTTTTTTTTATTCAACTAAAATCTTATGATATTTAGTCAACTAAAATTAAAAACAATTCAGATGACTAAAACTAAATTGCATTTTAGTCAGAAGACTATGACTAAAACTAAATCAAAATTTGTTGTCCCACTGTTGGCATCTATGGTTCATGGATTCATGAATCTTTTCCATTCCATAAAGGGTTCTTTAAAGAGAAAAACATTCTTTAGAAAAAACACTAGGACAAAAATAGTTCTGTTCACTGAAAGGTTTTTTGGGGATCCAAGAATGGTGGTTCTACAGCATTGTTGTGAAAACTTCTTTTTGGAAACATTATTATGCCACTTTTAAGGTTCCCGATATTGTTTTAGGAGTCTCCTACAATAGGTTTACATGTATTTAAGGCCAACGCTTTCATTTTCTCAAAATACGTATTTAATATCACCTCATTTTCCAGCAATTCACAAATGATTCATTTGAAGCAGTTCAAGGATTCAGTCTCTTTAAACCCCTCCTTTCTGTGAGCCTACTCTGCTCTGATTGGTCAGATGGTCCAGTCTGTTGTGATTGGTCTACCGCATACAGCGTGTGTCAATAACAATATTCCCATCGCTATAATTAAGTATTTTGAACGCTTCATAGACTATATAAACATTTATTATTTATCATACTTACAGGTTGTGATTAAGAGGAGCCAGCTGGTCCAAATAAACTGGGTACTGAGCCATCTTTTAAGAGCAAGTGAATCCCACGCTGAACTCCCCAAGATTAGAGAAGCAGTCATCAGTAAAATGACGTGTTTGAGGGCAGGTCAGGTTGTTCACAGCCGACCAACATAGAACATTGGTGGTCATTATGTAAATGTGTTAATGGGATTCGAAATACTAACAGCTCATTCAGACTGTTCAGAGTTGATTCTTTCTTTGTTTAGTATGCACTTTGCAGATTGTTTACATTCACATACAGCTATTGCACTGCATGAAACTCAATATTCGAAATGGCATAATAGGGGCACTTTAAGAGTTCAAAGTTTTCAATATTTCTTTGTAAGAGGTTGATTCTAAGCTTTGGTTGTAGCACTTTGCCCAGTGATTTCCATGTTGCGAATTGCTCATGATTGTTTTTGTTTGCCTGCTCCGTGGTTAGGGATTTTAGAGGAGGAGGGATGTAACGTCCATTAAAATCCTGTTTGTTTACCGCAGTTTTAATCCAGACATGGTCTTAAACTTGTTTATAATATTCATGTGCTAAAACCAGCAAATAAAAAGTAAAGCTTTTTTCTCCTCCAGACTCAGTTCAGTTTCTGACTTTCCTTTCATCTCAATTTTTCCCCTGACTCATTTGGTTCAAGATGTCTAGTGGGAGGAATCTCATGTCTCGTGTCAACAATATTCAGAGGCGAGGTATTTCCGTTGGTTTGTGTGTGTGTGTGTGTGTAAGTGCGTGTGTGTAAGTGTTTATCTGGTTAGAGAAATGTTGGTTGGAGATCTTGAAAGTAATACATGGATGCTCAGACACCATTTGTCTAAAACACAATATTACTTGCAATAGTTTCAGCAACACTCCAAATCCAAGGGCAAATGCAGCCGTGGGGGAAAAAAGTGCACGGTCGTGACATGGCAGAGAAAGACGCCGCGGCTCTTGCAGCTTGATATTTGGCCCCCGTTCCTCACAGGAGACACCCTTCTCAGTGTATTCATGTTTCAATAAGGCTTTGAATTGTTCTCCCCCACCATCACAGCTCACTGAGCTGAAAGCTCCCAAAGCTCCCCGCTCTTCATTATGGCCGCTGTATGTGGGACGCCTCCGGGTCACTCCTGATGTTCCTCTGGCCGCCTGAGGAGGATTTGCGATGCAGCACTCACAAGCCGTGCCAGAACAACCAAAGGCAGGGGAACACAATCTGTGAAGCAAGAGATCACTGATTTTTAATGAACAAGAAGTGGTGATTTGAGATTGGGGAATTTTTGGAGGGGTAGGATTGAAAGATCCTCTGTTACATTTACAGTTATTTGCTGGATACAGTTCGTGCTTCCTCCTATTTCCTTCAGCAATTAATATCTTTCATTTCTTTTGCTGATCTGAATGTAAAAGGACTACTGGTAACAAAACAGAGGTTCTTTTGTTGAACTTAAAGGTCCTTGGTGTACAATGTGACTTTCAGCTGATGAAGGTTTGAAGATGAGATATCATGCATGGTGCTCAAGGACTTAAAATGCTTTAAGGTTAAGTGTTTTGCTATAAATATGAGGATGAGGAGAAAGAAATTACTAGGCACCATGTGTCCATGGCCTTAACAAGGGTTTCAAAATGATTGAGGTCTGGAGTGGGGTTAAGAATTGTGCTGTAATAACCCTGACAAATACAACGCATTATATACAGTAAATACTTATATACACTAAACACTTAAAGAGACAGACATGCATATGTTTGTGATGGATGTTTTCTTTGTTTTAGAGGGATGAACATTGTTAAATTATACCATATTTATTGCATTAAAATATGAGTCCTGGACCACAAAACCAGGTCTTTTTTTTTTTTTTTTTTTTTTTTTTAGCTGAGATATAAACATCATCTGAAAGCTGAATAGATAAGCTTTCCAAAGATACAACTATTTGAAAAACTGGAATCTGAGTGTGCAAAACAATCTAAATACTGAGAAAATCGCCTTTAAAGTTGTCCAACTTAAGTTCTTAGCAATGCATATTACTAATTAAAAATTAATTTTAATATATATTTACATAGGAAATTTATTAAATATCTTTATGGAACATTATCTTTACTTAATATCCGAATTATTTTTAGCATAAAATAAAAATTGATCATTTTGATCCATACAATGTATTTTTGGCTATTGCTACAAATATACTCATGCTACCTAAGACTGGTTTTGTGTCCAGGGTCACATACTTTACTATAGGTTAGTGATGGAAAATTTACATACATAGCTTTCATTGCTATATAGTGTCAGGGAACTGCAAGGAATGGGACCCAAATGCAAATGAGCAGACAAAGGTGATTTTATTAACAAGACTAGCCGCCAGATAGGTACTACCAGAACCAGAGACTTGACACGTTAGAGAGGAGAGCTGCTTCCAGGCAGTAGGGGGTCAGTGGCCAGGGAATCTGGGTAAAGGCGGGACAGGACAAAACACGACAACAAACGAGATGAGACTGAAGACAACACAATGACACAAGACAGACAATTGAGAACAAAAAGAGCAAAGGCAATAAACAAACCAAATCTAACTAAAGAAGGAATCTAAGAGTAAAACAAAACCAAGATTCAAAAGGGGTTGGAACTGCAAAAACAAGGGCAAAAGACATTCTAAAACAAAGGAGAGAAACAACTTATAAATTAGATTACAATGCACAAAATGAAAAGAACAAGAACTAGACGATCCTTAATCGATCCTCCAGGATCCTGACATATAGATGATAACTTTGTCTAGTGCTCTTATGAATGTTTTTGACATGACTTTGTGAAAATTTAACTATTATACTGAATAAAAAATAAATAAAAAATAGCGCAGACTAGTGTTTGCATATTTAATTTAATTCTGTAACCTACTTGTTTTACGGATCTGTGTACTAGTGTTAAATGCTGCTGTTTTTGAAAGCGTTGATAACGTTTCTGACGTTCTGATGTTTTTTGCGTTTGCCTTACCGAATGTGCTATCTTGTCAGCATTAACCTGTCCATTGGCTTTTTTGATTACTGTCAGTTTAAGTGCCGACAAACTAGTGTTGCCAGATATTGCTCTCAAAGCAAATAAAAACCGAACAATAAATAAAAAATAAACTGAAATTGATTCAAGTCTATGTAAATAAAATAAGATGAAGACATTGCTAACCCTAAACTGCAAATTCCCGCTTTATTAACTTTCTAAAGTGTCAAATTAAATGGAAAAGACAAATCCGACGACGATTACAATAGTTGGATCTGGCGCCCTAACTTGCAACTATCTCGTCACTCCGCCACCGTCTCGCAGCAATCATTTTCATACCGCGGACGCTAAACATTCTTGCAAACGGTCTAAACTTAACTATACATGCAGACACTCATATGAGAAGTTTTAAACAACAGATTAGTCATTCAGAGAAGAAATTCTAGGTCCGAACCTCGGTGACCATAGCTGGCTACGGCCATGCATGTGTGTCCATTATTACAGCGATGTGTTCTTGTTCTACAAATATAGGCTATATGTATGTCCTTTGTAGAACAAAACAAAAACAAGAATTCTATATGCATTTCTTTATATTGTAGATCGAAAACATTGCATATATGCAGTAGAATGCGTAAATAGAACATGCAAATAATAAGCCGTAAAGATAAATAGACATTGTAGCACATTGTGTGATAGCATAAACAGAGTTATGGTTCCCTTTGGCTGCAACTCAGACCTTATTTTTATTTAATTTTCTCTAGGTTGTTGTAATGGAGTTACAGTAGAACACAATTGGTTGCACTGGGTTATTGCGTTATGATTGACTCCTAAGGCTCATCAACTTGCAATCTACACTATATGTGAGCTGCTGAAACAATACAACCTCCTACTACACAGTTATAGAGGGTGTAGGGTTTCTAATGCTGCTGAGCAGAGTTGTTGTTAGCTGTGGTCAACGTTTATTATGACTTGATAACAAGGTAAACCCATCGACTCTTGGCATACAGAATTCAGCGGATTTCTGTGCTAGTCAGAATCTAATTCAAATTTGATTTGAATTTGAATTGAGGTTGAGGACAGGATGCAGTTGGATTCGGGATGCAATTTGGATGAAAGGAAGTACAACTGAAATTAAATGGATTAAATATATTTACAGGGTATATGTATACCTATAGCAATGTGTATCTGTTAATTTTGTTATATATTTAGTCATATGTAACAATTAACATTTGTGGAATAGGGAGGTCGTGCACTTCATTTCCAGAATACTTTATTTATGCTGATATTTTTTATTATTCAATTTAAATTCAGTTTCATTATCTGAAAGGTAGACAAATATTTCATAACAACATCTAGCCTTGACTATATAGCACAACCTCTTGAACATTATTGCATATGCATCCTTCAGCAGCTTTGTTTATTTGTCTAATAATAACAATTTTCAATGCACATATTTCAGAACAAGCGTGATATGAAAGAAATCATGGCCGTTAACTATCAAATTCCATGCATTTGCTGTATTTAAAAATTGATTACTTGCAAACATTTATGATATGCATATCAGAAGTACAATTACAGTGAATTTACTTTTTTTTTTTTTTGTGACAGAGTTGTTGCTGTGAGGGTTTGTGTGCAAGTCTGTTTTGTCTGCAGTTTTATATCAGTCCTGATTCCTTGTGCGTATGCTTTGACAGATTGCTACTGATAAAAATCTTTGTATGGACTTTATAGATGACAGCAATAATTGTGTCCTCTCTGTAAATGTGTGGTACACCTCCCGGTGGTTTTTAAAACATTTCATACTGTCAATTATCCAGTTTGGTGCTTATGAAATGACTGTTGCAAGCGCAGTGTGGAAAACCGTTCCTAGTTAACAGAAAAAAATGACACCCTGTCATTGAAATGTTTATGTAACTAATTATTTTTCGGGCTTGTTTCTCTTTTGTTAATAGGCTTTTACGTGTCGCTCATCACTGACATTTAAATCAATTACTTATAGGTTTTTCATTAAAAGATTTTTCTTGTTGACTGACTCTATACAATGCCTTGCGTGTGTGAATGTCAAATTAAAGGCTTTAAGAGCTTGATGAGATTATTCAATAAATTAAGATCTTGTGCCGTCTTTCGTGCTGCATAAATATTCAACTGCAAATAACCTGCTTTTCAAAGAATTGCTTAAGTTTAGAATCACAAATATTACAGTATATTTAATAAAGCGTAAGGCAAGATAACTCAAAAACTACACTCTAAAAAATGCTGGGTTAAAAACAACCCAACTTGGGTTATTTGGCAACCCAGCTGGGTACATATTGGACAGAACACATGCTGGATTATTTTATTTAAGTCAACTATTGTTTGAAAATTATTATATTGCTGGTTTAAAATGGACTGGAACTTATAAAAACACACACAGAATTACTAGAGGCAACAGCAATAATCAAAAGATTTATCAGACAAACATTTATTATTAAACAAGAACACATGGACAAAATACAAGACAAATTAATTTAAGTAAATATCATGGTTTACAATAATACATACATTTAAACTCGCTTAACAAGCATTTTAGACATAAAAAATGTAAAATTTAAAAGTAGAATTTTAATTCAAGTGTATTTAACCGTTTTATTAGAGATTTATTTTTGGCGTTTTTATGCCTTTATTTATATAGGACAGTGTAGTTGGACAGGAAGCAAAGTGGGGGAAAGGGAAAGGAGTGGGATTGGGAAAGGTCCACGAGACGGGATTCGAACTCGGGACGGCCACAGCGCGACGGCGCAATATGTCGGCGCGCTAACCACGAGGCTATTGGCGCCGACATCTGCGATCGTTTTTCCCGAAATAGTGCTAATTCTGTGAAGAGCTGCTGTTCGCCTTTGACTGTGAACTTCAGACCGCGGCCTCGCGTTTTACTCGCAGCTGAAAGATGCCGTGATGACTCCAAAACCTGCCCACAAACAAACAGCAGTACCTGGGTAAAAAATGTTAAAAATAACCCAATAAAATAAACCAACCCAGCATTTGGGTTAAAAAATAACTCAGCATTTTTTAAGTGTGTAGCAAGAGTTAAGCAAGCAATATAACTGAGATCATCCTGCACCCATTTAGAAATTTATGTGTTTGTCTTAAAGGAATAGTTCACCCAAAAATGAAAATTCTGCCATTATTTACTCACTCTCATTCTGTTCTAAACCTGAAGGCATTGCTTTATTCTGCAACACACAAAATATTTTTTGTAAAATATTCCTGCTTATGTTATAGATCTCTTGGGTTACACAAAAGGAACTATTCTTTTTCATTTATGTGCATCCCTTTATTTTACTGACAATTTCATGATTTGTGTAAATGCATCTCTGACACATTAAACCTAAGAATGATAGCTATATTAAACAAGTCAAAAAATAATGTCAGGAGAATTACAAGAATACAAAACCAGTCCCAAGTGGACTGACCCTGTGCACTATTAGGTTTATTCTCTCATTATGTAGGCATAAATAGAGCAGGTCTTTAGACACTTTCTTTCAAAAATAAATCAGATTTATACAACAACATGATGACACTTCCCAAGGCTGCACCTATAAAGTACACAATAATGTGAGCTACTCTCAGAGGTCAAAGTCTCAATGGCGGTGCCAGATCCTCATAAGAGCCATCTTACATTGAAATCATGATACTTCTGTTTATCGGGTTGAAATAAAAACTAAAGCCTCCAAGGCATGACAGCTCTAAGCTGTCACATTTCCTCTGATGAGGTTAGTTTAATGTTGTAACAACCTCGTCACAGGCTAAATAGACACGAGAAAGACTTGATCAGTGTTCATGAGATGGAGTATTGTACCTCTGCCCATAGAGTGAACTAGTCATAACATAATTATCTGAAACATTTAATCTGTATGTTGTGAAAATATTGCTGTAGGATGCTCGTATCCATTATTTATAACAGCCAGGAGCAAATTAAATAAGTTCTATCATGTGCTTACCTTGTTTACCAAACTGGACATGCAGTGTTTGACCGGTAGGCCTAAAATGTTATATTGTATTTCTTGGTTATTGTTTGGTGTCTATATTTATAACTGAGAACATTGGAAATATCTGTATTATTCATTTTTATGTATATAATTCTATGACAGCTTTGGTTGCCAACAGTGTTGGGAAAGTTACTTTGGAAATTTATTAGGTTACTGATTAAAAGTTAGTCTATCTGAAATGTAATAAGTAGTGTAACTATTTCAATTACTTTATTAAAGTAATGTAACTGACTACATTTGATCACTTTTTGATTACTTTTTTTTTTTTTGTGTTAAAAAAAAGTGTTAATCATTTTCAATCATTTAAAGCAGGCAAGGTTAACCTTACTGTCAGACTTTCAAAATCCTTCATCACCTGAAATAAGGCTATAATGATTTAATTTTAAATACAGCCACCACAAAATCAGACTTTAGTACCTCTTTTTACTTTGAGATCATTCTGAGGTTAAATACAGATTTTAAATCGTAACAAGATATAGTTTAATAGCTATGATACTGTTTTTCAGATCAAATATTTTCATAGCTATGACAGGAAACACTAGCATCAACCAATGCCTTGGAAAAAAAAAAAAAAAAAAACTGTTAATCTTAAAAAATAAAGCACAATCCCAAATAGGAAATAAAACAGTTGTAATAGTTGTAAATAAACGTGTCCTATTCTGTGCCCTAAACTCCTAAAATATTGGTGTCTCATATTTTAGAGCAGGCAATGTAGTTTTGGAAAGAAATCAGTCAAAATCTGTATGTGTGTGAAAATATTCAGATGTAACCCCCCTTTGTAATCAAAAGTAAATGTAATTGTTTTTTTTTCTCAGTAACAGATTACGGTTACATTTACACTGTGTGCAGAATTATTAGGCATGTTGATATTCTGGTCATATTTTTTTTCCAAACACATTTTACCAATTCCAAACCACATCAGTCTTAATAACTACTATTAATTTTGTATTTAATCATTTGTAAGTGATATATAATTGTCCGTGAAGGCTGGAAGTGAAAAACTCCTTATATTCAGGTGTGCAGAATTATTAGGCATGTTTTCGTTTACAGCTAAAATGAGCCAAAAAAGAGATTTAACCCAGACTGAAAAGTCCAAATTATTAAATGCCCATGAGAAGAATGCAATACTAATGCATTACAAGAATTTGCAAAGTTAAGGCTTGACCATTGGACAGTGAAATGCTTGTTGAGTCTGCATGGTCAGAAAAAACAGGTGGAGAAGAAAAGATGCATGTTAACTGCAAAAGAATTAGGAATTAAGGTGAAGAATTAGGTGTGACACCATCAGGAACCGTTTCCAGTTCTCCAGCGCCACCATTTTCCAGAACTGCAACCTACCTGGAGTCTTCAGAAGTGCAATGTGTCAGGTTCTCAGAGACTTTGCTTGGTAAAAAATCCTAAAAAATGCCCCTGACTTAATAAGAATAACAAGCTGACGTCTTGTGAAATACATGAAGACAGTTTTTTTTTTATAGGCGTTATAGACAGATAAGTGGAGAGTGACTCTTGAAGGACAAGCATCACATCCTCTTGTGCCTCTGATTCAAAAATTTATCTTCCAAAATCTGGCAGTAAGTTTTGGGAGTTCATGTTTAGTCTCCTATCCTGAAAAGTCTGACTTGCAGAGATGGACTAAAATGAACTCCCAAAACTTATTGCCAGATTTTAGAAGATAAATTCTTGAATCAGAGGTACAAGAGGATGTGATGCTTGTCCTTCAAGAGTCACTCTCAACTTATCTGTCTATAACGCCTATAAAAAAAAACTGTCTTCATGTATTTCACAAGACGTCAGCTTGTTATTCTTATTAAGTCAGGGGCATTTTTTAGGATTTTTTACCAAGCAAAGTCTCTGAGAACCTGACACATTGCACTTCTGAAGACTCCAGGTAGGTTGCATTAAGTTACATAATTTTGTTACATGTAACTAGTTACTTCCCAACACTGGTTACCAGTACTTTACTCCAAACACTCCAGTGACGTGGTTGTTGCTATTATAGCAACTCGTCCCATCTGTCTTCTCAATATTATATAGAAAAATACATTTTATAGAAACATCACAATATCTTTTTTATATATATATTTTTTTTTTTAAATAAATAAAAGAAATTATTTTTTGTATATTTTAAGCATAAATGGTAATGCAACTTGTACTGTATCCAGCCCAATTCATTCAACTGCAGCAGGAACATCTGTTGAGAGACCTCCATCCATCTCCAACTTTTTTATCCTCTGTGAAACTGGGGCATCAGATCCAAAGAGAAATCAGTGACCAAAAGTAAGGTCTTTTTTATTTATTTTTTATTTTTTTAATTCATTGCCTTTGTTATTTGGTGAACCAGTTTACAGGTCATCCAAAACGACTATTCGCTATTTTTCCAGAATTCAAAATGTTATGTTTAGTATTTTTTTTTTTTTATGCAAACATTTATTTTCCAAGGTATTTTTCAAACAGTTTAGTACTGACATGTTTAGATAGCACGCTATTCAAAGCGCGTATTTGTGCTTGTCGCTAAATAAAGTAGAGGTAACCATAACAACAATTTGCTGCTCAGCAGTTACGATCAGTTTCTGGCGGTACGTCGTTAAAGAATCAAACGAGAGATTTAATTAGCCTATATTTCTCAAACGTCAGTGTGGTAAAACGCCCCCAGGGGGCAATTACTGTAGTTATTCTGTTCTAAACATCAAATCTTTTGTTTTTCCATCAAATGTATTCTAACTAGTTGGTTGAATAAAAATATTTGGACTTTATATTAAATATTACCTCAAAACAGCGTCAAGTATTTAGCTTGCCAGTTAGCATCAGCTAACAAAACTTTTTAAATAGGCTATTATAATTTTGTAATTCATAATAATTGATTATATGCGTTTTAATTTTAAGCTAAACTGTCTGTACTCTGATTTTGACAGAATAGGGAGCATTTTACCCCACCCATGGGGGCGTTTTACCCCACCTGTGGGGCAAAACGCCCCCTTGGTACAAATTTAATCTTTGTTAAAAATCTAATAACATCACAATTCTGGACATTTTTCATATTGGTTTATAATTTATGTCGTTGTCACTAAAACTAACTTTTCTGAACACATTTAACTTTTGTTTCACAGAAAAAATTACACACTCCTTAAAGGAGGGCGTTTTCCCCACTCTATCCTAACGTTTGTATATCATAAATAGGTTATATTTGTTTTAAATTTATTTTAACATTTACTGGCGCTAATGACAGTTTGTGTTGAATAACTGATATAGCAATGCATTAACTTTTAGTAATTTAAGTTTACAGTTCTTGCTAAAAAAAAAAAATCAGAAATTCCGTCATTGTGACTCGTAAGTGAAGATTTTATCTCAAGTAAACTAGCTTCCCCATGTGGTTTTAAAGGTCTATCGAGGTTCGCTGTATCACCCTCGTGTCTCTAACATACTAAAGTTATTGTTACTACTATAATGGATTAAAACTGTAAATTCTTCAGAATGTAATTTTATTCAGTTTCTGATAACAAGAGCTGTAAATATCACAGTTTTATTGTATGAAAAAAATGTACCTATGATATTATGTTGGAAACAAGGTTTCCTGGTAAATTCTTGTACGGACAGCCACAGCTCACTACAATTTCAAACCGAGATGGAAAAACAAAGAAATTTTCTCAACATTTAAATCAACATTTATATCTGGAAAAAAGAAAATCACGATAGTCCCGTCTGCATTCAAACCCAAAAGTCATTATACATCGACGTATCTCCCAAGTTCAGCAAGTTTTGTTGTCCTTAGAAAAATATAATATTCTCAGTGGCTACAAGTTTTTCAGTGCACACAAATAATTAATGTAGTATTTTCTTTCTCGATACCAAAAAATAAAAAATAAAAATACAATTCTTTATGATAGCGCAATGAAGAAAAAGATGAAGCAACTTCACGAGTTCCTGTACACATCTCTCCAAAATCACATGCAAAAACATAATTTCCCGGGAAGCAAGCCTTTTATGAATTATTATTCCATTGGCTTCTGATAAAATAGTCCAGGCGGTCGCAGGAAAGACGCCGTGTCGTTAGTTCCAGTCGGAGGGACATTCCTCTGCCTTGATTTTCCCATAAAAAAAGAGTTTCTATGTTATCCAGGGGAAGGGGGGCGAGATGGTGAGAGACGCAGCTCGAGACGTCCATACGTGCCTTATCTTAGTGGCAGTGACGTGATATTGCAGCTCCAGTCCTGAGGCTCGGCGAGAAAGCGCTTTCCATCTCACTCCACAGCGAGTCAGCAGCATCCTCCATCCGTCAGGGATTGCGCTCTACCTGCTACCCGACCTGGGCATCTCTTGAGGGACGGGCAGACAACGACTAATGATCAGTCGAGATTCACAACATTTTTAGCCTTCGTTCTAGTGTCTGCTCACTTCTGTTGCGCTCTCATCACTTGGTTGCGTTGAGGTGGGGAAAAAAAGAGGAGCGAGATGATGATCCAGCCTGGAGTCTAATGCATTTTTGCTCACTGACCATCTTGTTGCTCTAGACTTCTATCATCGGCAATGGGAGATATCGATTCGCAGGGGAGCGACACGTTTCATTTCTAAAGGATGTTTCCAAGTATGTGGGAAAAATAGCCATAGCTTTCAGAGTGCAAGGTAAGACCTATTTATTATTAGAATAATAATTATTAATAATAATAATAATAATTTTATTATTATAGATAAGTAGGTGGATAAATAGGTGGCTTTGAACGATAATGAGATGGCCCTCGCCCAAGTTTATTCCTCTTCAATGCATAAACGAATTAAAGATCTGAGTTCCATAGTTCATTCTGATTAATGCAATACAAACTACGTCAATATTTCAGAGGACTCGAACGTTACACCAGGGCCAGTGTGAAGTTAAACGATGATCGACGAGTTTCGCAGGAAAATGACACAGAATCGAGTTTGGCGCCGAGTGTATATCGTAAAATCCGTTTTGGTGAGCACATTCAGGTTTGCACCCCCAAAAACTGACGTCTGACAATCACCCTAGACTTCTTGGGTTTTGCAAGAGAGTATGAGTATTAAAAGACGTCGATGCAGTTTTGATTCATTTATTTTTGTCGCTACAGCTTTTTTTCTAATCTGTTCATATTCGTGACGCGACGCGTCAAACTGGAACGCTCCCGTAATAACGAAAAGTGCAAGTGCGCGACGCGACATCGATGTAAAGGAAAAGTAGCGCGCCATGGTTGCAATGTGCGGCAATACTGTCTCGTCCTATATAGTCGTGTGTAACCTCTCTGTATATTGCATCGTACGCGTTTTGATATGTCGTACAAGTAGTGCCGCATTTAAGGTGATTAAAGAATGAAAATAAAGGCTCGGTTTGGGAATGCTGTGACACTGCACACAGCTGCAATGCCTGCAGGATTCATGCAAACAGGACATCGAATAGCTTTTCTCTTCTGCTGGATCTCCCTCTCTCTTTCTCTCTCCCTCTCCGCCGCCTTTCTTTCAGACTTCTAGAATATTTGGGAATTCAACACATTCGCACACGTTATGATGAAATACGTGTAGCAGATCGTAGCGGAGACAAAAGCGTTACATCGAAATCAAAGTTTTTGCCTTATGAAAAGCATAGATTGCGTTCAGTAAGGGAATTAGATGCTTAAAGTAACGCTGCTTTAATCCGTACATAGATCACGACGTTGGAGTCCATCCAGTCAATCGGATATGATCTCTCTGTATTTTATAAAAGACGATTTTTAGTAAATATATGTGGGTTTTGCTTTTAGTTGAACAGAAATCCCAACAGTGTTTGAGCAGACAGATCCCTGTATGTAGATGATTATTATGCGGTCAGACATGTAGATCACTGCAGAATTGCGACACATTGCCCTCGAATGAATAAAAAAACAAAACGTTTTATTGTGACAAAATGTCTTTTTGTTGCTGACATCTAATGCCAGCCTTTTTTATCCTTCCAAACGATCGAGTCGCGACTTAATATAACGACCATAAAGCTATTGAATGTCAATGATCATTGTGTCCGACGCTGTCAGTCATTCAAACACGGTAAAGATCATTCAGCGTGTAATGATCGTAATAAATGATCATTTGATCGCTAAATATTATGTAGTCTTATCCTGCCACAGCAGATGCCCAAAGTTATTACCCCCAATTTATTAAACACCACAAGGTGGCAATGTTTATCCGAAATGTGTTACATTCCCATGGAAAGGATCATTTGAATCTCTATAAAAAGAGATGGTAGTTTATGGTTGAAAAAATAGGCGGTTCAAATGAACAATGTACCTAAGTGTTTAACACAAAGCAGAACTGGACAGTTAGGAGATCTTGAATCCACTCTATAATAAACGTGGTGCATCTCTGTTTCTCTTGCAGGCCAAATGACATAGGATGAAGGCTGTTCGTAATCTGTTGATTTATATATTTTCCACCTATCTCCTGGTTATGTTTGGATATACTGGTGCCCAAGATTTCTGGTGTTCCACGCTGGTAAAAGGAGTTATCTATGGATCTTACTCGATAAATGAAATGTTTCCCAAGAACTTCACAAACTGCACTTGGACGTTGGAGAACCCAGATCCTACCAAATACAGCATCTACCTAAAACTTTACAAGCGAGAAATTAGCTGTTCTGAATTCTCTCTGCTGGCTTACCAGTTCGATCACTTCTCTCACGAGAAGATCAACGAGCTGTTGAGGATCAACGAGTCCATCGTGCACCTGTGTGATGACGCCAAGAATATTTATGTGTTTTTGCATTACGACAAGAATTTCGTGCAGCTCCGGCGAGTGTTTCCCTACGACTACAACGGATTGACGACGAAGAAGACAGAGGAGGAGGAAAGGTCTGTGGTGGAGTTTGTGGTTTTAAACAAGGCGAGCCCGAGTCAGTTTGGATGTCAGGTGTTATGCACGTGGTTGGAAAACTGCTTGAAAGGAGAGAAGGCCGAATCGTGTGGAATAGTCTACGCTAAGTGCACCTGCCCTCAACATTTAGGCGATGGGGAATCTGAAAGCGTGCTGATGCTCAGTAACGTGGTGTTGCCTTTAAATCCCCAAACCGAAGGATGCCTGACTCCTCAGGTGCGCTCGGCGCAGGTGTGCAATCTGAGCGCGGAGGTGCGGCGCCCATCCAAGGAGGGTGAGTATGAACCAGACAGCTGCAGGCCTTTAACGCTGGAGATTATTTCACAGCTTAATTATACTGTGTCTTTATGATGCCCCTTTGTATTCCTCCACCCTTCCACATAAAAGAACACCAAAAACAGCTCACTCTGCTCTGCTACTGACTTTTTCTGTTTAGTTTTACAACAATTTCTGGGCGTACCAAACAGGACTGTTTTCTCTTGATGTTTTTATGTTTTTTATGTTATCTCAGAACTGTAACAACCTGGATGGCGATTAATTAATTAACTAATTCATTTTTTTTTTTGGAACAGGGGTACTAAGTCTAATGTATTTTTATATCATGTCATCTCTTTTAGTATAGGCTTTAAAAATGTCAATAAAAAGAATTCCTGAATAGTGTTTTTGGAAATAAAGAGGGTCAAAGCACCTGACACCATACTTAGCCTTTTGGCCTAAACGTAATTGTTATGCTGCTGTCAGCCTCCATCAATGACAAGCGATCAGTCGTCCCTCTGCTGTCCAGCTTTGTCTCTTGCCACGGACGCTGGCAGCAACAGATTGCCACAAATGCCTTCAAAGGAATTTGCTAGCATTAAACATTTTGATGGGGGGATGATGCATAATGGACTTGTATCAGGGTCACCGATATTACAGCTAATTAGCATCTGTAACATTTCACAACTGGCACAAGATAGAGATCAACTGGAGGCAGAGATGACCCAGCATACTGTGAAAGGACAACAGCTCACAGAGACGGTTGGCCGAGAACGGATGCTGACAGTCTCACTTCAATCCCAGCACAGTGATTCAAAAATAATGAATAATGAGGTGGCGACAGAGAGAGAGAGAGAGGGAGGGAGTAACCGTCCTATGGCATTCCGGTTTCACTAGCTGAAAATAATAACCCCCTAGGGAGAAGGTGGCAGCTTTCCTGATCAAGCGGAACACGGTGGTTTGGAATTATCAAGGTTCAGTTGAGTTAAGTAGGCCCCCAATTTCGTTTTTCATCCCCCTTTTCAAATTAGCTTTATATTCCATTCCAAACTGTGTCATATTCCATTTACGATCTTGTAACTGAGAGAGATTTTCATTTGGTAATGTTTTAAATATGAATCAAGCTTGAAATGAAGATTAAGCCATTGATTATTTTGTTCCCCAGTTATTGTGTGAGCATTTTATTATGTCACAGACTCTATAATTAATAGGAATCCTTCTCTATCTATGAATTCTTAAACAGACGTCTCATCTCAAAGCATTTCAGTCATCATTACAGACACTGGAAATATAGCTTTACCATTAAAAAGTAATGTTTCAGTAACTTTCAGCTATCTGCATGTTTAGAGAAGCTTAAATGCAGCAGCTTTTTTTTTTTTTTCGAAGATTACACTGAAAGCTTCTATTTATAGAGCGGACGGAGGCTTTAGTGGATTGCTATCACAGGTTTAAAAGAGCACACAGCCTGCGCTGTAGTGTCAGAATGAAGCTTCTGCCCTCCCAGATGAACGTTCAGCAGCGCACGCCTTCAAACAGCCACGACAAAAAAAGATCTGTACCGAGCAGGTCCAAAATAAATGGTTGTCTTTGATATCCCTCACGCCTGGTTGTGTGCATGGTAACAAAGTGTGGCCTTTGAATGGGGCGATGAGAGGATCACTAAAAACTGGTTTTCTGGTTCATTGCACTCTGCAGGATGATATCCAGCAAGCCAGCAAAAACATGAGCTTGATTATACTTTATGATAACATCAGTGTTTGAAATGCTGCCTCGCCAAGGATGAAAGTAAAGTGTTTTGAAATGAAAAAACATATTAGACTTGCATAATGGATAATTATGATGCTGGTGCACATTAAATGCACTTGAGCAGGCATTAGCTGATTGCAGGAATATCGCAGTAGCGGATTTATGGTTTTGCTGGTGTATTAACACGTTAGGTTTGTTGAACGTGGCCTCAAACAGCTTGATGTATTTGACTATAACTAAGCA
Source organism: Cirrhinus mrigala (assembly GCA_036247105.1). Lineage (NCBI taxonomy): Eukaryota > Metazoa > Chordata > Actinopteri > Cypriniformes > Cyprinidae > Cirrhinus > Cirrhinus mrigala. The sequence goes on from CM070019.1 coordinate 27,971,490, forward strand.
TAAACAGTTCTGAATCTGTTTGAGGACACATCTTTGATCAGCTCTAATGTTAACAGGAAGGCTTTTAAATATGTGGAACATTTGAAAATTTACATTTGGAGTTGGAACTATTTGCAAAGTGACACTTTTTGACAGAAGTTTGACAAGAACGTCTCCAACACATAAACTAGTGAAATCCATCTCATCAGCCTTCATACATTCAAACTAGTGATTTCTGTAGAAATGTCAACCTTGGCCATGAAACCGCGGTTGGGAAAATGGGATGCCAAGGCTAGTTTTGCACAGCAATGTAGTCTATAAAATAAGCTGCCACAATTTATTCACAGCTCCAGCATTCAACTTGATACGACATGGTTGTCTGATGTGACATAAAGGACTTGTGGGTGAAAAAAAAAAAAAAAAAAAGATTAAATGGCTTTGAATGAAGTTATGCTGAAATGCTGACCATTTGCAGTGAAGCATTCTATTTTTTTTTGCCCATTCCCAAGTCCTTTATATTGTTGATGCACCAATGTAACTCCTTTTTTACTTGGCATGGAGTTATTTTTGTACCACAGTCTTGTTATGGATGATCTTTTTAAGCAATGGTCCCCATAGGGCTCCTTGCTTTTGTGTGGTGGCCATATATGGGACACGCGGGCAATCCCGCGTTCTTATTATCAGCAAGTGGCGTTTCTTCTCTTTATTTCTGTATCATCTCCTCTCCAGGCACAGTGACACTTGATGTGATGGCTCAAAGTCAAACGCTCCGAATTGTGTCTCCTAAATTAGTCACAAATGAAGCCCTGCTGGAGAAGATGAGCAACGTCTCGAGGCTGTTTCTCATTACTCTCTGTCTCTCTCTCTCTCTCTCTCTCTCCACCACTGGTCTGCCCTTAGACAGCAGTGGCCGTTTGCTCTTTTGCCTGACCATTTCTGGAGAAGAAACTTGCCTGACTGCACTGCAGGGTCCGGGCCCCTTGCTCTCCGATCTGTGGGGGAACTGAACTGTCACTTTGTGCAAACGACCCTTGTCAGGCCCAGGGCTCCAGAGCGTGTTGCGGAGCAAGAAAGGGGAATTCGGCTGATGCTAATGAAGTGCACGTCCACAGTGTGTCAGTTTGTGCTGAGTCATGCACATGTGATAATACACACCCACTGGAATTTAAAATGTCAGATTTCAGAAAAACGTGAATGGTTACAAATGAGAATGAAGAACGAGATGATTTATTTAGTATTCTCTGACCTCTAAATGTTTGGTGGATTGCATCACTGTGCCCATGAATTATTTGTAGGCTTTCTTTCTCTGCATTTGCAGAGAAATTCATCTTAAACCCTTTGGGTTTGTTGTTACAATCTGAAAAAGATATTGAAGATAACACTGCTTGCTTATTGGTAGTTTAGAAGAGCGAGGCCCCTTTTATGGATGCCAGGGGCCATGAGAAGGCTCTGCATCTCCACTGCATAGTGCAGCCTTTTATTCACTTTAGATCAGTAGTCACAGCGCATCATGTTCATCACCATTGTTCCCCTAACTTGGAGGCCATCTTGAATTCTAGTCACTTCTTGAAGAGAGAATGCATGCATCCATCTTTATTCTAGTCTTTTCATTCTTTTTTGTTAAATGTCAAATGTTATGCTTGTGCTTGAGGTGTCTTGGTTTATGAAAAAAAAAAGATTTTTAAAGTCAGTGTGAAATTCAGTTCACAACCCATTTTACATTTGCAGTAAGTTACATATATATAGTATTTATTACCAAAGTAAAGGAGCAGACTGGTTGAAAAATAGAACGGATTAGAGATATCAGCTGAAAAGAAATGTTGTTTTAGAGACAGAGCGAGTTATTGCATTTTGATACAAGATTACGAAGGCACCAGGACTGTGCATTTATGTAGTAAATAGGATCCATTTGATTTATTTACTGACTTCAAGATCCAGAGTCTGATATAGGTAGGAGGAAGTGTTTTGCATACATCCATGAAAATTGCATTTACCAACAGGATGCAAAACCTCTGTGGTACACGGATTATTTGTGAAGCTCATATCAATCAAATTCATGTAAGTACAGTTAAACTACTTCTAAAGCCTTTTATAATGATGCCCGTGTTAGTTTCTGCAAAGCCAGCAGGAAAAAAAGTAATAGGCGTTGCTAAATCTCTAGTGTGTTCAACCTTTAAATGTGATGTATTTGTGCAATTTCTGGATATCACAGGTATGCGGCATCAGACAATGGCAATAGCAAATTAAACTGCTTTATTATAGATGGTGTTACTCTTTTGTGCTTTAGGGTAGATGTGGGGGAATACCATACAGTATATCACAAAATGGCTGTTTTAATGCACATGTGGCAGGAATATACTTGCACACTGCAGGAATCACAAGTCTGATCTCACTGGTATATGTAGGGTATTTGTTTGTAACATTTTTAATGTACATTTTTTCATATACCCATACAATATGGATGAATTGACAGCATCAAAAAGTTACAATATATACATACACTTTGAAAAACGCTGGGTTAAAAACAACCCAGCACTGGGTGAAATATGGACAAACCCAGTGATTTGGTTGTTTTGACCCAGAAATTGAGTTAAATGTTTTACCCAGGCTTCTGGGTAGTGTTATTTAACTAAACTATGGTTTAAAAATTATTATATGGCTGGCCTAAAATGAACCCAAAATAAATTAAAAACCAGACATAATTACTAGAGGCATCAGCAATAATCAAAATATGAACATTTATTAATAAGCAATTTAAAACATGCTTATTATTTTAGTATTATTTATTCGACCTATTAATACATGTTAATTTATTTAACATATTAATAAATGTTAATTTCCCATCAATTTTGGGTTCATTTTAAGCAAACTACCAAGAAAGCTGGGCTAAACATTTAACCCAACCACTTTGATCAAAACTACCCAATTACTGAGTTTGTCCATATTTCAGAATTTTTAGAGTGTAGTTTTAGCAAATGAATTGAATACTTATTTTATTGTAGTGAGTTGAAATGACTTGTACTTTTATGTTGATTTAACTTAAAATTTTAAGGCAGCTGCTGAAGTTTTAAAGTTGAAATTGGTTACATTTTTTACAGTGTAAAGATATTTTAAATATTTGAAAAAAATGTAAAATGTTTAAAAATGTTTAGGTATTTCACTTAAACTGACCTTTTCGTTTGTATTGTAGTTGTACATTTCATAGATTTATTTGAAACAAATCAACTTACTTCCATGAATTCAAGAGTTCATAAACATTTGTACATCCTGGAAGTTGTTCATATGTACAATGCTTACCTTCTTTCAATGCTGTGAATAATGAAAATGTTACATTTACGTACAAAGACTTATGATTGCTAATCATAAAAGATGGCATGACTTTTGTAGAGAACTATGTAGAACTATGTAGGATGAATGCAGTTTTGGTAGACTGCAAAAATATTTAAATCATCATTTCAACTCAAATATTTAAAAAACAATAAGGCTAAGAAAATAAGATTTTGTTGCCTTGCTGTGGTGACAAAGTTATAAAACTTGCATTAAGTTTACACAGAAAAGGTCAGTAAGCTTTTTCCTCATGAAAATCATGTTAGCATCTTTATTGTTTGTCATTATATTTTTTGAAACAGATGGGCCTCATTCCAGTGTCTCTCATTATAACCCACATATTATTTTTTAAAGTCAAGGAGGGACAAATGGAAAGAAATGATGGTAATCAACACTGTCCCTTGAGCTTTACCCAGCCTTACTCCAGAATATTCCTTAAACAGTTTTGAACAATTTAAAATATCAACTGCACATCTCACTGTTTCAGAATAGTGACTTCAGCACCCGAAGTCCATAAACGTTTCCAGCTATGCAGCTGCCATCTCTCTTTCAAACAATAAAACGCTCAATATATTGTCAGATTGCCTTATGTTAGCAAAAATGTTCTGTCCTGCATATTTTCCTATTGGACAGAAGAGCCGTAAATGGGTGCATATTGAATTCAATTTTAATCTGCCGAATTGGGCTCCTCTGTGTCACTTTGGAAAGCATGAAGGGAAAGGTAGCCCTGAGCAAAACTGTTGTAATTATTTGGGTCGTACACTGCGCCATGTGTACAGAGTCAAATCAGGTGGATAGCTGTAATTGGTCACGTGGACAAACAAGAAATCCCAAGGCTCCACTTGTGATCTCAAATGTTTTGTGTATATAAATAAGTGAATGCAGAAACTCGCATTTGCATATGCAGAACGCTGGGAGGCCGGTTTGGCCCGTATAACACGGTTCAGATTAATTATGTGATTTGAGAATATTGAAAAAGTTTCAGAATAGCTACCGACAAATCAAATGGGTCTCATTCTAAATGCATCTTCTCTTTCATCACCATTTTTAATTAATATTGATTGGCATGGAGTAATATTTATGCAAATTACCCAATTTGCATTTCCCAAATCATTTCTTTCTCTTCTTTGGGAGGCTTGAATCCTTTCTCTGCCAGTCAGTTACATCCCACAAATGTTTGGCAAGTGCATAGTTGCTTGAATTTCCTGGGAGGTCCCTGACTGCTGAATGACCATATGGTCCTGTTACTAGCATCATCATCAAAATTATGCTCTCATACTGCATAGGAAAATTAATGGCTTCTGATTGGAGGATTACTCTTTCAAAGGGTCATCCAATCAGCTTTCCAGCACAGTGACTAGGGCATCAAAAATGCTAAGAAATGCAAGTCAAAAGAACTCTCAGGATCATTTCTTAGTCTAGAATATGCAAAATAGTCATCATTGTCATGTTCACTGTGTTTACATGCTGTAAAACTATTTTACCCTTCATTTTGCTCTTTTGGATATACATTTCCAAGAGCTTTTGTAGTCTTATCATGGCCTCAGATCAAAACGATATCAGATTTTCTCTAGTTTTAGGAAGATTGTGTTGGTTGTCAAAACATTGATATAAGATTATTGTTAGCCTGTGATTATGCAGTGACTTTTAACTCTCAGGATTATTTTACTCTGAATTGACTGTCTAAATTATTATAAATGTAGGCTCCAAAAGTCTGAGACAACATATATATACAAAATATAATTTTTAAATTAAAAATCATGAGGTTTTGAGATTTTAATATGTATATAAATGTCTGTCTACACTCTCACCCACATTTAATAAATATTAATAATAATAATAATAAAATGTTTTAATTACTTACAGACTTTTTTTTTTTTTTTTATTACAAAGACACAATAAATTAGAAAAATGCAAAAGAGAATCATTTTCACTGGTGCTTTCAGACTTTTGGACCCCACTGTATATGTGACAACTGTATAGTGAGTGAAATGACCATTAACTGCTAATTTTACCCTTCATTTTGGTCTTTCAGACATAACTTTCCAAGAGCTTTTATAGTCTCATCATGCCTCCAAAATATTTTGGCTTTCCTGATTATTTGAAAGTAGTTCAGATCAAAACTGAATTAGATTCTCTCTAGTTTTAGGAAGATTATGTTGGTTGTCAAAACATTGATATAAGGTTATTGTGAGCCTGTGATTATGCAGTGGCTTTTATCTCTCAGGATTATTTTACTCTGAATGGACTGTGTAGTTAAAATTATTCTAAATATAGTCTCCAAAAGTCTGAGACGACAAATATATACAAAATACAATTTTTAAATTGAAAATCATGAGGTTTTGAGATTTTAATATGTATATAAATATCCCTCTCCTTCTCTGTCTACACCCACAACCACATTAAATAATTAAAAAAAAAAAAAAAAAAACGTATTTAATTATAAATAAATGTTAATTCAACATTTGAATTTCTTACAGACTTAATTTTTTTTTATTACAAAGACACAATAAATTAGAAAAATCCAAAAGAGAAACATTTTCACTAGTGCTTTCAGACTTTTGGAGCCCCTTGTAAATGTGACAACTGTATACTGAGTGAAATGACCATTAAGTGCTAATTTTACCATTCATTTTGGTCTTTCTGAGCTTTTGTAGTCTTATCATGCCTCCAAAATATTTTAGCTTTCCTGATTATTCGAAAGTAGTTCACATCAAAACAATATCAGATTTTCTCTAGTTTTAGGAAGATTATGTTGATATAAGATTATTGTTAGCCTGTGATTATGCAGTGACTTTTATCTCTGAGGATTATTTTATTATGAATTGACTGTCTAGTGAAAATTACTATACATATGGGCTCCAAAAGTCTGAGACAACTTTGAAAATATAATTTTTAAACTGAAAATCACCAGGTTTTTGGATTATATGATATATAAATGACTCTATCTTTCTCTACAGCCACACTAACTTAAAATACATTTTAATTATTAATACATTTTAATTCAACTTTTCATTTCTTACTGACACATTAAATTAGAAAAATGCAAAACAGAAACACTTTCGCTAGTGCTCTCAGACTTTCAGACCCCATTGTATATGTGATAACTGTATAGTGAGTGAAATGACCATTAACTGCTAATTTTCACATCAATAGTCAGGCAGAATGGCTCTCTGTGGAGTATTTGTGAAGAGTCTTTCTCCTGTGACACATTAGGCTGAAATGTTTTAAAACACTCATCGATTCATTATGCTTTGGGCTGACCCTGTTCAGTGGCCATGCTGACCTACTGTTTGTCACTGTCTGATTAGAAGGGATTGCAGATAAGAACAAGCTCTGAACCTGCAGAAATAAACATTGCATAAAAGCGCTTAATTAAAGTATTCCCTCTTTGGAAACTGTGAGGTCATATCCTTTGTATCCTGCTAAAACAATTACAGCTCTGTATTTAATGCTGCGTGCAATTTCTGCACTACTAGTGGTGCAAGATGGAATTGCAATGGCGGTTTTTGAATTAGTTTCCCCAGACACTTCTCGCTGTCTGCTATTGGTCAGACAAATACATAGTCCCGCCCCAAACTCACATTATTGGTTGCTGTGATGTGTAAATTCAGTAATATAAGGAGAGATATTGTGTGTTGGTGCAGTTGAATAAAAAATAAAATATTTAAAATGGAAGGCAGGTGTGAAATTACTCATTTGTCACAAATGAGTACTATTTAGTCACAGAAATTATGATGCTACCCCTGCTGAGCTTTACAAACACAATGGCCAGTGATATTTCAGATCTTCCTGGTCTCATAAAAAAATGTGAATAATTATCTCTGTGTGAAAAACAGCATTGGCAGTTAGTTTATTGACATGGTTTTAGCAGAAAAGTAGGTGGAGCAAAATTGCTGACAGTAATTGCACTGAGTTTTGTGTTTTTTCAATTATTTAGACTTTTTGGGGCTTCTCGGCATGACTGAAATTAAGCTCATATTATTAAAGCCTGATGATAAATCCTCCATTAATATTCATTTACCTCTATTTATCTGAAGCAGAAATAATGAGCACATCCTCCATTTCACATTACTGGGGATTTTTGTTCTTTGGCATCTCTTGGGAGGCCGCTCTGCATCTATTTGGCACAGATATATGGCAAGTAATACTCGAATTTGTCTTTGTGGCTAACAATGAACCGCTCGGGGCGTTTATTCCATTCATGCACTTTTAAAGTGTGATACAGTGCAAGGTTATTTAGCTGATCAAAAAATATTTGCTCGCTCGAGCCAGTCCAACATGCGTTTGATTCAGATTTTATGTGAATAGCTTACAATAAGTCGTTCCAAGTGTGAAATGAGCTGAACTGATTTGTACGGACAGTGGATGGGTTTGAGCCTTTAGCTGGATAATTCATGGCCGCCTCAGACACTTTGTAATGATAATAGTGACATCCGCCGGGTGCTGATATCATTCTGAAGGAAAGTTTTTGTCATGCACCGAGAAAATAACTCGAACAAGAGGATTTATGGAATGCGGCTATGCTTCCTGCTTAAACTTCAAGACATTTTCTCTGTAGAAATATGATTACTAAACTAGCATTGTCTTTGTCCCTTCAAAGCAAAAAAAATGATCTTGTGTTCTTGTGTGTGTTACTTTGTGAATATATTTAGTGGCTGATAAATATGTGTATAATTATATATATATATATATATATATATATATATATAATGGCAAGATGTTCACGTTGTCCTTCATACTTCAAACACTGTCATATGAATATGTGTTGCCAGTAATGTGTCTCTACAGTTACAGTGATTTGCTTTATCCTGAAATTATTGTTTGTAGTGAATGCAGTGCACATGCACTTTCATTCAGTGTGATATTTTAACACCTGTGCCAATTTGCAGAAAAATGAACAAAAATACTCACAGCATGGCATGAAAATCCATGTTTTATGGCTTGTTTTTAAAATGTTTTCTTCAGCCTCACCCATATAATGTTGTCACTCATCCAGTAAAACTATCCATATTCAAAGATTTTAACTTTCCTCTGTGGAACAATACTCCAGCATATATTATACTTTCAGATCATCTAGTGTTCCACTGTCACAATTGCTCATCATACCATAGCAATTACAGTGAGCATAAAAGAGGCTTTCCCATTAACATCTAACCTGTATTCAAACCAAATGAGACTGTCAGTCACAAAAACTGCTCTACTATCTGTAATATCCCAACAGAGCAGAAGGAAGCATCCATTGGGAGATAATTTAGCATTGGTGAAAGAAGTCAGTGTCAGTGAGCAACTTCCTTTGAGAAGTACATCATGCTTTTTTGGACATATCCTTGACAGATATTCCTTTGAGATCAGCCATATGGGTTCAGAAATACACATAGTTATAGATAAGCCAGATTATATTGATGATTTTCTGCCCACATGAATAATAGGATGATCTCATGGGAATGTTTTTGCCTCACCATCCCACATTTTTTGGATAGTTCATCCAAAAATGAAAATTCTGACATTAATTACTCACCATCATGTCGTTCCAAACCCATAAGACCTTCATTTATCTTCAGAACACAAATTAAGATATTTTTGATGAAATCCGAGAGCTTTCTGACCCTGCATAGACAGCAAAGTCCATCAATAAAATAGTCTGTGTGACATCAAGAAGAAATTGTTGAATATAGTCAGTATTTTTATTTTCTTTGCACACAAAAAGTTATTTTCTTCATAAAAATAAGGGTGAACCACTGATGTCATATGGACTTAATTTGTGTTCTGAAGATGAACAAAGGTCTTACAGGTTTGAAACGACGTGAGGGTGAGTAATTAATGACAGTCTTTTGATAGTAAATTGATTAAATTTGATGAAAACTACTCAAACTAAAAACATTTTTAGGATAAAAAAGATCAAAGTGAATCAGAAAACTTATTTTGTTCATCTGGAAGTGCAATAGTTTAGATACAACAAGGACATGAATAATTAACTTTGAAAATTTCAGTGTACAACCACACACTGTTTTGAAAGACCAAAAATAAACAAGTTAAAAAGATTTCATTAGTCTAATAAAGCATTAGAATGGAAACCGGCTTATTTTCTCCCTCATTATCATGTAGGATGCATGCACAAATAAAATCCAGTCACCAAGAGGGAGAACTTTCAGAAATGGGCAATGAGATTAACTGGCCTATTATTAATGTTACAGCCATAAAACAGTGATGTGATAGGACAAACCGCAGAGATGAGAGTGCTTCTCAAGGACGAGTCGATGGAGGGTTGGGCGTCCGGGGAGAGCTGATGAACACAGAGACTGACACAACCTTAGTCGAGCAAGGCTGCACTTTAAAGTCACCCTGGGCCACCACGCGGAAGCCTCCGAATAGTCGACGGGGGTCAAGACGCGTGTTTCAAAAGTGATTATTTTCTGAAGCTGGGTTATGTGCGGGCAGGGTTTGTTTAGCAGCTATGTAATGAGAATAGAGATAATGTGTGTTTCCTTTCATGCTATGTCATACTGAAATTAAAAAGCGATTGTGTTTCACTTGAAAATCGAATTGAAATCGTTGTTGCATCTGTCATATGCTGATAGTGCAATTGAAAAGCAATTATAGGTTAGCGACAGTCGCTGCAAGTGTAATGCAGCTGTCTGTGAGTTAGAATAAAAGTACTTAGCAATTAAATTGCCACTTTTAAATGCTCATGTCACACGAACTGTTATCAAACCATATTTTTATAATGGGGTGTTGCACAGTAAGAACCCATTTAGGGTCCTGTTATGGAGGTTTGTATATTATTTGATTTAATTGAAATTTGTAATTGTGTGTGTGTATGTGTGTGTGTGTTTGTTTTAAAGGGGACATATCATGAAAATCGGACTTCTTCCATGTTTCAGCGCTATAATCGGGTCCACAGTGTCCCTGGCTGGGCGATATGGCCAAAAAATTATCACAATAACTTTTTTCATATCAGTCGATATTGATAATTATCATGACAAATGTCAATTTTTTTTCTTTCAAGTTTAAAGGCACATTTTTGCTACAATGTGAAAGCTGTAAGAACCAGACGATTAATTTTGGCTTTAAACTATTCTTTATAGTCAGAACATGACAAACACTTCATGTCATTTTTCCTTAAAAAAATAAATATTGTAATAGAAAAAAAAATCTTAGTTCTCCATGTTTTAATGAGTAATATTGTTTCAAATCAAGAAACAGGTTTGTGTTGCCTGATAATATTAATAATATAACTTTTTTTTTCTCTTGGAAATACACATTTGATAGTAGCTTGAGTCAGGATGCAGATGTAGATTTATGTTCATTATCAAAATCAGTAAAATCTGTAAAAATTGCAGCAACCTCATTTTTATATGGTGAAATTTACTTCTTTTTTTTTTTTTTTTTAATAAACCATTGCTCTTCTATAGTAGCATACATTTAGATCATGTTAATAATAGTTAAAACCACAAATGTAGCACCTTAATACCATGGTAAAAATGTGATATGGTTTCTAGTGTTTTTTTGTTTTTTTTTTGTTTTTTTTAATGAAAAACGGTAGACCTTTAGTATATAAAGACATTTAGTATAAATTATAGATTCAGTATAATCTGACACAATACCAATGTGCAGTTAGTGCTACTACAGTAAATCTATGGTAAATGATGGCGATTTGTATATTAAAAAGGCTTCTGACTGTATCGTTGTGCACTGTATCGTTTCTCCTGTTTGTCAGCGCTGTTTCATCTGGCTGTAAACTATTTAGGTGTGTTCTTCACTGAATTCAAGCGCTTCACACTGGATCTCACAGCGCTTTTGAGTGACCGAGACTGCTCTCTAGTAAGTTCCCGCCGCACCGCCGTTTGAAATTTGATCCGAGCGGATAAACGGTCCGAGTGGCGCGCTTCAACTCTTTAGTTCCGCTTTTGCCGCATAAACATTGGGCGAAATCCAAACGGCTTTTTTGCGCACTTCAGGGGCACTTCGGGAAGGGGATGCCATTTGTAGGGACGTTCCAAATGAAAGTGATTTCAAAATTTGCAACAACTGATTGATTGATTTGGTCAGTCATTCCCTTCACCAAGGGAGTTCCAAACGCTTATACTAGAGAGAAATGCCCTACACCCTTAAAAGAACACACATCAAAGGGCTCTGCCCTTCGAAGGGAGTAGGGCATAGGGATGCTCACTTCCGTTTGGGATTCGCCCATTGTATTGAAGATTTATTGAGCTCTCGTTATCGTTCATCGAAGAAACTTATATTGCACGATAATTAACGTTATCGATTTAACGCCCAGCCCTGCCCTCCCAGAAAACGTGAAAAAGGACAACCCAGCCTTTTTCTGCAAACGTGTGAAAATACAAACCGCCGACAACGGTGTACCAGTTCTCATGCCATGGTAAACGTTAGAGGAAAGCATACTAACTGTTTTGTCTTTGGCTGTATAGATGAGCACAGAACACTATTTAAAGTCCCAGCTTCAGAGGAGACAAGAGAACAGTGGATTTATTGATTTATTTACTGTGTAATTAATATAAACATGCAATTTCTTTCCTAGCTGTTTACCTTCACAGACCAACTGTTTTTGCAACTTGTTTTTAATATAAACTTGTTTGTATTTGATAGTTTAAGCTCAATAAGACAAGAAATAGAACTTAGTTTTTGCGCTTTGTGCACTCAGAAAACCGTATATCAGAAGTTTAAACTAATACGGTTTAAAACACATGAATTTCAGTGCGATAGACATGATAATCAAAACCAAACAGATGTTTTTTGGCAGAATATCTGAGGTAAGAGCTGTAAAGGCACAGCCCTATTCTGGAAAAGGGGGCGGGGAGCAGCAGCTCATTTGCATTTAAAGAAACATGCATGAACAGTGAACAGCGTCTTTCTGCTCCAGCTCAAAATAGGCATTTTCAAAATGATATAATAAATGATCTGTGGGGTATTTTAAGCTGAAACTTCACAGACATTGTGGGGACAGCTGAGACTTAAATTGCTTCTTCTAAAAAGGAGCATAATAGGTCACCTTTAAAACAAGCATAGCCTTGTGTTTTGACAAGTTTGTAAATTTCGTTCTTAAAAGAGCCCATCAAAATGTCAAAAAGAGCTTTTCAGGACACTTTCATTTACAGAAGTTTTGCAAATTTCTTTTAAGGTCAACGCTCGCTGCGGTTTCAGACATGTTTTGCCCTGAATGCATTTTAATTACTTCATTTTAATTGACTTCCTAGACGGTCTGTCTCGTTTTGCTCTATCTGTTAAAGCATGACATACAGGGCAGAGCTCAGTAAGATGTTTCGACTTGGCAGTAGAATTTGGAAGCTGGATCACTTTGTATGAGTTTCACATGCAGAGAGGGAATTCGCTAGTCCACTGATTTCCCCGCACCGTTTTTCATGCGCTGTCTGTGTTGTTTTCAGGTTCGCTAAATGAGTTATGCAAATCAGGTAATGGTGCAAACGTACCCACAAAATCTGAAGGCAATTTGCACGCCGCAATTCCTGTTCTTGCGGGGTTGGTTCTGAGTGCTGTGTTGTGGAAGGATGCAGCAGACTTTTGCAGTCTGACTCCATAAATATAATGGGAAAAGACATAATGAGCTTAATTTGCATAGAAGGCGTGTTTGTGCTACAAAAATGCAGATGACAATTTAAATAAAGTGCAATGCTGTGTCAATACATTTAACTGCATGTTAAACTGGATTGTAGGTGGTTAAGACGCAGATTTCTGTGCTAAAGTGGCACAACTTTTAACCAGAGTTTGAATCAGACTCCTTTTCCCCACTTGGGAGATAAATAAGAGATAAAAACAATTAGAGCGGAGATGATTTTACCTCCAAAAACGAGTACACACACTGACCTTGCTCGGAGTTATTTTGAGATCGTTTCTCAAGGCGTTATTCTCTGACGCATCATCCTTAAAGGAAATGATGATTTCTCTTTGTTCCCACGTGATTATGCTAACGAATGCTAATTTCATTTTCACCCGATGCATAAGCAGTCTCTGCCCGCTTTTACAATTACTATTCCTTTGATTACTATCACAAGTAACCTTGGCATTATCTATTAGAATCATCTTTGATGCAATGGAAACTGGAACATGAAAGAAATGTCATCAATGTTTATGAAAAGTATCCTCATTCGGTGGCGTTCTCCTGTGAAGTGCAAATGTTGCAATGACACTCTTGCAGGAAGTTGTCAACTTTGTTCAATCCATTTATTTTTCCAAACGCTTTGGATAAATTTTCAGCTGTGGATTTTTCAAGGCTGATCACATTCAATTACAGGAGGAAGACAGGAAATCACCCGCGGTCTGTGTTACATGTGCATTGTGGTGTAAGCAAGCAGGTTGAGATATCTCAGCAAAAGACTAGATAATTTGATTTGCCTGTTGGGCTCACTAAGCAGATTGAATTAAATGTGTCAAAAGGTTTCTTACACAGCAAAAAAAGTGGCAGGTGTCTTTTAAGGGAGTTGGTTGTTTGTTTATTAAAAAGGGCTTTCTCCGTAGTCCGGGATTTTTATTTTATTTTATTTTATTTTATTTTATTTAAATTCTTAAAATGCCAAATGACAATCAGTCCAGAACTACAAACATTGTATTTTATTGTATATTTTTACTTTATTATGTATTTTTATTTGATTGTATTTTTATTTTATTTTATTTTACTTTATTTTATTTATTATTTTTCCCCAACAAAGTCTCATATTTTATTTTATTTTATTTTATTTTTCCCCAACAAAAACTTACATCTTAAAATCTGTAATAAAACAAAGGTCTTAAATGCCAAAATCAGTCCATAACTACTCAATTTGTATTTTATTTATTTATTTATTTTATTTTATTTTATTTTATTTTTCCCCAACAAAATCTCATATCTTAAAATCTGTGATAAAACAAAGGTCTTAAATGCCAAAATCAGTGCAGAACTAATCAATTTTTATTTTTTATTTTATTTTATTTTTTATTTATTTATTTTTATTTTTCCCACCAAAATGTAAGTTCTGCGATAAAACAAAGGTCTCAAATGCCAAAATCATTCCTGGATTTTTATTTTATTTTACTTTTTTTTTTGTTTCCCCCCACCAAAGTCTCATATCTTACAATCTGCTATAAAACAAAGACCTTAAATGCCAGAATCAGTCCAGAACGAATTAATTTTTATTTTATTTTATTTTATTTTTTCCCAACAAAATCTCATATCTTAAAATCTGTGATAAAACAAAGGTCTTACATGCCAAAATCAGTCCAGAACGAATGAATTTTTATTTTATTTTATTTTATTTTATTTTATTTTATTTTATTTTATTTTATTTTATTTTATTTTATTTTATTTTATTTTATTTTAAAAGATTTTTCCCCAACAAAATCTCATATCTTAAATTCTGCAATAAAACAAAGGTCTTGAAGGCCAAAATCAGTCCAGAACTATTACATTTTTATTTTATTTTATTTTATTTTTTATTTTATTTTATTCCTTTTTTTCCCCCACCAAAATCTCATATCTTAAATTTCGCGATAAAACAAAAGTCTTAAATTAAACTACTCAATTTTATTTTATTTTATTTTATTTTATTTTTTCCCCACAAGTCTAATATCCTAAAATCTGCTATAAAACAAAGATCTCAAATGCCAAATTTGCATTTAACACCTTAAAAATACGAAGAGCTGAAATATATGTCTTGCTGAAGTCCCTATGTGTAAATCTGAATGTATGAGGTTATTCAGTGGTAGGATACATCTGAATGCAACATTGTACTTTACTGTTGCATTATAATAGATATCCACCTTGGCATGATCACTGTTTCTATCCATAAACATTAGGTAGCATGGTCCTAATTTATGCAAAGGAAGTCATTTGATCTTTTTACCTTCATAGTAATGAGGCTTATTGGATTTACACTTGCATTGAAGCCTTTAAAGGCGGCGATAAGAGAATTTCTATTGGCTAGATACAGTATTTCATACATGACAATTTTCCCTTATCATGACTGCCAGAACTTCCAGACCAAAGCACAGCGAGGCGTCTAAAAGCCAGACGTGCCCCCTCCCAGCATGCCCACACATTGACTGAACACTTTTACAATGGGTAACTTGATTACAGCATTTCAGCATTGCTTTCTGAAATTCGCCCAGATGGGTAAATCAAGTTCGCAGACAATAATAACCAAACTGCAGAGAATTCAATACGTTCCCTCAATACCGGTGCCACATAAAAAGCTGCGACACCTCATGCAGTATCACAGAGGAAAGTGGAACTCAAAGCACACAAGTCATAATAGGATGTGACAGACAAATCAGAGGCACTCAGGAAATTGTCCCCACATAAGGAATCAATAGCAACACCCCACCTGAGCAGCCCTTCTCCTCCCCTGCCCTCTATATCGCTACCTCATTCTTTTAGACGACAGGAAGCTGGATACAATTTCCCAAATATCTTTTTTTTTTTTCTTTCTTTCTTTTTTTTTTTTTTAAACAAAAAGCAGGGTTGAGGTGACGGCACATCTCCAAGGATACTTTAAGTTAAAAAACATCCAGCCAGAAATTGTTATAGAAAAAACGTTCAGTATAATTTTTTCCGTTAGAAATGATCATTGTGTGGGTTTATTAATTGGCAATTGAGCATGTTTCTCTGTGCATTTCACGCCGAGTGGTTTTTGTAGTATAGAATTTGCTGTTTGTTTTGGACCACAGCCTGAGCTCATTTTCTTGAGGGGTGGCTGAGAAAATGGGTTTTACTCCTTATAGCGGTTGTATGTGAGATCAAAAGAGTCTTTAATTGGTTTCATGTTCTTTATGATGAGAGAAACGTAATTCCTCTTTTCATGCGTATCTGTTGTTTAGGTTGAGGTCTTTCATGTAAAGCTTTTGTAGTCTGGAATTCATTTAGTCGGTGTCTTGGAGACGTAAATATTTAATGTAGACTAAGAAGTTGTGTTGATCTCATAGGCAAGAGTGCCATTGAAGAGGGCCATAAATGTGTATGTACATATATGTGTTAATATATTTATTTAATGCATGGGGTGGAGCTAGGGTTGGCCATCCCACTCACAACTGCTGCTTCTGTCTCTTTTTTCTTGGAAAGAATTGGGTTAATTAAGACACAGAATGTCTTTATGACCACATCAAACAGGAGAACTTCCCCTCGTAGCATGTGCTTTTTGATTGCATGCACAAATACAGCGGCGCACACTATGTAGCCTGTATCATTTCATATTAAAGCACAAATGAAACTACGAGCATGCATGTCAGATTCACGTCACATTCAGCAACGGCGGCTCTTAAAGGAGAACTCCACTTCCAGAACAATTTACAAATAATTTACTCAACCCCTTGTCATGCAAGATGTTCATGTCTTTCTGTCTTCAGTAGTGAAGAAATTATGGTTTTTGAGGAAAGCATTTCAGGATTTTTCTCCATAATGGACTTCATTGGTGCCCCAATTTTGAACTTCCGAAATGCAGTTTAAATGCAGCTTCAAAGGGCTCTAACGATCCCAGCCGAGGAAGAAGGGTCTTATCTAGCGAAACAATCTGTAATTTTTTTCAGAAAATAAAAATTTGTACACTTTTTAAGCACAAAAGCACGTGTAGCACAGGCTCTGGGATGCGCGTCCACGATGCTATGAATTAGTGATGTGTCGTTCTTGAATAATTAGTTCATTTTGAACGAATCTTTAATGTGACTTGAGTCGTCTCAGGGAGTGATTCATTCAGTCGCGCATGTGCAACATCCTATTAGGTTCGGTACTGGAATTAGTTCACCTGTTTGAAGTCTTCGTTTATCTTATGGGGCTGTCACGTGATGAACGAAAGACTCGAACCCGAAGACTGGAGAGATGAACTAATCAATTCTTTTTCCGGCTCACACTGCATTGGTTAAGTTTATGGGGCTGTCACGTGATGAATGAACGACTCAAACCCGAAAACTTGTCAGATAAGAGGTGAGGTGAGTTAATCATAGACTAAAGACCCAGGTAAACAATGAATTAATCTTTTCTGTTTCTTATACCATTATAGTTTTGTCTTGTTTGTAGTGTGATCAACGTTTGTGTAAGCAGTAGATGTGTTAGGGAAGTAACACGTAACATTTTAATTATATTTTGCTAAATTTAACGAAATAAACGAAATGACTTGAAAAAAGATTTGTTCATTTTGCTGAATGAGACTCAAAGGTCCGAGTCGGTAAAATGATCCCAACTTCCCATCACTGCTACGAATCACGTCTAAGTTCATCGTCTGTGTACTCCGGCTCAAAAAGGTAGACTATGGCGAAAAATCTTATTTTCTCCTACAGCTTCAGAATTGTCTGACATCGTTGTACGTTTTTGCTTGTAAACAGCGTTTGACTTACTTGCACTTTTCTTAGCGCGTTCACTTTGTAAACACTGGGTCTGTAGTTCCGCCTACGTTCCGTGTGACCTTTCAACGTAAGTGGACTTTTCCTTTAAAGTAAAAGCAGCCAAATAACCTAATAACCCAGCTGCTGTAATGTCAGTTAATCAAAGAACAAAAGAAACAAGAGGAAATCGCTAACTTTTGTAGCTTTAAGGATTCATCTATATTTATTTAGAATTTAGTGTTTGATAACTTTATGCAATTTCTGTATATTTCATACTCACTTAAGGTAAATATGACATTTATTATAACTGGTTTATGTGAAGATTGTTTTAAGTTCACTTAAATTAGAAGTTATTTTTTTTTTAAGTCTAATAAATATATACCTCTCAGTACTGTAATGTTGAAGGCCTATAGTCAATGGTTAAATATTAGGGGGAAAAAACAATTTCCTAGAGATATTAATAGTATTGGTATCAGTGATACTCGCCTTCAGTTATAAAATAGATGTGATTAAACAAATATTAAAAATATTATACTGACTTTATGTTGTTGTTTCTTCATTAATTTGAAGATTGAATGTGAAATTACTGCAAAATAATTGCAAGTTGTTTTAATAAAATTGCATATATATATATATATATATATATATATATATATATATATATATATATATATATATATATATATATATATATTTAAAAATCATTTTATCATATATGTATACAGTTTACAATGGGGATTTTATATATGTTATAAACTTATATCTTTATCTACCCAAAAATGTACACACATGTGACCCTGGACCACAAAACAGGTTTTAAGTAGCATGAGCATATTTGTAGCAATAGCCAAAAATACAGTGTATGGGTCAAAATTATAGATTTTTCTTTTATGAAAAAAATCATTAGGATATTAAGTAAAGATCATATTTCATGTAGATATTTTGTAAATTTCCTACCGTATATATATCAAAACCTAATTTTTGATTAGTAATATGCATTGCTAAGAACTTCATTTGGACAACTTTAAAGGTGATTTTCTCAGTATTTAGATTTTTTTTGCACCCTCAGATTCCAGATTTTCAAATAGTTGTATCTCTGCCAAATATTGTCCTATCCTAACAAACCATATGTCAATGGAAAATTAATTCAGTTTCAATTTCAAAAAATTGACCCCTTATGACTGGTTTTGTGGTCTAGGGTCACATATGGGAAATTTTTATAGGTTACATATGGCAGTTGACATAAGGCCACATGCCATAAATTACATTTCCTTATAGGAGCACACTAGGTTTTGGAACATAGTTAAATCTGTGTAGTCCAGGGTCATTACCGAGTGGACTAAATGTTGTCCCGCACCATGTGTCCAGGAGGAGGCGGCCGTGCTTACGCCCTGTGAATTTAAGCAATTGCGCTGATATGTAGTTTAGTGATTTTCTCAAGGGGACAAGCGCGTGAGAGCAAGACTGTGATCTTAGTAATCAGCACATTTACTTGTGATTGAATCTGCCTGTTACCCCATCAGCTGGTGTCTAGCAAAAAATCGCTTACACACACACACATACTGCGCTCTGTTAGTCTGGTTGAATATTGGTATGCACTGGATAAACTTGCTCCCCATCGCCACTGGGCCATAGAGACAATTTAACTTTTAGCAGGTACATGTCATGCCTCATTCAGACACTAGTTTGTTTTTTACTCCGAGTTGTCCAATACGTCTTTGTGTGTGCATATGAACAGAAATCATGCATTTTTCTCCATTTACTCACTAGCATAATCTATATAAATCAAAACTTTGCATTTATATCTCACAACTGTCACTTTATCGCTCGTAATTTTGACTTTAATTCTGTGACTTTATATCTTGGAACTGTGATTTTTATATCTCACAGCTGTGACTTTACTTTTCTTAAAGTGTCTTTACACAGCCGAGTTAATGCTGCTGCCTGCTTAAAATTCAGATGCAATGTTGTTTAAAAGCCAGATTAAATTACGCCAGCTCCGACCCTCCCAACCCTTAGTGTCAAAGCACATAGTTGTGATTTCTGTCAAAATGCATTTATGTTTCTTCTGAGCAGCATTAAACAGTTTGTGTAAAGACATCTAAATGCCACTTTAGATGTGCTTCTGTGCTACCTTTGCAGTGTAAATTTGCCATTTAGACTTTGTATTGCATTATTGTGACTTTATATGCAACGATTGCAAATATATTTTACAATGTGACTTTATGTCCCACAATCAGTGTTATTTTAGTGTCACTGAGATACTATTATAGTTTTTATCAGTATTTTGAATTACTTTTTATATTTTTCATTTTAGTTTAAGCCATTTTGTTGTGTTTTATGTCTATTATTATTAATAGACATAATGTCATGTTTTGATGTCAGTGATGTTTGTTTTAGTTCTCCTGGCAACTGAAGTAAAATATATATTTTTAATATTTTATTTAAATTTCTATTATGTTTATATATTTATAATTTGTTATATATTTATAATATATATTTATATTAATATTTATAATAATATTTTATGTTATATTATATTAGTTTTTATGGTTTTAATTTTAGTTAACTATAAAAACCCTGGCCACATTATGGCTATTTCGTATCCGAACCTTTCTATTACAATTACTAGTTGTATTTTGTACTCTTGAGTTGAATTGGGCTTTCTGTATTTCTTTATTTTGCCAGTATTAACAGTTAGACATAACAACCAGAATGTTGGAAAGTAATTTATTCTGATGTACTTCAAATAAAAGATGTCAGTCAGGACCAAATAAATGCCATGAAATGTAACAGCTTTCATTATTGCATTTGAGCTTCGGAATGTTCAATTTAACACGAACAGAGTCGTACAGAGGCACCATCGTACGCTGCCTCTATATGTCTCTGATCGGTACAAACATGTTTCCAAGGAGACATAGTGATTGTTTTCATCCTGATTATTAAAGTGGTCTGTTTCTCGCTTTTACCATACCTTCACAGCCATTTCATTTCTTCCAACCTTGAACCAAACGGTTCATGCACGGTCTACGGTTTTGTTTTCATAGAAACGGTAGAGTACGTTTCATCTTCATGCAGGATTGGATGCCGGCTTGTTGATGGGTATTTTTGATGAACACATTCTACCTCTACATGTCAAATAACTTGTTGGTTCTTTTAGCTCATCAATGGCACTTATTTATTCTCTTAAGGATCTCTATCACCATGGCAACCATCCTGAACCTGAACAGAACTGGGTTGGAAAAAAAAACTGAATTGTAGAATCTGCATTTTAATTTTAACATTTATCTTATTATGGTGAAAGGGCAGTTTGATAATTAAGGTGTTTAATTGCATGGCTACAGCTCTCTTTGCCTGCACTGGGGACGGTAAGGAAATCCATAGAGTGTACGGGCATATGGTGCTTCATAATTTAAATGGTTATTTTTGTCTGTGCGTGTCGGGTTGCTGGAGAAAATATGCAGAGATGTTGAAAACAGCCATGGTGCATAAATTCAGCTGATTAGATGGTTAGTATGGCACTGCTCTCCCCATTTTTGGGATTGATGCACTGCATTAAATGTTTACATGATGCAAATAACCTATATACTAGTCATGTTGACGTGAGGTTGTTCGGTCATGGGAATTTGCACTATTCTCTTTCTTTGCGGTAGAAATGCATCAAGGCTGTTATGCTGGTGTGACTCTTGTGGTTCTAAAGGAAGAAAACCATTGGCTGAAGTCATACACAATTTCAAATATGGGTCATCCCATAGATTAACCATAATTAAATTAAATAATTAAATAAAACCATTAAATTAAACATTTTATGAAATACTGAGGTTACAATTTTGTTTCTTTCAGGTTTTCTTTAATCACATTATTAAAATAAATTAATGTTTTATCATGCAATTTAATCAAACCAAACCTGGGAATATTTTCCTGTGTCATCAATTACACTTTATATCCTGTCTGTGCTTTTAAGTAACAAAGATGACATCATCCTCCAGGAAGTGACATCATTTTAGTGGGACAACAGCAGTGCAAACATCAGTAAGTTTTAGCAGTAAATTTGATTAAATCAATGATGTGTGATAAATGGTTGCTAAACAGTACATCCTCTGATATAACATTGTAGAGTTAAATGTAATGTTATCAAAAGATTGTTTAAAAAAATCAAAACTAAGTTGATAGAGTTGACCCTCAACTATGCCAACTCTAAATCCCTCACTGAAAAGTTAAATCCTTAACATTTATTTACGTTATGTTCAATCATGCATATGTATGTGTACCTTATAAACGTATGAAATTATAATGCATAGTCATAATAATAATATCAATGATCCAGATCTTACTGAAGCCAGTTTGCTGTATTTACTTGGGCCTTTCTTGATGTGAGATGGCAGCTCTCAAGGCGAACAGATGCTTGTCCCAATCTGGGAATACAAGTCCTCAAGTCCACAAGTGTACTTCACTGCATCTCTCATGCTCATCAGCTCACTGAAGAAGACCTTGGCTGTCATCAGCATGTTGCTTCAACACTGAGGTGTAATGATTGCAGCTTTCTTCTCTGATTAGCGGTGAGAAATTAGAGAAACAAAACAGATAGTGAGAGCGCTCAGCATTTTGTGTTTTGTGTGTGTGTGAGAGAGAATATCTTGTCAGCTGGCTAAATGATAGAAGTAAAAGCAATTTTAGTTGAACATGAGATAAGACAATGTGGACGGTGATTATTATTTTAATTTATTATCACAGTCATAATCATAATCAGGGGCGTCGTAGTTGGGTGAAAAGTGGGACTAAATTACCAGGGCCCCAAGTGGGGGGAGGGCCCCTGAGGAGTGAAATTTTATTTTCCTTTAAATATAATTTTAAGATCACAATAAATGTTGTTAACTAATGTAAATGCTAATATTTTGGGTAAATGCATCAGTTAATTGATTCTGCAAAACAGAAAAACAGAAATTCAGAGAAGTTGTGTAATAAGGCTTTTTTTGTTATACATATAAGAGTTCTTAGATTAGTAGTAAGGTTAGTTGTAGGTAGTTGTGAACCTCGAGCTTACGGGGGCCCATGGCCACTGCTTGTGCATAGGGCCCAGAATTTGGTGCTACGCCCCTGATCATAATCACACTGGTTTGTAGTGCAGACAGTTTCGCCATTTACTGTGCTTTGTTATTCTTGTAGTTATTCAAAGTATAGAGTGTTTTCACGACACATCATCAGTCGGCCATTATTGGCGGCGCAGAACATAAACAATGCCACTGAACCGAATGAAACTCACATATTTTGCTGATTATTGCTGCTGAAATGGTCAATTATTGTCATGTTTTGGGTTGTACTAATCGGTCGGACCAAAAAAAAAAAAACATTTGGATTACTATAGACTGCCAAAAGTTATAACAAATCAAGGAGAAGAGTGCAAAAAACTATCTGAGGAACAAAAGGTGTTTGTGGTTGGCCAAACTGAACCAGGATGTTTGTTCTCATCATTTCTGGTCAGGTAGGTGAAATATTAGGCTAATATCTTAATTAATACTGCTCATATGTCAAAATATTGTGCCCCTTCCTGCTTACTAAGTCCTTCTCTATATGATTTAGCAGCTCCCACACATTTTTTTCATGGTTGAGACAGAATAAATTAGCAGAACAACGTATTCAGTAGTACATCAACAGTGCAATCCATGCTGTTGTTTACATCCAAGCATCGCCAATATGGCCGCCCATCTGCGTAACTGACCAAATCGTGATGTTAGTGCAAATCAGGTGGATATTTTCCCCTTCAGTAACCTGAATGAATCTTTGTATACAGATTAAGATTAATTTCTACTGTGTTCTGTTTAGTAATGGGAGAAACAAAGCTTTGAATGAGTTGCTTTACAAAAATGATTATCTTTTTCAGAACGCCACACGCTCATGACGTCAGCTGGTCAGAACGATTTAAATGCAACCATAAACCCAAACATAAAACATTATTACAAACCAACTGCAAATGCTTTATTGAAAGTGTAATCTATTAAATACTAAGGCTGGGAAAATAAATCGATGCATTGTGCATCGAGAAATGATTCAGCATTGATTCTGAGATTTTCCGAATGCCTCGCGATGATCTCTGACTTAGTTTTTAACAGCAGATGGCACTGCATGCTTTGGAAACAGCCGTTTGCTTCCGGAACCTAAAATAATTATTCATGAAGTTTTAGAAATTTGAAGCGAACTACAAGGGTGTTCACAGTGGGCTGTGTGTTTTCCATTAATCTCATGTCATAAAAGCATTCTGAGTCAAGGTTCAATTACATGACTCAGCCGAACGCACAAGCGCTTTTTATGAGCGTTTGAGTGTGCGGTTAAAAATTAGATTAGAGCGCCATCTGCTGTTAAAAACTAAGCTCAGAATCGATTCGTGATGCATTCGGAAAATCTCAGAATCGATCCACGAACTGCGATGCATCGAATACAATTATCTAATATCATTACATATTAACTGTTTGTATAATATGTGTTCATTTTTTTTAGGGCTGTGCAACGATTAATCGCATACACTATAAAAGTTTGTGTACTGTGTATATTTATTATGTGTATATATAAATACACATACATACAATATATATTTCAAAAATATTTACACGTATATATTTTTATTGATATAATTAATATTGCATATAAATATATTTAATATATAAACATAACCTATTTTCTTAAATATATCCATGCATGTGTGTGTATTTATATTTACATAATAAATATACACATTACACACACATATTTTGTAAACAAAAACTTACTAAAAACTAACAAAACTTTTATTTTGGATGCGATTGTTGCACAGCACTAATTTAATTAACTTATTAACTAATAAGAGACTAATCATTCTTCCTTTTTATTATACAAATTGATCCAGGGTCATGTAAAAACCATCTAGACAATGTTTCAAGCCATGTTTACTGACATGTTTACTGACATCATGTAACTTTGGCAGTTTGATACACGCTCTGAATCACTGGTTCAAAGCAAATGATTCACATAGATCTCGAACCTTCACGAAGCAGTGTTTCAAAACACCCATCACAAATTCTGTTGCCAAAAAGAGGGATTTGTTTCATTAGCATCAAAAATGCTTTATTAAACCCTGTGTGTGTGTGATTGCGATAATGTTGAGGTTGTTGTCAGTGTGGTCAAGTGTAACGGGCTAATCAGTGCTGTTTTCACTCCGGTGGAGTGTTGTTCACAGCTGTTTCTGAATCAGCCCCCTACGGGTGCGTATGGATCACACCTTTGACCCCCACTGAAAAATTCCCAAGCGCAGGAGCCCCACCAGCTGAGAGCTATTTTGTTCATGATCAGATAGCTGCTGCAGTCTCTAACCCAGAGGTCAGGGCTGCGGGTGGGTGCTGGCGTGGGCTAAATCACCGATTTAATCAGTGATTGCTCACTCTCCTGTCCAGGCTTATCACAGCAGGGCATGCGAGAGGGCTGTACGCTCGCACAGACCTTTTATCCAGAGTGGCAATATATGTGGGATCTCGGTTGCATCCTTGAGGTGAATTTCACCCTCCATTTCCTATCCACGCTGCGGACCCCTCCAGTGCATCTTCCACCTTCTATCATTTGCATTGCTTATGGATGCTGGATGGAATGAGCCTTTGTTTGAGCTGGATTGTTCCTGACATATGTTGCTGGCACAGCAGTAATGTGTTAGAGATAGAGGTTAATGAATTACAGCTTATTGGCGCATTTATCCCAGACTACAGCAGGGTGCTGGAGGACCCACACGGAGAGGGTTGCGCAGACACAGAATCGATCGTTTTTAACAAATGCTTTGCTTTTAAGTTATACTGTCATTCCTGGTTTGTTTTATAAATGACTTGAGGCCTATTATTTCTTAAGGGATGAGATCACTCAACAGCACAACATCAGCGAGAAGTTTGCTTTGATTCTGTCGCTTGTTTAATAGTGATGTGTGCCATTTTACTGTCTATTGTAAAAAAATAGATACAGGTTTCTGCAAGTTTTTTTTTGCTGAAATAAGCAAAGATAAAAATATATATTGTGTTTATTATGAAATATACACTGCTGTTCAAAGTTTAGGGTTGGTAATTGTCTTATGTCTCACCAATGCTGCATTTATTTATTTATTTATTTTTATAAAAATTACTGTTGGGCAACAAATAATCACGATTAATCGCATCCAAAATAAAAGTTTTTCTTTATATAATATATGTGTGTATACTGTGTATATTTATTATGTATATGTAAAGACACACATATAGTGCATATTTAGAAAATATTTACATGTATTTACATGTATATATTTATACTTATATAATTTATATTGTAAATAAATATATTTAAAATATAAACTTAACATTTTCTTAAATATATACATGCATGTGTGTGTATTTATAGTTACATAATAAATATACACATTACACACACATAAATTGCGTACACAAAAACTTTTATCGTGATTAATCGTTGCCCAGGACTAATAAAAATACAGTAAATATTTTACAGTCTATTTTAATATATTTTAAAATGTTATTTATTCCTGTGATGGCAAAGCTGAATTACTGTCTATTGTTAAAAAAAAATAGATACAGGTTTCTGCACGTTTTACTTACTAAAATAAGCAAAGATAAAAATATATATATTGTGTTTATTATGAAAAATACACTGCAGTTAAAAAGTTTAGGGTTGGTAATTGTCTTATGCATTTTTTTTTTAATAAAAATTGCTGCTGGGCAACGATTGAATTTAGTATATAAATATATTTAATATATAGACTTAATATATTTTTCTTAAATATATACACGCGTGTGTTTTTATATATACATAATAAATATACACAGAACACACACATATATTATGTACACAAAAACCTTTATTTTGGATGTGATTATTCGTGATTTATCATTGTCCAGCACTAATAAAAGTACAGTAAAACCGTACTATTGCAACATATTATTACAATTAAATTTGTTCCTGTGATGACAAAGCTGAATTTTAAGCATCATTGCTCTTTAGTGTCACACAAAATCATTTCAATATGGCGATTTGATGTGCAAGAAGCTTTTCTTATTATCATTGTTAAATTTAAAATTATTTACCTTATTTTAAAAACATATTAATTGAATAAAAGGCTTTACGGGTAATTTTGATCAATTTTGTGCATTATTGTATTCAAAAAAAGAAAGAAAGAAAGAAAGAAAGAAAGAAAGAACTTTACAGAGAAAATCACTGACTAATTTTAAGCTGTCATTCATTTTTATACATAGATTTAAATATGTAAGTTGTATTCCAAATCAGCTGGTGTACCATGTGCATTAATCTTGAGTGCAGTTTGTATAGTCATATTTGTTTTTGCCATAGAAATTATATATACATACAGCATCTTCAATTTTATGTTGAGTCTATTAACATTTGTTTTACAGCACTTGTATTTGTTCTCAATTTAACAGCAATTCTTGCATTTATTAGATTGTTCCATCTGATCTTTTGTAAGGTATATTTAATAAGCATTTAGACCAAATTACTAGCATATATCTATTATCCCTTTTTAAGCTTCTCAAACAGTGATAATTGCAGCCTGGGTACATTATATTCTCAGTGTGCCAGTAGAATATCTCACATCCAGATTGTTCCAGCTCACAGACTTTGAATAAACAGATTTTAGATGCATTCTAAAAGCAAAGTACATTTAACAATTAGCACAAATAACAGTTGGGCTGGATAGCAGTGCATCAGTACGGTTGTTAGTGATAAATATAGGACAGAATCTTGTGTGCCGGCTTTTCCTAGAACAGTTTTGATTGAGCAGTTCCTGGCAGATGCTTGTGGTTTGAATAGTTCTCTTCAGTATGATTTGCCCATCAGAGCTTATAGCGGCTATATTTCCAGGGCATTCTGAATCGTAGCTAATTGTACTCTAGCTCTGTTCCAAAATCTAGATGGGCATCATAGGCTTGATTATGCTGCCTCCCGAGACGACTCATTTTGCCCAAATTTTAAGGCAGCATTACACAACATATAATATAATATATATATATATATATATATATATATATATATATATATATATATATATGCATTTATTTTTGTTTGTTTGTTGCCAGCACCATTTTATACACGTGTAAAGAATAAAGTACAGGAACGACAAGTCTACTCATAATGTTTTGTGCAATAATCAAATTGATTTTTTTTTTTTCAGTCAGTGACCATTAATCTTCACTTACATGAGAGCTTTCTCTGGTTTTCTCTAAAAATGTTTTAAAAGAATATAAACATTTTTATGATGGTTTTTAGTGTCAGCTTCAGACAAAATGGCTTTTTTTTTTTTGAGTGCTCTTTCAAAAAGCTTTTGCTCTTTCTCCATATTTAATTTAAGGTTGCGCAAACTTTGGCTCGATATTCAACAATCAGCTGTATGATTGACTTGCATTGTAGAAGGAAAGAGTAATGATGCTTAATGCTCTACAACCTGATGCTCTGCAAAACTTTGTAACTATCATTTTGTGCCATTAAAGTAATGTAGGCCTTCTGTGAGTGAATGGAGAGTGTCAGCCAAAGCAAAGTCTGTCTTCGGATGTTGTCTGTCTATTCCAAAGAGGACAAAAAGGTTTCCATTGAATTATTGAACAACCCAGGTCTTGCGTTTGCTGTCAGCATTTAAAGTGGCCAAGACGAAAAGTTATTTTAGTTTTAAAATTCTGCAGGGACGAGGGACATCGACATTCTATCATTCTATCATGTCATCATCATTCTATCCATGTAAGGGTCAATGCGAAATAATCACTGTATTTCGCATAACAAAGACAAAGTAGGACATATCCTGGATCAGCATTGTTGTTCCTGGAGCAACATATTCATTTCAAACAATCACCGCAGAGTTTTGGCAGAGTTGGGTTAGAGTGTAATGGTCTTCTGAAAAGAAGAGGAATACGTTTATTTTAAGTCCAGTTTAAATTGTATTCTATTTCTATTGATTTCTGGTTTAAAGACATATTGGATGACATTTAACTTATATGTTTCCTGTTTTATTATTTGTTTAGTTTGTTTGTAGTATATGAAGACAGAGTTCATTTGCAAAAAAACAAAAAAAACATAACTGTTTTTAACAATTTTCAAAAATCATGTTTTTTTCATTGTGCATTCCAATTAATCAAACTGCAGTTGGGTTATTTTGATTAAGTAAAAATAATTTAAAAATACAGCTAACTAACACTATAAAATAAATAATAACTAACACAATAAAAATATAACATAATAAAAAACATGATTTTTAAAAATCTAATAAAAAAAGCATAGTTATCTGTTTTTGCAAATAAACTCTTCATTTACTGTTAATATTTACTCTTAAATTTTTTGAAGTTGCCAGTCAATCCCAGCACAGAATATGTTATTGTATGAATACATAGACAGTGTTTGTATCACAATATCAAAAGAAAGAGCCTTTGAAAGAAAAACACTTTGAATGAAAACCTGAGAAAATCAGTCAGAGTCCATCAACACCTCCAAATCTTAGTCATATGCCTCTTTGTGCATTTTGACATTTTTTTGGTAACATCAGGTTGAAAGTAGGCTGAATGTTTTGGTGATCATGTTAGTTCACTTGTGCATAAACAATTCCACTCTTGGTTTACACAGATCTTATTCTTCACTTCTTTTTGTATCCAGAAAAGCTGTACTATTTCAGAAAGTCTGTAATGGTGCCCCCTAATGTATAACAGTGAAAACACATACACAATTGTCTTACTTCTACTGTGCTACTACTATGTTCCGTTTACCTCAGAAGTCAGAGCGCAGTTTTGCTGCATATGTTTCCATGTGTAAATTTTATGGGCGTGACTTCCAGTCTCATCAGCTTCCAGCTATTTTTACCTGTACAAAACGGCTCATTTTGCTGCTTGATATTGCAAATTGGTGTCTCACTATATTATTTTAATGTATTATCTTAATGAGCACACTGGTTTGTAGTGCAAAGAGTTTTACTGTTAACTGCACGTTGTTATTGTTCTCGGCATTTCCCTATAGCTGATAATGTTAGCTTACTTGGGCATAAACAATTTCTATCCACTCTTGGTTTACACAGATCTTATTCTTCACTTCTTTTTGGATTCAGAGATGCTGTACTATTTCAGAAGGTCTGTAATGGCACCCCCTAATGTATAACAGTGAAAACACATACACAATTGTGTCTTACTTCTACTGTGCTACTACTATGTTCCATTTACCTCAGAAGTCAGAGCTGGGACTGATGTCACATCTGAGTTGAGCACGTTTCAGTACACATGTCAGAAAATCAAGATGGACTCATCCATTGTTAGCGCAACCAGTTGATTATAAACAATATATTACTATTGTTTCAATTACTGTTGATGTGTTGAGCAGCTATTTTGGATTCTGAAGTCGGGGTTGTTGTGGTTCCGGGTTTGAGAGTATCTGATTTAAAATGTCAACTTTCCAATTAAAAGTTCCTACTAGGAACTTATAACTTTTGAGAACAAATGGAAACACACCATTAGTGCTGGGCGGTTTGACCAAAAATCTGTATCACGTTTTCTTTAAGAATTCTGATGGTTTGTTTTTATTTTTCCCTGAGTGTACCTTTATCAGAATGCATGAAACAGTTGCAGAACCACTACATTTTAATCACGATCCAAACAAATATGCTACATACTCACCTTTTTCTTCCCATAAGAGTGAGCGTGGCCATGTGTAAATTTTATTATTATTTTTATTTTATTAAATTTAGATAGGACAGTGAAGAGATGCCTGGAAAGTATTAGGTGGAGAGAGGGGAGCAGGATCGGCAAAGGACCTAGAGACGGGAATCAAACTGGGTTCGCCGTGAGCGCAGTTTCACTGCATATGTTGCCATGTGTACATTTTACGGGCGTGGCTTCCAGTCTCATCAGTTTCCAGCTATTTTTACCTGTACAAAACAGCTCGTTTTGCTGCTTGATATTGCAAATTGGTGTGTCTCCCTATATTATTTTAATGTATTATCTTAATGAGCACACTGGTTTGTAGTGCAAAGAGTTTTACCGTTTACTGCACGTTGTTATTGTTCTCGGTATTTCCCTATAGCAGATAATGTTAGCTTACTTGTGCATAAACAATTTTTATTCACTCTTGGTTTACACAGATCTTATTCTTCACTTCTTTTTGGATTCAGAGATGCTTTATTATTTCAGAAGGTCTGTAACGGCACCCCCTAGTTTATAACTACTACAGCTACTACTGTGTTCCATTTACCTCAGAAGCTGGAGCTGGGACTGATTTTACTGTTTACTGCACATTGTTATTCTTCTCGTTATTTCCCTAAAGACGTTTTTCCTGAATGTGGAAGTCATGCCTGACTCTTAACCGGAAAGATGCTTTGTATTTCCGGTCTCCAGTGTTTCTAGTCAAATTAGTGTTATATTCCGAGCTGATAATCTAATGTTAAATCTATTAAAATGTTTTTACAAAACACATGGCTCCATAGCGCCATCACTTGGCGCAATGACTGTCATTTGTCAGTGCCTCACTCCTCAAAGTTTAATGAGTGTGTAGATGACATGAAGCTGCCGACGTTAGCTAGATTAAAAACAGATGGGTGCTATTTGAATGGGTTCCTATGGAGAACAGAAGAGTATCCAATCAGAATTTAGAATTTGTAATGGCGACGCTCAACGTTTACTCAGGTAAAAAGATCTATAGCAGATTATGTTAGTTTACTTGTGCATAAACAATTTCTATCCACTTTTGGTTTACACAGATTTTATTCTTCACTTCTTTTTCGATCCAGAGATGCTGTACTATTTCAGAAAGTCTGTAATGGCGCCCCCTAGTGTATAACAGTGAAAACACATAAGAAATGTACATAGTATTTACATTAGAATTTTCTTCTTATATTTTGCGCATAGTGAATAGAGAGCTTAATCTGCCTGCTGCAGTATTTTCTCCTCTTTGAAACACCTTCAGCATCTCTGACTTCTGTTAACGGGCATTTACAGTTGGTTTATTTGCCCAGTTAAAGAACAAATTGTGTGTTATTAATAGTTCTAAAAGTTTTACAATCATTAGTCAGAAGTGTATGCAATTAATAGGCATGTTTTTTAAAAAATTCATACTGTTTGCGTAATTGAAACTGATTTACTGGTTTACAACAGATACTTCGCCCCGCACTACACATCAAAAATTATGGAAAAATCCTATATAATATAAGTAGGTTTTATTCATCATTGTTAATCCACTTGTGCTAAGGCTAATAATATCTAGGAAATTAAGTTAAATTAGTGAAATTTCAGTTTTTCTGCAATAGTTTCAGCGCTCTAAAAGTTTCCTATGGAGCGGCATATAAATGTTTGAAGACATTTCGTGTTTTTCATTAGTGTTGGTGAACATGAAAGGGCATTCAGAAATACGCTGTAAATCAAAAGCGATTAGCATGAATGCTTTTTTAAGACCTTAATCACTTACGCATGAATTCAAGTATATTTAAGAGTTTCTGAGTTATCAATTATGTTTTTGTGTTTGAATATAGAAGAGCTTGCGCACAAAGACTCTCCCTCCCCTTTTTGCTTAATGCACAAGACCTTAATGTTTAGTTGCTTTTCATGCCCAGATGAATTGCACAGCTGAGATAACTTGTTGGTTTTTTTCCCCCCCATTCATTCTTACAAATAATGAATTATGAATCATGGTGCATGCAGAGATGAAAGCAATGTGAGGGCATGTTTCCGCCCTGCCAGACGAGCGATATTGGCAGCGCCTTCTGCTTTGTATGCCCCTAGTTATGATGATGCATTAACAATAATTGTTCCAGCCATGTGAAACGGTCTGGATCAGAATATCTATGAGACAATAATGTGAAAAAAAAAGGGATACTTGCAGACTTCGGCAGTCAGATCATGTGATCAGTGGAGATTTTGGCACTCACAGTGCTGTGGGTTGGATTGCATCAGCAAACCATTGCGTTGGTATATGCTCTGAGATTGGAGTAAAAAATCCTGTCTTCATTGTGTGTTACACTAATAGATGGGAAGGAAGCCCAAATTGAATGTTTTTTTTTTTTTTTTGCCTGTGTCATGGCGGATTTCCCTGCCTCCATCTATCTGTCTATTTATCCTTGTTTCATAACTAGTCTCTCCTTTAAACATAAGCAAAACAGTGAGTCAGGTTCTATTGAGGCAGTAAATTACCTTTAATCTCATTTCATAGAATCTCTATCTATTCACAAAGCGTTTCATATATGGTTCATACATCTATTTCTGAGAAATATATAGACTACTTGGAAAAGGTGTGACAAACAAATCATTAAAGGGGTCCTATTGTGCTCTTTTACAAAGTCTTGATTGTGTTTTGGCGGTGTACTAGAACATGCTTTCATGCTTGGTCGTTCGAAAGACGCGTCATTTTTAACATAATTTACATTATTAGAATACATTTCTCCCAGCCTGGCACATATGGCTCGGTTAGTTCCAGGTTTAATAAAGGCCTGCCTTCCGAAAAACTAAATGTGTTGTGATTGGTTAGCTGTCCCACTGCGTTGCGTTTGGCGAACAGCTTAGCTGGTATTTCAGTACTGCCACGCCCCTTGTCAAAGAAGCAAGTTCCGTGTATAACTGTTAGACCAAGCTAGATTAAAGTGATTCTTTTGTTTTAAATATGGATATTTTTCTTACAAAAACACATCGATTCACCACAGGAGGCCTTTATTAACCCCCTGGAGCCATGTGAGGCACTTTTTATTATGGATGGATGCATATTATTGGACTTGTTTTGGACTGATGAGGAGAAACACCCGTCTATGCCATTCTAAAGCTTGGGAGTGCCAGGATAAATTTTAATATAACTCAGATTGCATTCGTCTGAAATAAGGAAGTCATATACACCTATGATGCATGGAGGGTGAGTAAATAATATGCTACAGTAGTGTTGGGTCCTATCATCAGCCTGTGAGATCGCCAATACATGATATTATCGTGCTAATGTATTTAATTATTTACATACTTAGTTTCATTGCCCGAAACCAGCTCCAGCATAAGGCTAAAAGCAGCCTTACATTATCAAAGAACATCATCACTGATTAGCCTAGCCTATTCTAGTGCAAGTTTATGCATTTTAAAAAACACTTGTGTTATAAGTGAAGCTATCTACACTGCATGATGAATAAATCTCTTACCACACACTGCTCACATCTGCGGCGTGTTACGGCTCCGACGCGGCAACCAGAGTAGATCGCGGCTTCGGCATGTGTTTCGACCCCCTGTACTGCACACGTCTGCGGTGTGTTACTGCTCTGAAGCGGCCACTCTAGTCAATGCTTGTGTTTATACCCGCCGCGCTGCGGCTCGTTGAAGCGGCACTCCACGCTGCATCACTAAAGTTAGGCTAATCCCCCACCTGGTCCCTACCCTCCCTCCAACAATTTGAATTTCCGTGGGCGGGATTTAATTTAATGATATTCTAATGGACCGCATTGTGACATCATTGCATGTAGAAAACAAACATTGTAGTCCAAAGGAGCCGTTTGTTGTAGTTCTTGAAAATAGATCTTTTAAAAACGAAATATCTCCTTTTGGAGTGGACTTTGACATTTGTAACTTTGTAGATCTTTTTTATGCCCAAAGATACACACCACACACTGACTAAAGTTCAAAAAGTGAAAAAGCATAATAGCCCCCCTTTAAATGTGTTGTGAATCAATTTATTCAATTGACTGCTTGATTTACCATTTGTTTCACTATAATTTTATTTCTATCATACCGTATACTTCTGTCTTTCTATGCCGCCTGCAATCATGGCAAAACAAACCTGGAGCCCATTTTTTGGTCTAGACGCACCACTTGAGAACCTACCAGTCAGAACATAAACTGACAAGCTTGCAGTTTTATTCTGATATCCAAACTGCGTCAAAGTAATACACTCAGATACTTCAGTCTAGTGGTCTTGATCTGTTTGTTTGTGGCTTGGTTTTAACTGAGTCGTTCATAATGGATGACTTGTGAATCATTTAGGATATGTACTAGGAGCTATTCTTGTCTGCACTGAGATACAGAACTCCTTAATAAAGTTAAACTAATATCACAGTGCAAGAGAATTAATGGTCACATTATAAAATAGAAGTACTTGCCTTACGGCAATTCTGAATATGAAAACAATCATCTCTACACAGTCTGTCATCTTAGGTTTCGCACATCATTGTCTAATATCCCACGATTGCATCTGCCCCTGAATGTCATATCTAGACGCTTACATACTAAAGCTAATTTCTGCGCAATTGTAGATTTTTATTAAGTGATCTCTTTTACATATTCATTACTCAGAATCATAATATCTTGACCTAGATTCAGTTGTTATAAATTCTGTTCTAAAAATGAATACGCATCTGCAACTGAATGTCTTGATATGCATGTTGTTGCTCTGTTCAAACCGCTTTGTAGGGTAAAGAAATTTTAATTTTGTGTTAAAGGAAAATCTCTCTTGTGCAGAAGGATATGAATAGCATAACGTTCTGCTTCATGTAATTGTGCATGACCTGGTAGACTTGCCAACAGTCCAAACAGATGCATGCATACTAACTTGTTCACACTTGATTAGAGCAAATGCCATATGTTGCCCATTATAACATCAAACGAAGATTTCCACTGGTTATGGCGGACCGTATGTAAACATGACCTCTGCTAAGCAAAGCAAATTAAGGGGTTACATGTATTTTAACTCTTACAGTTTTTTAATACACTCTTAATACACTATTTTACTGAAAGAATGGTCTTATTTCAAAGCAGAGACACTCAGATTTAATTATTTTATGTATGTGATATTGCATTCCTTGAATTGTCATTAGTTTTCTCACATATGTTTATAACAGTCACTGAAACATATAATTTCAATTTTTACATAGGTACAGCTTTAGAGACTTTTACAGATCATTTGTTCTGTCAACGAAATGCTGTTGGAAACTGAATTACCAAAACATTGGTGAAGGTACTGCTACAGGTCACAGAGTTCAGTATTCAGAAACAATCCAAGAGCAGGACTCGTTTATCATTAAATTATGGAGAAACTTTGAATAATACATTTTTTTTAATGGCTAATTTATTTATAAGTCAATCAAAATGGGACAAAAGTAAAGTAATTTGCTTTGTTTGTTGCACTTTCAGGAAAAGAAGGTACAAAGCTGTCACTATGGTGATACAAAAACAAAAATGTAAAATCTTTGTACTTTATTTACCTCATTTACATATTAGTACCTTGAAAGTACATATTAGTACACTTAAAATTAGAATTTGAAATATGTTTATTGTGTTGACGTCCAGAAACCGAACCCCTACATTTGAACTAAACCCATAAATTTATGACCAGGAAATATTCTTCTCATAGCTACAAGGTGAGATTACTGTAGATAGTTCTCATAATTTTGAAGGAAATGTGTTCAAAAGTCTAAAAAAATCTGTGTGTAACTTTAAGGAACGTCACTACCAAACACCTTTTTTCTGCAATTAAGCACACTTTTTGGGGGGGTTATTTCATAACATTTAGTTTTTATATGTATACTATTGTTCAGAACTGTGCTAGCTAACCATGTGCTGATTAGCATCTTTGAGCTAGGTTCAAAAGTATATAAAATTGTCGCCACTGAAACATTTGGTGGAGTGACATCTTTGTTTTTTGGGTGTTATCCCATGGAATTGTCACTACTGAAAAAGAAATCAGTAGGATCAACATTGAATTGAATTCAATAAAAATTGAATTCAAAATACAACAAATGTCATAAATTACACTTGAAATATTGTTAAAAATTTAACTGTTATGGATTTACCTCTGAAAAAAATTGTAATAAGATTGCAAAAAAAAAAAAAATATTACAATCTGGATTTAAGCAAGATCTTAATAGGTCAATATAACCCTTCTAATTAAATTATTATTACTATGTTTCAGTAGTGGCAAATTTGGGGAAAGGACAAATATTGCAAAACTTTCTGAAAATACAATATGAGCATTAACTAGATTACTAGAAATGTGTAGCTTGGATATTATAGAACTTACATACATACACATTTTTTGGAAAAAGACATTTTTTAAGACATTTCCAACTCTGACTTGGGACCAATTCTGTTGGATGGCCCATATATAATTTTTAAAATTTATTTTTAATATTGCAAACAGCAAAATCTTTAAAGAGCTAGAAATTCAAGTTTCCAAATGCTCTTCATTGATGGGATGAACACTTTTAAAAAGGGCTGTCAATTAATTTATATTTATTTATGCCTCTCAGTCTATATCCAAACTGTGTGTTAGAACCTAACTTTATTTACAAAAACCTAAGAATATTAATGAGTTTATGTTGGTATAAGCTTTGAATTTTAACAGGTAAAAAAAAAAAAAGTCCTAATAACAACACAATTGCTTGAAATTGGCTTCTACCTGTGAGTCATTAAAATAACTACTGCAATTTTTGGATAAAACCCTACAGTTCATCAATCTGGATGACTGCTGTGAAAATAAGGATTAAAGAATTTTTCAAAAAAGTTAAAGCAAAACAAATAAATTAGGCACAGGGTGTTTGGATGTCTTGATGGGCACAGTTAGTTCTGTTATCAGGAAGCTGAAGCTACATCAAAGTACAGAGACATTGTCTAGGAAAGGTCATCTCCCATAACTCTCTACATGAACATGATGGAGAGTTGGGAGAGGAGTTGCGGCGAGCTCAACAATCACTTTGAAGGGGCTATGGAGTTCAGTAACTGAGAACAGAGTAAAAGTGTCAGCTGAATCTAGAGCTCTACATAACACTGGCTTGTATGGGAGGGTTGTACAAAAGAAGCCATTACTCAAAAAGATCCATGTGAAAGCACGTCCGAAGCGTGGCAAAAAGCATAATAGTGACCCAGTCGGAATGTGGGGAAATGATTTTGTGCCTATGATGAGAGCAGGATGAAACCTTTCAGGCAATATTTTCGAAAGTCATATGAGTCAAACACCATGCCTACAGTCAAGTACGGTGGTGATAAGATCATGCTGCTTTTCATTAGCAGGGAGCAGGCATCTTGTTAAAATCAAAGGAGGAATGGACAGTGGAAATGAACTGCTTCGGTTTGCTGAAAAACTAGAGCCCAAGAGAAAGTCTTTAGGCGAGACCAAATTAACATTGGAGTGGCTCAGATATGAAAGATAAATGTCCTGCCTTTTAGTACCAAATTCAGTCTAATTTAGAGTGTGTCGCTGTTTGAAAATTGAGTTATTGATCTGTGAAGTATTTAATTCACCTGAGAAACCTGAGCCAAACAGACCAAAATAAAAACCAAAATGTTAAGACATAACTACCCCAAAAGATGTGTTTAAATACAGGAAATTAATATGCTTTTTTTCTACACTGAAAAAAACAATAAGTAAGGTTTACTTAATTTTTCTTTTGCAAGTTTTTGCACACATAAATTTTAAGTAAAACTGAAGTATTGAATTAAGTCCAATCTATATGACTAAGTTAGGTAAAATTAGCAAAGGAAATAAGTCAAATTAAAGTGGCCGGTTGAGTAGAAAATGAACAACAGATGTCACAAAACAGTAAGTTACTAAACCTAACAACAAAAGCAACCATAAAGCAGTGTAAATACAACTTAAAAACAGTGAAACATTTAACCATTTTAATTATTCATGCCTCAGTGTATGACGGGAAAATCGGGATCATAACTATGAAATTTGCTTAAAGAATCCTTGTAAACGTAACCATCAATTCCAAGTAAAATATACTTATAAGTTCAAGCTTTAATTTCTACAAGCTTTAATTAAGTACTAATATAAAATTTACTTTATTTTTTTTTTTTATTCTAGCCTGCACTAAATTATTTAATGTAGAAATTACATTTGTTTTTAATGTAGTATTTACTTCACCACAAAATCATTTTTATCAGTGTGCCTATATGTGACATTATTAGTGATTAACTGTTGTAGGTATTAATAAAGTTAATATATTTTTGGATAAACGGTGAAACATCTGAACAATCTGACATTTCTGAATTTTAATTATCATTACAGGTGAAACCTCTTTTACATAAGTTTACTACTGTATTTTGTGTGTCACAATTCTTATGACCTTATGTCTTTTTTTAAAAAAATAACATTTTAAATCTCCATTTATAAGAAACACAAGTAAATCAACCTAAAAGTTACATGATTTCAATGTATGGATGATTCACAAAGAGTTGCACGCCTTTTCGTATGTCAATATGTATATTTTTTAACTTATCAGTGTCTATTCTAATATTAAAAAGTGTGTGCGGAACCACACTTCACAAATTAATGCTTATGAATACTAATAGCCTGTATATACTGACTTTCAGAAAGAGGTTGTCAAAAAGAAATCTAAATTACTTAAACCAATAATAATCTGTAGTTATTATTATTCAGGTCAAGGGTGCTCTTTCCTGCTTAATAATTTGATTTTAAACATTCATTTTTAAGCATACACTGTAAAAAAACAACTTGAGTCAACTTAAACTAATTTGTTACCTGGCCACCTTTGAAATTTTCAGTTCAGTCAACTCAAAAAAGTTCAGTCAACTTGAAATGTTAAGTTGTACTAAGTGACTACTTATATATTTGAGTTGATTCAACTTAAAATTTTAAGGCAGCTGGGTAACAAGCCCTGCTTTTAAGTTTAACGAACCAAATTTTTAGTTTAGTCAACTCAAATATCTTTTGACTTAGTACAACTTAACATTTCAAGTTGACTAAACATTTGATTTGACAGAACTTCAAAATTTTAAGTTGAATTATTTTGTTGAATTATTAGCAAATTATTTAAAGTTGACTCAACAAATTGTGTTTGTTTTTTGTTTTTTTGTTTGTTTTTTTGTTTTTTACAGTGTACGGAACAATATGGAGTTTGTGTTTCTTTGTATTTCTATTATTTAATTAAAAATTCTAATACATTGAATACTAATAGTCTGCAATACTTAAATCCATTTATATGATGTCTGCATATCTGCTGAATGCAAAGACTTCAGAACAAGAGGTTGAATTGAGTCATTCTGTTCATCCTAAACTAAGTGTACTGCAATGTAGACCTATCATAAAACATTTGGAATAGACACATGATTGTTCCTAATTATGGAATGAGGAGGACTGAAACTACTTATGATGTGTGAAAAAGGAAGTAATCAACCGTACTGGCTTATTTTTTTTAGCAGACGCTCATTTGTTTTTGAAGGATGAGGCTGGATGCAGTGAGGTG
Organism: Cirrhinus mrigala; assembly: GCA_036247105.1. Lineage (NCBI taxonomy): Eukaryota > Metazoa > Chordata > Actinopteri > Cypriniformes > Cyprinidae > Cirrhinus > Cirrhinus mrigala. The sequence continues at coordinate 28,011,325 of CM070019.1, forward strand.
GGAATGAAACAGTTGGTGCAGAATGTATGATTCATTATTAGCAAAGCAGAGGCTTGACATGGAGTTAGAGATTCTCTTGCTGACTGATTGGAAGGATGTGCAAATATCAGCAGTTGATATCCTGACATTTAAGTTGTGGCGTTTGAGAACAGCAGGACTCTGGAGGATGGGCTGGAGGAAATGTTGGTTTAAGCCAATGAGCAATTAAAATCATGGACAAAGACTGACCTTCAGGAAGTGGTTTTCAAGACCTTTAAAGTAGAAAAAGTGATTGAAATTACTTAAACCAATAATAATCAGTAGTTACTAGTAGTCGGGTCAATACAGTGCTCTTTCCTGTTTAATTTGATTTTAAACATTTATTTTATTACATTCGGAACAATAGGGAATGTATATACTGTGTATATCTATCTATCTATACATATCTTTTTTATATCTATCTATCTATCTATCTATCTATCTATCATATGTCTATCTATCTATCTATCTATCTATCTATCTATCTATCTATCTATCTATCTATCTATCTATCTGTGTGTCTATTTTTTCCCTCTCACAATATCTTGCAATTCTGTTTTTTTTTTTTTTTTTTTTTTTTTCCCACACCATGGAATAAAAATATCAAAAGGTAATAGTGACTTTTACATCAGAATTCAGACTTTTATATTGCTTTTATAACTTTATATAAAAACTTTTATAAGTTCATATGTCACAATTCACATTTTCTTTTCAGAATTGTGAGTTACAGGTAAATACTGACCTTCAGGAAGAGGTTTTCAAGACCTTTAAAGCAGAAAAAATTATCCAAATTACTTAAGCCAATCTATATATCTATAAACACAAAGAATAAAAAAGATCATTTTGACTTTTTATCTCACAATTTTGACTTCTTTTCTCTCACTTGCCATCTTGCAATTCTGTTGAAGAAAAAAAAAATCTAATGATTTTGACTTTTTACCACAGAATTCATACTTTTTAGATATTTAAAAAAAAAAAAAAAAAAAAAAAAAAAAAAAACACTTTTATAAGTTTATGTCACAATTCAGATTTTTCTTCTCAGAGTTGCAAGTTATAGACTTTGAGCTCTGAGTTAACATTCTGCAATTCTCACTTTTTTCTCAGGTTTGCAATTTTGTGTTTATATCTCGCAATTCTGAGAAACAGAAAAAAAACTGAGGTAAAAAGTTGCAATTACTTAGCAGACTTGCATAAACCTCGGTACATAATTATCCTTTTAAAGATAAGTGTTTTGTTTTCATTAAAATGTGCATACTTGCTAAGGCCAAAACAGCATACTTATACAAAAGATAAAGAAAACAGCATACAAAATGTTTTTATACTATGTGCTTACATTTAAATTAATCATTTGATACAGTGCACTTATTATGTACATACATGTTTGTACTTATATTTTAAAAAATACCTGCATGTAATTACCTACTCATACCACCAAACCTGTCCCTGACCTTACTCGTATCCCACCTCAATAGCAGCAAAAGTGTTTTGCAAAAGTTTTTACATTGTACTTGTTTTCTGATGGAAGTACTTAGTAGTTAAGGCCACCTAATATAAAGTAGGACCAGGAATTTTTGTTGATTTGTTTAGAAAAGTCTTTTTATATCTATTGGACCCAAATAGCAGCCATTCTGTAGAACCACCCAGTTACTCCTGTTGCTTTAACTAACTTGGCTTCGTTGTGCAATACAGGAAATGAAACAACTGTTCCTCATATACTCCAATATGTGTTTGAAATCGCATTCCCCTCCCAAAGTTCCCATCTCACACAGCCCCGGATGATAATTCATCAACATTTCCTGCGTTACTTCCATTTGCTATAATTAGCATGTCCCCTGGCGTGTCGTTGAAGTCATCCTGACATCTCAGAACCTTAATTTTGCTTCTCTGACTCTTTCATACCCACACCTGAGTCACCGACATGCTCTGACTCCCCATTGGCTGGACTGTCGCACGGCTTCCGCCTCATTACCATAGATATTTGAAGAGGATGATGCCTCCAGCTCAGCCAAGAGGTGCCACCTGGTCCTGCAGGACAGTGACCTTGTGTCACTCCACGGGGAGGCACAGTGCACCGCAGACGTTTATACAAGATGGAAAAGCAATTTGTGGTCATGGGGTGTTTATTTATAGCAAGGAGGAGAGTAGTGAATTGGAAATGAAGCATTTATGTCATACGAGGTGTAGGTCGCGCCAGAGCTGTTTATGTGCGAAGGCTGTGTTCAGTGCGACGCAAACGTATGCAAGAAGTAATTAGATAGATTAGTTTAGCTTTGAGGCCTGTTAGCACCAGTGATGTGTGAGAAGCAATATTAGCAGAACTATTTAACAGATGGAAAAACACCCTTTACAAGCTTCTAAAACCGCTTTACATTTTACAGATGCTTTTATCCAAAGCAGGTTTGCATTACATTACCTTTTTTTTCAGTTCTTGCTTTCCCTGGGAATCAAACCCATGACCTTGGATTTGCTAGTACTATGGTGTGCTGTTTAAAACTACAGGAAGGCTTTAAAGGAGACATCGGATTCACTTTTACATGGTGTTTGCATATAAATGTGTTTTGGCAGTGTGTGGACACAACCACCCTACAATGATAAAAAAAACCATTCACTCCCTTTTTTCATTTCCCTAAAATCCTAAACCGTCTCAATTATCAAGCAGTTTAGATTTTTGTGGGCGGGGTCTGAGCAGTATGACATCATACTGCCCAGGCCCCGCCCACAGCAGCTTACCGACACTCCCGTTTTAAGCATTTACTTCATTTTCTCCTGACATCAGCATCACTGAGGACACAGTGGATTAGTTTTGTTTTTGATAGTAGCATGCCACCAAATACACAAAAAACTGAAAGAGAGGGGTGGTGTCAGCAGTAGCTCATTTAAAGAGACATGCACCGAAAGGGGTCGCTGTGAACAGAGCTGTTTCTGACAAGGTAAAAATGGTGTCGTTTTACACGACCATTGAGGAATTTTAAACAAACTACAGTATGCTGCAGACATTTCATGAAAACCCTACACCAGGGGTCACCACACTCGGTCCTGGAGGGCCGGTGTCCTACAGAGTTTAGCTCCAACCTTAATCAATCACACCTCAACCAGCTAATCAAGGTCTTAATAGGTATACTTGAAACTTCCATTCAGGTGTGTTGAGGCAAGTTGGAGCTAAACTCTGCAGGACACCGGCCCTCCAGGATCAGTTTGGTGACCCCTGCCCTACACTCTTAAAAATAAAGGTTCCAGAGGGTGTTTTTGCTGTGATACCATAGAAGAATAATTTTTGGTTCCTCAAAGAACCTTTCATTGAACAGCTCTTAAAAGAACCATTTTGAAGAGCATTTCAAAAATCTAAAGAACCTTTTTCGACTATAAAGAACCTTTTCGGCATTTGAAAGTTTCCATGGATGTTCAAGGTTCTTCATGGAACCATCAGTGCCAATAAAGAACCGTTATTTTTAAGAGTGTAAAGAATCATACCAACTTGTGGAAAATGGGCATCCGATGTTCTCTGTAAATTTGCAGTTTTTAGAATATATTCCCACAACCACACATTTGTATAGTCTAATAATGATTATTTTGGTGAGGATGTGAATGTTCTTTGTGGTCATGTGCAAATATCTATCTATTTATTGAATTTTTAATGTTGTTTTTGTTTTGCTGCTGTCATGGAACCTTATACCAACTTTTAAATTGTTTATTTTCCAAACGTCTCCCAGTTTCAGTATTAATGAGTGCTTCGAGTTGCATTACTAACAATATATCTGCCTTACCAACAGTTCTCGCTGAAACTCAGTCGGTAAACAAAAGAAAAAATACTGCAGCCTTACCCTGCTCTGGAAGATTTTATAGACTGTTAGACATTCGCATTTGATACATATGCGCCACGTAATGAGCTGGTATAACTTCAAAGCGCATCATCCTTTGAATAAACAGGAAAGCTTGCTCCAACTCATAATTTTGTTTTAATGCTGTTTAGATTTAACAGCACCCATGGCTCCCATTTTTCTTTCACACCTATCTTTAATGATATAAAGAGCACAGTGGTCGCACGCACATATATAAATAAATATCGCTTCGCCCTTTGAAGTATGTATCATTTTGCTGAAACATCTAGGTTACCAAGAGCCAACTGAAACTGATTTTACTCAGAGGACACACATAGATAGTGGTGCGGTAAAACACAATAGGTTTATAATTGTGTTAGCCCGTATTTTTGTGATTGTGCTTGAGGTTCGTAACTGCAGATTTTCCTCTCATTGTATCTTTTGGGACATAGTTGAAGAAGGAAGCAAATCTGCCCATATATCTCTAGATGTGCTTATAAAAGCTTTGATGGAGTTGTTTTTATGTCTCTTTTTAGGTCATATGTTCAAAGGTAAAAATACAAAAGTAAGAAGAAACACAAGCTGCTGTTTAGCTCTGCATAATAAGACAGTATTTTTCCAGATACTGACAGGATGTGTGATTAGTAGTTATGCTAAAATTATAGAAGTTATACATAAACTCAGAAATGTCCAGGTTGTATCCCGCTTTAAAGTTTCCAGTATTTTATAATATCAAATTTTTCTTCTATTTAATTTAAGTGTATATTTTTTTTGTGGATGTTTTTACTAAGAATGGTTAGAGTCCATCCATCCATCCATCTAGAGAAGTAGCTATTAACAATTTGTGAACAAATCATTTCATTGAGTCAGATATTTTCCAGGAAATGGCTCATCTGTTTCATGTAACTAAATGATTCATTTGTGAATCAGACTTACTGATTTAGTGATTTGTAGATTTGTTCCTCACATAAAGCTATCATTTTGTTACAGAAGAATAACACAGAAATCATATGTGACCCTGGACCACAAAACCAGTCATAAGGGTCAATTTTTTGAAATGGGGATCATCTGAAAGCTGAATAAATAAGCTTTCCATTGATGTATAATTTGTTAGGATATGACAATATTTGGAGATACAACTATTTGAAAACTGGAATCTGAGGGTGCAAAAAAAATTAAAATATTGAGATGATCGCCTTTAAAGTTGTCCAAATTAAGTTCTTAGCAATGCATATTACTAATCAAAAATTAACTTTTGATATATTTATGGTAGGAGATTTACAAAATATCTTTATGGGACATGATATTTACCCTAATACCCTAATGATTTTTGGCATAAAAGAAAAATCTGTCATTTTGACCTATACAGTGTATTGTTGGCTATTGCTACAAATATACCCGTGCTACTTAAAACTGGTTTTGTGGTCCAGGGTCACATATGGAGTATCTTTAAAATACCTATTTATTGTATTTGCATGTAAAAGAGCAACTAGCACTGTCTTCAGATTTTCTCTTGCGGGTTTAAATGGCATGAGGGTGAGCAAATGACAATTTTAATTTTAAAGAGAACTATTCTTTTAAACTCGCTTCTTATCAGTACAACACTAGAATTAGCTTCTTTTTGTTATCTGTGACATGGCGAACGCACCACTTATAATTATTTTTTCTTAATACGGTTTGAAAGTGAAGCAATCCTGTCATTCCTCATGGGGTGCGTTTGAGATCTCAAGGGCTTGATCACCGTCACTTAAATTGCTCGTAGTCCCATTCCAACCAATTTCTTGGGTTTTTCCTGCAATCATTTTGATTATCCTTTGTACTTTTACTCGTTTACACACGTCAATGTCATAAGATGGGTGAAAATGGATGGGGTCCTCTGGAGCATACATCACATTTGAGCTTCAATGTTTTGACACTTTGTCAGAGCACTAATTTAGATTAATGGTTTGAAGAGGGGCTGCAGGCGATCTGCAGGCTGACGTTGACAGGCCGTCACAGCAGAGTAGTGAGCGCCTCCAAAAGGAGACAAAACTCTGTGAAAACTCATGAGATGGGAAGCATGCTAAAAGTTCTTGCTTGAGCCTGCACATCGAGAAGTTTATCCGTTGGTGGGATGGCGAGCGCTGGGGTAGAGCTGAGCTCGGTGACTGCATAATTTAGATGCGTTTCATGTCTAGGTGATCTGTCATGCAGAGAGCTGTGAGCGGTTTTAGGGAGTAGGAGGTATTGTCAAGAATATCCTCCTCTTGCGAAGAAACAAACTTAAAAAATTGGAGTGCACGGTTGTACACACGTGACAGTTTTGGTGCAACTTGGTGAAAATTGTTTTATAGATATTTGCCTGTTTGTGTCCTTAAACACAATTAAAATCTTTTACATTTCAAGGATATGTAGATGCTCTAGAAAAGTGAGGTTGAGTTGAATAAATTGAGTTCCTGTTCTGCACTTTTCCATTTTAAAATCCAATAACATTTATCAGTGCGGCATGTCAGTTACTTCACTACATTTTTCACTTTTCGTTACATTAGTATAACTGTTAACATCAGAACAGTTTCAGTATATTTTTAGAGATTTTAGCTATTTTTTTAATTTATTTATTGTTATCAGATGGCAATGGAAATGGAAATGTGGTTGCTTATTTTAATGGAATGTAGCTTTTTTTTTTTCTTTATTCCAATTAAATTATGGTAACACTTCATAATAAGACTAATGAATCAGCTAACATGAAAAAGCAATGAACAATACATTTATTACAGTATTTATTAATCTTTATTAATGTTAGTTATTGAAAATAGTCGTTCATTGTTAGTTCATGTTAGTTCACATTGCATTAACAAGCACAACAATTAATTTTAATAATGCTTTAGTAAATGTTGAGATTGACATTAACTAAGATTAATAAATGCTGTAGAAATATTGTTCATTCTTCATGTTAACTAAAGTAGTAATTTCTAATCAACTAATCAACCTTATTTTAAAGTGTTAACAAAATTATATACTCATAAAAGTTATATTTTTTTCATACTCTTATTATTTAATAGATTTTAGTTTTCAGAATATATATAACAAAATAAGAGAGATCATATAAAATGCATGTTATTTTTAATTTTAGCACTGTCCTGAGTAAGATATTTTACATAAAAGATGTTTACATATAGTCCACAGGACAAAAAAAATTGTCTGAAATTATTAAATAAAAATAACTCCTTTCAAAAGTTTGGGAACCCTTGGTTCTTAATACTGTGTGGGGTTGCCTGGATGATCTCTGGTTATTTTGTTTTGTGATAGTTGTTCATGAGTTTCTTGTTTGTTCTGAACAGTTAAACTGAGCACTGTTCTTCAAAAAAATCCTTCAGGTCCTGCAGATTCTTCAGTTTTCCAGCGTCTTGCATATTTTAACTTTTTCCAGCAGTGAAGTGTATGATTTTTGAGATTCATCTTTTCACACTGAGGACAACTGAGGGACTCGTATACAACTATTAAAAAAGGTTAAAAGTGAATGCATTAAACGCAATGCATTAAAAGTCGGGGGGTGAAAACTTTTGAACGGGATGAAGATGTTCAATTTTTTCTTATTTTGTTGAAATATCATTTTTTTCCATTTAGTACTGACCTTCAGAAGCAACAAGAAGATACTTGTATGTTTCCCGGAAGACAAATTAAGTACAATTTACCTTGAACTTCAAATTCAAAAAGTTTTCACCCCCCGGTTCTTAATGCATCGTGTTTCCTTCTGGAGCATCGGTGAATGTTTGGACCTTTAATATGATTTAATATGAATTTTGGTTTAAGTTCAGTGCTTGTCATCCTATTCAAGATTCAACCTATTCAAAACCCCCCACTGTTTTTTAGCCAGGCAAATAATGCCCTGATTAAATTATTCAATTTGATTACAGCACTTATATAGTTGTCTACATTTAGTTAGTAGCTTGTAGCATAGCTACATATTTCAAAAGTGTAGTTTGACGGTCGTTCACCTATTTTAAAACATGTAACTTGTGGCTTAACAAGCTCTGTTTTTAAAGAGGCTTCTCCAGCACTGACAGCGGTGGGATTCTAAAACTCAGTCAATAACTGCTCAGTTCAGGGAACTATGCAGTGATTCAAGGCTCTGTCACACCGTTATAGTAAACTCCGCAGGTCAGCTTTGTCTCCTATTCAACCCTCCACCCAGTCAAATCGCATTCTCTCCCCTTTCATTATTTTTTTCCCCTCTCTGTCTCTTTCTGTAGCTTCTCCCTCTCTCCCAAAAGCATTTATGGCCTGGTCCATTCAATTCAGCTACTCTCCATTCTGGTCACAACCCCTCCTCCTGTGGTAGGATGTCGCCTCTTAGACGAATAAGCTCTCTCTTCCAAAAAAAAAAAAAAAAAGAGAGAGAGAGAGAGAGAGAGAGAGAGGCAGGCGAAAAAACAGGTCTCTTTCACGCTCTGATCTGCAGCTTCGGTTCCCACTCAACTGCCCTTCATATACTGGCTTTTTTTGGGCAAAATTGACAAGGAATCTCCTTTCTTTTAAGAGCAGCCTTTCATACTGTCGGGTCAGAATGTGCATTCTCGAATCTGGTTGCCTAGTAACGATAAAATGTGGGGAGATGGGGAAGAGAAGTCAGTCTTCTATTAACTTTGTATTGGCTTTGCATTTGCACGTCTGTGTTTGTGTATGATAGGTAAATAGTTTTTTTCTCTACATTATATTTTTCCATCTGTTCACTTAGTCTTCATTTGATCTTTTACTATGAATGCATTGATTTATGTTTTTGATGCTGTCAAGTACGTTTAAATGGTTCTGTACTGAATGTACCAGCATGAAGAAAAGGGCTAAGGGCATTGTGTCATATCTTATTGACTTATTCTGCCAAGGTTTTCTTAAAAGCGCAATAAATAGATTTAGATAAGCAAATAAGAACATAAAAATGTACAATATAGCTCAGTCAGTGGACTGGATGATAAATTATTCTGCATTACTAGAGATTTTGAGGACTTTATTTTTTTTATATTTTTTTAATCATTGTCAATATTTGGAAGATGATATGACAATATTTGGCTGAGATACAACAATTTGAAAATCTGGAATTTCTGGAAAAAAAAAAAAATCAAAATACTGAGAAAATCACCTTTAAAATTGTCCAAATTAAGTTATTTGCAATGCATATTACTAATCAAAAATTAAGTTTTGATATATTTATGGTAGGAAATTTACGAAACATTGTCATGGAACATGATTCTTAATTAATACCTTAATTATTTTTGGCATAAAAGAAAAATCTATAAATCTGACCCATATAATGTATTGTTGGCTATCGCTACAAATATACCCCTGCTACTTATGACTGGCTTTGTGGTCCAGGGTCACATATTTTCCACACATTTTTAAATTTATAAATTTAAGCTGTCTATTATTTTTGGCATTGTCACACGGTGCAACAAACACTTAAAAATTTGTTAATTAGCCAAGAGAACCAAGGCCATCTGATGTTTTTAATAATACAAAAATAGCCAAGTGTCTGATGTAAATCAATAGAAGATACGGGCCTAAGAGTATTTGGACGCTTTCGGGCACTTAAGTCGCTCTTAAAAAATGTACAAATGTCATTGCATTAGATAAATATCAAACAAAACCTTTTGTGCAAATGCAAGAGCTTTCCTCAGTTCCATTTTCACAAGGACTTTTAACAAACTGTCAAGAGTCAGGATCATTGCCATGAATGTAAAAATCATAGGTGTAGTTCATAATATTAAATACAAGATGATGATTCATTTCAAAATTATTTTTAATCTTTAATTTGAACCATGCATCCATTATAATTTATCATAATGACATTTTTACCTTAAGTGTCCAAATACCTTTTTAGAAGCCCCTGTTTGTGTAATAGCAGCATGTTTTTTTGTACTATGGAATGCATGCTGTGCTTTGTACTTTTAGCTGAAAGGACATCACGGCTACAAGCCTGTAGACATATAGAGAAAACATTTCCATATTACGAACACTAAAACCAAGCACTTGAGAATTTGAAAATGGAATTGTGAGAATAGTATAGCCAGATTTCAGGGATGCTCATTTTAAAGAAATGTTCCAGAATGGATCGCCGTTTTGCTCTTTTTTTCCCATTAGAACTTTAATTTCAGATATTAAGGCATAACAGATGCGACTTGATCCTTGCTCCCAGCTGCTTATTAATCATTCAAACCACTAAACCGGTGTGGAAATGGAAGAGAGAGGAACTGGGCAACGGGGACTTTGTAAACCACTGAAGAGAAGAGAGAAGGAAGTACAAGAGCAGAAAGACAGGAGACCGAGAGAGTGAGACAGAAACAGTTTAAGGAGGAAAAAACAAACTTTGATTGATACATCTTTAGTTCCCTAAGGAAATGTTTAATGTCTCTCGTGTGTGAGTGAGTGAGTGAGTGCTGATGAGAATGAAGCTGTTGTGATTGCTCGTGGATGTGTATATATAGGGGGGGGTGGCTGACGTGTGCATTGGGTTTGCGTCTTTCGTAAGGCTTTGAGTGTCTCCTTCTGAGCATGGCTGCGGAAAAGGAAGGGAGGGCAGTCATTTTAAGATCTGAGAGGGTCAAAGTCGTGCAAGATGAATTATTAATAAGATATATGATGAATATTTCCTCAGCGTGATGCCTGGGGTCCGCAGAAATGCTGACCGTGCCGACTTGAAATGAAAGTACGAGATTTTGCATTAACTTGAATTAAATGCCATGTGAGTGTGTCTTGCCTCATTAGTTGGCTCTGTTAACATTTCTAAATCCCTTTTTGAATATTTAAAAGGGAAACACAGTGTGCTACCCTTACAAAATTCATTTCCACTGCATCTAGAAGGATTTTCCATTCAGAATTTTTTATTGTTTCTTTTTTATGTGGCTACCTCCTTCGTTTGTAAATGATTCTCTCGTTTATTTGATTTCCAGAGTTCTTTTTTTTACGTTTATTGAAGTGAATCTATCAGGTTTATGTGGCATTACTCATATCCGTTCATCTGGCTGAATTGAGAACTGTCTAATGACTTCACCTAATTGCATTTAGCCGATCTCCTCTGCCAGGGGACCTACTTAAACCAGTTGATGTGTTTAGATGTGACTGAATTATAAAACTAGTCGACTACGGGACTCATTCCCTCTTCCTGCTTGACCTACTTACTTAAAATAGGTCTGCTGTCGACTTCGAGAACTAGCAACAGAGTGTAGTCACTGTTGTTACGGAAAGATTTCCTCTATTTTGATGACAACACTGAAGACAAGTGTCACGTTTCTTTTGGTTTGATGTGTCAGGCCTCACTAACTCCGGAAAACCTGTTTGATTTCTTGCAATACTTTTTAATGTTGTGGGTTATTCAGACACTTACTTCCTGCATTTGATCTTCTAACCTGTTTTAATGAGGTAAATACTACTGCACAGTCTTGAATATGTTCATAAGAAACATAAGCATGAAAGTCTACAACATTGGGATTGTAACATACTTGATATGTTGAGGGCAGATTACTTACAGTAGATTGAGAACGTTCGAAGAAGACGGGATACTGGATTTACAAAAGTATGTGGAAATCATGGCTTTAATTCTCTTGAAGGGAAACCGGCTATTAAAACTTGTATGGCTTAATGTTACTGAAATATGTAATAGAAAACCCATGAAAAATCTACATTGTTTTATACATATTTTGGACTATGTTGAGCGCTGTTATTTTTGATGACATAAAATGGTTGCACTCTGTTGCTACCTGTTGCTATTTTTACCACAACACAACTAAATAAAATGGATATGATGCCACATTGTGCAGCTTTTGACTGTAATTTTCAGTTGAAGGACAAGAAGAGAAGCAATGTAAGTCTTCACTGCATTCCTAGTGATAAGAAGAGGAGAAAAGAATAGGAAGATGCCTGTGGATGAATAAAACTTCCTAAAGACCTGCGTCTTTGTTCTTTGCACTTTAGGCCTGATGCCTTTGTGGCTTTTAGTAGACCACAGCCGCTGAAAGAGCTTACGAACGGCAGAGACAAGAAATGCTAGATGCCATCCTGGAAGGATGTAAACATGCCAACGCTTGTCATGACGCTGCGCCCACTGAAGGAGTTTCTCAGGGCTGATTTCACTCGATATTGGGGGGCATTTAGACTTTAGGGAAAAAAAAACCTGTAAGCATTTTCTCGCATAGTATCAGTATTTTATTTTCCGAGTGAATTTTTTAAATAATGTAAATCTTTAATGTTTTTTTTTTTTTTAGCATTTTCTACCAGTTAGAGACATAATTAAAGTCTTAATACCCTGGGTATACTTTAAAAATGATCAAATGTTTTGTTTTTTGCACAAAAGTAACAAATAAACAAAATCAAGCTCAAGCATGGCTGAATATTTCAATGAAATGTTAATCAATTTATGACTTTTGGAGTCTACACACTTTTTTCTGGTTTAAGATTTGACCATTTGTGGAGGCAGCTTCCATATTACTTGTCTCTTTGTTGTATTGTGGTATCATTGATTTCAGATTTATGCTGCCCTAAATGTCTAAAAACAAAATGCTATTTGTGGTTGTTTTACATAACTGTCAACCGCTCTTTACCTGTCTACAGTAAATGGGTGTTTTTTGACCAGAAGAGGCTTTAAAGTAGATCATAATAAGTGTTGGTAGTCCAAGGTCTTGCTCTGCTAGACTGAGAACTCTCAATCCACATGTTGGAAGCAGTTTGCATGTTACAGATGGAGTGAAAGCTGTTGGGCCTATGGTGTATTTTGCATCTTGAAGAATGCATGCCGAAACAAAAGCCCCAGACTAGTGGTGTTAGTTTTGGCCCGTCCCCTTGGGATCTTGCAGTACAAGTGTCTCACTGCTGCACGTATAGTGGTGGAAATCATTTGTCTTCAATAAATAATGCAGTTTTACAAATGTACTGCTTTTCCTTTGATTCTAAGACAGCAGGTACTGTAAAAGACAGCTTAACTATTGTCTTTTCAAATTAAAGCCAATCAATAATCAGCAATGTGCTTGTACTGAAGAATTTGCAGACTTACGGCAAAGAAAATGAGCTTAGTGGCTTTAGTGGCAGAAATTAAAGGTACGCTAAGTAACGTGATTAATCAACGGCAACTTACTTGAAATGGATTATATATTATGCATAAATAATTAAAAAAATAAAGGTATTACATATATAATATTTTATTTTGTTATACATGCTAAATTAATTAAAAATTAATAATAAATTAATAAATGAATAAACAAATTAATTTGTTTTATATCAATTTATTAAATGCTTTTGTAGTCGATCATGCAAACAGCTATCAGAAAAAGTGTAAAACTCCCCACTTAGCACATTTTATGATATTCAAATAGAATTTCACTGAAAAGTTTGTACATCTGTCTGGGCCTGTGTATGAGTAAAATGATTTGGTTGCACTGCAGCACAAATCTGAATTCATCTGACAGCATATATGATGAGATTATGGCCAGATAGTTTTAAAAAATGACCTACTTCTGTCAAAAAAAAACATGGCGCATTAAAATCCCTTCACAGGTAATCAGATTCATGCTCATATATTTAGAAATCAATGATTATGACAGTGTATCTTGAGAGGCTATTTGACTTCTCAGGACCCAGAGAAAGAAGACAAAATTGCCCTAATACTGATTAGTACGCTGCCAAAATACATATTTTTTTTTATTCAGTAAATTTATTGTGTGTGTATATATATATATATATATATATATATATATATATATATATATATATATATATATATATATATATATATATATATATATATATAATCCTTAAAACAAGAAAAATTTACTCTAGAAGCAACTGCATGAAATAACAAACATTGTTGTCAAAGAATATTAAGTTTATTTTTTTGTACCCCACTGGCAAATGTTTAATGCATATCTGATAAAATTTAGTGAGTTTTATGTTTAAAACATGAAAAAAGCTGTGGGGTATGAAAAATAAACTTCATTCAAGACATATTCTCTTATGCAATTTTGTCCCTCAAGTCAATTTATCTTGTTTAGGATGTTTAGATATGTTTACTGGAAAACAAGACACACATACCGATTGAGAAAATGTTTTTCATGTCTTTCATCTTCTCTATAAAACTGTATCTGTTAGAGGCGCACGTCTGGAACTCATAAGTGCTGTTTAAGATGAAACAAATAGCCATATCCATTCGTGCAAAACAAATGTATTGATTGCTTAATGATCTTCTGTGCAGTAAGGGAAAATAGAGGGTGTGCACAAAAACCAGATTCTCTGATTTGTAAAAAGCGTATGCAAGCAATCAATCCTTTGACTTAATACCACCTTGTCTTAGGTAAAGATTGCCATCAGTGATGTTAGAGATACAGGAAGCAATTAAGCGTGACACGTTCACGCGATTAACAGTCCTGCTGTTGTTTTCAGACGACGCTTTAAGCAGCCGCACCCCTTACAAAGCCACTTGCCGTATTTGTGTTTTTACTAGTCCAATTTTTTAAGGAGGTCCCCTGTCTTACTTATTCTGTCTCCTCGAAGCACGCGCACACACACTGGGCTGTTGTTGTGACATTCTCCAAGGAGAGAAAGCATAGGTGTGTCTGCATCCTCTTTAAAAACACACATTCCTTTAGCCTATTGAGTGGGAGACATGGGGGATTTGAGAGAATGTGTCGGACAGGGTCTTTGGGAGTAAGGCGGCCCGGCTGACAGGAGGTCAGTCAGGCTATTCAAGAGCAGTTATTGAAGATCTAGGGAGTCAACGGGTCTAAAAGGCCCTTCCACTTTTCGCTCTCTGCGGTGTGTCTCTTACTCGGCTGCTCAGCGGCGTTCCGGATTCGCTCGCTGCCTGGGAGAGCAGCACACATTGTGCAGGCAGATAATGCATTTCAATCTTCCTGAATGTCACAGCGGATGGCACTGCTTTGAAACTGAGCAAAGGGGACTTTTTCTAATGCTCCCTGACTTTAATAATTCAGAGCAAATATTAAAAATGTGAACATTATGGATGAAAGATGGTGCTCAAATTACAGCATGCATGTACATATATCTTTTAAGGAGACTAAAGGATATTTCATTTCTGTCGTGGCATGATAAAAAGGCAAATCAATTGTCAAATTGATATGGTAAACAGAATGTTTAATTGTAATTTGAATTTAAGTTTGTAAGTTTGGTTTGATTTGCTTTGAATCTATATACTGTATCTACCGGGCCTGTTATATGAGTTACGCATATAAGCAATTCATATACACTAAAAAAATTCTGGGTTAAAAACAACTCAGTGCTGGGTAAAATATGGACAAACCCAGTGATTGGGTTATTTTAACCAAGCAGTTGAGATAAATGTTTAACCCAACCTTCTGGGTAGTTTTATTTCACTCAACTATTGCTTAAAAATTACTATATTTCTTATATGAGTTACATATATAAGCAATGTATATACACTCTAAAATCAGTGCTGGGTTAAAAACAACCCAGTGCTGGGTAAAATATGGACAACTGGGTTGTTTTGACCAGCAGTTGGGTTAAATGTTTAACCCAACCTTCTGGGTAGTTTTATTTCACTTAACTATTGCTTAATAATTACTATATTTCTTATGAGTTACATATATAAGCAATGCATATACACTCTAAAAACAATGCTGGGTTAAAAACAACCCAGTGCTGGGAAAATATGGACAAACCCAGTGATTGGGTTGTTTCGACCAAGCAGTTGGGTTAAATGTTTAACCTAACCTTCTGGATAGTTTATTTTACTCAACTATTGCTTAAAAATTACTATATTTCTTATATGAGTTACATATATAAGAAATGACCATACACTCTAAAAACAATGCTGGGTTAAAAACAACCCAGTGCTGGGAAAATATGGACAAACCCAGTAACTGGGTTGTTTTGTCCAAGCAGTTGGGTTAAATGTTTAACCTAACCTTCTGGATAGTTTTATTTTACTTAACTATTGCTTAAAAATTACTATATTTCTTATATGAGTTACATATATAAGAAATGACCATACACTCTAAAAACAATGCTGGGTTAAAAACAACCCAGTGCTGGGTAAAATATGGACAAACCCAGTAACCGGGTTGTTTTGACCAAGCAGTTGGGTTAAATGTTTAACCCAACCTTCTGGGTAGTTTTATTTCACTCAACTATTGCATAATAATTACAGTATTTCTTATATGAGTTACATATACAAGTAATGCATATACACTTTAAAAACAACCCAGTGCTGGGTAAAATATGGACAAACCCAGTGTCTGGGTTGTTTTGACCAAGCAGTTGGATTAAATGTTTAACCCAACCTTCTGGGTAGTTTTATTTCACTCAACTATTGCTTAATAATTACTAAATTTCTTATGTGAGTTGCTTATATGCATATACACTCCAAAAAAAAAAAAAAAAGGCTGGGTTAAAAACAACCCAGTGCTGGGTAAAATATGGACAAACCCAGTAACCGGGTTGTTTTGACCAAGCAGTTGGGTTAAATGTTTAACCCAACCTTCTGGGTAGTTTTATTTCACTCAACTATTGCATAATAATTACAGTATTTCTTATATGAGTTACATATACAAGTAATGCATATACACTTTAAAAACAACCCAGTGCTGGGTAAAATATGGACAAACCCAGTGTCTGGGTTGTTTTGACCAAGCAGTTGGATTAAATGTTTAACCCAACCTTCTGGGTAGTTTTATTTCACTCAACTATTGCTTAATAATTACTAAATTTCTTATGTGAGTTGCTTATATGCATATACACTCCAAAAAAAAAAAAAAAAGGCTGGGTTAAAAACAACCCAGTGCTGGGTAAAATATGGACAAACCCAGTGATTGGGTTGTTTTGACCAAGCAGTTGGGTTAAATGTTTAACCGAACCTTCTGGGTCATTTTATTTCACTCAACTATTGCTCAAAACTCAACTGTTTTCAAAATGGAAATGAACATTTATTAACATGTTTAATAAATGAAGATTTATTAATAAATGTAATAAATAATAATTAAATAATAAACATTTTTAAATCTCATATTAATAAATTTTCACCTTTTCATTATTGCTGATGCCTCTAGTAATTTAGTGTCTGATTTTTAATTTGCAACCTATTTTGGGTTCATTTTAAGCCAGCCATATAGTAATTTTTAAACAATAGTTAAGTTAAATAAAACTACCCAGAAGGTTGGGTTAAACATTCAAACCAACTGCTGGGTTAAAATAACCCAGTCGTGTCCATATTTTACCCAGCACTGGTTTGTATTTAACATAACATTTTTAATGTATAATACCTTATAGTTAAAATTAGATTAGATATTTTACAGACCATGATGGAAAAATATTACGTTTTATAGAATGTTCTAGTTTACCAAACATCAATATATACTTAAATTTTCATGTTTTTATTTGTTACATTTTTAAATTAAACTCAGTTCATATTTTCTCTTCAGTCAATGTATTCAATCAATAAGTAAGTATAATTGCTCAAAATTACCTGTTTTGTTGCAAAGCATATTCATATTTTGTAGCAAACCTTGTGTTTGACTGATGTAATTCCTATGTGGATGTAATAAATTCAGTCCAGTGAACTTCCTCTCATACCAATTCAGCATCCTGTGGGTCATGGCCAATTCAATTCAAATTCCCACTTATGAATTGCAAAGGAGCTTATTCTTAAATGTGAATTTCACCCAACCCTGGTCACTCCATATTTGCACTTTTTCTCATGCCATGTCACAACACTGCAGAACGAAGTGTGTAGAATGATAAGCAGTTCCATGCATCCTAGTAACTGCTTGTGACCAACGGAGAATGTCGGACGGTTAATTGCACACATTAACGAGGCTTAACTTTGCAACGGTGGGCGTCGATGACGGTGCGCATTAAGAAACAATTAATTTCCAATAGCGCCGCTATTCTTGGCTGCCTCCGTGGCTCTTTAGAACAAGGAGTCCATCATTGATAAGCCATTTCATGCTTCATTTACAAGAGCCACGCTAAAAGCAGTTCTGGACCGCGTGCCATAAGGGATGCTCGGAAAAAGCCAAAAAGCATTGTTTCCCCCCCCCCACGTTACTCTGTATGCATCACTGGATTGTCATATTCATTTTGTAATGCAGACGTTAGAAGATTACGTTGGTTTCTGTAAACCCTGTAACTTATCTGATGGTCATGTGAGCTTCAACACGGTCGGAAAGATTATATGTGTCAGGAAATGACTGCCTGGATTTGTATGTTGCAGAATATTCCTCATCAACAGTGACCTATTTAAGAAAACGGACAGCATTGTGAACCGTCTGTCCTGCTCTGCCAGCTGTCTGTGCGCTTTCTTAGCAGGACGTTCAGCTCCCGGTGTGTCTGGGAGATGTTGTGGCCGTCAGATCCTTATTCGGATACATGAATAAATCAGATGCTTGCAGTGATGTTGTTTCACAGGTACTGTTTCTGTGAGGATGGTGCAACCCGAGCGGTTGTTGTTATCGAGAGCTTCATGCGTCGGTGTCTGTTGTGATCTCCACGACCGCATTCAAAAGCGAGATGACACAAAATCATTTAACCCTGCGAATGTACTCAATAAGAAATTGCTATAGGTATTAAAACAAGTCGTCTCTTGCATGGTGTGTTATTTGTACATCATAGAAATATGTCCTAGAAAGCCACAGAGTGAATATTTCATGTCCTGCTGATTCGTGCAAGGTGTGTGTGTCTGACTGTGTGTGTGTTTGGGGTGGGAGTGAAAGCAGCACTGATAGAATTTTAATAACTCTAGAGTATTGCTGTTTTCAGCTGGAGCTGCATACCTCATAGTGGCAACATGAGTCACTTTGTGTTTGTCTATAAACCTATGGATACACACACACGCGCAAACACTCCTGAAATATCTGCACTGGTAACATGGCAGTGGCAAATCTAAGTAACATCTCTAGGCAAACAGACCTATATGTTATATTAAATCTGTGCTAATATGTTGCGTATTGCAACATGCAACACTATTTAAATGGTATTCGGTTTCAGTTGCCATTATTAACACAAGTCTAATTTCATATACAGGTTTGAATGAGATGAAGTATTTGTCATTTTTATTAAAAGGATTGAATTATGTCATCATTTATTCACCCTCTTGTTGTTTTAAAACTGTAGGACTTTCTGCGTTCTGTGCAACACAAAAGAACTATTGTTTGAATGTGGGCGTTAGAGAAGGTCACATGCGCTGAATATATCACAAAACCCATTGTAATCAACATATTACACTGATTTCTGAGGGATCATGTGACATTAAAGACTAGAGTTATGGCTGCTGAATATTCAGCATTGCCATTACAAGAATAAACACATTAAAATATACACTACCAGTCAAGACTTTTTATGTTTTCAAAGAATTCTCTTCTGCTCACCAAGCTTGCATTTATTTGATCCAAAATCCAGCAAAAGCAGTAATATTGTGAAATGTTATTACTATTTAAAATAACTAATAATCCAGTCTTTAGTGTCACATGATCCTTCAGAATCATTCTAGTTATTTTTCAGGATTCTTTGATGAATAGAAAGACCCAAGGATCAGCATTTATCTGAAGAAAAAAAAAAAAAAAGCTTTTATAACAGCTTTTTGGAGTCAGTATAATTAATTTAATTTTATTTATTTTACAAGGATGCTTTACATTGATCAAAAGTGATGATAAAGACTTTTATAATGTTACAAAAGATTTCTATTTCAGATAATTGCTGTTCTTCTGAAATTTCTGTTCATCAAAGAAACCTGAAAAATTCGACAAAAACATTTGTTTTCAACATAATAATTATAATAATATTAATAATAAATGTTTTTGAGCAGCAAATCAGCATATTAGAATGATTTCTGAATGATCATGTGACTAGTAATGATGCTAAAAATTCAGCAAAGAAATCACAGGAATAAATTACATTTTAAAATATATTCAAATAGAAAACAGTTATTTTAAATAGTAAAAATATTTTAAAATTTTGCTCTTTTTTCTGTACTTTAAATCAAATAAGTGCAGGCTTGGTGAGCAGAAGAGACTTCTTTAAAAACATTACAAATCTTACTGTTCAAATACTTTTGCTCAGTAGTGTATTAAAATAGAAAACATGTATTTTAAATTCTAAATACTATTTTACTGTATCGCTATCTTTAGTGTATTTTTAATCAAATAAAAGTATCCTCAGGAGAAACTTCTTTCTTTCCTTTCTTCTTTTAGAAACATTACAGAATCTCTTAATATATCATACCTCTATGTGACATTACTACTACAGTAATTTCCAGTGATTTATTCCATTTTATTCTGTAAATCAGATGGGATACTTCATACTCCAACCACCAGGTGTTATTTTACCCTGAAAGTTGGCAAAAAGGTCACATTTCATAATGAAGGTGCACTAGGCAATGTAACGGCAGATTTTACCCTCATGGTATTCGACGAAGGTCAAAATAAATTAGAACTGTTGCGAAAAAAATAATACGCTGCAATCACAGACATTACTCTCTGGGTTGGGTTCGATTTATCAGAGGATGACATTGGTGAAAGCTAACACAGACTGGTATTTTACAATTGAGTAGCTTCTGAAAGTTCACATCACAGACAATTCATGTCAGCCTCATATTTACCTGTCTTTTTTTTCCAGAGGTTACAGAGTATGTTAACACCGTTCACAAGAAACAAAGCATTTTAATGAATCCTGTCAATAATGTGGGTAGTTTTTATTTCGAAATGATAGCAATCCAGTATTTTCACCTATTCCTGTTCTCAATTCATGAAGATGTTTATTTATTTTATAATGAAAGTAATGATCTGAATATCAAGCTGTGAAGCGTGCTGTTTTTAATGTTGCTTTTTTAATTGCTGCAAAGATTGAATATGATTCCATTGTTTCCAGGGGTAATAATCTTAATAGCTCTAATGATAACTCATCATTAGTTTCTTTCAGCCAAATAAATATTAACCAAAACATGGCACAGACAATCAGAGTAGAATATATTCTACAAAATTAGAGAATCCTTTCTTAACAGCACTACAAAATAATAACATTTTACAGAATTGTAGTTTTGCCATAATAATGAGCATTGCATTATTAAAATTCATGAAATGTTAAAATTTATATTTAAAATATAAATCACTCATAGCCAGCAATTAGGATGAGTTAAGGAATGATTCAAACCTTATATACAGTACTACTGGTCAGAAGTTTGAATCAATTGGGATAATTTAGAATATAGATCATTTAATGGTTTTAAAGTATCTTATGCTTACCAGAGGTGCATATATTTGAAAAAATGCAAAAACTGTAATATTGTGAAATATGTGACCCTAGACCACAAAACCATTCATATGTAGCATGGGTATATTTGTAGCAATAGCCAACAACACATTGTATGGGTGAAAATGATTTTTCTTTTATGCCAAAAATAATTAGGATATTAAGTAAATGTCATGTTCCATGAAGATATTTTGTAAATTTTCTACCGTAAATGTATCAAAACTTAATTTTTGATTAGTAATATGCATTGCCAAGAACTTCATTTGGACAACTTTATAAAGGTAGAAACATTTTTGCACCCTCAGATTCCAGATTTTCAAATAGTTGTATCTTTCAGATGATGTATAAATCTCAACTTAAAAAAATTGAGCCTTATGACTGGTTTTGTGGTCCTGGGTCACATATTTAAATTTAAAATATTTTCAATGAATTTTCAGCAGCAATTACTTCAGTCTTCTCTGCCACATGATACCTCAGAATTATTTAATATGCTACTTTTATGACAGATTTAAATTAAAAAAAAAAAGAAATACTTTTACTCTTGAGCAAGGACACATTAAATTGATCAAAATTAGGGTTGCAAAGGGGTGGAAAATTTCCAGACACTTTCCAAAAATCCCTGGAAAGCTTCCAAAATTTCTGAAATGTTTCTGATATTTAGTGGAAATCTTCTACTTTTTTGCAACCCTGATCAAAATTGACAGTCAAGACATTTATGTTTCAAAAAATATCTCTTTTAAATAAATTCTGTTCTTTGAACTTTATGTCCGTCAAAGAATCCGGACAGAAAATATCACAGTTTCCACAAAACTATTTAGCAGAATTTTTTTTTTTGACCATTGATATTCATAAGCAAACCATTTTAAGTGACCTTTTTATGTCCTTAAGTGTGATATTGTCCGCTCTAATGAATTTGCATCTGCACATTATGGCCAGGGAGGCTCTCGCGGCTGTCTTCCCAATGTTCTTTGCCCTTGTCTCTTGCGTCTCTTTGAATTATGGATCGAGTAAAGCATATTTGCCTTAACATGAGCTTTATCAATGAGCCAAGGCGGGTCTGGCACTGGACATCTTCCTCATGGCTGCCTCGTGCATATGAAAAAATGTTCTCTTTGTTTCAAGAGCGGTGGTCAGCGATTGTTGAATTTGCCGGTGTAATGCAGGTGACAGGAGCAGCACTGCAGTGGGAATATGAGTTATGGGAGTTCCATCAGTCAGGGTACTTTAGGAATTGTGCTCTTATAATAGTGTGTGGCCATTACAGAGGCCTTTATTCTGAGTGCACAAGCCGGGTCCATTAAATGAGGGCTTTCTGTCTGTCCATTCTGTAGGCTCTGTTTCCAACGGCTGCTTTTTAAGATCTGTACATCCATGCCCATAACTCAAAGCCACAAGGGATGTGTTTGGTTTTTTAAAGTCTACATTAAAGGTTGGGGGGAAAAAAAATGTGGCATGTTTTTCACATGACAGATGCAGCTCTTGGCATGGACTCTTTGGTCTTGGCAGTGGCCATTAAGGAATATTAAGGGCTTGAAATGGTTGATTTGCTGCTGGCTTATGCCAAGTTCCTCCAGTCTGTCCCTTGAAGTCTGACGTTAAAGGAGAAGACAGTGCATATTCCTTGATGTGTCAATCACAAGATCAGTTTAGTGCTGGAATATCAAGAACTCATTATTAATTCTCTAGTGGTCAGCAAGCGTTTAGTTGTTTTAACCTCACATAAACCTCACTACAATTTGTTAGATTTATACATTCTGTGAGAAGGGTGAGGAAAAATACACTTAATTCACTACGTGTTCTCTGGCAAAATTATATGTGACCCTGGACCACAAAACCAGTCATAAGTTGCACAGGTATATTTGTAGCAATAGCCAAAAATATGGGTCAAAATTATCGATTTTTATTTTATGCCAAAAATCATTAGGATGTTAAATAAAGATCATGTTTCATGTAAATTTCCTGCTGTAAATACATCAAAACTTAATTTTTGATTAGTAATATGCATTGCTAAGAACTTCACTTGGACAACTTTTTTTTTTTTTTTTTTTTACACCCTCAGATTCCAGATTTTTAATGTGGATTATCAATGGAAAGCTTATTTATTCAGATTTCAGATGACGTGTAAATCTCAATTTCCAAAAATGTACCCTTATGACTGGTTTTGTGGTACAGGGTCACATATTATGCTTTTAAGATGATTAAAACTGCATTTGTCTTGTATTATGGATATTTAGATAATTTAAGTTACACTAAATATAAAATATCATTTAAAAATATTAAGATTTTTTTAAATTACTACTTTTACTTAGCAATGACTAAATAAATTGCTCAAAAGTGACATGTATAATGATACAAATTATTTAAAAAATGTTTAAAGAAATTTTAAATGAATTTCAAATAAATTGCTCTTTTAAAATTTTTAGTCATTAAAGAATGATGAAAAAAAAAGTTTTCACAAAAATACTTAAGCAGCGTAACTGTTTGCAGCACAACATTAATAATAATACTGTAAACGTTTTTGAGCCGCAAACCAGCATATAAAAATGATTTCTGGAGGATCATGTGACACTGGAGTAATGATGCTGAAAATTCAGCTTTGCATCAAAGGAAATTAACTCGATGATTAACTTTCACATTATTACTGTTTTACTGTATTTTTGATTAAATAAATGCAGCCTTGGTGAACATGAGAGACTTCTTTCTATAACATTTTAAAAAACTGACCTGAAATTTTTGAACAGTAGTTTATATTTATTAAGATTTCAGAATATGAATAGAATAAACAAGTTAATTATATAAACAAGTGGTAATCAGAAAGATATTGTGTCTACAGTGTTAGTTGCATTACTTTATTTGTTATCCTGTGTGTATTATGATTTTTTTTTTCTGTTTCTGTCAAAATATTATATTCATCAGACAAAATGGAGTGGTTTAAAACCAAATTTAGTGAAAGGATAACAGCCATGGAGTCCAGGTAATTGAGACATCAGTGGTTCAGTGTTTCAAGGCACTTGCTAGTGAATTTATGTTCATGATATACCAATTCACATCATAGTTAACTAGCTGGTAGAATGAGACACAGCGTGAAAATTATCCCTCTTCAATGTCGACTGGAGTTACGTAGGTTGGACAGTCGACCAGCAATTATACATGGACTATTTGCTATATCGATTGTAAATTAAGTACTAATCAGCTTGTACATTAAATGATTCATGCATGCTTAACTATTGCTCACTAGTTGTGCAGATAAAAATAACACCTATCAAATATATATGCATCTTTTGGTATCTTCTTCTTTTCATCTAAATGATGTGCAATATCTTCATCCAATGACTCAACGGCAAGCCTAAATAATGCAGAGGGAGAGATTGAAAGGTCTGTCTTGTTTTGTTGAACTGTGATGAAGGGCATGGTATATTTTTTCAGATTTTTATACATTCAGTGTTTTCAGAGCTTCCAGAATGAATCTGAAATCACATAAAGCCTTCATTTGCTGTGCAAAGCAGTCACTCACAGCTAATCGGATTCTGTGGGAGGTTCAGAAACTGCAGGTCACATCTGTAGATGCCCTCGCAGACTGTTACCCATTCGAGAATGTCAAGTGAACAAATCAGTGAGACCTGAGATAGCATAGCCTAAAAATCTGTGAACAATTAAATATATCTGTTGTCTGCATAAATATTGTTGCAGCGCCAAGAATTGACTTCATGACAATGCATCTACTGAGTGCACCTTGTAGCTTGTAGATCACTAGCAATGACAAAGTTATGGTTTTGATTCCCTCAGTGTTGACCTGAAATGCATTGTTCACCAAATTAAAGGATTAGTTCATTCCTGAATTAAAGTTTCCTGATAATTTACTCATGTCATCCAAGATGTTCATGCCTTTCGTTCTTCATTCGAAAAGACATAAAGGTTTTTGAGGAAAACATTCCAGGATTTTTCTCCATATAATAGACTTCAGTGTGGATCAGCGAGTTGAAATTCCCGTTTCAATGCAGCTTCAAAAGGCTCTACACAATCCCAGCCGAGAATCTTGTCAAAACAATTGGCCAATTTCTAAAAAATACTAAAATTTATATACTTTTTAAACACAAATGCTCGTCTTGCACTAGCTCTGCGATGCGTATCGGCAACCTCACGCATTACGTAATCATGTTGGAAAGGTTACACACGGTCAGTTCTTCATCTGTGTACTTCGATTCAAAAGGGTGGGGTAGGGCGAAAAACATCTCATTTTCTCCTCCAACTTAAAAATCGTCTGACGTTTTATCTTTTTTTGTAAACGCATTTGACTTTCTTTGCACGTTTGCTTTGTAACAGGGTTGCCAGGTTTTCACGACAAAACCCGTCCAAATGCTACTCAATGCCCCCTTATTTCAAGGGGGGTCCACCAGTAAAAACTGCATTCCAGGGAGTAAAAGATGCATGTTTAGGTGGGGTTCCCCTTGTAAAATTCGCAATCCAAGGACAAAATATCATGTTATTGGGGTCGCTTCAATCCGCGGACATGAAAAACAACCTGCGGCAACAGTGTTAGAGTAACCCAATTCCGTGGGAAAACTTGGCAACACTGCTTTATAAACACTGGACCGGTACTTCCGCCTACGTCACACGCAGAGTTTACGTCAACCGAAAATTGTCCGTCATTGACGGAATTTTATTATCAGTGATGGAACAATCTGAAGGCCGTCCGTCACTTTCACAGATTACACTGAGGGTGATCTATTGTAATTTGTAACTGTAATTCCCACCCCTGTCCAGTTGGTGGGGAATGCGCTCCAGTGTGGCAGCAGAGCAAAGCATACTGAACAAAACTGTTGCAAATGTTTTGCTATGCGTTTGATTACGCACAGGCGAGTACACAGAAGCTACAACGATCTATCACGCCACATTAAAGAGCGCCAAAACGGTATTTATTGCTTGAATTTCCTAATGAAATGGACATAATTTGAAATCTGAGACTTTGTTTCATATCAAGTGTAACACAAAACTTAGCCTATTGCGATTTATTGGATGGGAGGTGCACTATGTACTGTTCATTCATCAACTGAAAACAGCATAGACCAAAAGATCGATTAGGATTTACGAATCGATAAAATGAGAATATATTAAAATCGCTGTCACTGTGGGGTGTAGTGTTAAACATGAAAAGTTACACAGTCTCATTTGTTCATTTATTCTCTTTAAAATAAATGCATAAGCCTATATCTTAATGTAGGTTCATGATTAAAAATGAAAATGTGAAAAATAAATAAATAAATAAATAAAAGCAATTAAATGTGTTGTTATAATTAAAATATGACAATTAAAATGACGGGTAATAATAGATTACAACGGAATTTTTACGACCCTGTCCGTCAAAGTGACGTCAGTGTTAAAGTCTAATGCAACCTCTGGTCACACGTGACCTTTCCAACATGACATAATGTGGTTAAAACATTTGTGGTTATAAATTATTATTTTATTATTTTATTATAAAATCTATTTTTTTTTTTTTTTAATAGTAAATGACTTATTGTTTAACTAGAAAAGACATAAAGACATGAAGCTGCATTGAAACTGCAGTTTGGACCTTCAACCCGTTGGTCCCCAAGTGAAGTTCACTATATAGAGAAAAATCCTGAAATGTTTTCCTCAAAAACCTTAATTTCTTTTCGACTGAAGAAAGACAGACATGAACATCTTGGATGACAAAGGGGTAAGTAAATTAATTCTGGAATTTTAATTTTGGAATGAAACTTTAATTCTGGAATAAACTAATCCTTCATGTAAATACAGTATGCTAAAGAATACAAAGCTTTATTGACTTTGCACACGTTTTACTTTGTGACCAAAAATGCCTATTAAAATATTTAGAGACTTGAAATGCTAAGTGAAATGAATCTATTATGAATTTCATGTTATGTAAGAGATAATTTATGCTTCTCTCGCACATAATCTTCTTAACATGCAGCTCTTTGCGATCACTACCATTAGCGAGCTGATCTCGCAAGCCCAGTCATTGCTCAACATCAATAACTGCCTGATGCACAATGCATGCACCTATCACAAACAGAAAAACAGTTCAATACAGCCCAGTAACAACAAATCTCATTTTATTTTATCTATAAAACTTCAGCTTGAATAGTGGGAAAAATATTAATGGAAGGAGATATGTGACTGCAATTATGAGCAACGCACAGGCCTGTTGTTAAAGCCGTGTTATCCCTAATGCTTTCTGAAGGTGTTTTTCCATTTTTTTCCAATATTTTCTCTTTTTATGAAGTTTCTTTTCAAAGAATCCTTTTGTTAAGGTGATTTGATGGCGCAGATTAGTATTTCGATGAAAACTAGTCTCTGCGAATTCACAGACTACATAATAGTATCATGACATTTAAACATAATCCCAAGCAGTTGCCTGGGCTGCGGATATATTCAGCCGCTTTAATGCTTCCTTTGCGCTTTCATGAGCTCTGTCTATAATAAATCTGGCTGATTTATTTCGTGTGAATGTTTTAGGCACCTAAGTGAGGAGAAATGAAAATACCGAAAGCCGCGTATTTGCGCTGCAGCTTATTGCCTCATTGACGTGCATTAGGCTGTAAGTACCGGTGGGTTGCATTCAAATGCACTTGTTTATTTTGTCAGAAAAACAGAATCGGGCCACGGCTCTCCCAGGCAGTCTGTGACGGAACTGGCATTGGGCGGTCTGAACTGTGTGTGGGTGTGTGTATATTCAAGATCGTGTGTGTCTCTCTCAGCAACAGGGCTTCTTCAGCAGCAAGGCATAGACAACATGACAGTGCCATCTAGGTGCTGTATGTGGTACTGCCAGATGAGATCATTATGAATTTTTAAGCAGGCTTGCGTCTCTGAATGGACTCCAAACTGAACAATACATTTTGAATTCATTTTTATCTTTTTTTTTATTTTATTTTTTTTTAAATTGATGTCTGCAGTTATTGTTTTTTATTTATTGCCATTATATTTTTATTGATTTCTCTCCCAAACTAAATACATTTAGCCTTTTTTTGAAAAATAATATATTTTAATATATTTTTTTTTTACCTTTTGAATTTCTTTCCTTTTTAATGTATTGCTGTCTGCAATACAATGTATTTATTCCTGTTTTTTAATGCTGTCTAACACAAACTGCACATTACATTTTTCATCTAATATATATTACTGTCTGACTGTCTGTAAAAAAGCTGATAAAAAGTTGTGATCACCTTTAATAAACACATAATTGATCTATGCATAATTATATGCATATTTATTCATATTTATCTATTTATTTGGACAGAAAACAGGTTTTATGTATTATATTTACAATTCTTATATTTCAAGGAGGGCAAGCAGTGTTATGGTGGGAGATTCTCACTGTGTCCAAAATTGAATACTTCCATACTATATAGTATGCAAAAAACAGTACACTGGACACTTTATTCTATATTATATTCATAATATTTGACATTATATTCAGTGTACACTTTATTATCCCTTAAGGCCACGGGAGAGTATTTGTGAATGGCAATAAAGTGAATTAAAATGACGTTGTAATGTCACCTGTCAGTAACTACATGGCGGATGTAGTACGTCTGAATTTCAATCATAATACCCATATTTATACTATACAGAAAGTACTTTTTGAACTGTTGCGAAGTAGGGCTGCAAAACGAATAATCGCAATTAGTCGCATTTAAAATAAAAGTTTACATTTTATGTGTGTGTGTGTATATGTATTATGTATATATAATGCATGTATATATTAAGGAAAATATATTAGATTTTTATATAAAATATTTATATTTATATATAATATAAATTACATACAAGTATAAATATATATACATACAGGGTTTTTTTTAAATATGAAGAGTTTATTTGCAAAAACAGATAAATCCATTTTTTGTTTTTTATGTTATCATGTTTTTGTGTTTTATCATGTTAGTTAGCTGTATTTTTTATTTTTTTTACTTTATATCAAAATAACCCAATTTCAGTTTGATTGAGATTAACTGAAATACACAATAAATAACATGATTTTCGAAAATTTCATATATGATAAACTTCATATACATAATAAATATACACAGTACACACACATATAGAATGTAAACATAAACTTTTATTTTGAATGCGATTAATCGCGATTAATCACTTTGCAGCCCTATTGTGAAGTAAGTTCAAATTCAAACGTAAAACCTACTCAGTTTTTTATTTCGGATGCATCGTTTGTCCTTGGCACCATGGATTTTATTGACGTTCCTAACTCTTCCACAAATGGATCAACACTCAAACTACTTTGCTTTAGTAATCTGCTGTTAACTACAGAAGCACAGATGGGCGAGTTTGGGGCATATTTTTCTGCCTCCCTGCTGAGATTGTGTGTGTGACTTGTTGGTCATGAGTGATATAAAAATGATTTTGCTGTAAGCTGAGCACAGGACATACGCAGACCTGATATTGGAAATGTAAAGTCAGTGAGCTATGAAACAGGGCCTATCTTTTACGTCACTCCGGCCAAATTCATTATAATGCCCAGTGTGCTGTATAAAATCTGAGTTAAGGGGGATGCGGCATTCTGTAAAAAGAGGCTTTAACAATTACATGCTTGATTCACCAGATTATGCTGATAATACACTCCTCTGAAATCGACGTTACCCGTAACATGGCTTTCATCATCCAAACAAAACAACATTTTGGTACAGCCAGCGCTCCTTGCAATCTTCCTCTGTGAAGCCTGAAAACTGCGAGCCATCTCGGATTGATGTTGCCATCGTGCTTCAAAGCGTATGCCAGAATGCAACCAGCTTACAAAGAAAGGTCGAGATGTGGCTTTTCATTGCGTTAAAGCAGGGAAGTTTTCGGAGCCTCTTACGAACCGCGTGCTGTACAGAGTTTGTGATGAGATGACTAGCTCAGATCAGGGTTGTTGGAGACTGGGGTGGGCAGGAAAGAGGAGACTCATTTCATGCAAGGTTACACACATCAGTCAGTCAGACAGACCGCTTCCTTGACTATCAGAGCACTCAAGCAGTATGTTTCACTCTTGGAGAGATAGTAAGATAAAGTTCTGCCTAAAGTGTCAACTGTGTGTGAAGTGGGTTAGAGGATTACTGAACACTTCACTTAAAGCGATAGTTCACCTACAAATGAAAATACTGTCATTTACTCACCACACTTATCATTTTCAGGCTTCTGTGGAACAGAGAAATTACATTTTTCTAGCTACTATTTTCAGTGTAAGTGAAAGGGGACTGAATTGTTCAAGCTCTAAAAAAGTATCATAAAAGAAGTCTATACATGCACTATATTCCAAGTCTTCTGAAGGCGTATCATAGCTTTATTTGAGAAATTGATTGTAAAAGTGGTCTTTCACTGAATTTTTTCCTGAAATGCAATTTTAGTGCATACAGTTCTGATATATAGCCTATTTTCAGAGCTTAGATGGAGTAAGAGACTTTATTGTGTGCAAAATAGTTTCCAGTTCTTTAAAAAAAATCAGTTTTTGTGTCCCAAGTTACATGAAGTAAGTTATTTTTTTTTTTTCACTTTTGGGTGAGCAGTTGCCTATTACATTTGCTGATTCTTTTTAAAGTTTTTTTTGATAGATAGAAAGTTTTAAAAAGACAACATTTATTTGAAATGTCTTCACTGTCACTTTTGATCAATTTCTTGCTAAAAAAAAATTCATACATTCTTGCTAAAAAACAGCCTCCCCCCCATACTATAATTCAGTACCAAAAATTATTGATTTAGAGTTATTGACTATTTTGCATGATGTGAAGTATCTATTTTAATGCTTATTAATATATCACACAATAGGGATGTAAAGGTGTTATCAATATCATGGTATCGCGGTATCATCGCAATCACATGACGATATGAAACGATAGGTCCTCTGGGCAAAACATTTAGTTTTAAAGATATATTTAAACTTATTATTCTAACATAAAAGGTCTTTTAAAATTTGTGTTTTGGGCCATTACGTGTTCCATTGTTTTCCACACGTCAGAACTTCTCAGTTCACAGTGAATGCAGTGAACTTGTTTATTGAATGTTGCATTTAGGAAATGCGCCCCCCGATCTACCTAAATGTGTCTATGTTCATGCGAATCATTCGTGATCCAGCTTCACCTACAGGAGTATAAGGTTTTTTTTTTATTTTTTATTTATTTTATTTTTTTTTATGAATCTTTGCAAATCTTTGCAATGTGTTAGTTAGCAAGTTTTGTGGCTAAAGTAAACTGGATGGCTTATCACCCCACAGAAGAGAGGGGCGTGGTGAGCAGAGCTCATTAGCATTTAAGGGGACATGTAATAAAACGGGTTGCTGTGAAAAGAGCTGATTTTGACAAGGTAAAAAGGGTGTTGTTTTACACTACCATTGAGAAATTTTAACCAGAGTATGTTATAGAATTTTCATTAAAGAAGTGGTTTACTTCTAGAACAACAATTTACAGATAATGTACTCTTTCCATTGTCATCGAAGATGTTCATGTCTTTCTTTCTTCATGTCTTTCTTTCTGCAAAGAAGGTCAAACGCCCTTTATAATGGACCGAGTTTGAACTTCCAAAATGCAGTTTAAATGCAGCTTCAAACGATCCCAAATGTGGTTGTAAATGATCCCAGCCAAAGAAAAAGGGTCTTATCTAGCGAAACGATTGGTTATTTTCATGAAAAAAACACAATTTAAAGGGGTCATTGGATGAAAACTTCACTTTTACATGTTGTTTGAACATTAATGTGTGTGTGTATGTACAAATCTACCCTATAATGATGAAAATCCATGCAGTAGTTTTTAATTAATCTGAAAAAATAATATCCCCTTTTTCAAATCGAGCCATTCTCAGATGCCTGTTGGTGTGGCATCACACCAACAGAGGCCGCTCCCACGATAGTTGATAAACATGAGCGTCTTACCCCAGAGCCGCCTTAAATCAGCTGTAACAGTCCGACTCCCATTGTTCAATGCCGGAGCAGAGATGTAAGTTAGACAAGAATATCTCTGATTGAGTGATTGAGGTGTTGTGTTGCTGGATGTAATAATGAACATAGTGGTCATCATTTTTTCCTGACATCTGAGCCGCTAAAGATTATAGCTGCTGAGGATTACATTTGTTTGTGAAGGGAATGCGCCTCCCGATCTACATAAATGCATCTATGTTCGCGCAAATCATTCGTGATCCAACTTCACTTACAGCAGAAGTGAGTATAAGGGTTTTTTATGAATCTCTGCAATTACCTTTCCTAATAACGTGCTAGTTAGCAAGTTTCGCGGCTAAACACGCTAAATGCGGCTGAAGTAAACAGGCTCATCACTCCACAGTGAGAAGAGAGGGGCGGGGCAGGCAGAGCTCATTTGCATTTAAAGGGACAATCCCCCAGAATGCTATGATTTTTGCAGAGCTCATTTTGGCAAGGTAAAAAGGGTGTTGTTTTACACAACCATTGAGAATTTTTAACCAAAGTATATTATAGACTTTTCATCTACCCAGTCTTTGCAAAGTGAACATGCAAAGAAGATCAAACACCCTTAACAAGTTTTTTGACATACCCTAACTGTCTTGAGTTAGAATACTCAGAGTTCAGGGAAAGTAAGACAAGACGAGCGTTTGGCATTAAAAAGTATATTAATTGTATTTTTTTAAAATGAAAATAACCGATCGTTTCGCTAGATAAGACCCTTCTTCCACATTTAAACTGCATTTTGGAAGTTCAACCTCAGGGCACCATATTAGTCCATTATATGGAGAAAAATCCTGAAATGTTTTCCTCAAAAACACAATTTCTTTACGACTGAAGAAAGAAAGACATGAACATCTTGGATAACAAGGGGGTGAGTACATTATTTGTAAATTGTTGTTCTGGAAGTGAACCTCTCCTTTAATCAATCAAGTTGAGACTGCATATGTTGTAGTTCTTGAACAACAGAGCATTATATTTCATTTAGGATGGCAAGGCAGCTTGCCTATGTAGGCGGTAGGCAGCTCACTAGTTTTTGGAACCAAGCCTGAGTGTGGATCTGCCCTTTAGAAGAGTATTTCAAAGGTCTGTGTGCTTGGTGGAAAAACTGTGTGTCAGTGTTATATTGAAACAATATGAGGATGCAGAGTTTGTTGACTGGCAGGCCATTTGTCATATGAACCTCATGATTTCTCTCACCTCCCTCCTCGACAGAAGGTCTGCGATCTGTGCCCATATGCTTTATTACTGTTATTATCATTGGCTGAATGAAATATTCACACGATAAGCCGAACGTAATGGATCATTGCGTGACGCTCCCTTAGACTGCAATTAATACTGCTCGTTTTGCTGTCTTTTTTTTTAGTAATTGGTCTGTGCTGAAATATTCTTGATATTGACGCCTTGAGAAATCTTTCGAGCAACCATGAATCTCATCTCCTCACCACAGCAGTTTTGTAACGATTGTATTTCAGCTCGTTTATTTGGCTTAAATCCCCGTGTCCCCAGCGTGGAGCATCAGCTCTATACAGCGAGCATTTAGGCTGAATTGAATGTGATTGCCAACAGCGAGAGCAGTGGGCGGACAGTTCCAGTCGGAAAAAAATGTCCTCCCACCTTATGCTGTAACCCTTTCGAAAAGAATCGCTGAGTTATTTTGAAAAAGCTACAATTGCTCATCGCAAAAGAGGCCTGAAATCTTTCGGAAACTTTGAAAATATAACGTACGACGACGAGCGAAGAGAAAAGGCGCAGACCTGTTTCTGAAAGAGCCATTCTCGTCATGATTCATTGGCCATTAAGTAATTTCAAGTGTTTTCTGGGTTAACCAGTCAGAAGTGTGCCCTGAAAATGAGGTTTGTTTCTGTCTGAGGTGGTGGTGGTTCTACGGTGTGAGATTTGTGACGGGGTGGGAGGGTAAATTGCTTGTCTTGAAAGAACTGAAAGTGATGTACGAGGCACAGCTTTGAAAGGTTCTTTAAGGCGTTGATAAATCTCTGTCTTCCCATCTGGCTGCTTTTAATCTGAGTTAGATGCCGGAGCACGAGCGTTTCCCTTTTCTTCGCGTTGACAGGCCGGTTTACGTGAGAGTCGGTGAGCACTGCCTCACATTCTCTCCCGTACACTGCGCTAGACAAAATGGTTCCTTTAGAGAGAGGTTTATTTTTGCGGTAGGCCATTAAAAATAGATAAACCTATAAGCAAGACCTACAACCCAGACAGTGGGCAATCAGTTGTATTTTCTGACGGGGAGAAGGTTTGATTATGCGCGAGGCTGCCGGCACAAGCCAAGATTTCATTTCAGCTAAATTTTAAGGCTTTTATCAGCACTTTCTGAAACTTAGGGAAACCCCTTCTAGGTAAAAGCAGCAAGGTTAACATCACCAAAGGGATTTTTTTTTCAATTACCCTAGGAAGAAGCTACAACTTCTACGGCTATCTTCGCACTGCCCCCTCAAACGCCAACATCTAAGGGTTTTTTTTTTTTTCTGCTGTGTTAAACAAACACTGTTTTAATTGTCTGAACATGTTCGATCTGTATTCGTCAGGTCTTGTTCAAGCAGTCTGATATGATTCTCCAACTATTTTATTTTATTTTATTTTATTTTATTTTATTTTATTCTTTTATTTTATTTATTTTAATTTAATTTAATTTTACTTTTAATTTTATTTATTTATTTTTATTCATTGGAAACCATTTTTAGGTTTTACATTTTTAATTTTCATTTTTATTTATGTTTTTTTTTTTTATTATTTATTGTAACTGTACCTGATTCAGTCAAATTAAATTATATTTCAAAAACATTTCATAGGTTTTCATATTTTATTTTATTTTATTTTATTTTATTTTATTTTATTTTATTTTATTTTATTTTATTTTATTAGACACCTTTTTTAGGTTTTCTGAAAAAGATTTTTATTTATTTATTTATTTATTTATTTATTTATTTATTTATTTTAATTGTAAGTGTATCTGATTAAGTTATTAAAATTATATTTTGGAAACCATTTCATATGTTTTCTAATCATATTTTTATTATTATTTTATTTTATTTTATTTTATTTTTATTGGGCACTATTTTTAGGTTTTCTGATAATCATGTTTGTTTGTTTGTTTATTTATTTATTTTCATTGCAAGTCTACCTGATTAAGGAATATTAAGTTATATTTTGGAAACCATTTCATAGGCTTTCTAACCATATTTTGTTTTATTTTATTTTATTTTATTGGCCACAATTTTTCGGTTTTCTGACAAAGATTTTTATCTGTCTATCTATCTATCTATCTATCTATTAATTGTAAGTGTACCTAATAGTTATATTAAAGTATATTTTGGAAAACATTTATTTTAT
Organism: Cirrhinus mrigala; assembly: GCA_036247105.1. Classification (NCBI taxonomy): domain Eukaryota; kingdom Metazoa; phylum Chordata; class Actinopteri; order Cypriniformes; family Cyprinidae; genus Cirrhinus; species Cirrhinus mrigala. Next base: position 28,046,704 of record CM070019.1, read on the forward strand.
TTTATTATTTTATTTATTTTAATTTAATTTTACTTTAATTTAATTTATTTATTATTTTACTTTATTTTATTTTATACCATTTTTAGGTTTTCTGACAAGGATTTTTGTTTGTTTATTTATTTATTTAATTGTAAGTGTACTTGATTAATTTAATTTAATTTAATATCATTTATAATTTGGACACCATTTCATAGGTTTTCATATTTTATTTTATTTTATTTTATTTCAAACCATTTTAAGGCACCTATCAGCACTTTCTGAACTGCTGAAACTTAGGGAAATCCTTTCTAATTTAAAACAGAAAGGTTTACATCACCGAAGGGATTTTTTTTTTTTTTCAATTACCCTAGAAAAACCTACAACTTCTACAGCTATCTCGCACTGCCCCCTCAAACACCAACGTTTTTGTTGGATCAGCGTGTGTTAAACAAACCCTGTTTTCACCAGCTGAACATATTCGATCTGCATTCGTCAGGTCTTGTTCGAGCAGTCTGGTGCGATTTTCCAACAAACCCTGATGTGATCTGACAAATTGAATAAATGTAACGAAATGACTCGCATGTATAAGCTCTCACAGTGCTTCAACCACCTCCTTCAGGCAGTTACTGTAGAGGCATTTGAAATGTTGGTTTGAAACGTTTGTCATAACTAACGCTAGTCTTATTAGCAGTCTATTGATGTAAAATAGAAGCCGCTGCTGTTTGAAAGGGAACTTAGATGACTTTGGCCATGTCTCACACCTCCCCCTCAAGCCTGACAGGAGTGTGTTTCTCTTTGAGGAACGCCTACTATGAGAGCTGACGTATGATGTTTGTAATAGTGACAGCATTGAAATTGCCCACTGGTTTTGCTCGATTATGTTGGCATGCTCACTTGCGTTGTTAAATATTATCTGTTGGATTTTATTTTATTTTATTTTGCACCATTTTTAGGTTTTCTGACAAGGATTTATTTTATTTTATTTTTTTACTATTATTATTTTTTAAACTGCAACTGGACACAATTGGACACCATTTCTAACCATATTTTATTTTATTTCTTTATTTATTTTTTAATTGCAACTGTACTGGATTAAGTCATTAAATTATATTATGGACACCATGTCATAGGTTTTCTATTATTATTTTTGCAATTGTAAAGGTACCTGATTAAGTCTTGGTAAATTATATTTTGGACGCCATTTCATAGGTTTTCTAACCATATTTTATTTTATTTTATTGGACACTATTATTATTATTATTATTATTATTATTATTATTTCTGACAAGGATTTTTATTTTGATTTATTTATTTTTGCAATTGTAAAAGTACCTGATTAAGTCTTGGTAAATTATATTTTGGACACCATTTCATAGGTTTTCTAACCATTTTATTTTATTTTATTTTATTTTATTTTATTTTATTTTATTTTTATTTTATTTTATTTTATTTTATTTTATTTTATTAGGTTTTTTGATAAGGATTTTATTTCATTTTATTTTTTTATTCCAACTGTACCTGATTAAGTCATATTAAATTATATTTTGGACACCATATCATAGATTTTCTAACCATGTTTTGTTTTGTTGCAACTGTACCTGATTAACTCATTAAATTATATTTTTGATACCATTTCATAGGTTTTCTAACCATGTTTTATTTTATTTAATTATATTTTATTTTTCACCATTTTAGTTGTTCTGACAAGGATTTTTATTTTTTTTTATTTAATTTATTTTGTAATTGTAAGTGTACCCAATTAAGTCATATTAAATTATATTTTGGACACCATTTCATAGTTTTTTTAGACATATTTTATTGTAATGTATTTTATATTATATTATTTTATTTTACACAATTTTTAGGTTTTCTGACAAACATTTTTATTTATTTATTTATTTATTTATTTTATTTTTTATTGCAATGGTACCTGATGAAGTCATATTTATTGATTTTTTTATTTTATTTTATTATACATTATTTATTATAATTTATTTATTTATTATTATTTTATTTTACACAAAGGATTATTTTATTTTGACAAGGATTTTTATTATTGCAAGGATTATTATTATTATCATTGCTATTTTATTTTATTTTATTTTATTTATTGAACATTTTTAGGTTTTCAGGCAAGGGATTTCTTATTTGTATTCATTTTATTTTAATTATTTTAGTAATTGTAAGTGTACCTGATTAAATTTGATTCAGTTATATTTTGGACACCATTTCATAGGTTTTCTAACCTTATTTTATTTTATTTTATTATTTTATTTTAATTTATTTAATATAAAATTTCACATGAAATTTTATTTCATGTGAAGTATCAACTTTTATCTCTGACATTTCTTATATAATTTCTTCAGACAAAGAAAAGCTGAAACAAATGAGTCTAGAAGGCCACAGACAATAAGTACAGAGCTTCAAAAAACCACGTGGCTCAAATTATTTGATTTAACGGTAATTTAATGAAAAAATGTGACTATTAATATGTATTTCACCAAACAGTTCCATTTGCTCTCAATTTAATCTCATTATCTTCTTGTTGCCTGGGAGAAACAATTCAGATATTAAAGAGATTTTTTTTTTATTTTTCATTGGAAATTTTGCACTTATTTCCCGCACCCAGACAAATCATGAATTTTAACGACTACGGCTGCCCTCTTCTCACAGAAAATCAACATAACAGCTGCAAGGTAAAATCATAATTATAAAAAGGACACTGAGTTACAAAGTCCAAGATCAAATTGAGAGTTGTATTGTTGTCAAGTGTATTACGCATAAATTTGTCTCGGTACAAAAGCAAGTCATGTAGCCGCGTCTGCGCTGTCACTGTTTGTAGCTGTAACCATATTGTCAGTAAATATTTCATAGAATAATGGACTTCATTGAATTTCACAAGGTCCTGTTTATGCCTCCGGTCTGCCGTTAAGCACCTCTCGCCCCAGGAAACCCATTCACAGAGCGTATTCTCAATAGCGAGAGCTTTCGGTGTGTTTTGCAAGATTACAGAGTGCAGAAGCAACCTTTTGAAACATCCAACCGACACTCTCCCTCTCTCTGGATCATTATCTTGTGTGAACATTCATCACTTCCCTCATTTTATGCAGGATTTCAACATCATCATAATTTAAAAGGCTTTCTGTGCTTTGAATATGTATGTTTCTCCTTCATGTATGACACTGGGAATGGATCTCGAGGCCTTTATGCATGTATCTTTTTCATGTTCTTTTCTCTTCGTTTTTCCATCGGGTCTCCCGCTCCCTTTTCTCTCCCCACCTCATCCACTTTCTCTCATTCTGGGTGTTTGGATAGAACAGCATCTCTTTTTTTTTTCCCTTGTCAGTACAAGCCTACATATAATTTAGCTGCTCTTTAGCCACGGCACAGAAAGAGAGCTGGAGTCTGAATCACGCAGGGCGAATCCCTTCAGACAGCATGTCCCCTATTTTTCAAGTCATTGTCAGAGTAAAGAGCACAGCTATCCATTCCCATCTAGCGTGGATAGAGGGCCAGCACATAGATAGCTGTCTGCTTGGGCTGTAATAAAGATAGCATGGATGCCATCTATCAGGAGTAGCTCCTTTGGAAAACTGTTCCAGCATCAGAAGCCGAACATTTGGGCCGAGCTTCGTGCCTCTGCTTCGTGTTTGATCACCACAGCTGCTGTGGGCCACTGGCTTTGTTCTGACGGCACCCGTACTGAACCTCCGATGGAACAAAGGACAGTGGTAGCTGCAGCTGAGTTTTCTTGAACCATAAATCAAGTGAGGACTGTTTCTTTTCCTTTTTTTTTTTTTTTTTTTTTTTTTTTGTGGCCCTGCATCATCTCACAGGATGCTTTTTCTTGGTCGTTCAAGACCTCAAAAGCTTTGCACTACTGTTTATCAGGGTAAAAGCAGAATAGAGGTCACACTAAAGCCAAGTAATAACTGTGCTAAGGGTGTAATGATGTTTGTTTGTTTTTTTAACTATTGGAACTATTGGAACTATTGGAACTATGGAACTATGTTTTTGGTTTTTTTTTTTCTTAAAACTATAGTAGGTTTATATGAAGTTCACAATAAAATGGTGTCTGAAATTTGTACTTTTAATGTTTTTTTTTTTTATCATATTTTTCAAATATTTTTAAAACTCAAATATTTATGCATTCATCATTCATTACTACTAGATTTACAATAATAAATAAGAATTTACAGGCTTTTAGCTGGTTTTGCATCTGAACTCTTCATATTTGTTTATATATATATAATAAAAAATGTTAAGGATAAAATAAAATAGAAAAAATAAAATAAAGATATACTTGTTGTTGTTATAATTATTATTATTATTACTCTGAAAATTTTATTAAGCATTCATCATTTATTACTATGACCAAAAATAAAATAAAATAAAATAAAATAAAATAAAATATATAATCATTGTTGTTGTTATTATTATAATAATAATCATTATAACTATTATTATTATTACTCTGAACATTTTATTAAGCATTCATCATTGCTACGACCAAAAATAAAATCAATCAAAAAATTAAATAAAAGATATAATTGTTGTTATAATAATAATAATAATAATAATAATAATAATAATAAATTTATTAAGCATTCATCATTTATTACTACGACCAAAAATAAATTAAAATAAAATAAAATAAATAATTGTTGTAAAATAATCATAATAATAATAATATTATTATAATATTATAAAATAATATTATTATTATTATTATTATTATTATTATTATTATTACTCTAAAAATTTCATGAAGCATTCATCTTTTATTACTATGACCAAATATAAAATTAAATAAAGAAATCAGACAAAAAATATAATTGCTGTTTTTATAATAATAATAATAATAATAATAATAATAATAATAATAATAATAATTATTATTATTATTATTATTATTATTATTATTATTATTATTATTATTATTATTACCCTGAAAATGTATATGAAATTTATATATATCTAATCGATAAAAGCGATCTAATCTTTAGTATCTCATGATTTTTCAGAAACCATATATATTTTGGGACAAGATTTTAAAATAAATAAAAAAAATAAATAAAATAAACCAATCAAATAAAATAATAAAATAAAATAAAAATATTAACATTTAAAGTAGCATATGCCTAAAATAACAATTATGAAAATTGATCTCTTTTTTAACTCATGATTTTTCAAAAATCGTACATATAATTTGGGACAAGTATAAAATAAAATAAAATAAAATAAAATAAAATAAAATAAAATAAAATAAAATAAAACAAAACCAGCATATGCCAAAAATAGCAAATTTTATTAAATTATTAAGTTGTAAAATTATAATATTATTATTATTATTATTATTATTATTATTATTATTATTATTATTATTAACTAGAATAAGCCACATGATCGAAAAAAAAAAAAAAAGAAGAAGAAGAAGAAGAAATAAAAATCACTATTTTTTGGTTTGAAATGCATTTTATATTTTCCCAAAGTATGCTGTCCTTTCATAATCCAACAGTGATGCACCAGTTTTTACTTTTCTTTTTTTTTTTTTTTTTAAAGTTAGTCTTTTCAAAAGTTATACTTGGTTACCAAGGAGACAGCAGTGTCAGTAAAGAACATCTTGAGATGAAATATGAGAAATGTGAGGTGTGAAGACAACAAAGGAAAAGCACAGTAAATATGACTTGTGAACAGATTTTTTTACTATGTGTCATTTGTTGTGAAGCTGTAATTTTTGACAAAGTGTGAGGAGAAAAAAAAAAAAAAAAAAAACCTTTTTAGGACATAAAACACTAGCTATAAAATTTATAGTTGAGACAAAGCATTCGGTTGTTTAAAAAAAAAAAAAAAAAACTTTGTGTGAGGGCAAAAAAGACCAAATTCTTCAGTGACACATTTGTCAACTCACTAGTAAGAATGTGAAAAAAATGACTTTTTTTTTAGAGCGTCATTTCCACAGAGTCAAAAGGTGGCCAAATTAAAAAAAAAACACCCTTATTTCTTTCTAATACTTGAACAGATGGACTCTCGCAGCCCAAAGGTCTCATGCGCGGTCACACCGACTATAGAGCTCCGTATTCCTCACAGTATTCTTCACACTTCAAACCTCACAGCTGCCTTGATTACGGCTTTCAGCAGCACCTCTTGTTCAGTAATGTTGTAGACATGTTTGATGAGCTCTTCATCAGTTGGGCTCCATGATTTCAACCCCTGACCTCAGCTGTACTTACTGTGAACTCGCAAAAAATGTCACAAAACTTTTTCATTCAATTTACAAACACATATTATAAACTTTTTTAGTCTTTAAATATATGGCAGTACTCATAGGTGATACATGAAGTCAGGTGACCCTTTAGCTTGTCTGGAAAAGACAACCATATTGTATTTATGACCATAAAATAAAATATTTAATCGCATTTAATCACATTCAAAATAAGAGTTTGTGTTTACATAATATATGTGTGTGTACTGTGTTTATTTATAAATACTCACACATACATGTTGTAGACATGTTTGATGAGCTTTTCATCAATTGGGTGATATCTGTGGTTTAAGCTCCATGATTTCGACCCTGACCTCAGCTGTACTTACTGTGAACTCAAAAAATGTCGCAAAACTATTTCACTCGATTTTCAATCATACATATTATAAACCTTTTAAATCTTTAGAAATATGCCAGTACTCATAGGTGATACATGAAGTCATGTGACCCTTTAGTTTGTCTGGAAAAAGACAATCATATTGTAGAACTTGAAATTGAAATCAAGTAAATTAATTAGTGCTGTCAAAACGATTAATCGTGATTAATCGCATCCAAAATAAGAGTTTGTGTTTACATAATATATATGTGTGTACTGTGTGTATTTATATGTATATATAAATACTCAAACATACATGTTGTAGACATGTTTGATGAGCTTTTCATCAGTTGGGTGATATCTGTGGTTTAAGCTCCATGATTTCGACCCTGACCTCAGCTGTACTTACTGTGAACTCGCAAAAAATGTCGCAAAACTATTTCACTTGATTTTCAATCATGCATATTATAAACCTTTTTAGTCTTTAAATATATGGCAGTACTCATAGGTGATACTCATAGGTACTCATGTGACCTGTTAGCTTGTCTAGAAAAGACAATCATATTGTAGAACTTAAAATTGAAATCAAGTAAGTGAATTAGTGCTGTCAAATCGATTAATTGCGATTAATCGCATTCAAATTAAGATTTTGTGTTTACATAATATATGTGTGTGTGCTGTGTATATTTTTTATGCATATATAAATACTCACACATACATGTAGATGTTTATATTTTGTATTTTGGATGTGATTAATCATAAGTAATCGATTTGATAGCACTAGATGAAATGAAATAATAAAAAAAATCAATATAACTGCAACACAGCTCTCAATCCTAATGATTAATAATGGATGTCGGCCTTTATTTTTTTTGTGCATGTGACTGAAACGTTAGCGAAAGAGTGTTAACATTAACAAGCTGTATTAAAATAGTGCTAATCGCAGTGATATTTGCTACATGTGAATGACTGTGAGCATCATTTACTTGACATTTCACTGACTTATAACTGCTTGCTGACGGAAAGCAAAATACCGTGAATGTACACTAATGAATCCCTTTTTAAATAGTTATTTTAACTTTTTTTTAAAAAACTTTCTCCCCCTCTCTTTTTCTGACTCACTGTTGCCGTGGAAACGTTCTATTGTAGAAGTGATGCTAAAGGATTCATTAGGTCTGTAGAGAGTTTGTTATTCTTCCATTGAACAATTGAGACTCAATCAATGTAGCCTGATATAGCTTACTGTCTCTAATGGGAGCGTCTCTCTCTGACGACATGGATGCGTTCTCTCTCATACTGAAATATATTGCTTGTGTCCCAGAAGATATTTTGTCATCTCTGCTGAAAAGACCAGTAAAAACCAGCCTGGCTAGTTTTGTTCCTGTTTGTGTGTCAAAATTGAAAATTGTCATGATTTACTCACGCTCATGTCATTCCAAAAGAAGATATTTTGAAAGGGTCCAAAATAGTACCATTGAGTTTCATTGTATGTTCCACAGAAGAAAGAACGTCATACAGGTTTGGAACGAGATGAGTGAAGTGAATAATGACAGACGAACTATTCCCTTAAGAGCTATTTTAAATTTCCTGTATTATAAAAGTTATGTTTGTTATGAAATATGTGGATAAATTTTGTCTCCAGCCATTTGAACAAATCAAAAACCTGAAAGTATTCTTCAAACTTCTGAATTCATCAGAGTATAATCATGAATCTGACTGAATCATTTTGTAACATTTGAGACTGTATTGCAATTTGTATGATTATTTGTTTCTACTAGACAAAATAATGAGAAACCATCATGCTGTTCTCATATTTAAGAAATACTTCGTCCAAAACTGAAATGCTCTCACCTTTTACTCGCACACTCCCCTTGTTGCACCCAGTGGCATCACGATTTCACGACCTTGTGTCTGAAAGTGCCACATTTGATTTGAGAGCTGGCAGAGGTTATGATTTTCAGGGAGAAATGACTCAAATTCAAGTCTGTTCTCACACAAAGCTATCTGAAAACTGCAGAAGACTTAGCACAAGAGATGTATGAACCACTTTTATGATACTTTTATGATGCTTTTTTCATTTCAGAGCTTGACAGCACTTGTCATTGTATGACAAAAACCAGCAATGCTGGTATTCTTCAGATTTAACCGTTTCTGTTCCACAAAAGGAAAAAAAGTCATGTGGGTGTGGAATAACATGATTAAATGAGGGCAATATTTTTGGGTGAGATACGGTACTGAAATTTGCTGAAAAGTTAATAAAATATCTAAGATGTAGATTAGTTTGTTTCCTTATCATAACAGATTTGAAGAAATTCATCAACAGTGGTCCTCTGTTGTGAATGGGTGCCATCAGAATGAGAATCCAAACTGCTGATAAAAAATAAAATAAAAAAATAAACATTACAATAATCCAGTCCATCAGTTAATGTCTTGTGTAAGGGCGTTTTAGCTTTAAACTTTCCTTCTGGCTAAAATACTAGTCTATAGCTACACTCACACTGTCAGTTTTTGGGATTGACAACCGCATTTACTTACAGGTGTGAGTCTCATAATGTCCCGTTCACACAGCAGCTTACAGAAGCAACAGTCTGTATGAACTTGCAATGGGAGTCAAGCCCGTATTCCTTACCAGTACCCATAGCAACAGTGGCTGAAGTAATATCAAAGATGGCGACGTCCATAAAACTGGAAGTCTTATCATTTTCTGACACGAGTCCAAGCGAGCCGCGAGGTTATTAATCAAACCTTCATTAACCGACAGCGGCTTTTATATTCGGGTGAAGAGCGGAGCATTTGAATCGCGCACAGCACAAAACTGACGGGAGCACCTCCGGCGGAGACTGGATATAAAACTTTCGGATGACACATAGCTCATTTTTTCGTCACTGTAAGTTACCGAAACCACACATGAAAGCACACAACACACGGTAGACGCGCGGCAGAGCAGCTCTCTCGCACTGAATGACGTGACGGACAACTTGTTGTCCAGTCCTCTTCCGGTCACGCAGCGCGTGAGTTCTGAGAATGCGGTTGTGAGTCCTGAAAATTTACGGGCATAAGTTCGGTAATAGAATGCGGTTGTCTCATCCGTAAAAAAACAGTACTGTATATGTAAATAACCGAACGTAACCGTATTAATGACTCAAATACAGGACTGACAATGTATTCTGCTGCTGTGTGCTCTAGCCTAAATCCATAATAACGCATCCTCCAGTGAAAAAGTCCATACAATGTTTGCTTGTAATGTCACTTGTAAACAGTGCTTGATCTGTGCGTGTTTCTCTCCTGATTAGACAAGATGACTTTTTCACTGGAGAAAGCAATGTTATGAACAGAGGACTTGCATTTTTGCCGGAAGCAATGGTTTGAAGTTAAAAATCGTAATGATGGATTTATTATAAGCACGCAGATTATTGCTTCACAAGATGTTAATTGATAAACTGGAGTCTTGCAGAGTGCTGTGCTGTTTTATCAGCTGTTTGAGGTTCAGCTGTTGGTGAGCAAGTGATGTAACGCTAAATTTCACCAAATCTGTTCCGATGAAGGAACATACTCATCTACATCTTTGAAAATGCCAGGACTGAAGTAGAAAAATGTCGAAAATTCCTTGTTTATTATCCCTACACTTGTAACATCTTCAAATGCGGTTCCAGTGTGCCATTGTGTCAGAGAAATAAAAATGTGTTGCTTGAGGACAGCCCCTTGCCACCCACTCTAACAATGTTTTTGTGACTTATGTTGTAGTGTGACATTGCTATAATTTATACAGTGTGTTCTGTGGGCATGGACGAGGCAGTGCTTTGAATTTGTTTGCTTTTTTGTTTTTTTAAGTTGTGCTGGAGAAAGCAGAAAGGGAGTGGGGAAATGCTCTAGGCCCACCTGGGTCAAGGACAGAGTCGTAAACATGTGTATGACCAAATGGCTCTCGCAGCCGCGGGCCTGAAGTCCTCCATAACGGCATTATGGCTTTTAAACACACAGCCTTTCACCTCAAACCTTTGCTTCGCGCTGTCGCAACATCAAGGTTTCTGTTCTTAGGGTGTTAAACTTGAAGTAGAAGACATTGTGCCTTCTCACGTCAATGGAGTAATTCCCAATTAGCAATGGAAGCATGGCTGTGTCTTTTTGCTTTTGATCTGTTTCAACTCCATCTATGAAACATGCGCTGAAAACAAGACTGCAACCCCCTAAAGATAAAAACAGATGTTTTATACATGGATTGAGACGAGTGAAAATAGAAAGCAACTCAACACAGGCTTTTTCGAATCGGGACAGTGTATTTGTTTCTTGACAAAACAGTTTTAATGAATTAATTGATTATGATAAGAACAAAGAGAAATTAGCCATATTGTTGCGGCGAAAAGAGTGTAATTAATCCAAAACGAGCGCTACACAGCTTAGCATACAATTGCGAGATAATTCATCTTTTGATATTCGGTTAGATATAACAGCTCATAATTCCTTTACTAATTCTGGGTCTTAACTAACTAATTATTCCAAAAGCCTGGATCTGTTGCAGGCACTGTGGATCAATCTAGCATGTCCATGACACCCCCCCCCCCCTTCCCTCGCCACCCCCCTTCCTTCCTCTGTGGCTTTCCAATGGCTTACACATTTTCCTTTCTCTCTTTTTTTTTTTTCCTTTCTTTTTTTGTTTTCGGGAGGGGAGGGGTGGAGGTTAATTCAGCGTCTTGTTAAAAAGCCAATGTAAGTTGATTTTGCATGTGTTTCTATGTGTCATAGCTGTGCTTCTAAGCTCAATTAATACTCCCAGCTCACCACTGATAAAGCGTTCTGTGCACTGTTCTTTGCTTTCCTAGAAAGGCTAAAGCTAAAAGACAAGAGTGACGAGTTAAATAAAGCTGTCCATGTGTGATATACTTTCATTTTGTTTTAAAGCCATGTACTGCGAGCCACCTCTACGTTCCAGAATTGTGCTAAGCTCTTTTGTTCCCTTTTCTCTCTCTCTTTCTGAAGATTTTGTATCAAAGCCTAGTTTTCATGAACCTCTATTCTGTCCCTAGAATATGGAATGATCGGAGAACATACTGTAAAAAGTCAGCGGCCAAGATCAGTACATGACACAAAGGGCCTACAGGAGCGAGATGAATCTGCTAAATTTATGGCACAAACTGGTAATACAATAGTTATGCTTCTTTCCTTTCCTATGTAAACTAAACTTAATTTTCATCTTAAGTCACTTGCATGCTATCTTCTGTACTGCACCTTTAAGTGACAATGTTTATTTATCATATTTATTATTTTTGTCCCTCTTCCACTTTGTCAATACAGAAATGAAAAGCAACAGAATTGGCCATTTCTGCAAAATGAGACGATTTTTAATTGGGCTTCTGGTTTCTATTTGTTTTAACTTTGTTTTAACCACTAAAAGAAATAAATGTAATGCAGACTTGTTAAAACGTAGAATAATTAAATGGTTAACATTTAACTGTAAACACTTGTGGTTATCCAGCTGTTTAGAGGTGAAATAACCCTGATATATTACCTTTAAAAGTGCCAAAACACAAGGCCTGTAGAAACTTGAAGATGTTTCCCTTTCTTTTCCTTTGCTTTAATTTCCCTGTTTTTCTTTTCTGATTTTATTTGTTTCCTGCATGAAGATGATCTATAGCTATTATGGGGAGGGACGTTAAGCAGCCATCTTACTTTGTTTTAAGTTTTGCACCTTTTGTATATTTGTGACATTTGTGTAGCACTTAATATCGTTTAAGTTGCAAATCATTGTGCATACTAAACCTTAACAACCTTGTTTCCATTCCAATCAGTCGTTTATGTGTTTATTTATTTCCATTTAGAAATGAAAATCTGAACAGAATGTCATTCATCCTGCATTTAGTTTCTCATTTTCAGATTGTCTGAGTTGTTGTTCCACTTCATCCAGAGTTGATCCACCTTTCAATCTAATCTAATCTCTGAGAATGGCAGAGGAAATTGCCCATATGTACCCAAGGTCATTGCCAGTAGATTCTCTGGTAGTTAGTACAAACAAACCAAACCGAAATCTTGAGTGTACAAGCAACCAAATATTTGCATATGTTTGAGCCATATGTAAGCCTAAATTATTCAGTTAAAACTAAACTGTTTTAACAAGGCTTGACTTGAAAGCAATAAACGTAAAAAATAAATAAAATTTAATGATATCAGTGAAGATTTTGACAGGCAAAATAAAAGCATTAAATGTTAATAAATTGAAGATTTTCCTTCTCATACTATCCCTTTATTCAGCATCACATGGCAATTGTGGATATTGATAACACGTGCTTTTAAGGAGACAGTTTTCTTGCTTATTAAATGTTTGGCAGTGTCAAATTCTCTGGAAATCAAATGTCTTATTAGCGCTTGGTCTGGCCATGCAATTGCTCATTGGGAATTACAGGCGATCCAGAGTGCAGCATTTAGTGAACAGATATAAAACACAAAGCTAATCTCAAAGTGTTTGCCAGAAAGCAGCCTATGGTTTTAAACCAACAATTATATCAACTTTATTTAGCAATCATGCATTCTAATGCCAGCAAACAATGCCAGTGATTGGATTGACATTACAGTTGGTAAATCATAATGTTTCCAGCTTTCTAACAGCTTTGATTGTTCGGATTTGACATAGAAAGTTCTTCCATCGAGTGATTCTCAAATGCGACCAACGCTGCCGAAAATTGCTGTGATCTGCTGAATATGCTGGGGGAAACGCAAACCATCCCCGTCTTTCTCGACAATCTCCAATTCTAATTGATTTCGCTTCAAAGAGACAAGAAGCTTTAGCTTAAATCCAGGAGATCTGAGATCTAAAAGAATGAACCGCAGTCTAGACTGAGGGCCAGAGGTCTGTTCTTCTGTGCGACTGTAGTTAGTAGAAAACTAACTCTCATCAAAGATCATTCTCTCTAACTTTTAGAAGCCATGTTGCATGCATTCTGCATAGTTTATCATATTTTATATATTTCATCTATTAGTTTTGTTTGCCTTTTTCCTTTCAGTTGATTTCATCTAATCGGTTGCATGCATGATTTTAAAATATAAATATGAAGTTAAACCTTAGTATTTTTTAGGATGCTAGTATAATTAAAGCTCCCATTATGATATCTATTTTGTGGCCACACAGTAAAATGGATATGATCCTGCTTTGAATATGCATAAATGTATTAATCATTCTTAAATGCTTTTGTATCATCTTTTGTCAATGTAATCTTTCAGGATATTTGTAAATTGTATTATATTGAATGCCATACCAGGACACGTTTGCTCATTTGTGCTCCTGGAAATCTTCCTTCCTGCAGAGTTTAGCTGTGTCCGAAATCAAAGGCAGATGTCTTGCTTCCCAGCCAGTCAATGATTTAATAGACAGCATGTCCTTATGAAGATGCTTCCTGGTTTGAGACTGCATGTATAATGATCTAAAGCAAATTCAAGTGAGCTTAGAGATAATCTAATGAATATTTAATGCTTATTTCTCAGCTGAAATGGAATCATAAGTTCATAAGTTATAAATTATATCTGTAAACTAAACATTCAAGACACCATTTTTATTCTTTTAACCAACCACACCCAGATGATTGTGAGAAATAATTAAAGGAGCAGTTCACCCAAAAAAAGAAAATTCTGTCATCATTTATTACCCTCATGTCATTCCAAACCTGAATGACTTTCTTTTGTGGAACATAAAGTAGCCTTTTTGTGTACAGTGAAAGTCAGTAGCGTCCACTGTTGTTGTGGAATGCACTGACTTTCATTTTATGGACAGAAACAGCTGAAACATTCATCATACAGCTTTCTAATGACATGTGAGTGGGTAAATGATGACTCACTGTTGAGTGAACTATCCCTTTAAGTAGACAGGATGGACACAGCCTAGTTGTAGCTCTAACCAAACACATCTAAACCAGCTTATCAGCTAAAACCATCTAAACTCTGCAGAAATGTAGATCTCTATGAGCAGGACCGGGCGTCTCTGCTCCGGGATATTTGAGCCCTGAAAGTCATTCAGGCAGGATCACATCAAAGATACGTAAGAAATGATGCTCCTTTAGAGCTCATCCCATTTGGAGCCTTTAAGATATGCTGTGGCTTCTTAGTGTGTAACTTAGTGAGGCCCCTCCTGCTCCTACTGGCTCCACCCCCTTGGGGTGTCACATGACCATGTTACTGCTTTTAACTGGTGTCACCCTTCTCCTACAGGTGACCCTGGTGCTGAGGAGTGGTCCCAGTGGAGCTTATGCTCAGTTACATGCGGTCAAGGGTCGCAGGTGCGAACAAGAACATGTGTCTCACCTTACGGATCACACTGCAGCGGCCCTTTAAGAGAATCCAGGGTGTGCAATAACACTGCCGCCTGCCCAGGTAGTGTTAGTCACAGACACTGGACTGTCCTTCAGAATCTGTATCTTTCATCATTCAGGGCAGAAAATTGCCGTCATTATTTGCTGTCATTGCTTCATTATTATGTTAAATGTGTTATTATTATTTTCACAGTTATTATTTATCTTTGTGTCTGCTCTGATTTTTCCACTTGTGTTTTTGGTCATGCATCCTGTCATTTGTTTGTTTTATGTTGCTCCATTCATTTTCTTTTGTCACTCTTTTCATGTCCCTCTTCTCGATGTGTGACTTAGCCGAGCTTTTTATACAATTCCAACACTAAGCGAAACCTTTCAGAAGTGTGTTTGTTGGTGCATGCAGAAGAAAAATGTAGAAGAAAGGGGGAAAAGGCTAATCTATCCCCGTATGGCCAGAAAAGCGACCTGAATTACCCTCTTGTTTTAAAATCTTTAATTACTGGAGGTATCGACCTTTAATTCATCATTTTCAGAGGTGCCATCTTAATGGAGTTGGGCTCAACGATACTTCAGCACCATTGAACTTGCTGTCTCCGGCTAACTGGATTTTTATTTCAAGTAAAAGGGCGTGAAAAGAGGCCTGTTGTTTTTTCCCTTCATCACGAGCTCTGAAAATGCAGTTCAGCTCTTTTAGGACTTTTGGTATCGGTAAATTAATGCTGTTTACATGTTACCTCAGCAGCATTGAACTTATGTCACAAGCTAACTGGATTTTTATTTTAAGTAAAAGGGCATGAAAAGAGACTCGTTTTGTTTACACCATTAGCTTTAAAAATGGCAATTCAGCTCTTTTAAGACTTTTTATATGGCTAAATCAATGTGGTTTACACAGCATTATAGATATACAGCTTTTCCCTGCACCATGAAAAATATACAGGCATATCTCACTAACACATATGCTAGATAGATGTGTGTATGTGTGTGGAATTAGTATTGATAGTGAAATCATCAATGTTACCTTTAATAAACTGGTTTATGAACACCAATTTTTGACCATGCTACTGTGTCTAACTAAAGCACTGAAACAGCTATGAAGTTTCACTTTTTTCCTCATAGTCAAGGGAAGAATTTATGTATGTTGCTAATTAACTTCCTGAACATAAATTTAAGCAGCGTTAATGGAGCTGCTTTGCATCCAAGATTAAAAATGGTGTTCACGTTTGCCATTGACTGCAGAATTCTTCCAAACCAACTAAAAAAAAAGCTTCTCAGATCAGTTCGGTGCTTGAAAAGGCTTGGAGGCACATATAAATGACATAAGGCTAGACCACAGCTTAAGGGATTGAAAATAAGACCCACCATGTCTCTTGAATGCTCAAATAAAACCATTTATTCCCCTTCTGGACTAGCTTGGACAGCAGCCTAATTGAGCACAACATTGTTTTTCTTTGAGGGCAACCCTTATTTACATCATTTTATTGTATTATGCGGCAAAGCATTGGGGGAATAAGTTATGTACCAGCACACAAGGCTTTCACACTACAGTATGTGTTTTATAGATTGGGAAATTCATATAGTCAGCTGCATCAAAATATAGGCATAACTCATCCCAGCTAATCCACATTCCCCTTTAGACAACATTTGAGACTAGTCAAACAGAGCACTGGTTTTATGAGAGGTTAAAAAAAATGGGTCAATTAGTTTGAAATTTTTTCAGCAGTATTTTTTTTTTTTTTTTTTTTTTTTTGCATTGGATATCAAGTGGCGACCCAATGCAGTACATAGGAGTGAGAAAAAATGTCCTTAAAGAAAAGCATTTTAATATAGTAAAATGAACCCAAATACTATGGCTGAATAGAAAGATTAGCTAAATTTATTGTTGTCTTGGATAGTTTTGTTCTTGATTTTCAGGGACGTCAGATAAGCTGACCATGTTGGCATCTTCCTAAATTATACTATTGGTCAATATATATATATATATATATATATATATATATGTATTAAAATAGTTATTTTGCTCATCAAGGCTTATTGTTTAAAAATTCAGTAAAATCAATATTATTGTAACATATTACAATTAAAAAAAAAAAGTTTTCTATTATTATATTTTAGAATGTAAATAATTTTTTTAATGGTAAAGCTGAATTTTCAGTAGCCTTTTCTCCAGTCTTCACCCAGACAGCACACGTAGATCTGCAAGATGTCTGTTAAAGATCACTTGATCTGGAAATCATCTTTTGTGTACAAACATCTGACAGACGTCTGTAAGATGTCAGTTGTACATACATTCTAAATCATAAACATCTTAAAGACATCTAATAGACATCTATTTGACATCTGATAGGACACGTCCTATAGACGTATTGCAGCTGAGCAAACACTCCAAAAAATATGTCTTGCAGATGTAAATGCAGATGTCAAATAGACATCTCAGAGATGTATGTGTGCTATCAGGGCAGTGTCACATCCCAGATAGCACACTTACATCTATAAGATGTCTGTTAAAGATCACTTGATCTGGAAAGCATCTTTTGTGTACAAACATCTGACAGACGTCTGTAAGATGTCAGTTGTACATACATTCTAAATCATAAACATCTTAAAGACATCTAATAGATGTCTATTTGACATCTGATAGGAAACATTCTATAGACGTATTGCAGATGAGCAAACACTCTAAAAAAAATATGTCTTGCAGATGTAAATGCAGACGTCAAATAGACATCTCAGACATGTATGTGTGCTATCAGGAATGTTCCTTCAGAAATTATTATAGTATTCCGATTTGGTTTTCAAGTGATGTCCTATGATAATCAATCTTGAAAATGGTTGTGCTGCTTAATATTTTTGTGAAAACCAAAAATATTAAGCATGTTTGCTGAATAAAAGTATTAATTTTCTTGGTAGTGTAGCTAGCTTCAAATAAATTAGCACTGGATGTACAACTGTAGAGAAGTGGATGTACAGACTTTGTAGACAACAAAACAACTGTAGACAACTGCACTATTATATAGTTAGTAATTAGAACCCATTTTTGGTTCACACCCCACTATTAAGTAAAAAGAATGGCATATGTTTAGTGACATTACCTTTTATCTGCTTATAAATGAGAGTCCAACAGGAAATAAAAAAGCGTCCTGTTAATGGCGAAGTCATTGAGCTGGTTTTTGCAAAGACCGGCTTTCCATGAATGCTTCAACGAGAGTTTGTTTTTAATTAATGCTCTTTGAGTGGGATTGGAGTTTTCATTATACAGTAAGAGCATTAGAGAGGGGGATTTGACGTTTGGAGGGGAAACGGTGCCCAGCAGTCTTGACAC
Source organism: Cirrhinus mrigala (assembly GCA_036247105.1). Lineage (NCBI taxonomy): Eukaryota > Metazoa > Chordata > Actinopteri > Cypriniformes > Cyprinidae > Cirrhinus > Cirrhinus mrigala. The sequence continues at coordinate 28,064,874 of CM070019.1, forward strand.
TGATGACTGGATTAAGCCCCAGTAAGTGCGCGCGCAGAACGCACACCTGGGACTTTGATAAGTGCGCTAAGAGAGCCGAGACGAATTTGGCGCGGCTGCGGCAGCCCTCCCGGCGCGTCTTTCATCACGCTAAGACAAAAGAATGTCATCAGCCGTGGTGCTCGGGATGGGGGTGGAGTGGTATGGGATTGGGAAAGGTAAATTGTAGAGAAAAGGGGAAATGATGCAGTTGTTTTGATTCATTGCGGCTGTGTAACAGCTGTTGATAAACAGGCTCGATGCTGGAGGTGTTTCACTGCTGCATTTGAATGAGGCTGCGTGTGGGGGTGTGTGTGCCGTGAGCGGTGTGTATTTGTCTTAACTCTTGTCCTCTGTTGGCAGTGCACGGTACGTGGGAAGAGTGGTCTCCCTGGAGCCTCTGCTCTTTCACCTGCGGGCGGGGTCATCGCACCCGCACTCGGACGTGCACTCCACCCCAGCACGGAGGAAGAGCGTGTGAGGGACCCGAGACCCAGAGCAAACTCTGCAACATCGCCCTCTGCCCAGGTCTGTGCGCTTCAGATGCACTACTTTCTCCCATCCTTATGTCATCTCGACTCATCCTGTCTCATCTTGCCTTTTTTGTCTCATCTCATCTTCTCTTCTCTTGTATCATCTGTGCTCTTCTCTTTTCACCTCTTCTCACCTCATTTTCACGTGTTTGCCTGCCCATCCGGTTCTGATGGTTAATGGTAAACAAACTTGGCTTGCTGCCCTCAATGGAGGCTTGAACCTGAGGTTCAGCTTGAGCTCTGAGTTCAATTCTCCTATTGTGGTACTACATATAGGGAGAATAACTAAAATAGAGGAGGAGATGGGGAGGTGGAGGCATACCTTAAGAATTGATGCTGGGACAGTGCAATGATTGCTGCTTATGTGGGCCATTCTACGGAATTGCTGCAAACTGCTGTCCCACAACCAAAAAACACATCTAAAAAGCATTTAAGTATTCAATTCTTAGATGCTTACTAAGATACTTCTATTATCTATTGAAACCCACAATAATATTTATTGGGTACTTTCAATTGGGAGGTGGCTTATGAAAATGATATTTAAATCATTTTAAATTTTATTTGCGCTGTCTGGTGCCCAATCTTCACTTATTGTACATTACACCAGTTAGAGCAGAGTGTAAAGTTTCATTATGTGCACCCAATGGTTCAAACATTGTACCTTGAAGGTAGTGCTCTGTATCAGGATAATAATGCACCAATACACACAGCAAGACTGGTGACAGACTGGTTTAATGAACATGAAAATTAAGTTGAACATCTCCCATGGCCTGCATAGTCACCAGATCTGAATATTATTGAGCCACTTTGGGGTGTTTTGGAGGAGCGAGTCAGGAAACGTTTTCCCACATCAGCATCACATAGTGACCTGGCCACTGTTCTGCAAGAGGAAAATGGCTCAAAATCCCTCTGGCTGCTTTGCAGGACTTGTATTTGTCACTCCCACGATGAAATGATGTTGTATTAGCTGCAAAAGGAGGCCCAATATCATACTAATTGTGATCTAAAACCAGGTGTTTCAGTTTCATTGTCCAACCCCTGTATATATATACTTTGTAAATTAGGAAACTTTATGTAAAAAATGTATCCTGCATTTTCTATGTCACTACCGAAACAGTGGGACTGATTTTAACTACACCCCTACATTTATGATCAGGACATATTTATGTGTCCCTCTCTGTCATAGCTACATGGTGAGTAGATTGGCCCCATCATTTTCAGGTAAATGTGTTCAGAAGTCTAAAAAAATCTGTATGTAACTACTGAACACCTTTTTTTTTTTGTAATTAAACACACTTTTTTGGGGGAGTTATTCCATAACAATTAGCTTTATATGTGTACACTGTTCAGAACTGTGCTACGTAACCATGTGTTGATTAGCATCTTTGAGCTATAGGTTCAAAAGTATATAAAATTGTCACTACGGAAATATTTGGTGAAGTCTCGGCAGTGACATCTTTGTTTTTATGAGTGTTATCTCATGAAATTGTCACTACCGAACATGTCATCATTGTTTCGGGAGTGACAAAAGGGAACACATAGTGCTCATATTTGGGGGAAATAAACAATTTCAGTACAGTTATGCATTTTTTTTTTTTTTGTATTTTAGTATGTTTTATTAGTGTTTTAGTTTGCAAGTAAAAATTCTGTAATGTGATATGGTCACTACCAAGGCATTACTGTCGCTACTGAAAATGTGCAGTCACAACCGAAACATGGGATGTTTTGTCAGAAATAAAATATACTGAATCATCAACTAAGATTTTATGATTGTGTTTGATTCAGTGTATATTCAAACTAATAAATTCTTAACTTTGAAATCAGTATGATCAGCTATGCCTTTAACAAAGAAAAATTGGATTCAAAGTACAACAAATCTCATAAATTACACTTGAAATATTGTTAAACTGTAATTGTTATTGATTTACCTCTAAGTAAATTATTATTACTGTGTTTCGGTAGCAAAAAATTTGGGGAGAGGACAAATGTTCCAAAACATTCTGAAAACAAAATATGAGAATTAACTGCACAATTACTAGAAATGTGTAAATGGGATATTATACAATTTGCATACATACAATTTTTTTGGAAAAAGACAAATTTTTTCAAGACATTTCCAACTCTGACTTTGGACCAATTTCGTAGAACGGCCCATTTAGGTTTGTAATGAAGATTGAAAGCACTGAATGATTATTCCCCTTCTGAATTTTTTACTCATGTTGCATCTTCTCATGTCTTCTTGCTTTATCTCATCTGTTATCTTCTTTTGCTTCTCCTGTTTTCTTGTCCTCTGTTCTCTTTCATGTCTCTATTTGTGCTCTTCTCTACTTATCTCATCTTTTCTTGTCTTATTTTGTCTCATCCTGTCTGTATTTTTCTTTTTTTCATCTTATATATTCTCATCTCCTCTTCAGTTCTCTTCTTGTGTTATCTTATTTTCTCCTTTAGTTTCTGCTCTTCCCTACTCTTCTTTCTGCTTATATCTCCTATTCTTTTCCTCTCATCTTCTCTTCTCTTCTCTTCTCTTCTCTTCTCTTCTCTTCTCTTCTCTTCTCTTCTCTTCTCTTCTCTTCTCTTCTCTTCTCGCCTCATTTTGTCTCATTTCATCTGCGCTCTTCTCTGTTGTTACCTTTTCTATTGTCTCATATTATTTCATTTGTGCTCTTCTCATCTCGTCTCTTGTCTCATTTTGCCTCATCTTCTCTGTGCTCTACTTTTTTCATCTCATCCTGTTATCTCCTTTTCTCCTTTTGTTTCTCCTCTTCTCTTCATGCCTCAGCCCATAGCTCCTTTTCTTTTCTTGTCTCATCTTCTCTTCTTATATCATCTCTTGTCCCACATCTCTTCCAGCCGTGTTTCTTCTCCTCTTGTCCTTCCTTTTGTCTTCTCGTCTTTTCTCATCCCGTCTCTCTTCTCTACTGAGTCATTCTCTCTCTTTTCCAAATCTGATGCCGCGTGTGTCCCCTGAGCCTCTTGCTTTTCTAGCCATTCTCTAACCGTAATCAATTTTGTTGTAAATTGAAGACCACTCCACTAATTTGGATGCGGTTGTGAGCCACCGTCCTCCGAGAATGATTTGGTGGAATTAGGCCTGACATGGAAGCCCCTCAATGTTTGATCCCGTCTATAAAGAATCAAAGCTCATCTCACATGGAGGTGGCTCTGGGGAGTAAGCAGCAGCTGCCAGCGGTGGAACATTACAGGATCAATTACGGAATAGTTTATTACGTGGGACAGAGAGGGAATGGATGCACTCACAAGGCTTCTTGGCATGTTGAAAGCAGCCACGTGTGGCGTGCAATAAAACCCGCAAGGCTAAGAGAAACACCGTTTCAGACTCAACCTACCGTAGAGATGAAGTACAAATCACATAAGCACAATTGCCTGTGAATGATAGCCACTTAAGAGTTTTCTATACACTGTAGATGGGTAAGTACTGTAACAGATCGTCTAATCTTGGTTAGCTTTGTTGGTCTCATGCTTTAAAAGTCTCGTCCTATTCAGCTAAAAAAGAAGCAATTAGCCCCTCTTTACACCTCTGTGTTGTGTTTTGTAGCGTCAGCTCACCCAGAGCTTGTGCTGTTGCCAAATTCTGGCTTGCATATTTTCGTCTGAGGCTTTTAAAGTTGACCTCAGAGCTCACGTGTGATGAAAAGCTGTTTTCAACTAATTTCTTCTGGTTTCAGAGTGGAACGCATCACAAACTCAGAATATTCAGTATAAGAGTAGCTTTTACTGGGTCATGTTGGCTAGTTAGTGAGCTATCTAAGGCACTCAGGCAGCATTATTACGTCTTTCCCTGGGGCTAATGGGGTTATTCAGGCTGACAGTAGCCCTAATTCCAAATGTATGCGATCTTTTTTTCTTTCTCTCTCTCTCTCTGTTTCATATATCATATCTGTCCTGATCCTGATTACATTCTAATTGAAACACTCATGTTCAAATCATTGTGAATTTTTCAATACTAGCGGAAATTATATAGAAGCAAACGTTTCGTGTATGAGAAGGTTAACCTTGAAGGGTGAAATGTGTCATTTCTGTTCCAAACAGAATTCCAGATATAACTCGATTATTGCATTGCTATAGAACAAAAATGAATGGTTTTTTTTTTTTTGCTGTGGATGGTTTCCAAAGCATTGTTATGTGATTGCTTGGGTGCTGGTTTTCATTTTTAACATGTTGCTATGAGGTTGTTAAACCTTGAAGTTCACCCAGAAATGTAAATTCTGTCATTAATTTCTCACCCTCTTGTCTTTCCAAATCTGTAAGACCTTCTTTCAACTTTAGAACACAAATTAAGATATTTTTGATGAAACCTGAGAGCTTTCTGACCCTGCTTAGACAGCAATGCAACTAAAACGTTCCCAGGCCCAGAAAGGTAGTAAGAACATTGTTAAAATAATGAGATCAGAGGTTCAACCGTTAAGTCATGAAGCTATGAGAAAACTTTTAGTGTGGAAAAATATCTTAATTTGTGTCCCGAAGATGAATGAAGGTCTTATGGGTTTGGAACGACATGATTAATGACAGATTTTTTGGGGGGTGAACTTTAAAGTCTCTTTAATCTCTTTAAAGTGTTCTGAGTGGGTGTGTTTATGTGGGTTTATGTGAGTGGCTAGTTTACCCATTTTAATGTTCAAAATCACAAGCACCACATTCGTAGGAAAGCAATTGCACCCCTGCAAATGAAATACTGAAACACCACTAATGCTTTCAAACATTTACATTTATGCATATGGCAAAAGCTTTTACCGACAACCGCTTGCACGGAAAAGCATACATTTTATTAGTTAATGCATTCTCTGGGAATCAAACACATGACCTGTTGCAAGCAACATGCTCTATTATTTGAGTAGGTGTTATGCTAAGGAGGACCAGATAAATGGTTGCAATTCCATTTGTTGCCACTAGTGGTACAGAAATGACACACTTCACCTTCTTTTACGACATAAATATTTCAGTTTAATCAGAAGATGGTAAAACTAAGCTTTCCAAACCCAGCTCAGGAAACTTACTACTCTCTTCTCTCTGCAAAATTTTCTTTCCTCCATTTGGGATGGTGTTTTTGCGTTCTGCATGGGCACCCACAGTGGACGGACAGTGGCAGGAGTGGAGTGCATGGAGCGATTGCTCGGTGACCTGTGCCAACGGAACGCAACAGCGGAAGAGGCAGTGCTCGGCGGCTGCTCATGGGGGATCTGAGTGCAGAGGGCACTGGGCAGAGAGCAGAGAATGCTCCAATCCTGAGTGCACAGGTATGACTCAGGTTTCTTCTACACTCAAAAAAATTATTCTTTAAACCTACTTAATTCAATTATGGACAGTGGTTCCACACAACCAAATTGTTTTTGATGAACATAAATGGAATTTTTTGAATCTATGCAAACTCCTTGTGTTGTGACAACACAGCTGAATGAGGAAGAATTTATGTGAAATAGTAATGTCCAACCAACTCAATTTATTCACTTCCTTGTAACTTAAACCGATTAAATTCAGGGAACGTGTTTTGGTTTATTAAAAACTGGGCAAATGTGTTTCACTTTATCAACATAAGGAGGTTTGTTTCAGACAACTCATTTAAATTATGGACAATTTATGCATTTAGATAACCATAACCAACCCTTTGAAACTTCAGCAGTCAAAAGGAAAAAAAAAACTACAATGTAATAGTAAAGAATTATTTTACGTTCATGTAAAGCATAAGTAATCACCACTATTACTCAGAGACACACAGACATCAAATACCAGCATATGAATCTCAACAATGGTGACAATCAACAAAATGCTTCATGCTGCAATGCATGCTGGGTAACAACATAGTAAAAACTCCCATCATACACTGCAGTATGAATAATTGTTGTCACCACTGTTGAGGATCATATGATAAGTGTTCATGTCTAAAATCCTGAGCAGATGCACCTCTTTTTTTCAAAATTGAAGCTTTATGGTGGTGATTGTTTAATAGGACCTTTTTTCAGCAATAAACCAAAGAGAAAGATCGCTTCATGATGTTCACACAAATGAGCTATAAGCAGAAAGTGTAAAACAATCTGTTGCTTCAAACATTTGATTCAGCAATACACAAATGTTTGCTGTGAAACAAAATTACAATTGCTTGGAAGCAAAATTAGTGTAAGTTATTAAAAGGGTCAAGAAACAAACTAAAGCAAACCTTGACCACAATTATGGTGGCATTATGTTTTTTTTTTTTTTTAATTATTATTATTACAATTAAGCCAGTCTGCTTAGTAATGAGTGAAGCTGGTGATGCTGTTTGTGGAGTTGTTTAATCAGATTTTGAGAGATTTAATGTCTTTTATTTCAGTTGATTTAATCTGTGTCTGAAGTCAGTTGTAGTTCTTGTGTTTCTCGTTTCTTCAGTGATTCTGCTTGTTCATCACTAATGCTCAGTCACCTTTTAATTGATCACTTAATTATCTATTTTTTTTGAACGGTGAAATTAAACCGTTTACGTTAGTTTAACGATTGATAATTAAGTAAAATGGAAACTTAAACAGTTTAAATTAATAGAGCACAATACAATAGTGTTTTGGTGGAAAAAGGAACATACTTGTGTTGTTTTAACAATAAATACCTGGGTAAAACGAACAGTGGCACAAAACCATTTTTTTGAGTGTACATCTCATTAAAGGAGAAGTTCACTTCCAGAACAAAAAATTACAGATTATTTACTTACCCCATTGTCATACAAAATGTTCATGTCTTTCTTTCTTTAGTCATAAAGAAATTATGTTTCTTGAGGAAAACATTCCAAAATTTATATCATAGTGGACTTCAGTGATGCCCCTGAGTTTGAACTTCAGTGATGCCCCCGAGTTTGAACTTCCAAAGTGTAGTTTAAATGCAGCTTCAAAGGGCTCAACACGACCCCAGCCGAGGAAGAAGATTGGTTATTTTCCCAAAAAAAAAAAAAAAAAGTACAATTTATATACTTTTTAACCTCAAATGCTTGTGTTGTCTATTCTCTACGATACGCATGGGAACTGTGTAATCTGTGTCAATACTGTTAGGGTATGTCAAAAAATTCCCATCTCATTTTCTTCTCCAACTTCAAAATCATCCTACATTGCAGTTCTACCTTTTTTGTAAAGGGTGTTTGATCTTCTTTGCACGTTCACTTTGTAAACACTGGGTCAGTACTTCTGCAGCGATGTAAGACAATTTTGAAATTGGAGAAGAAAATGAGACGGGAGTTTTTCGACATGCCCTACCTGTATTGAACCGGATTACAACGAGTTTGCATGCGCACGGCAGAGAATAGTCAAGACGAGGTTAAAAAGTATATAAATTGTACATTTTATTAGAAAATAACTGATTGTTTCACTGGATAAGACCCTTCTTTCATGGCTGGGATCATTTAGGGCCCTTTGAAGCCACATTTAAACTGCATTTTGGAAGTTCAAACTCATGGGCGCCATAGAAGCCCACTATATGGAGAAAAATTCTGGAATGTTTTCCTCAAGAAACATAATTTCTTTACGACTGAAGTAAGAAACGACCATCTTGGATGACAAGGGGGTGAGTAAATTATCTGTAAATTTTTGTTCTGGAAGTGAACTTCTCCTTTAACTCAAAAGGGAATTCTAGGTGTATATATTTTTCATTAAGTATTTTTAAAGGAGTTTTCTCAATGGGATATCCAAAAAGGAAAAAAAGAGAAATATCTTTTAGCAGTAGCGCTGTTAATAACCTCATGAATTATTTGATGAACAAGTTTATTATAGAGCACTGCAGTAATTACATATTTTTGTAGGCAATCCCATAAGTTGCATCACCCTAGTTCTCTTGACAAAAATCCAATAGGATTTTTCTAATAGGATTAAAATGCTTGTTTTTAACAAACACCAAGGAAACTGAAAATATTGAAGGATCATCAAAGGTTATTGCCTAGGCACTGTAGAATTTTTTTTTTCTTCAAAATCCAAATATGAATAGAATATGCCATTGCAAACAGGATGAGTCATTAATATTTTTATTTTCCCTGAAGAGAAAGACTTGCTAGAAATTGTAAAGTTTTATAATATAGCTTCATATATGGAAAAAATGCCATAAAATATTGATTTCTTTGAACCCCAGGCTAATTACAGTATGATGTTATATCAACAGTCCAGACGTCTGTTCTATATACTGTATGTCAGGCATTAGCTTAAGTCAGTGTTGATAGACCATCGCGGTAGGTCTTGCTTGAGAGCGCATACTCGGTATGCCTGGCAGGTAGTTCTTTAAAACACACAGGGGCCCCTCAGCATGATGCTTGTAAGCTGTAAGACTCTTGCTCTACATGGTTCATGATAACAGAGAGTCTCAGTGAGTTTGAAGCTGCTTACACGGTGAGATGCGCTATGTTGTAGCATCAAAGCTACAAATGGAAGATGTTTTGTTTATCATAAGCCTAACCGCAGAGCATGGGATTGGTAAAAATTTAATGTTACATAAAAAATGTATTTTGGAGAGTTCAAATCTGAGATTTCTATAAGTTATTTCTATATATTTCAGTTGACTTACATTGATAAAATATTCGGCGTTCAAAACATAACCGTGATGCTAGTATCATAATATTTAAATGCTGCATTGTGTGTCTTATTTTCCTTGCAAATATTTAACCAAGAAGTTGTGATATATGAGGTGAAAATGTGAAATAAAAAGGCATAAAGTTACATTTAATTTTTTTTAAACAATTATCATTCCTTTTTAATAAAGTCAAAATTTATATCAATTGACACACATTAATAAAATGTTCAGCAATTAAAATATAATGTAATATTTAAATGCTGAATTTTCCTTGCATGTGCAGTATTTGACTATGGAGTTGCAGTTGTAATTTATGAGATGAAAATGTGAGATTAAAAGTCAAAACTACAAGAAATAAAGTCAAAATGATGTAAACTGGTCAAATTTACCTTTTTATTAGAAATAATATATATGTAAGGTGGAAATTGACTTCTGTATTGCAAGCACTTGCAAATGCAAATGCAAATCTATTTACTGTATGTTTGAAGGTCAGTGAAGAAAAGCTACATATGTGATAATTGATAGACTAAGGGTGAGACATTTTGCCTTTGAGTGGTAGAATATGTATTTGCTTGAATGCTTGTACAAGTTCTGATATTTTTATTTTTTTTAACTGGACACTTTGACACTTTTATTGAGGTGGCTTGATTAAAGGCTTTTATATGAAGCTGCGTAGAGGTCAAATACTGTATCTCCCAGTGCTTTTATATGATTTGACCGTATTTATTGATTTCAGCGTAACATTCCGGCAGCCTCCACACAGTCTAAATGTTAATGTAAATGTGTCCTTGAACACTAGGTACTGTACATTTAGCACAGGTGAATGCTAGTTTACAGGTGAACATGTCCTCTCTCTCACGCATGATTTATAGCACAGCTGAGGGCAACATCTGTCTTTTTTCATTTTTCCCTTTCCAATGCCAAGAAACAATATTTTACTCCATTCATTAGATGCTCGTAAAACATCCCGGAGCCTTTTAAAACTTTACCATAAAATGTGTTTCAGGACCGGCAAAGTGAGGAAAATTATTATCCCAGTTGTAGGGCACCCTCACGCTCATAAAGCAGAGACAAATATCCGATCATTGCGAGTATCGTGGTAATGATTTTATTAATTAAATCAAGAGCGAATTCTGCCAAAAGTCTAGTTTTATTGCTTCTCTGGCCTCTAGAGCATGTCAACATGACAAGAAACTGGATGGGTTTTAATGCACCAAACTCTCCTTTGCAAACGAGTGTGTTTTATAATGTTCCGCACTGTACTTTTCATAATTCTTTAGCTTTCACAGAAGGTGGCTCGAATAACTTTTAAGAGTCCACATCCACATAAAGGTGCAATGTCATTATCAAGCTAATTCACCCAAAAATTAAAATTCTGTCATTAATTACTCACCCTCATGTTGCTCAAAATCTGTAAGACCTTCGTTCATCTTCAGAACACATATTAAAGGAGAAGTCCACTTCCAAAACAAAGATTCACATATAATTGTCATCCAAGATGTTCATGTCTTTCTTTCTTCAGTCGTAAAGAAATTATGTTTTTTGATTAAAACGTTTCGGCATTTCTCTCCATATAATGGACTGATATGGTGCCCTGATTTTGAACGTCCAAAATGCAGTTTAAATGCGGCTTCAAACGATCCCAAATGCGGTTGTAAACGGTCCCAGCCGAGAAAGAAGGGTCTTATCTAGCGTAACGATCGGTTATTTTAATAAAAATAATACAATTTATATACTTTTGAATGTCAAACGCTCGTCTTGTCTCACTCTGCCTGGACTGTCTTGTTCCGGTTTATGACAGTTAGGGTATGTCGAAAAACTCCCATCTCATATCTTTTTTGTTAAGGGTGTTTGATCTTCTTTGCATGTTCACTTTGCAAAGACTGGGTCGGTACTTCTGCAGCTATGTAGGATGATTTTGAAATGATTTTTGAAGTTGAAGGAGAAAATACGATTGGAGTTTTTCAACGTACCCTAACGTTAGATAAGACCCTTCTTTCTCGGCTGGAATCGTTTACAACCGCATTTGGGATCGTTTGAAGCTGCATTTAAACTGCATTTTGGAAGTTCAAAATCGGGGCACCATATCAGTCCATTATATGGAGAAAAATGCTGAAATGTTTTCCTCAAAAAACTTAATTTCTTTATGACTGAAGAAAGAAAGACCTGAACATCTTGGATAACAAGGGCGTGAGTACATTATATGTGAATCATTGTTTTGGAAGTGGACTTCTCCTTTAAGATATTTTTGATGAAATCCGAGAGCTTTCCGACCCTGCGTTGCTAACTATGCAGGGTCAGAAAGCTCTTGGATTTCATAAAAAAAAAAAACTTAATTTGTGTTCAGGAGATGAATGAAGGTCTTACAGGTTTGGAACACGAGGGTGAGTAATTATTAACAGAATTTTTATTTCTTTATTTTTTTTGGTGAACTATCCCTTTTATGTTGTGTTTAGCTGTGTTTAGCTCAAGTTGTGGATGAAATGGGCAACTTGCTCAACTGACAAAAATTGCAAATCATGGGAGTCTGTTTAGCAGGAGCATCTGCAACCTTAAAAGCCCAATTGTTTGATGTTTTAAGAACCACAGTCTTTACATTTTTGACTGTGTACAAAAAGCATGTCAAGATTTCATCAGCAAAGAAGAATGGGGAAAAACAAATGGGCGAAATAATGGGCGAAGGTGAATGATAGGGACTGTCAACACAGAAATACTGCAGCAAAGTGACAGCAAACATCAATATTCACCTAGTTTCCACAAAAACTGACCATAGAAAACTTTACAAAGTCAAAATCTGTGAAAGACCTGCAGTTGCTAAAACTTTAATCACAGGTACCAATGCTAAAATGCGAAAATGATAGTGTCATTATCATAAAATCTGTTTAGTTGGAGCACAAAGAACTTCAACCAGCATCTACCATGGCCATCTCAATCACTTGACTTGAATATTATCAAATTATTATGGCCAGTTGGAGAAAAGAGAAGAGTAAGAAGCTGATTCTCTCTAACATTTCTGAAGTAATTGGAATTCCACTGAAAGCTATTCAAATGCTGTTTGCATCTATTTTGAGTGTTGAAATCTGTATTAAAGGCAAATAGTTATGAAACAATTTAAAGGGGACATCGGATGCAAAATTTTCTTTTACATGGTGTTTGCACGTAAATGTGTCTTAGCAGTGTGTGGACACAACCACCCTACAATGATGAAAATCTATTCACTCCTTTTTTTTTAATCTCCCCAAAACCTGAACAGTCTCAATTTATCAAGCTATTTTGATTTTCTGAGCAGTATGATGTCATACTGCTTAGGCCCCGCCCACGAGCGCTGATGGGCTGTCCGGTATTAGCATAAGCTATTTCCATCCTCAGCTGGTTGTACACTGTCCGCCATTTTCTCCACGCTCGAGCAGTTTTAGCGAAAACAGTGTCTCGTAAGCAGTGCAGGTGTTTTGTATTTGAATGTAAAAGCGAACATAAGAGTGTCCATTTTCTCCTGACATCAGAGCCACTGAGAACGCAGTGGATTAGTTTTGTTTTTGATGGTAACACGCCACCAGATACACACACACTCAAAAAAAAAAAAAAAAAGACGGAAGAGAGGGGTGGAGTGAGTAGTAGCTCATTATCATTTAAAGAGACATGCACCGAAACGGGGCTCTGTGTTGTTTTACACGGCCAATGAGGAATTTTAACCAAAGTATGTTGCACACATTTCAAGACCCTAAAGAATCTTATCAGCTTGTGGAAAATAAGCATCCGATGTCCCTTCAGCAAATAAATATTGGCCATTTTCTAGTGTTTACATAATATTGTTTGACCCCTGTATCTGTCTTTCAGCTAACGGACAGTGGAACGCCTGGGCTCCATGGAGTGGGTGTTCTAAGTCCTGTGATGGTGGTTGGCAGCGAAGAGTGCGCGTTTGCCAGGGACTGGCGGTCACGGGGCAGCCATGCGATGGCAGCGGGGAGGAGGTCCGCAGATGCAGCGAGCAACGTTGCCCAGGTAACCCTGCGAATAATTGAGCCCCAAGAGTCAATTATGTCAGAATGGGCAAAGAGGGGTGAATGAGAGATGAATGCAGGGATAATAATCTTTTTCGTTCAGAAATCCGTGTCCGTTTTTTTTTTGCACTGAATCATTATTTGTGTGAGAAATAATGAACATATACCATAATTGTATTTTCCAGCGAGGAATGGTCAACACAATTTTTACCAGTAATGGATATTTAATGTTACATAAATGATGTCATGCTATTCTCATCTATTAGAAACAGTCTCTATGGAAACAGTGTTTTATGTTCATGCATATACACACATAGGTATGTCACAAGGACGGTTATATAAACTTGTAATGAATTTAACTGAATTAATCATTTCCATAATCTCAAACGTTTGAAATTAGTTTTGCAGACAAATATGAATGGAACATGAATATCTGTGTATTTTTCCTACAGGTTATCTTAATGTTTTTTTTTTTTCTAATTGTTTTCATTTTTATATTTTTACTTTTTTTATATTTAAAGAAGAAACGATATATAAAAATGTGGCATGCATTTGCTTCAAACAATAGTATAAAGCTTTTCAAAACCACATTCAATGTAAATTGTGATAATCATTTATCACAGTTAACAATTGCAATTACAATTATTCAAAAGGCAATAATTGACAATTATGATTTCTGTCATAATTGTGCAGCTTTAATATCTTTATATATATATATTTATTTCCTTATATTATATTGCAGCAATTAAATGACCAAAAAAATTGTGGCATTCATATGCAAGCAATGTAAAATTAAAATCAGCTTGCATCATATTCATACTAAAAATTCTAATTGTATATGTGCATTAGAGATGCGTATGTTTCAAAATATATTGAAATATATTGTAGCAATTATATAATGAAAATATATACCTGGATGAAATATGTAGGCAATGTGAAATTAAAATAAGCTTGCATCATATTGATACTAAAAATTGTAATGGTATATGTGCATATATATATATATATATATATATTTACTTGTATGCTTCTATTATTATACTTATATTATAATATGTTGCAGCAATTATATGACCAAAATATTTTGTGGCATTTACTAAAAGTTGTGTTTTTATTCCTGAACCATAGCTCCTTATGAAATATGCCCGGAGGATTATGCTGTGTCCATGCTGTGGAGAAGAACTCCCTCTGGGGAACTGGCCTTCAACAGGTGTCCTCCCAATGCCACGGGTAAGAAAAGCCACAACAGTCAGCGGTTGAAGAGCACTCAGCCAAACACAAAGACACAAAGGAAGAATAGAACGGCGTCACAGATGCTTTCAAAAGAAAGAAAAAGAACGCAGCTTATGTTTTTTTTGTTCAGCTATCCTTTTGCAGTGCATTTATTTCAATGATGTTGAAATTATTCATAAATTCAGAAGGCTACGATGACAAATGTTTCTCACTAGCATGTTCAGCACTGCTGTGACTGCCTTTAAATGGCTTATGCTGTGTGTACCTAGAGAATTTTTTGGCATTTGCATACCATTGAACCCTCCGGCGTTTTGTCAACATCTTTGCGAGGCCGCTTTCTGCAGCGGAGACATAAAGGAAGAAAATCTAAATAAGAGAGAAACCGTTTTCCCATCTTTAAGATATACTGTAGAGGCGTCCCCTTTTTCTTTCTATCTCTCTCTCCCTGGACCGGTCTGAGGTGTGAGCCTTACTGATTGTGGTCTGAAAATGGCAGAAGGTGATGTACTGTTCGCTGTAACCTCCTGCTATCTCCTGTTGTGAAGATGCTCCGCAACGCCACTACAGTGTCCTTGAAAGAGCAGGTGCTGGAGAAAAAAAATAAAAAATGCAGGCAGCACGGACTCAGAGATAACAGCGTACAGTCCGGTATAACTAGAACTAGGCGAGCAGAGGCTGACTGCAAATGCATGTATAGATGGATTAATGTCTTTTGTGGATGTATTTCACTATGTGGGTGGACTGCCGCCATAGGCCCGTATGTACTTTTGTCATTTTTTTTGTTTTGGGTTGAGAACATTTAATTATATCATTTATACATAAAAGAGACAGTGTGTCAACCCGTGGGTGGAATTAGTTAGATTTACATTGTTTGTTTTCCACATAACCCACGTTGAAATTTCAGGTCGTGCGAAAGCACTGGAGTGGGATCTGACGCCAGCAGCATGAAATGCTGGAAAATCTTCATTCATTATGAGGCTGGAATTAAATTAAACTCCAACAAAAAACGAATGAAAGCAACAAAAATCAAACAGTTGGAAGTAGCTGAAGCTTTTAGGGAACGCTTCATTGTAGATTCGCATGCCCTGTTGAAAAAACCAGCATATGCTAGTTATGTAGGTTTTGAAGCATGGATGCTGGTTTAAGCTGGTTTAAGCTGGTCTTTCCACTGTAAACACAAACGTTCAAAGTAATTAAATAGATTAAGTAGAGTAAACTTAATTTAAAAAAAAAAGTTCTGCTAACTTAGATATTTTGAGTTCCTGTCACTTTTTTTTAGTTTTTGAGTTAACAAAACTTATTTGTTTTAATTAATTTGAACTACTTGTTGATGACTAAAGCAACACTTTGCCCAGATGTGGCTTTCAAGTAAAGTCCGTTCACTTGGCAGGCATATTTGCTGTCTCATACATGCATAACACGTCTTTCAGGTGACAATATGGTGTTTAATTTTATTTGTTAGTATATTGATAGATGTACAACTGCTGCCATATAACTCTAATTCATATTTCCCCTTTAAACTGGCATAAAATTTCATAGCAGTACTCCTCCTCAGACTGAATATAACCAGATTTACAGTATACCATGGAAAGTCTACATTACTCCATGAAAAATGACTAAAAACAGACTGATTTTTTTTCAAAAGCCCTTTTAAAACACGTTTAAAATACACATTCAACACTTACTTTGAGACCCATGATGATTATCGTCAAAAAGTTAAGAGCAGAGGTCCGACTTGCTGCGTTAATGCTTAATGCAGAGTCGATTCCCGCCTTCACCACACGGTGGCTTCTTTTTTTTTTTTACACTGTAAAAAACAGTTTTTTGAGTCAACTTAAAATAATTTGCTACCTGGCTGCCTTAAAATGTTAAGTTCAGTCAACTTAGGCAACTTGAAATATTAAGTTTTACAAAGTGACAACTTAAATATATGAATTGATTCAACTTACAATTTCAAGGCACCTGGGTAACAAACACAGCTTTTAAGTTTACAAACCAATTTTTAGTTTAGTCAGCTCAAATATCTAAGTTGTCACTTAGTACAACTTAACATTTCAAGTTGACTAAACTTATTTAAATTGACTAAATTTAAAATTTTAAGGTGGTAGGGTAACAAATTATTTTAAGTTGACTCAACAAATTGTGTTTTTTTGTTTTTTACAGTGTCGTTTTGGCGATTTTGGTAAACTAACGCCGGAGGTGCATTACTGCCACCTTCTGCTTTAAAATTTGATTGGAGTAATACATTCTATTAATCCTGATAAACTCAAAACTCACATCAGTTGCTTTAACAGTTAAAAAAAATAAGTACAGTGAAATTATACATTTAAGTGGTAAAATTTTAAGTAGTTCAAATTAATGAAAACAAATACGTTTTATTAACTCAAAAACTAAAAAAAAGTTAGTAGAACTTTTTAAAAAAAATTAAGTTTACTCTACTGAATTCTTAAATCTTTTTAATTACTTTAACTGTTTGGGTTTACAGTGTAAGGAAACCTACCTAACCAGCATATTCTGTTTTTATCAACAGGGTGCAGAACTGTTCACTTTTCCGTCGTCCTATTTTAAGCGCAAACACGACCGGATGAGGCTTGTGTGATCTTTACGTGTATGTGTGAGATTGAATCTAGTTAGGCCCCTCAGTGGCAGCCTGTGTTTTAATGGTGAGTTCTGAGAACGTCCGCTTTGATCCGGCTCTGTGGGAGTTTTCCGTGATCTGTGGGCTGGATGTCCCTGCTTGGATGCCTCAGCTTGAGGGCAGGCGGCTGGCTGCAGCTGTGTCTCAGGTGGGCCGAGTGTGTTTCGCTGCTGGCTGGGAAGCAGGCGGTGGAACCGTGTTGGAACGAGAGCAGATAAGACGTGTGTGGTAGAGGGGTGCGGGTGGGTGTGGTGAGGTTGTTCCAAAGGCAAGGACGCGTCTTTAATGCGAGACGATACGTGTAGGACACGCTCTGACGGATTGGAGGCGAGGAATTCTGTGCATTTGTTTATTCGCTACCAAGTGTGGGCGGCAGTCTTGTTGATATCTCAGGTTGCAGGGTTCGGTTCGCAGTCGTCAGAAACAAAAATGTCAAATTGGCGCGTGACAGTTGGCGTCGGTTAACATCGTAATTCTGCAAGCGGGAATTATGACCAGTTCTTTAAAGCGCGTAATTACGGTTTGGTTCGTTCGCACGCATATACTGCAGTGGCACATGTGAGGCGCATGTGATCTGGCAGCCGCCGCATCTAGTTGATGATGAAGGCTGCTGCTTTTATCCTCTCACTGAAAGATGTGTGGGCTGGCAGGTGGAATGAAAAAGGAAAAAAGACTTACAAGAACAAGTATAAACCCCTTCTCTGTATCTCTCTTTTCTCCCTCCTCCTCCTCCTTCTTTGCAGGCACCACTAGTCGACGCTGCTCACTGGATCACCGCGGGGTGGCCTATTGGGAGCAGCCCAGCTACGCTCGATGCATTGCAAATGAATACAGATACTTGCAGCAATCAGTAGGTGCAAAGTCAGCTTCCTGTGCTCTGCTTCTGTTTGTGACGTGCCATAAATTACCCCTGCAGTCGTCACGATCACCCAAACTATTTCCAGCCGTACCTCCCCACCCAGCACCCCAGACCACCACGCAGGTCTGCAAGATAAACTGCTATCATCGGAAAGGCAAATTAAACCGCTAGTATTGCAGTTTTCGAGACCCTGCGTTAATGGAGGACTCGCTCTAATTTCCTGTAAAATCTTTGAGATGGTTTTTCCAGCTCCACCGGAGCTTTTTCTGTAAACACACCTGCTCGACACGAATGAATGATTTTCGCTCTTTTTGTTTTTAGCTTCCTCTTATCTGAGTCTTTCTCAAATGCAATACATTGGGTTATTTCCAAGCTTTTGGGTGCATCTCATATACACACACACAGACACAGAGTGAGAAAAGCATAGTAGGGACTTTCCATTGACTTCCATTGGCTTTATACTGAGGTAATGATATTTTCTATCCCCTAGCTCTTACACCTTTTTGCCTTTTAAAAATTTAATTAAGCCATTATTTGTTATTTTCATTAAATCATTTCCCTTGTGGGGCCTACTGGCTGGTCAGGTTTTACTATCCTGATGGGGGCTTTTGATCTTCTCAGTGCAGGCAAAACCTGACCCACACACACACACACACACACACACACACACACACTCTCTCTCTCTCTCATCTGTCTGCGCTCTTTAGCCTCTTTCTTGAGTCAGCGTGTATGACATTATGGCTGCGTGACTTATGCATGTTTGTTCATTGGTCTGTTGCTTAAAGGTGAAGTGTGTCATTTTTTGATGCCCCTATACCAGGGCAGTAATTTAGAGCAGTTAGAGACTACTGTTCGAACATTTGGGGTAGATACAATTTTTAATGTTTCTGAAAATCATTCAACTCTGAAAAACTCTTATGCTAAACAAGGCTGAATTTATTTGATCAAAAATGCAGTGAAGCCCAGAACAGCATAGCAACTGCATAACAGCTAGCTAAAACCACTGAAAACACTTTAAAATTTTGCATAGGCAAACCATTCAAATTTTCTTCTGAAAATGTAGAGTGTGTGTTATTTGCAGTCTAAATGCTTTAAAGGGGTCATCAGATTCACTTTACATGTTAGATTCACATCAAAATTCACTTTACATGTTGTTTGAACATAAATGTATTTTGGCAGTGTGTGTGCACAACTCCAGTGATTAAAAATCCACCCAGTGCTTTTTTAAAAATCCATATAAATCATAACCCCTTTTTCAAATCAAGCCATTCACATCTTTGCTGTTACCGTCACACAGATCAAGGCCACTCCCACGATAGTTGATTGACACTGCCATCTCACCTTGGACCCGCCCTGAGTGAGCTGTGAACTGTCCCCATAGTTTCAACGCCAGTGCAGGAGTAGACTAAAATGTCTCCAACTGAGCTTTTGAAGTGTTTTGTAGTTGGATGTAATAAAAAACATAGCAGTCGTCATTTACTCCCGACATCTGAGCCGCTGAAGATACAGAGGATTAATGTTAATTTTATCTTTGAATGGAATCCGCCTGAATCTTTGCAAATCGCCTTTCCTAATAATGTGCTAGTTAGCAAGTTTCCCAACCAAATGTGGCTAAAGTTTACAGTCTGCTCGTCATCCCATGGAAGAAAGGGGCGGGGTGAGTAGAGCTCATTAGCATTTAAAGAAACATGCAACAAAACAGCTTGCTCTGAACTGGGCTGATTTTGGCACAGTAAAAAGGGTGTTGTTTTACACTACCATTGAGAAATTGTAACCAAATTATATTATAGACTTTTCATTAAGACCCTAAAGAATCATATCAACTTGTGGAAAATGGGCATCCGATGACCCCTTTAATTTTTTATATCGAAGTATGAAAATGTTGTTCTGTTAAAGCATCTCAATCAGTCCAACATAGCAACACTGCATCAACCAACGGCATTACTATGGGGCGGGACTATCTACGTGTCCAGCCAATAGCAGACAAGGCAATGTTTGAGAAACATAACATCATTATCCATCCATGGGTGAGTCTTCCGGTTAATTAGCCACTGTAGGGAAATAATGAGAAGAATAACAACGTGCAGTAAATGGTAAAACTGCACTACAAACCAGTGTGCTCATAATTAGGGTAATACATTAAAATAATATGGTAAGACACACCAGTTTGCAATATCAATCAGCAAAACAAGCTGTACAGCTAAAAATAGCTGGACGCGGATGAGACCGGAAGCCAGACCCATACAATTTACAAATGGCCATTCCCACTCTTACGGGAAGAAAAAGGTGGATATAAATAGTTTGTTTAATGCTGCTTGAGAAATTACACACTTCACCTGTAAATACTAATGGTAGTTCTCTGTCAAACTTTCTGTTAGTGTTACCGTCTTTGAAGGACACACAGAACCCAGTCTCTTTCCCTGTATCTGTCTTTAGGTCCAGGGGCACCTTGCTAAAGGTCAGAGGAATCTGGCAGGAGATGGCATGTCCCAGGTTACGAAGGTCCTTCTGGACCTCACCCAAAGACGCAATTTCTATGCAGGTGACCTTCTTTCTTCAGTGGAGATTCTTCGAAACGTCACAGACACCTTTAAACGAGCCAGCTATGAACCCTCTTCTGATGACGTTCAGGTAAGAGAGAAAGTAATATGGTTTCTTTGCTAACCTCCATGCTTTTATGTGACCCTGAACCACAAACCCAGTCATAACGGTCTAGTTTTTTTTTTTTTTTTTTTTTGAACTGAGATTTATACATAATCTGAAAGCTGCATAAATAAGCTTTCCACTGATGTATGGTTTGTTAGGACAGTATTTGGCCATGATACAACTATTTGAAAATCTGGAATCTGAGGGTGCAAAAAAATCAAAGTATTGAGAAAATCGCCTTTAAAGTTGTCCAAATTAAGTTCTTAGCAATGCATGTTACTAATCAAAAATTATGTTTTGATATATTTACAATAGGACATTTACAGAATATTTTTAAATATTATCCTAATGATTTTTTGCACAAAAGAAAAATCAATAATTTTAACCCACACAATGTATTGTTGGCTATTTCAACAAATATACCCATGCTACTTATGACTGGTTTTGTGGTCCAGGGTCACATATCTGCATATATCTATCTTGTAATCATTTTTATTTGTTTTTTTAATGGATCGTTCACCCAGAAATTAAAATCCTGTTATTAATTCCTCACCCTCATGTCGTTCCAAACCCATAAGACCTTCGTTCATCTTCAGAACACAAATTAAGATGTTTTTAATGAAATCTGAGAGCTTTCTTCATAGACAGCAACACAACTAACACGTTCAAGGCCAAGAAAGGTAGTAAGGACATTGTAAAATAGTCCATGTGACATCAGTGGTTCAACCATAATGCTATGAAGCTACGAGAATACTTCTTTTGTGCAAAGAAAACAAAAATAACGTCTTTATTCAACAATTTCTTTTCTTCCGTGTCAGTCTTCACCGTGCATTCGGGAGAGTACCACGACACACTATCCCACTATCCCTCTAAGAGCGAGTAGTACAGGTTGAAAGTGATACCATGCATAAAATATCCTGATTACATTTTTGTAATGACATTTGTGATGACATTTTTTTTTGCAAGCATATACACTGCAATTCAAAAGTCAGTAAGAGTTTTATTTTTTAGAAAGAAAGAAATATTTTTTCATTCAGTATTAACTTATAATTCTACAAAATATTATATTTCAAATAAATGCTTTTTTTGAATTTTATATTTATCAAATAATTTCCAGCACAATCGTTTTCAACTAATACTAAGTAATGTTTCTTGAACAGAAAATCACAATATTAGAATCATGTCTGCAGACACTGAAGACTGGAGCAATGGCTAATGAAAATTCAGCTTTGGGATTACAGAGAAAAAATAACATTTTAAAATATTAAAATAGAAAACAGTTATTTTTAATAGTAATAATATTTCACAATTTTTCAGTTTTTATTGTATTTTTAATTAAATAAACGCAGCCTTAGTGAGCATAAGAGACTTCTTTTAAAAACATTTTAAAAAACCATACCAACCACAAACATATGAAATAGGAAATATTTCAAGGAAATATCTGAAGGTCTGTTAAATGCATTTAGTGCAACTATATTTTTCCCTCTTTGCTGTTGACATTACAACTCAGGATAGTCGCTAGTGAAGGGCTTGGGACTGTTTGCATTTTTTGTGGAGCCGTCAGCCAATTAGCTGTCATGACTTCATTTTCCTCCAGAGTGATTAGTCACATGGCTTTACATGGCAGTGTTGGCTCCAAAATGATTGTCCTCCAAACTGAGTGCCTGTGAGCAAAGAAGCACGCCAGTCACGTGTTTCTGGAGGAGACTGCCGTTGAGATGCATGGGAATGCTGACAGGTTTCTCCAGATATTCCAAGCAAAATGGCTGAAGTTAGTAAAACATCTCCAATCACTTACAGCACCTTCAAAATGGCAAAGTCACTACTTGGGACCGTGACTGATAAATATCTCGGCGCTCTTGCCCCTCACAGAGAGCTTATGGGATTGTGACACCGTGCGCCAGCTGCTGATAAGAGATAGTCACTAAGTCTATCTCATTCTATCTCAAAGCCTTGTCATAACCTTCCCAATGCCGAAATAAACCGATTTCTCATGACCTGTTTGTGAGAATCTGGGTATTTTTACATAATACGGAGTGTAATGTGATTTTTCGTGTGCGTGTTTGTGTGTCGGGTTGGTGTGGGAGGTTTTATCTAAGCCCTGATGTGAACCGGAGCGTCCCCTCCTCCTCCCCACGCGTGTGTGCTGGGGTGGGTTGTGTGTTTTGGAACGTATTAATGCTGTGTTTAAGTGGACGCATTACCACCAGAGGGAGCATAAGCATTCAAGTAGAAAAACAAGCGTGCCGGAGCCAAGACGCTGCCTCTCTCCTGCCTTTCGTGGCACAGAGGCAGAGCAGCAAACAAAAAAAAAGACAGGCACACGTCCAGCTGGATATCTCATTCAGCCCAGTCACCGCAACAAACATCAGCTCTCTTTCCAGTCTTGGAGTAGACAGCTCTCCCAAGTGCCTTCAAACTCAGCCGACGCTCTCTGTTCTTCCCCTTTAATTCTGTGCACATTCGAGTGCTTAGGAAAGATCAACCAATCCCTGAATTGAAAGCAGCAGGAAATCCCAGGTGTGTTTTAGAGCCGAGGCCGCTGGACATATCCCATCATCTCCCTCTAAATCAGTGCTGTGATCCTCGCTGTAATTCTCAGAGACGCTTTTTGTTTAGACTTTTGAAATGCAAGGGAGATTCTTCATTATTGCCTTACAGGGAACACCGACTCGTTTTTTTTTTTTTTTTCCCTCAAACATTCTAGATATGAGCATTTCTAGTTTGCTTTTTCAAGGGCTGTGTAAAATTTCAATTTAAAGTCAATTTAATACTCGTATATGCTTAAACAGTAGGTACAAGAAGCCATGCTATTTTTATGAATACAGTCACGGCTAAATTCCCACAATGGCACAGCCTCAAGTACATTATTGCTTTCTTAATGCTTCATAATAAAAAAAAATATAGTGTTTTATTATGCGAATTCATTAAACATTATCCATCCATTATAGTACAAGGAGGATATAATTCTGTGGGTGCTGTGCAGTAATATATACTCATAAAATTTTCTAAAATGTATTATGGAGTTATTCTGTTTGAATTAAGTCATTCATAATGTCTTATAATACTTCTCAGAATCTGTTTTTTATGTTGTTGTGAATAATTAAAACCATAGTTATCAAGTTTTAATTCCTTTACATTTATATTCTTTAAAAAACACAGTTTTTTAAAACACATGGTCAACAACCATATCCTTATTTTATATCATGCATGAAAATGCATTACAGGATATTCTTTAAAGGAATAAACAAAAAAATGTACACTACCAGTCAAAAGTTTTTTTATGTTTTTTTAAAGAAGTAATTATAAGAAGAAATTATAGAAATGAATACTTTGATTTAGCAAGAATGCTTTAAGCTGATCAAAAGTGATGATAAAGACATTTATAATATTACAAAAGATTTCTGTTTCAGATAAATGCTGTTCTTCTGAACGTTCTATTCATTAAAGAAACCTACTCAACTGTTTTTAACAACAAAAATAATAATAATAATTGTTGTTTTTTGAGCAGCAAATCAGAATATTAGAATGATTTCTGGAGGATCATGTGAGTGGAGTAATGATGCTAGAAATGACAGGAATAAATTACATTTTAAAATATATTCAAATAGAAAACAGTTACTTTAGTAAAAATATTTCAAAAAAAATATTTTACTGTTTTTGCTGTACTTTGGATCAAATAAATACAGGCTTGGTGAGCAGAAAATACTTTAAAAGGCATTAACTTACTGTTCAAAAACTTTTGACTGGTAGCGTATTATAATGTTTTTTTTTTCTGTTTTACTCATTAATATGCTGGATTTTGGAAGTAAAATGGGTTGTAATTCAATATATTCTTATCTTTAAAAGCATGATGCTTTAAACACGTTATCAGCACCCATATGCATGTTTTATATCCGTGTTTTCTAATGCATTATATTTCTTTAAATGCATACATTTCAGTGTATATTTGCTAAATTTTGAGTTCTTGCTAAATTATTATTATATTATATTATATTATATTATATTGGTTTTATTGGTGTATAACATCCACTTTTCAAGTTACATACTTGCTACTAGCCTACTTGTATATTTGCTCAATTTTGGAAGTAAAATGTGACCCTGGACCACAAAGCTGAAAAAATAAGTTTTCAGTTGTTGTATGGTTTGTTAGGGTAGGGATTTTTGTTAGGGATTTTTGGCTGAGATGCAACTATTTAAAAACCTGGAATCTGAGGGTGCAAAAAAATCAAAATATTGAGAAAGTCACCTTTAAAGTTGTCCAAATGAAGATTTTCGCAATGCATATCACTAAGCAAAATTTAAGTTTTGATATATTTATGGTAGGAAATAAAAAATCATGGAACATAATCTTTACTTAATATCCTAATGATTTTTGCCATAAAAGAAAAATTGATCATTTTGACCCATACGATGTATATTTGGCTATTGCTACAAATATATCTGTGCTACTTAAGACAGGGTCAAAAATAGGTTGCAATTTATGTTGAAATGTGTACTTTTCAAACTGTGTAAATAATATATTTTAAACTTTTAAAACATATTGATTGAAATTAGATCAAAGCTATATCACAATTAATATTACCAGTCTGTTCCTGTGCGAGCAGCGTTTTACTAACTACAATTTCTTTTCTCCACAGAATTTTTTTCAGATCATCAGCAATCTCCTGGAAGAGGAGAACAGAGAAAAGTGGGAAGACGCACAACAGGTGGGTCTGAAGATTGTGAATGAGTGTTTTTGAAGCTTCAGGGTCGAGATTGCTTTATTATAGTCACATCGCAGAGAGTAGCTGGTGTTGTGTGTCACTCTGCGGCTGTATATTGTGTGATGAGCCCTCAGCGAATCGATTGCCATCACCGGTGCAGATGCTTTAGGTAATTGTCAGGTCAAAGAGGTGCCTGTCTCCACAGGCAAGGCTGCGTCAAATCAAACCTTCTCTGCCAAATACCGACCTCCCTGCTGTGCTGATTGGTGGAGGGACATCTGCAATATCCAATACATCCACTTGGTGGCAGCAGCATTGGCAGCATATGTCCAGCTCTCATGCTTTCCGTCAGCGGTGACGGCATTGTCTTCTCTCAGTCTCTGAGAGACAGTGTGAAAGCAGCCTGAGGGATTTGGACTTGAACAAGCTGAATGTTCTTCAGAAACTCGAACAAAATCTCCAACTGCATTATTATTGCATTGAAGCAAATTGAGTGTCTTAAATGTTTCTTTCTTTCCTGTAAGCCTGAACTGGTAATGCCTTTTAAGCAGACGGTGGTAATGTTACTGTCTGTCAAACGTAAGCTGCTTTGGAGCTCCTTCGTCTTATGTTTTCACCCGAGTTCTGGTAAAACATGTGTCCTTGAGCGAAACGGGGTGCCGGGTGTCAAGCGAATTAGCCCTTTAATGGAGTTTACAGTAGGGCAGTGTCACAAGGCTTTTAAAGAAAAGTAACATGTTTTTCACTCGGGCATTTGTTCGGAGATCAGGTCACGTAGTCGGTTGCTTGTTTTGCCAAAGGTGTTTTGCCTGGTTAAAACGGTCCCCGGAGCAGAAGGCCTCCCGTTTTCCATTCACGTCCCCTCCTCTGCTTTGTCACAGATTGAATCTTCAAGCTCCTCAAATCATTAAAGGACATCTGAGACGGTTGTCAGCGGCTCTTTCAAATGATTGACCTTAGAAAGCCTTGACGTTTAAAGATCACCCAGGATTTTATCTTGTCTGTCTGTCTTGTCTTCTTCTTTTGAGTCAGCTTGCCTGAGCTTTGATTGCCAGTCTAGAGTTCACACCTCAGATTCATGGCAGTCTTTGCTGTTTGGGCAAAGGAGGGGGAAAATTTTAAAGAAGTACTCGAGAAGAAGCTTTGACTGCCTCGCAAATTCACAGCTTGAAACGAAGAAGAACATGAGGTTTGTTTGTTCATTAACTGATGGTCTACTGCCTGCTTTTAGATGGTAGTAGAATAAATTTACTTTCATATCCTAATCCATAGGATGTGAAATAATAATAGTAAATAGATATAAATAGATATAAAAATGTTGTCTCTTCCATATTTTATTATATTATATTATGTTATTGTAACACAAAGAAAAAAACATAAACAAAAATTTTTTAAGTTAGCTAAATAAATGATATTAATAGCTTTCATAGTTTATAATTGAACACTGAATTATATTGTATTAAAACTTAATGTATTGTACTGGTTCATTTTTGACAGTGAAGAAAACTTTTTAGTCCTAATCTGTATAGCAAAAGAGTAATAGTAAATTACATTAATATATATATATATATATATATATATATATATATATATATATATATTAAAATAATTAAATAAAAATTATATTACATTATATTATATATATATATATATATATATATATATATACAAAAAAAAGTTTAGTGTAATATTATAATATAGTAATAGTAAATTATATACATTTAAAAAGTAAAATATTAATTAAAATATTAATATAATATAAAATCACATCATGTAATATAAAAGCTGTAACTATACATTTAACTAATATATAAATAAAGACAATATTTATATATATAAAAAATTAAAATATGATAAAATTTAGGTTAGTGTAGTATTATATTATAATTATAATAATAGTAAATTATACACAAAAACTAAAATATTAAAATAATGAAATGAAAATATATAATATAATATAAGCTGTAAATATACATGATATACATAAATATACAGCTGTAAATATATATATATATATATATATATATATATATATATATATATATATATATATATATATTATATGTGTGTGTATATATTATATTATATATATACACACACACACACACTATATATATATATATATATATATATATACAATATTGATATATACAAAAATCATAAAAAATGTGGGTAGTATAATATTATAATAATAGTAAATTATATACAAATAAAAATGTTAAATATTAATTAAAATAATGAAATTAAAATGAAATTATAATATAATATTATATATATATATATATGTAAATATATATTTGACTATATAACTTTATAACTATGTAATTATAATATATTATTTAATATAGAGGAAGAGATTGTCTTTGTATATTATATAAATAAAATTATATATTGTAATTATGTAAATTATATCAATAAAAAATATTAATATAAATTTAAATGAATGAAATTAAAATATATTATATATTATATAAGCTGTATATATGTTATATAAGCTGTAACATTTAACATTTAACTATATATATATATATACACACACACACACACACACACATATATTGTCATAAAAACGAGGTTAATATATATATATATATTTATAATGTACCATAACCAAAAAAAAAAAAACTAAAAAAATGATAATGTTATTTTGGTGTCTTTGTATTTTTGTGCAAATATGCTATTTTCATACCTGTTAGCATGCACTGGTTGGATATACTCATGTCTTACTGCTGAAATTTACATAGCAGAAGAGCACACCAGTGCAGAAAAAATATATATGACAGCAGAAAATATATATGACAGCACAATTTACTGTATTTGCATGACACTCAGTACAGCAGCAGTGCTGGTTCATCTAATGGCCGTCAGCCTCGGCCATTTCCCGCATTGCTGTCTTCCCTGCACACTTCAGCAACCCAGCGCTGTTGCCATGGAGAGGGATGCTCTCTGCTGTCCCCCAGCAGTCTGACCGAGGGGGGGATGGGCCGATCCGCCTGCGTGCCCTCAGCATCTCTCTCCCCGTCTGCAGCCTGTCTGATTGGCTTGGCCCAAGATCGGCCCCCATGCGAATGCAGAGCCCGACTCCTGCCAGGGGGATTATTAGATATGTGACTCCATCGCCCTGTTTCTGCACCTCACTAAGGGTGCTAATTATGAAATGTCACTCAGTGCTATTTTTCCGCACCCGCGCTTTTTATTTATTTATTTAGTTAGTTTTTTGTCTCTTGCAGATTGGCTGCAATGTGTTTCTGCGCTTTGTTTGTTGTCACGAGGGGAGAGGGTTCAGATGCTAATGAGATGAGAGAAATAGGAAGCGCAGTGTCATATGGCATGTAAATCCATACTGTAAATCTGCTGGGGAAAAAGGTTAAGACAACTTGGCATGTGAAAGTCTTGATTAAACTAGTACAGCAAACATAGAGCAGTGTTATTTTAGTATTATTTATATAGCATTATAGCATACATATAGTATTTTTTATTTATTTATATGAATTTATATATATATTTCTAAATAATAATTTATAAATATAATGTGATTTTTTTTATTTCACTTTTAGGAATTTTAGTACTTCATGTTTCAATTTTTTTTTCAGTTAGATGCCTAGGCAACATTTCTAATTTGTAAAGTTTTACATATAATATTATTTATATTTTACAAAATGTATTTATTTTATTTAATTTAATTTTATTATTGTTTTATTTTATTTTCCACTTTTATTTTCCATTTTTATTTTTATTGAACTACATTGGTTACATTTTTCATTGTTTTTTTTTTTTTTTGCATTTTTAATTATTTTTTTATTTTTTATATTTTCAGTTTTGGTAATTTTATTTTTTTTGTCATTTTTTTATTGTTCTTTATTTATTTATTTATCAATTTATTTGCTTTTTAAGCAAGCTTTTAGCTTTATTTTGTTTTGTTTTCTGCGTTAACTACATTAGTTAAATACTTCTACATTATTTCTAAATTTTAACGTTAACGTTTTTATATATTTTTAATTTTTAAAAAGGTTTTTATTATAATAAATGTATAAAATATGTGTATTAGATAATAAAGTGTAAATTAACATTTTATTAACATTAACAAAGGTTAAATGCTATTACGTTGCTAATTTTTAGTTCATATTAGTTAAAACCATTAACTTATGTTAAAAACAATTATTCACACCATTCCAAAATAAAAAAGTTCTCTGAATATTTTGTCAAAATGTACTTTTTTAATGATTTTTTGTATGATATCATAAATCCTTCTTATTTTTTAACTCCTCTCTTTCAGCCACTTGATTACATTTCATGAATAAAATCAAGTCCAGAGAGTTACACACAAGCAAATGGCATTTGACTGCTCACTTTAATTCATGATTAATTGAATATTATATTCTTGAATATCCAATAAATGAGTTTGGAAAACATGTCTGGTCCTGATAAAAAGTTCTCCTAGCCTTTCTGTTCCCTCTAAAGATCTTTCAGACTTTCCGAGTGACGGCAGATGTAAATAGCTGAGTTCAGTCACCTGAAGGTCAAGGATTGGATCAGCAGACCGTGATGCTATTGACTGAAAGAGAGCAGGTACTTTGACAGGCTGAGGCTGTGAATCGGGAGGGTGGTGAGCCAGTGCTCGAGCCACAGGCCTGAGTTCCTCCACCGCATTTGCTCTGACACTGATGGCTGGTTCTCTAGAGAGGCTCTGAGCCCTGCACAATCACTCTGCTGCATGAGTTTGTCTTTGTGAAGGACTGAGCAGACAGGATGCAGGGCTCGAAAGTGTGAGATA
The DNA here is from genome assembly GCA_036247105.1 of Cirrhinus mrigala. NCBI lineage: Eukaryota > Metazoa > Chordata > Actinopteri > Cypriniformes > Cyprinidae > Cirrhinus > Cirrhinus mrigala. The sequence continues at coordinate 28,094,814 of CM070019.1, forward strand.
CAGAGGAAGTGCCCTTTAAAAAGTCTTTATAGTCTCCTTCCAAAAGAGTCAGTCGAGGTGCTTTTACTAGGCTGACTGTTACTTAGGGTGTCGTTTGTCCCAGATATT